>CM077152.1:111460619-112660619 GCA_039583875.1 Platanthera guangdongensis
TTGAGCATGCGATGTTCACATGATTACTACGCTGCGCAGTTATAGCGCCAGCTATGCTATTTTTTCTCGTCCGCATTAGGGATGATTTGCTCGGGACGAGCAAATGTTTAAGTCTAGTGGTGTGATGAGTCTGATTTATATAGGGTTCTTAGGACTCATCTGGGATTATTATCTTGCATGTGCACTACTATTGCAATAGGAAAGTCGTATATTTGATTAGGGCTTCACTTAGCCATGGTTGCACTGTTTTGGCCCATTTTGGTTTGCAATTGCACCGAGATGTCGAGGGTAAGTACTGGGGTACTCTCCGTGTGTCTTTGGTTATTTTATGTTGTATATTGGTGCTGGGAGATTTTGCTCCAGCTATGGTTTTGTTGTGTAGGAGATCAATTTTCACCCAACTCGGGAATTCTGACTTGTGGAAAACGCACGACCGTGCGATTCCTTAGCGCATTCTTTCTACCAAATCTTACGTTTTCTGTAGGCTTCTCTGGAGGATTGACTAACCCGTGCAATTTCTTCATGCACGGTTCCTTCTGAACCGTACGTTAAGGGGACGCATGGCTTTCCTATAGCTGTCTAGTTTTATAGCGCTCTGTGGTTAATCATGTGATTTCTTCAAGAACGGGCAGAAGTGCCCGTGCAGGAGTAAAATGCACGGTTCCACCTGCTTGTCGGGAATTTCAGTGCTCTGTAGTTACCCGTGCATTTTCCTTCACGCACCGGCGGAAGCGTACATGCGAGAGTAAAATGCACGGGGCAACTCATCTTCCTATACAAGCTTTGTCCTGAAAGTTAATATCGTACGGTTAACGCACGGTCGTGCGACAAACCGTGCATGTCCATTTTTCTGACCTGATTCTATTTAAGCTCAGGAGCTGACTGGAGCATGGGGATTCCTCCATTTTCGCTCCTCTGAGCGGGAAAATCTTCTTCCAGCCACTTTTTTCTTCTTTCTCCTTGGAAAGCTCGTCCGACCACCGTTCTTCCTCTAAACTTCACCGCAAGTGAAGATCTTCTGCTATTTTCTTCATCTCCATCTCAAGAGGAGAATTTGGAGTTCCTTCTCACTGCCATTGGAGAACTTTTCGGGAACTACCAGCCTTCACGGATCGTGAAGAAGATGGTGAAAACACCTTTGAAGTAGGTGACAGCACTTCAAGCTTCCTCGAACATCAACCACTGACCAAGCCTGGACGAAGACCAACAACCTTCAACTCTGGCCAAGAATCGTGGCTAGCCTTCATGCATTGGGTTGTAAATCTCCTCTTTACTCTCATTTGGATGTTGTTTCTATGCTTTGGATGCTAGCTGAACTTGCTAGGAACTCTTAGCAATGTTCATGGTGGTATATTATTGCAAATGTTGTTGTAGTTCATAGTTTGGCTTTACTTCCTTTGCTTGCTTTGAGTTGTTGCTTGTTGATACGCCGCACTAACGTGTGTTAGTGGCTGGCTTGGCGAAGAGGTATTTTCGATCCTCAATGGCTACAACCACATGGCCTAATACTCATCGGAGTATTCCACCATTGTTAAGCGGTGAAGGTGACCAGCGTAATTAATTTTAGTTGTTCTAAAACAAAAATTCAACTACCAAACCTTTATTGCATTTGAAATCACCTTACAACGAGGAAGATCACACTCCCAATCTGCACACCTCGAGAGATTCGATACTCGGAGGATAACTCCCCGAGTTTATTACTTGACGGCGATCGGTGCACTTTCTGAGATGGCATCAGCTACTAGGCCAGGACGATAGGGCCCTATGTGACGGTACCGTCATTGCTGTCGGTGACTGATGTTAGAGTTTTCAGAGAGACACTTTTGTAGCCTTTTGTGCCATGTACTCAGATATTATTGAAGCCTCGATTGCTCCTTAATTTTATTGTACTACTGGACTTTTATACTAGTGTCCATTTTGGCTTCTATTTTATATTCTTTATGTTGGGTTGGCATGGATGATAAGATTAGCTGATGGGATAGGCATCTCATAGTACAGGTTAGCTCATGTGCTAATGATACTACAAGGAGGTTGTTCTGGGTATAAGATTCTCCTCGCCCGTGTTTTGTGTTCCAGGAGGGGGGGGGGGGGTCTTACATGAATGGACCAAATATCTGCAGTCATATAGTTGGAGATGGATAAATAGACCATCTAGGTTACTTCTCTTACTACCCAAGAGGAAGAGAATGTTGAGTGAAATCCTAAAGGACAAGTGCACAGTCATGGATGAAGACGAGCTGAATCCATCCATTAAAGGACAAGATGTTTGAGTGATGGGACAAAGTGTAGCTGCCTCCTCAATGTCTAGTACTTTTGTGGAAACCAGAAAAGAAGTGTGTTCAGGTTTCAGCATCATCTGAACCTATAGCAAGGGATGTCCAAGTAAGTGGGCAGTGTGGATAGGATCTTTGCAATTATTGAGGGGGAGCCAATACAGTCTAGTTAAGTCTAGAAAACTTAAAGTCTGGTATAAAGAATTGGTGTCTGAGAGACTCCAGCTCCAAAAGTCCAGAAGAATACTTCTGAAGTTCAGAATGCCCCTATGGACAATGCTAAGGATAAGATTGAGAATATCTAGATGACTACAATTATTATGAGTAAGCAAGTTCACAAGAATAGCTAGTTTGCTCGAGCTATTGCTGATACAAGTCAGCATATTCCTATGAGAATAACATTGTAAGGCTTGGTATCAAAAAGAAGGGATTGATCAAGTGGCATCAAGTGGTATAGGAGAGCTATGTCAGTGGTATCAACTCAAGAGATTTGATCTCTAGTCAAGTAATATGATAACAATGGGAGTCGTAACTGGCCATGATTAAGGATGAAGGCAATGATCAAGGGGGAAAATGATGTTTGGGTTGCCAATGCAAGAAGTTCATTGGGGCTGGAACAGTATGCAGACAACATTCCTCCTATTCAAGAAGGATTGTATGGTATCTAGTATGATGATCAAGATGTTGCTCAGTGGGCTAAACACTCTTGTGTTGCTGATCAAAAAACAGAAGCCAGAGGTAGATAAGTCATTGATGTGATATTAAGACTATAAAGAACATTAAGTGGTATCAACACTTAAATGGAAACATGTGTCCATTAAAGATGATGATAGTGATGCTCTTGTTGAGGGGGAGCAAGTTTAGCAACTACAGAAATGATGACAAGAAATGCTCCTATTAAGGGGGAGCATGTCCAGCACCTGATGGAATATAATTTTCTTCCTGATTGGGAGGAGCAGGCAGCTTCTACAATGGATCAGCTGTCACAACTTGTTGGATCCCAAGTTAGATTTGGGCTAGTTTCACTAACTCGGATAATTGACCACCATGTTTAGCCAGGGTCATGTTTGTATCCTAGAGTTTAGGCTATGTACTTAGAATCAACCACACATGGACTAGCTAACAAAAGACAGCAGAAGACTGAAAGAATTAGACGACTATGAAGTTCAGAAAAATGAGTTCGACTTTCGTCGAACTCAGCTCGACGAAAGTCGTGCTCCGCTCGACAAACGCAGGGTAAATTCCTTGAGTTTAGCTCGACGATATTCGAGCTCAGGTCGATGAATTCTAGAAGTTTAACTTCAACATATGAAGTCCAGAATACTTTCTCTGAACTCAGGTCAAGAAGTTATATTATCAGCTCGGCGAACTTAGAGCACAGAATTGGAAGTTTTTCATAGAAAGTAGTTAGCTGAACTCAGGTCGATGAACATGGTTCTCAGGTCGATGAACAAGAATTCTCAGATCGACGAACATGATTTCTCTGGTCGACGAACTTGGATCTCAGGTCGACGAAATCTGTTCTCTGGTTGACGATTCCTGTGCAGTTCCACACTTGGAAATTTCCCTTATTTTTGTCCTTATTTTATAGTAGAAATTCCTCAGTAATGTATGCTTATGTTATCTGAATATAGCGGTTATTGACAGCATTGATTATAGTCTTCATCAGGTTAATTACTTGTTATTTTTAATGGGACAGTTGGGGAAATTCATTAATGAAAATATTCTCTCCAGCCGCATTTAATTCTCCAAGCAGTTAGTATTTAATGCAAAGGAATTCAAAATTTAAAAGAGAATTCAACTGAACATATAAAAGGGATTTTCTCTTTCAGTCGATTCGAGAACATATAGAGAAGAAGACAGAACTGATAACATACAGAACACAAGAAATCATTCAAGAAAAAGAATTCTGCACTGTCTTCATCAAGTGTTCTTCTTCCAGCAAGCTTTCAAGATACAATCAACTTCAATATGTCTACAGCATTCTAGAGAACTTTTTTTGAAGACCTATTCGCCCTGCAAAGATCTCAATCTTCCTCAACAGAACTTCATCTCAGGCGGAGCTTTGACACCATCAATGATACACAAGGCTTCTCAATTGTTCTGAGAAAAGAGAAGACAACATATAGCTTTTATTTGTTTCACCCCACTGTACACAGGGTTCTATCTCCCTTCAAAAGTTAAACACTTGGTTGCAAGTCTCCTAATCAAAAGACTTGATTTAGTTTTTAGGCACCTGATCAAAAGCCTGAAGGGTTTCCTGATCTATATGAATCAGATCTTGTGGTGGCAGGCACCTGAGCAAAAACCTGATTGGTGGCAGAGCACCTGATCAAAAACCTGATTGGATTCCTACCAGTGTGGTAGAAGAGTGGATGTACCCAAGTTTTAGGGGAACCACTATAAAATTCTTGTGTCGTCTGTGATGCTATCTTATTTTTACAGTGTACTGCTTGCTGAATAGTTTATTTTTCTTTCTGCACTACCTGATTATACATATAAGTATTACTATTTTAATTCCGCAATAAAAATCTAATAAGATTTGAAAATACTCTATTCACCCCCCTATAGAGTCAAATAATCTAACCCCTTAGGTGGTATCTGTCATACCTTCCTTCAATTGGTATCAGAGCCTTATTTTCTTTGGTTTCACAGATTCACATCAAAACCAAGATCCTTGTTAGATTGTTTTTCTCTTCTTTAGTTTTTCTATTGTTACAACAATGACATAAAATAAAGATTATGCTAGCACCAGACCTCCAGTCTGCAACTTGAACAAATTTGTATCTAGAAGGAAAGAATCAAGCTTTACATGAACTCTATTGATGAGGATATTTTCAATTCAATTTTGACAGGTCCTCCTCAACCAACAGCTTATACATCTAATTCAACTTCAAGCACTCATGCAGTTCCACCACCTGAGTGGACTGATGCTCAGAAGAAAGACAAAATAGCTAATGCAAAAGCTATGAATATACTGTCCCAAACTATGTCAGATGACATATTTCAAAAGGTGGTTGAATGCACTTCTGCCAAATAAATCTGGAACTCTCTAAACCAAATGGTGGCAGGCTCAGTAGATGAGAGAAAGGACAGAAGATCCCTACTAATATCTCAATATGAGAACTTCAAGAAGGAGGAATTTGAAACATTAGTTGAGATGTATAACATGCTTAATGTTATCATCAATGAACTAAAGACTCTGGATAAAGATATCTCCTTAACTGAGATTAAGGCAAGATCCTAATGTGCTTCCCCAGTACTTGGGATTCCAGGATCTGGCCAATCAAAGAAGCCATTGAAGTTTGATGAGACATCCACTGAATCTCTCCTTGGAAAGCTAAAATCCTATGAACAGTTATTCAAGACCAGAGAGGTTGCTGAATTGAAGGCCTCAACCTCTTCAAGGAAGGAGCACAATATTGCTTTCAAAGCAATAAAAGAATTAGAAACCCTTCCTGCCAAGGAGGAGTTGATGAGTTTGCTGGCCAAAGGTTCTACAAACTGGCCAAGATAGACTTCAGGAGAAGACCATCCAAGAGTGATGATAAACCTAAGTATGACAAAACTCCTACCTAGGAGATTGTCTGCTTTGGATGCAGAAAGCCTGGGCACATTCTTCTTGAAAGCCCAGAAGCTCAGAAAATAGATAGAAGAGAAGAGAAAGAGAACAAAAAGAACTCAAGCAGGCACTCAAACAAACACTCCTCCAGCAAATATAAAAGAAAGGAAAAAGGCTTCATTGCTGAAACTTGGAGTGTTACTGATGAAGAGACCTCATCTTCCAGCTCCAGTGAAGATGAAGAAGAAGCTAAGGCAAGAGAAGTCTGCCTCACGACAATTAATGCCTCATGAAGCAGGCCTGATGCTGAAGACCAAGCAGAAACTCATTCTGAGGAATCAGAAGAGGAATTAGAGACAGAAGAGGATCAGGTAATCTCTTCTTTTGGCTTTAATTCTATTGATTTTAAAAATGAATTCAAAGCTTTATGTAATGACCTAATAAAGTCTGAAAAAGAAATCAAAATGCTAAGAGATAGGCAAGCTGAATTTGATAATCTATTTGCTGAAATCACTAAGCTCAAGGATGATTTAGTTTTAGCAAATGAACAAATCATTCTCTAAAAATAGAATTATGTGAGGCCAAGCAACTTGAGGAATCTCTCAATGGGAGAAGCCTTAAGCTGATGTACATCACAAGTACAGTCAATGCCAGACTAAATGGCAAGCTGGGCTTAGGTGCTTCATCAAGCTTACCTCCCATACTTAAGAAAAATATACTGACAACCTCCATAAAATTTGTTCCAGAAAATGAAAAAGAAGTTATATACAATAAGCAACCCACAGAAGGCTTACTTAAATCTAAGAAACAACAGAATAGAATCAAGAAAAACCTAAATAAAAACAATGTTCAGGAAATTTTGTCGAACTACGATCGATGAAATGTTGCTAGTTCATCGAACTCCCATCGGCGATCTATGAACGCCAACATTAGCCATAATAATTCATCTTACTGCGATCAACGAATCTTGTATGGTTGTTCGAGTAGAGATCGACGAACTTGGGGCCCATAAAATGAATGTATTCATTCTATGAGCAGAGATAGACGATCTCATCCCATCCCATCGAACTCAGATCGACGAACATACAACATTTCGTCCAAGCCAGTCAGACTTAATAAAAATCATAACTTTAAAAGAAATTTTAATCAACCTAGAAAACTTGTTAATCCATTTGCTAATTGGGAAATTCCACCTAGGAGATACCATCCCTTAGGATATAAATCTCAACCTGAAGTTTCTGTTATATCAAGTTTTTCATATCAGAAAAATAAAGGGCCCAAGGTAATTTGGGTTAAGAACCACTAATTTTTTCCTTTACTGGTAAAGAGCTGTCCAGTTTTAAATCAACAATGATATCTAGATAGTGGATGCTCCAAGCATATGACTGGCAGCAAGGACAACCTAAATAATTATAAGTCCAAGCTGAGACAAAGGTGATCTTTGGTGACTCATATTGTGTCCAGTTTGAAGGCTTTGGAGAAGTTAAGATTGGAACAGTCACTTTCAAAAAGGTTACATATATAAGTGGACTGAAACATAACCTCATCTCTATAAGTCAACTATGTGATGAAGGTTATCAGGTATCTTTTAACTCAAGCTCTTATATTATTTCTTCTATAGAAAACCAATCTGTTTTAATTGGAAATAGACAAGACAATATATATATATATATATATATATATATATATATATATATATATATATATATATATATATATATATATATATAGTTAATTTTAAATCTACAACATCAGATATTTGTTTATTTAATCTTGTTAGCAATCAAAATGATTTATGGCATAAAAGATTAGGTCATATTAATCTAAAAAATATTGCTAGGTTATCTAAAGACAACCTTGTTAGAGGATTACCTTCAGGTCCCTATAAAAAGGAAGGTCTCTGCAGGGCTTGTCAATTAGGCAAGCAAACTAAATCTAGCTTTAAATGATTTAATAAGAGTGATTCACCTAGGATCTTGTACTTGCTGCACATGTACCTTTTTGGCCCTATTGATGTACAAAGCCTAGGAGGGAAATCTTACACTCTAGTTATTGTAGATGACTTCTCAAGATTCACTTGGGTGTTCTTTTTGAGATCTAAGTCAGATACATTCAAGGTTCTTACAAATTTTCTCAAGACCATATAGATTGAGTACTCTACTCAAGTTACATTGATCAGAAGTGATCATGGTACTGAGTTTGAGTCTCTTCTTATGCATGAGTTCTGTGAGAAGGAAGGTATCAGACATTGCTTCTCAGCTCCTAGAATTCCTCAACAAAATGGGGTAGCTGAAAGAAAAAATAGAATCCTAATTGAATCTAGAGACACATTACTTGCATATACTTACATGCCCCTATCCTTTTGGGAAGAGGCTATGAGCACAGCAAACTATGTACTGAACAGAAGCCTAATACATAAACTTAAAAATAAGACTCCCTATGAATTGCTTCGTGGGAAGAAACCTAAAATCACCTATTTTAAAATATTTGGTTGCATATGCTATATTCATAACAATGACAAGAAATATATTAGAAAGTTTGAAGCTAAGTTTGTATATGGAATTTTTCTTGGATATTCCCAAGTCAGCAAAACTTATAGGGTGTTTAATAAATATACTTTAAAAATTGAGGAATCTGTTCATGTGACTTTTGATGAATCTAACATGTCTTATAAGGAGAAAGAATTTTCTACCAACAACACATTGCAGGTACCTCACTTGTGTGAGAGATTGGATGATCTAAGCCTCACCAAAGAGGTTCCAATTCATCCCTCTCCACAAGTTGAAGAAGAAAGTGAAGAAGAAAGTATTGAATTGACTGAACCATATCCAACAGCTAAAGAAATTCCACAAGAGGAATTTATTCCCCAAGCTGTTGCCCAACCAGCTCCTCCCACTGATTTTGTGACACTTAGAGATCATCCTAGATCTCAAGTGATTGGAGACATTTCAGCTAGTTTGGAAACAAGCCATCAACTCAACCCTGACTTGATATTTGCTTGTTTCCTCTCTCAGCTTGAACACCAATCCATTAAAGATGCTGAGCAAGATCCCCAGTGGATCATTGCAATGCAAGAGGAGCTCAATAAATTTGTGAGATGTAGAGTTTGGGATTTGGGTCCTAGACCCAAAGACTACCAAGTCATTGGAACTAAATGGGTGTTCAGAAATAAGTTGGATATAGAATGCAACATTATGAGGAATAAGGCAAGGCTAGTGGATCAAGGCTATAGGCAAGAGGAAGGCATTGAATATGATCAAAAATTTGCTCCTTTTGCAAGAATTGAGGCTATAAGAATCTTCTTTGCATATGCTGCATTTAAAAGATCAATGTCTATCAAATGGATGTTAAAAGTGCTTTTCTAAATGGAGAACTCAAAGAAGAAGTATATGTGGAGTAACCACCAGGTTTAATCTCTCCAACCTATCCCTCTAATGTATTTAGATTGCATAAAGCTCTCCATGGTTTAAATCAAGGTCCAAGAGCTTGGTATGAGATTTTAGCTAGCTTCTTGTTAGAGCATAAATTTCCTAGAGGCATTGTAGATAGGACTCTTTTTATTAAGCATCATAAAGATAAAATCTTATTAGTACAAATTTATGTAGATGATATTATCTTTGGTTCAACTGATCCCAAACTATGCAAAAGGTTCTCTAACATTATGCATTCAAAGTTTGAGATGAGTAGCATGAGTGAACTTTCATATTTCCTTAGTCTCCAAGTGAAGCAATCATCTGATGGTATCTTCATGTCCCAATCTAAATATACTAAGGAGCTTATTAAGAGATTTGGGATGTGTGATGCCTCAGCAATGAAGACACCCATGGCTACAAATGCTGTGATAGATTCTGATGAGCATGAAAAATTTGTTGATCAGAAGTTGTATAGGGCCATTTTTGGGTCCTTATTATATCTCACAACAAGTAGGCCAGACATCATGTTTGCTACATGCATTTATGCTAGGTTCTAAGTGAACCCTAAAGAATCTCACTATATTTTGCTAAAAAGGATTTTAAGATATATAAAGGATTTTCCAAATCTTGGACTTCTATATCCATCAGAGTCAGAATTTGACTTAACTGGATTTTTAGATGCTGGCAATGCTGGATGTCGAGTGGACAGAAAAAGCACAATAAGAACATGCCAGTTCCTTGGTGATAGGCTAGTGTCCTGGTTCTGTAAAAAGCAAACATCTGTGTCCACATCAACTACAGAAGCAGAATACATAGCTGCTGGCAGTTGTTGCTCACAGGTTTTGTGGATACAAAACCAACTACTGGATTATGGATACAACTTAAATAATTTAACTATATATTGTGATAATACCAGTGTTATATCCATAGCACAAAATTCAGTGCTTCATAGTAGGACCAAGCATATAGAAATAAGACACCATTTCATTAGAGACTGTGTAGACAAAAAGAAAATTAATCTTGTCTTTATTTCCACTGATTTACAAAGGGCAGACATCTTCACCAAGCCATTGGATGAGAAAAAACATCTATTTTTCTTAAATCAGTTAGGAATGATCAATGGAGATGAGATAATTTAAATTTTTTTTATGGTCGACAATTTGTTGACAGTTCGTCGAACGAAGATCGACGATCTGTGAACTCCTCGTGAAGTGTTCGTCGAATAGAGTTCGACGATCACTTCTTAGTGAAATAGTTTTCGTCGAACAGACATCGACGATCCCTGCTTCAGTGAATTTATCGTCGAACTGACATCGACGATTTATTCGTCGTCTTCAGGCTAAGTGCGACGAACTTATTTTTTTATTAAAATATTTTTGTCGAACTCAGATCAAAGATCTTTTCTTTTTCGTCAAATAGAGTCTGCCAGTTCATATTCTGAAAACCTTATATCTACGTTTTCTTCAAGCTCCGTCCCGTGCTTTCAGTTCCTTTGCACTTGATCTTTGTTTTTCCCTTTCACGTGCACTCATGGCGATTCCAGCGAGCCCTCTTTCCGCAATGAAATTTGATATGGGTTTTGATATTGATTTCGACTCATTTCAGCATACTGACCCAATCTTTGTGGAAATTCTGAAGTTATTTGAAGATCAAAATCTGAAGCAGTTCATTACCGGCCGCATCAAGATTGCAATGACTGAAATAAAGGAATGGTTCTTTACATCTACAACATCAGAAGACACCATGACAGGAACAATTTTTGGTAATAACATTTCCCTTCCCCCTACTATACTAACCAAAATTTTCAGTCTACTGAATGGTGATGTAGAGATAGAAGTGGACAATGAGGAATATTGTAACACCCCCTATCCGTCGCATAGCATATAACAGTAGGTCTAGCCGGGGTCTGACGCAATATACCACAGATTGACCGGGTGGTTACTCAATGGAAACCATCCAACTAATATCCAACGTTCTACACATAGTCATTCTAGCGGAAGCAATTTAAAGTTGCAATAAAAAAACCCACAACGAGCATGAATGTACACTACCCAAACCAACAGGAATGAAGTACAATACACCAGTATAATGGCCTTAAGGCCTTACAAATTGTTTACTCAAATAAAGTGTGTCTTCCATACCACGGCATGCTGGCCGGTCATACGTGAAGAAACAAGTAAACACCCAAAATAGGCCTTCGAGGGCCAACTTCTCAACTTGGGCTTTGCCGCGTTGTTTACCGCTCGGCTCCGCAGCACCTGCAAGCAACAATCCACTGCACGGTGGAAAACAAAAGCAACGGTCAGCTATGCTGACCAAATTATAACGATCCCGCCCCCAAATTCGGGGCGGCGATGCTCCTTTCCCTGCACTTTATTAGCATAACCAAGCAGTATAGATAAACACTTCATCACAGGTGTGGGCACGTATGGCCCCACACCCCGTGCACTCAGGGCACATTCTTGGTAAACCGGTCATTGTCACGTTAATTTAATCCATAGATACCCCAGCCTCACCACCGCTACTTGGACGGCCAATCTTGCGAGCATTTTGTCTTCCCGGCATGGGTCACGTCAATTTAAGCCATAGACTGCCAAAGACCCTCATCTATGCCAACGACTCCCAACGAAAGACATAGAATGGTACGGTTCTGCCTGACCCGTTGCTCACTTCGCAACGTCAATTTAAGCCACATGCGCGGGTCAAACCTCACTGAGTCCCGTTTCCGTCACACACTTCACATAACCCGGTTATGTTTAAGTTGGCTCCCATACCACCATGTTAGTAGAATCACGCATCCGCCCAGTTTTCCGGGTGCACTTGGAGTTAATCCCCAAGGCTCCCTATTGCAATCTATCGCGTAGAAAACCCGAAAAACAAACATCCACACGGAGTCTTCTCCGGCCATTTATGTAATGCAACATCACTGATCCAGGCCAACTTGTCCGGGTAGGCTTCACACATCATGCCTATATCCATTCTCGATTACGGACTCTACATGTACACAACAGGGACTATTCATGTCTACCTGAAGGAACGCCTCAAACTCACTGCAAGCTCGCGAGAGCGGGCTTCCTATGCAAAGGAAAAAAGGACTTCACATGTCCTAGGATGAGAATCATTACCCTAGCATTTTTCCTTGGCGCCATGGAAATGTACGAGGATGGAAAGCAGCGCAATCTTCTTTCCTCCGTAAATCCAAAGTCAGCTCGCAATTTGGAGCTCCGAAGCTTCGCCGGTAACCGGATCGAGTCTCCTTTCTCCTTCCTTGCTCTCCCCTCTCTCTAGAGTTTAGAAAGAGACTAAGTGAAAGAAATGAGGGATTTGAAACCCTATTCCCAGATATATCCCAGCAGGAACAACCCCCAGCCGTCGGATCCCAAAGTAAATAAGTGAACGGCCACGATCCGGAGCTGAAATGCAAAACCTGGGCCGAACACGGCATGTGACACGCCCGTGTCCAGGGCCGTGTTCCCCATTTGCCATCGACATCGACGCATCTCAAAAAATACACGGGCAACCGACACGCCTGTGTTCGACCTGACACGCCAGTGTCAACCAGTACACGCTCGTGTTCTCGAGCGTGTTCCTCCATCAACACAGGGCCAACACCAACCCGAGACTCACACGTTTCTTGGACACGCCCATATCCGATTTGACACGCCCATGTCATACCCGAACACGCCTGGGCTCCAGGCGGTGTTCATTGTCTCGACACTTCATCGAGTACAGTCGTCGATCACCTGACACGGAATTGGACACGCCCGTGTCCTAGGCCGTGTTCCCTGTCTCGACACTTCGTCGAGCGAAAATTGTCGACTTCTCGGGCAGATCATCGACACGAGCTCGATACGCCTTAGGACACGCCCATTTCTCAGGCCATGTTCGCTGCTCGATGATCGTCGACTCCAAAATTCGTCTACCTCGCGGCCAAATCTGTTGGAACCCCATGTTTGATTTGTGCTAGGTTCACTCATCAGCTTTCTTAGTCTATCAGTAATTTGAAGAAGAAGCAAGAAGAACATCTTTTTCAAATCAAGAGTCTTCCTATTCTTCTTCTCCATGACCTTGCTAAGACATTCAAGCACCATCAGTCTAAAGCTCCTGGATCAAGTCTCTCAATTGAAGACCTACTCACCCTGTGCAAAGCTTCCCAACCTTAACCTTTTACATCTCAGGGGAGCTTTGACAACATCACTGAATCCACATAGTGTTCTCATTGTATTGAGAAAAGAAGACTTTCATCACTCTCTCATCCCCACCTCTGTAAAGGGTTGTCATCTCCCTTCAAAAGTGATTCCTGGTTATAAGTCAACTGATCAAAAGACTTGAGGATTTGGTTTTTGAGCACCTGATCAAAAGCTCATTGGTTTCATGCACCTGATCAAAAACCTAAGTGGATTCCTACCAGGGTGGTAGAAGAGTGGATGTACCCAGGTTGGGGAACCACTATAAATTTCTTGTGTCGTCTAGTTGCCCTCTTTCTTTTGTTTTCTTGTTGTGGCTATGGTTGTTAGTTTCTGTGCTTTTTCATTTTGATTTATTTACTACTGCACTTAGACTAATCTACATTATCCAGCAGATAATTTTATAAAACTCTAAATACTCTATTCACCCCCTCCCCCCTCTAGAGTATTCCTGATCTAACTGCTCACTTTCAATTGGTATCAGAGCAGGTCCCTTTGGTTGTTCAAGCTAACCCTTGAACCAAAGATCCTTTGTTAGACCTAAATCTTATTTTTAATTCCATTTAGGTTTATATACACAGCTATGGCATCAAACAAAGATTATGCAAGCACCAGACCTCCAGTTTGCAACCTTAACAGGTTTGCCATCTGGAATGCAAGAATTAAATTGTATATGAATTCTATTGATGAGGATATATACAATTCTATTTTGACAGGTCCCCTTAAGCTTCAACCTCTGCAACATCTACAAGCACTACTACAGTTCCACCACCTGAGTGGATTGAGGCCCAGAAGAAGGCAAAGATTATTGATGCCAAGGAAATGAACATATTGGCTCAGACTATGTCAGATGACATCTTTCAGAAGGTGGCTGAGTGCACCTCTGTAAAAGCAATCTGGGATTCACTCAACCAAATGGTTGTTGGCTCAGTAGATGAGAGGAAAGATAGAAGATCAAACCTCATCACACAATATGAAAACTTCAAAAAGGATGAAGCAGAAACAGTTGAAGTGATGTACAACAGGCTTAGCTCCATCATCAGTGAGCTAAGGACCTTAGATAAAGAAATCACCTTGACTGAAGTAAATGACAAGATCCTAATGTACTTCCAAAGCTCATGGGACACCAAGATCTGGCCAATCAAAGAGGCCAGAAGCTTGAATGAGATTTCAACTGAATCTCTCCTAGGAAAGCTCAAATCTTATTAGCAGTTAATCAAGCCCTCTTCCAGCAAGCACAAAAAGAAGGACAAAGGATTTGTGGCTGAAACATGGAGTGACACAGAAGATGAATCCACATCTTCCAGCTCCAGTGAAGAAGAAGAGGAGGCCAAGGCAAAGGAAGTTTGCCTCATGCAATTGATGCAAGCAGTAGCAGATCAGATACAGATGAATCATATATTGAAGAAAACCTGTCAGCTGAAGATCAGGTATTAACATCTTATGATTTTGAATCTGATGAATTTAAATTTGAATTTAAAACCTTATGCTTAGATTTGATAAGCTCTGAGAAGGAAATCAAACTTCTCAGACATAAATTAAATGATCTAGATAAAGTCATTACTGAACATGCAAATCTATCTAGTGAAATGAAATCTGCAAATGAACAAATTACTTTTCTGAAATCAGAACTTAGCAAAGCTAAGATATTATAAGAATCATTAAATGATAGAAGTTTGAAATTGCTAGATATAACCAGCATAGTAAATCCTAGATCTAATAACTACATATTAGGATTAGGAGCTACATTCAGTGAACCAACCCTAATCCATAGGAATCATCTTTCAAAACCTATAAATTTTATTTCTGATAAAGGAAAGAAAAACACTGAACAAGTAAATAAGGTTAATAAAGTTCTTGAACAAATTGAAGCTAAGGACAAAATTAAAAACTAGAAGAATAATAAAAATAACAATGTTCAGCAGCTATCGTCGAACTCAAATCGACGATATATGAACAGATCGTCGACCTCAGAACGATGATCTCTGAACGCAAACTTCAGTAGTAATCATTTTTTGATCTACGATCGACGATATCAGTGTGATTCGTCGAACAGAGATCGACGATTGTGGTTCCCCGAGAATGATTATTTTCATTCTTCGAGCAGAGATCGAAGATCTCATCCAACATCGTCGAGCACATTTCGGCGATTCCACCAGAAATCGTCGATCCCAGATTCTATTAGCAGAAAACTAAATTCTAATAGCAACTTCAATCCATTTAATCAATGGATAATACCACCAAGAAGATATCATCCTAAAGGTTACAAGAATCAACCTAAATGTTCTTACATTTCCAATTATAGTTACGTAAATACCAAGGACCCAAGGTTACCTGGGTCAAAAACAATTAGCTATTTTTCTTGCAGGAAAAGAACTATCCAACATATAATCAACATTAGTACCTGGACAGTGGTTGCTCCAAGCATATGATAGGGAGCAAGGACAACTTATGTGATTACAAGTCCAAGTTGGGAGCAAATGTTATCTTTGGTTATTCAAACTGTGGCCAGACCAAAGGTTATGGTAAAGTCAAGATTGGAACAGTGATTTTCAAGAAAGTTGCCAGGCTAGAGGCTATAAGGATTTTTCTGGCCTATGCTGCATTCAAGAAGTTCAAGGTTTATCAAATGGATGTCAAAAGTGCATTCCTGAATGGAGTACTTAAAGAAGAGGTTTATGTTGAATAACCTCGAGGTTTTGTTTTTCCAACTCATCCATCTTTTGTTCTCAAATTTCATAAGGCTCTCTATGGTTTAAAGCAAGCTCCAAGAGCTTGGTATGAGACCTTAGCCAGCATTCTTCTAGAACATGGTTTTTCTTTTCAAGAGGCATGGTAGATACAACTCTTTTTACAAAATTGCATCATGATAAAATTTTAATAGTAGAAATATATTCAGATGACATCATATTTGGTTCTACTGATCCCAAATTGTGCAAGTAATTTTCTGATCTAATGCATTCCAAATTTGAGATGAGTAGCATGAGTGAGCTATCTTATTTCCTTGGTCTCCAAGTGAAACAATCTTCTGATGGAATCTTCATTTCCCAATCTAAATATGCTAATGAGCTTATTAAGAAATTTGGGTTGGCTGATGGCTCTTCTATAAAGACCCCCATGGCTGCCAATGCTGTATTAGACTCTGATGAACATGGAAAATCTGTTGATCAGACCAGGTATAGGGCCATTGTTGGCTCTCTACTATATCTAACAGCAAACAGACCAGATATCATGTTTGCTATATGTTTATGTGCTAGGTTCCAGGTGAACCCTAAAGAATCTCACCTTGAATATATGGCTGCTGGTAGTTACTGTTCACAGATCTTGTGGATACAAAACTAACTCTTAGATTATAGTCTCAATCGAAATAATTCAACCATTTTCTGTGACAGTACAAGTGTTATATCTATAGCACATAATCCAGTGCATCATTCTAGAACAAAACATACAGATATAAGACATCATTTCATTAGATATAATGTAGACAAAATGAAAATTATTCTTGACTTTGTCTCCACTGATCTTCAAAGAGCAGACATTTTCACCAAACGCCTAGATGAAAAGAAGCATCTGTTATTCCTGAATCAGCTTGGAATGATCAATGGGAAGGATTAATTTAACTTTTCTGTCTTAGGTTTTTGATCTGTTCCAAACTCGTCGAACATAGGTCGACAATCTTCGAACTGATCTTGAGCTAAATCATCAACCTGCGATCGATAACATCTCTATGAAGTAAACATCATCAAACGGAGATTGATGCCTATACTTCAGAAGATAAATCGTCGAATGGAGATCGACGATCTATTTACCCTCTTCAATCTGAGATCGAAGTTTTTCTTTACTTATCGTAGGACAGAGCCCAACTCTTCACATTCTGAAAAACCTACTTAAGGGTTTATCGTCGTGCTCTATCCCACATTTTCCAACTTCCCCTCCTGCACTTGATCTCGTGTTCTCTCTTGCAGGTTTCTAATGGTGATTCCGGCAGCTATCCTATCTGCGATGAAATTTGACGCAGGGTTTGACATCGATTTCGACTCGATCAGCCATTGCGATCTGATATTCATGGATATGCTACAGCTTTGTGAAAATCAAGGTCTGAGGAAGTTTATGACAAAGAGAATCAAGTTACCAACTGTAGAGATTAAAGAATGGGTTTACTCTTCAACCTGCCCAGATGAATCAACCATGATTGGATCTATTGCTGGAAATCAGGTTATTCTCACCCCAGTCATTATTTCTTAATTATTTGACTTGGTGAATGGAGATCATATTTTGGACCAAGACAGTTCTGAATATAGAACTATGTTGGGAAGGATGGGTCATCCTGATGGAGTGCCAGCAAAGTTGCTCAAGAAGAACTTATTTGCTCAATATAAGTTCTTGGCTGATGTTGCCGGGAAAGTGCTGCTGGGAAAGCACTCTACCCATGATAACATTAACAGGCATCAGTTCGCCATTATGTTTGCTCTGGTTAATGGAAAGTCAGTCAACTGGGCTGATTTGTTCTTTTCATTGATTAGAAGGAAATACTCTAAGAAAGAGGTATGCTTTGGGAGAATATTGGGGATATTTCTCCAGGCAAAAGCCCCTGAACTGATTGTCTCCCAGACCCAATTCATCATGCCAGCAAGATGTTGGATTCCTCTTTGTTTGGAAAATGGGAGAGGACCATTCCTAGGCCTCCTAATACCCCCAGGACTTCTGAGGATACCAGAGCTGATCCAGCTACTTCCCCAACTCTAGAAGATGTTCCTGTCTCTGTCCCCTCCTCAACTCCCTCCCAAATCCAATCCTCTCCAGCTCCTGCTTCACCACCTCCTTCTGCCTCACCTATCCTCATCCAGACCTATGGAGATCATCCTGCATCTCCTCCTACAGATCATTCTGCATCTCCCTATGCAGATAATCCTGCATCTTCTCCTTCAGATCTTTCTGCATCTCCTCATGCAGTCAATCTTGCTTCTCCTCATAAAGATCATCCTGAAGATCCTCATGATTCTCCTCAGCACATTTCTTCTCCCATCATTTCTCCATCTTTATCCTCTCAGATCCCCTCTGACCCCATCCAAGAAAATGTTCCATCAACATCTGCTCCACCAACATCTGTTCCATCAACAAATATTCCATCAACATCTCTTCCCCCTACTGCCCCTTCATCATCATCTTTTTATGAGTGCACTCGCATAGACATCTCTTCTGCGTTATCTGTTTGCCCAAACTGTGGGCATAGACCTCCTTACTCAGCCTCTGCACCTGTACCCCTCATCTCAATTTCTCCATTATAACTAAAGATCTTATGCAATTCATTTCTCCTTCCCTAGAGATTCTTATAGCTCAATCTATAGCTCCTCTAACTGCTTCTATCCCCACTGTTACCCAAAGAGTTGCTGCTCTATCCTCTGCTCCTTCTTCTGGGGGCCTGACTACAGAAGCCTCTGCAGCCAGGCAGGGGGAGATATCCAATGAAGAAGCTCCCTTGATCCCTTCAGCAGTTTCAGCAGCAGCAGCAGTTTTAGTAGAAATGCAGATAGATATATCTTCAGAAGACCAGATAGATGTTCCTTCAGAAAATAAGATAGTTTTATATACAGAAGCTATTGATATTGATACAGATTCAGCAGAAATAACTCTTGATATAAACTCATAGGAAATCACTCTTCCAGTAGTTGTGACTGTTGGTGATTGTTGCATCAAACCACAGTGGATATTTTTGATCTATTAAATTCTTTCTGCACAAGTTATCTTAATTGTCTTCCAAGGCCCAAGCCATATTATTTGGACTTTGTGTGATGCTCTCCTCCTATAACTTCTGAAGTTCTCAGACAGCTTAAGGCAAGTTTGGTAGTTCCTATATGCTGATGTTTTCAAGGATTATAGTTGTTTCTATTGCAGCATTAACTACAGGTCTTCACAGAGTTATTATATTATATTATATGCCAAGGACAGTTGAGGAAATCATTCATTGCAGTATTTGTAGCCGTTTTAACTTCTCCTCTATTCCTGCAGAATATTAAAAAGGAATGTTTTTGAAATTCAAACTGATGGGTTTTTCTATTATTCAATTCAGAGAGAACAAAGCAACGATCCAGTTTTTGATCTTGAGTTGGCTGCCAAAATAGGCTATCAGAAAAAGACTGAGAGACAGACAGAAAAGATTATTCCTGCTTTCGTCCAAAGATATTCTGAAGCAGATCTTCATCAGCTTTCTTAGTCTGTCAGTAATTTGAAGAAGGAGCAAGAAGAACATCTTTTTCAAATCAAGAGTCTTCCTCTTTTTCTTCTCCAGGACCTTGCTAAGACATTCAAGCACCATCAGTCTAAAGCTCCTGGATCAAGTCTCTCAATTGAAGACCTACTCACCCTATGCAAAGCTTCCCAACCTTAACCCTTTTACATCTCAGGGGGAGCTTTGACAACATCACTGAATCCATATAGTCTTCTCATTGTGATTGAGAAAAGAAGACTTTCATCACTCTCTCATCCCCACCTATGTAAAGGGGTGTCATCTCCCTTCAAAAGTGATTCCTGGTTATAAGTCACCTGATCAAAAGACTTGAGGATTTTGTTTTTGAGCACCTGATCAAAAGCTCATTGGTGTCAGGCACCTGATCAAAAACCTGAGTGGATTCCTACCAGGGTGGTAGAAGAGTGGATGTACCCAAGTTGGGGAACCACTATAAATTTCTTGTGTCGTCTAGTTGCCCTCTTTCTTTTGTTTTCTTGTTGTGTCTATGGTTGTTAGTTTCTGTGCTTTTTCATTTTGATTTATTTACTACTACACTTAGACTAACTACATTTTCCAGCAGATAATTTTATAAAACTCTAAATACTCTATTCACCCCCTCTAGAGTATTCCTGATCTAACTGCTTAGTTTCAAAATCATCGACCCAGACACGACTTTCAGAATAAACAAGTAAACCCTCAAAATAGGCCTTCGAGGGCCGGCTTCTCAACTTGGGCTTTGGCCCGCTGTTTACCGCTCGGCTCCGCAGCACCTGCAAGAAACAATCCACCACACGGTGGCAAACAAAAGCAACGGTCAGCTATGCTGACCAAATTATAACGATCCCGCCCCCAAATTTGGGACGGCGATGCTCCTTTCCCTGCACTTTATTAGCATAACCAATCAGTATAGATAAACAATTCATCACAGGCGTGGGCACGCACAACCACACACCCCGTGCACTCAGGGCACATTCTAGGTGAACCGGTCAATGTCACGTCAATTTAAGCAATAGACACCCCGGTCTCACCACCGCCACTTGGACGGCCAATCTTACGAGCATTTTGTCTTCCCGGCATGGGTCACGTCAATTTATGTCATAGACTGCCGTACCTCATCTATGCCAATGGCTCCCACTGAACGACATAGAATGGGTACGGTTCCGCCTGACCCGTTGCTCATGTTGCAACGTCAATTTAAGCCATATATGCGGGTCAAACCTCCCCGAGTCCCGTTTCCGTCACACACTTCACATAACCCAGTTATGTTCAAGTTGGCTCCCAGACCACCATGTTAGCAGAATCACATATCCGCCCAGTTTTCCGGGTGCACCTTGTAGTTAATCCCCAAGGCTCCCTGTTACAATCTACCGCGTAGAAAACCCAAAAAACAAACATCAGCACGGAGTCTTCTCCGGCCATTTATGCAATGCAACATCACCGATCCAGACCAAATTGTCCGGGTAGGCTTCACACATCATGCCTATATCCATTCTCTATTACGAACTCTACATGTACACAATGGGGACTATTCATGTCTACCAGAGGAACACCTCAAACTCACCGCAAGCTCGCGAGAGCGGGCTTTCTATGCAAAGGAAAAGAGGACTTCACATGTCCTACGATGAGAATCGTTACCCTAGCATTTTTCCTTGGCACCATGGAAATGTATGCAGATGGAAAGCACCGCAATCTTCTTGCCTCCGTAAATCCGAAGTCGGCTCGCGATTTGGAGGTCCAAAGCTCTGCCGGTAACTGGATATAGTCTCCTTTCTCCTTCCTTTCTCTCCCCTCTCTCTAGAGTTTAGAAAGAGATTAAGTGAAAGAAATGAGTGATTTCAAACCCTATTCCCGGGTATATCCCAGCTAAAACAACCCCCAGCCGTCGGATCCCAAAGTAAAGAACCGAACGGACACGATTTGGAGCTGAAATGCAAAACCTGGCCCGAACATGGCCTGTGACACGCCCATGTCCAGGGCCGTGTTCCCCATCCGCCGTCGACATTGACGAGTCTCGAAAAACACACGGGCACCCTACACAGCCTTGTTCAACCTGACACGCCCGTGTCATCCAGTACACGCCCGTGTTCCTGGGCGTGTTCCTCCATCAATACAGGGCCAACACCAACCCGAGACTCACACGGGTCTTGGACAAACCCGTGTCCTATTTGACACGCTCGTGTCATACCCGAACACGGCTGGGCTCCAGGCCGTATTCACTGTCTCGACACTTCGTCGAGTACAATCGTCGACCACCTGACACGGCCTTGGACACGCCTTTGTCCTAGGCCGTGTTCCCCGTCTCGACACTTCGTCGAGCGAAAATCGTCGACTTCCCGGGAAGATCGTTGACACGAGCTCGCCATGCCCTGGGACACGCCCACGTCTCAGGCCGTGTTCGCTGTTTGACGATCGTCGACTCCAAAATTCGTCGACCTCTCGGCCAAATCGTCGACCCAAGCACGACACGCCCTAGGACACGCCCGTGTCCCAGGCCATGTGCCCCCTGCCAAATTCCAAACTTGGCTCAAAACGTCTCTCGTTGCTCTTTTGAGTTTCGGGGCGTTACAGATATAATAACATGTTGATTAAAATGGGTCATTCTGGAGATAACCCAAACAAGCTGCTGAAGAAGAACTTGTCTGCTGAGTACAAGTTCTTAGCAGATGTAGTCGGGAAGGTACTGCTGGGCAAACAAACAACACATGACTACATCACCAGGCACCAGTTCTTGGTGATGGATGCCTTGGTTGAAAAAAAAGATGTAAACTAGGGCAAGTTATTGTTTGACCTGATTAAAAAGAAGAATAATAAGAAAGAGGTCTATTTTGGACGGGTTTTGGGGATATTTCTGCAAGACAAGGCATCTGAACATCTGGTTTCCACAACAGTGTTCATCAATGTCTGCAAAAGGCTAACCTCTGCCCTATTTGGCAGATGGGCGAAGAGAATCACAAATCCATCCCAGGCTTCCTCCTCCTCTAGGCCTTTCGAGGGCACCAGGGCTGTAACAGCCACTCCCCACCATAATGTTGAAGAAGTTCCTCCTTCTTCAACAACATCTCTTCCAACAATAACTCCTTCATCTCCTCAGCCATCATCACCTCCTCCTCTGCAACCACCAGCTCTATCAATTCCTTCATCAAGACATCTGCCAACACCTATTCAATCTCCTCAACACATCACACCTACTCAATCTCCACTAAATCCCACCTACAAGACATAAACACTAAAACATTCTTATCATCCCCCACCTTTAATCTGCTCACCTCCTTACCATCTACACCCACCTCACCTATCCATGACATTCCCAGTCCAACACCATCCCCTGCTACATCATCTCCACAGGATGACATCATACCAGATGTCACTCATTCTGCTCCTCCATCTGTATCCACTCAAACTCCACCTGAATTTATGGATATAATTTCTCCCTCCCTGTCCACCATCCTGGAGCTCATCACTCCAGTGATTAGGACACTTATAGTAGAGGCTATTACACCTTTTGCTAATTCCATTTCTTCTCTTGCTGCCATCATTGTTGTTACCTCTGTCCCTACTTCTTCTACTAGGGGCCTGATTCCAGCTACCACTGAAATCAGGCAGGGGGAGATGCTCGGTGAAGAAGTAGCTCTAGTTTCAACAGCAGCAGCAGGAGAAGAAACAAATACAGATACATATATGGCTACAGATACAGTAGTTACAGATAATGATATGCTTTGTACAGATACAACTATAGAGACTACAGAAATAATAATTGTTGCTGATTGGATTGTCAATCCCAAAGTTGATCTCTTGAGCTTGTTAAATTCTTTTGATACAATCTATTTAAATTCTATTCCAGTTGTCTGCCTAAAGCCCTCCTTGGCTATTGTACCATATATATCACCAATAAGTCTCATAGTTGCCAAGCAACTTAAGGATAGTTTTGCAGTCATAGAGAGTCAAATAATATCACCTCCCAAGGAAATTTCTTCTCCATAGGTTGTCTCAGCTCCCACTTATAAGATGGATGACAGTCCTCTTCCTGATTTTGATGAGATATTCATGGAAGATATAGAAGCAGAAAATTTATCAGTTGTTGAACATATTCCTGAAACAGTTGCTCCAACTCCAGAACCTCAAGCACAGTCTCAGGCTGAAAAGCCAATTGACAAAGATCTACTGAAGGCCATTAATGCCTTATATGATGATCCTCAAGGATCTTCTGATGATGAAGATTAGGATGATGATTTTCATGATAGTCCCTCTGCCAAGAGGAATGTTTCAAAGGAAAGAAAGGCTCCTCCAATTGCTGCTCCCAAACCAAATCCCACACATGACACACCTTATTATATTCTACAGAAAATCACTTCATACCCTGGGATGCCAGCTTGGATATGGCTTTCTAAAAATGATCAGAAAGCAAAGAAGAAAAGTAGGAGATATTCTCCTCCTCCTCCTCAGAGGTACTGGAAAGGTCCTCCTCCTCCACCTGCTGCTGGTGCTTCAGGTAACACTTCTCAGAGGTCTACCTCATATACTCAAAACTATCATAGACAACAAGGTAGATCCTCATCACATCAAGGAAGTAGCTAGTAGAGGTACTCTTCAAGCAGCCAACAACATCAACAACATCAACAACAGCAACAGCAAGCTCCTGAATCACAAAAAGCTGACAGTCCTAAAAGGCTAGAGTCTCTACCCATTCCCTTTGTGGATCCAGAAACTGAGACAACTTCTAGAATGACCAGGTTCCAAGAACTTGTTGAACTTTTAATGATAAATAAAGCTATAGCTGAAGGGAAAGATCCATACCAATATTCTACAATGTCTAAAAATAGAAAGGAAGAACTAAAAAGGTATGAAAAAGCTAATAAATTCTTTAATGTAGATGCTTACATGAATCTACATCCGGAGGCGTTGTGCCTAGAGCTACAACTCTGAATATTATTGGAGCTGCTGATATGACAATGTCCAAGAGGCAAGCAGCTAATCCCAATAGAGAAATCAAGTTTATACATCCTTCTGAGCAAGAGAAAGAGGACAAGCAAAAGGAAAAGCTGAAGAAGAAGAAGAAGAAATGAGGATATTTTGTTTCTGTGTGTTTAAACTCTTTACTTATTTACTGTCACAAAGCTACTTTGTAAATAATTGCTGCATGTTTAAATTTTTCTGCCAGATATATTTTTCCTGATTTGTGAATGTCTTTATTTCATTTGTATTAATGACCTCACCCAAATAGGGGGAGATTGTTGCATCCCTAGTTGGATTTTGTTTAGTTTCACTAACTAGGATAATTGACCAACCATGTATAAACAGGGTCATGTCTGTGCCTAGAGTTTAGGCTAAGTCCTTAGAATCAACCACACATGGACCAGCCAACAGAAGACAGCAGAAGACTCAAAGACTTAAAAGAAAATCAAGTTCAGAAAAATTAGTTCGACGTTCGTCGAACTCAGCTCGACGAAAGTCGTGCTCTGCTCGACAAACTTAGAGTCAATTCTCTGAGTTCAGCTCGATGATATTCGAGCTCAGGTCGATGAATTCTGTAAATTCAACTTCAACACATTAAGTCCAGAATACTTTCTCTAAACTCAGGTCGACGAAGTTATATTATCAGCTCGACGAACTTGGAGCACAGAATTTGGAAGTTTTTCACAGAAAGCAGTTAGCTCAACTCAGGTCGACGAACTTGGTTCTCAGGTCGACGAACAAGAATTCTCAGATCGACGAACATGATTTCCCTGGTCTACGAACTTAGATATCAGGTCGACAAAATTTGTTCTCTAGTATACGATTCCAGTGCAGTTCCAAACTTGGAAATTTCCCTTATTTTTGTCCTTATTTTATAGCAGAAATTCCTGAGTATTTAATGATTATATTCTCTGAATATAGTCGTTAGTGGAAGCATTGATTATGGTCTTCATCAGGTTAATTACTTGTTATGTTTAATAGGATAGTTGTGAAAATTCATTAATGAAAATCTTCTCTCCATCCGCATTTCATTCTCAACGCAGCCAGCATTTAATACAAAGGAATTCAAAATTCAAAAGAGAATTTGACTGAACATATAAAAGGGATTTTCTCTTTCAGTCGATTAGAGAACATATAAAGAACAAGACAGAACTGATAATACACAGAACACAAGAAATCATTTAAGAGAAAGAATTCTGCTCTGTCGTCATCAAGTGTTCTTCTTCCAGCAAGCTTCCAAGAGACAATAAACTTCAATCTGTCTACAGCTTTCTGGAGAACCTTTTTTTAGAAGAGCTACTCAACCTGCAAAGCTCTCAATCTTCCTGAAAAGAACTTCATCTCAGGGGGTGCTTTGACACCATCAAGTATCCACAAGTCTTCCCAGTTGTTTTAAGAAAAGAGGAGACAACATATAGCTTTTATTTGTTTCACCCCACTGTACACAAGGTTCTAGCTCCCTTCAAAAGTTATACACTTGGTTGCAAGTCTCCTGATCAAAATATTTTATTTGGTTTTTAGGCACCTGATCAAAAGCCTGAAGGGTGTCATTATCTACCTGATTCAGATCTTGTGGTGACAGGTACCTGAGCAAAAACCTGATTGGTGGTAGGGTACCTGATTAAAAACCTGAGTGGATTCCTACCATGGTGGTAAAAGAGTGGATGTATCCAAGTTTTAGGGGAACCACTATAAAATTCTTGTGTCATCTGTGATGCTATCTTATTTCTATAATATGCTGCTTGCTGAATAGTTCATTTTTCTTTGTGCACTATCTGATTACACATATAAGTATTACTATTTTAATTTCGTAATAAAAATATAACAAGATTTTAAAATACTCTATTCACCCCCCCCCCCTCTAGAGTCAAACAGTCTATCCCCTCAGGTGGTATCTGTCATACCATCCTTCACAACTGCTGATCAGTTTATCCTATGGATAATGCACAAACAAAGGGGGAGATTATTTATGACATAGTCATAATCTTCTCTGAGTCTGAGATGGACTACTACTGCTGAGAAGATAGTGCTACTGAAGGAGAACAAGAACATTCAGCACCTCCCTGACTATAGTTATCTATGCTGAAGTCATAAAATGGGGAGGTGTGTGATGCTTAAGATCACGGCAGTGAATCGGTCGCACAAGTAATATAAAATGGGGGTTTTCCCAAGTATCGATCTCACAAGGAACACAGTAAGGTGGAGTTAATTTTGAGGAGGACTTGAGATTGAAGTCCTTAGGTTCGGCGGTAACGATAGGGGCTTTGATATATGCGGAAACAGAAAATAAAAAGCTATCAACTACTCCTATGCAACGCCGCTATGCGATGCTTCGCCAGGCGGGATGGAAGACTAGTCGGGCCGCTATGCACCGAATCACTAGGCGGATGGACGAGAAGGCTAGCGGATGAGGTGGTTAGAACTGCGGAATGAGGGTCGTGAGCACCTCTTCGCAATGCACGTCACTAGCAATTGCTAGTGCGGCAAGGGTGGATGGTGGTGGATGGAATATGGCGCAACTCAAGCAAGTTAGGCAGTAAAATGAAATAGGAATCACATAGACATGATACAAATAACATATACAACCAAAGTGCACTTCATCAATATTCAACAAGAGATCGACCGAATCTGAAGCCTTGCTGAGGATTCACGGTTGGAATCGTCGGGTTGTTATTCCGCATCCAAGCTCGGTCCTCAACTGCGTCCGGGATAGAGAAGGGCTGTCACCACCTTCCAATGGCCCGTCTTCTTCATCTCACGATAGCAGACGAAGTTTGCTAGCTTTCCTTTGCTTGATGTCTATGACGTCAAACTCTACTTGAAGCTCACGGATAAAGGAGAAGGCCGAGAGGAAGCTCCGGCTGGATTTGGTGGTGAAAGCTTGCCCGGAGCACCTCCCTAGGGTGGAAGATGAAGGGGAACGTCGGAGAAGGCGGAAAACGGCGGAGAAATGTCGAGCTCCGGATCCTCTCTCTAATTAGGGCAAGACCTGCACTATTTATACACAGCAGAAATGAACAATGTGCACGATCACAGGCGCAGGACCAGTGGTAGTGCGCACTATGTCCTGTGATCGTGCGCACTGGCATGGAAGATCAGGAAGAAGAACTGGGATAATGCGCACGAGTAGTGGCGCACGATAAGTGGTCGTGCACACTAAGTCCAATGGTCGTGCGATTACCCCAGACAGGACTCCAGAAAAGAGAAATCAATGCACACGATCAGTGGCGCACGACCGGAGGTCGTGCGCATTATGTCCAGTGGTCGTGCGCTTACCCCAGGCTGATTCTGGAAAATGTAGAGTAGTGCGCACAATCAGGGGCGCACAACTAGTGGTCGTCCGCATTATATCCCATGATCGTGCGCAGTATTCCGGTTTCACAACCATCCCAGAACACGCACACGACCCCTATACTGATAGGAAAAACAAATCACTAATCTGTGCAGACATTCCAGACAATCACAAAAGGGAGTACAAACTATAAAAATAACAAAATACATAACCACGGGCATAAATGTGCACTTTTTATGGAAATAAAGATTAGATGAAATATGAATGATAAAGAACTAAAAGTGAAGTGCAACCGCGTGAAAACTAGCCCAGATGAGTCCGAAAATATGTATATAAAGTGGACTCAACACACCCCCAGACTTAACTGTTTGCGCGTCCCGAGCAAACAAAATCTAAGCAGATAGGGAAAAATACTAGTTAACAAAGAAATTGCGATACGAAGTACCATGCGAAGTTGCATGCTCGCGCAAAATCAAATGGAGGATAGCTGATCACATTTTGATTACCTTCAGGAGGGCTATACATAGAATGTATCTCTTGATGTATCATCTCAAAATCAAATGGAGGATAGATTACTTGAGCCACTTCAGCTTGTTCACCTCCAAAATCTGCAGGATGCACTCCAGATTCAGCTACATTGTCATCGTCATACAGGGGTGGATAGCCAAGTGTGGCTCTGATGCTATTGGAAATCCATTTAGCATGCTCAGATCCAACTTTGACTAAAACCCTCTCCCCCTTTATGACTTCTCTTTCAACATGATCTCTGAGAGTGTCCTTCTAAAATCTCACCTGTTCATCCATATAATTGACTCCATCTTTATAAAATGCCTTTAATTTTAGGAGCTGCCCTGAAATAATCTTTTGAGAATCTGTAATAGCAGTTTTTACAGCAGCTATCCCTTCTTGTAATGCCTTATCAAATTTTGCCTTGTCCTTAGTCATGGTTTCAGTATGGGCAGTAGCAAGTTTCTTCATCTCAGTGACTATCACATTATGTGATTCAGTCAAGTTTTCATTCATCCTTAATTGATTTTCTAAGACATAGCCCCGCTTAACTGCTATATCATCCACATGTGTTTTGATTTTCTCTTGGTGAGTGACTAGGTAAACCACTGCATTGCCTCCCTTGTGAAAGCAATCAGTCATTTCTTTCTTATTTTGATTCACTTCAAATCTTATTGACTTTATATCAGTTGCCAAGGAGAGTTGGAGATATGTGTGAGTGTCATCAATATACTTCTCCATGGCTATTCTTTGCTCATCTAGCTTTACTTGTAAGGATACTAATAAAGAACTGTAATCTGTTGTAGGGGCAGGCTGTGTAGCTATAGTTTGTAAAGCTTTCTTGTAGCTCTGGATTCTCCTTTTGAAGACCATGAGCTTTCTTTTATTTGTCTGAACCTCTGCAGCATTCTCAGAATCAGAGGTACTAGCAATGTCAACCCTTTCCTTAGGACTAGAAGGCAGGTCCTTCTCAGTCCTTGGTAGCTCCCCCTGAGTTACTTGTTCCTCCTCAACTCTTGTCTTCTCCCCCTGAGATCCTACTTGATCCTTCTCAAGTACAACCTGCTCCACCTCAACAACAGTTTTCTCCCCCTCAAAACCAGCATGCTCCCCCTCAATATCAGGAAACAACTCTTCCAAGGTAAACTCTTGTTGAATTTGTACTGGAGATTCTCTGATCTCAGGAACATTATCAGCACCAGATGTGTCTTCCATGACAACATCTTGTGGTTGACTGTGTTGTTGTGTGGGCTGGTCAACATCAATCAAATATTCAGTTAACAGGTCATCTTCATTATTGAAATTAGTTTGATTTACTTCATGTATTACCTCAAGAATAGTTTGGGTTGCTATTTCACTGGCCAAGTGTGTTGGCACTTCTGGCACTTCCTCATGTTGAGGCTCCCCCTGGAGTGAATCCAGGTGAATGGGGCTAGCAGATGGTTGCTCCCCCTGCCTCTGTGCATCTTCAGTTCTCACTGGTAACTGTCCAGCATTCCCAGCCTCTTCCTCATCAGAACTAAAAACTACTTACTCCTCTAAACTACTGGAAGGTTCAGGAGCCCTTTTGGTTTTCTTCTTCTTCTTCTATGGACGTGTTTCCTTCTCTGGAGTAGGCATGTCCTTATTTAACACCCTATCCCACCTTGACAAAATTCTGACATCCATTCTCCTCATGTGATTAATTTTAGAACCAGCAGCTTGGTTCATGACTTCTGGAATAGTTCCAGCTAAGTACATGCTCATATTTCTACCCATATTGGGCTTCTTCAGACATTCCTTAATCTTTTCAAACAATACAGCTGACCAATCAGTTTTTATCTTAAAGATGATTCTTGTCATTAAGCTGAACATGTGAGCTGATATCCTATCATGCCCACCTGGCTTGCTCAGAATCACCTTTCCTACTACTTCAGACAAGAACTTGTCTTGCATGTTCATGCCTTTCCTATTAAAAACTGATCCAATCTTCATGTTTGAATCTAGTCCACACCATTGCAGTGACTCTCTTGTCTTGGATGCAGGAACATCTTCCTCCTCTTTAGTTCTTGGTAGATGTAGAACTTTTCTTAGGCTCTTCGGGGTGAGTTTTACTTTTTCTCCATGGACTATGGATTTAATCTTGAGTCCAGTTTCATCAAGAGTAGCTGCACCAAAGAATTCGAGTACTTTCTTCTTCCAAATCTTGGTTGGCTCAGAGACTAGATACTCCAACACATTTTCAGTAATTAGGGTTACTACCTCCTGAATTTCTGATTCTGCATCGTCAAATGCATTGCAAACTAGCTCATATCCATCATCGACGTTCTCCTCGAGCATAGGCGCCATTAGGGTTTTGAGAAATCTTGAAATTAGATGAGAGAGATGTCGACACAAAATTCTGGTCTCGAAACTATTGAGAGTGTGTCGACTAACAATGGTGAAGACCTATTTATACCTTTCTAAAACTGAAGGTGAAAAGGCGCATCATAATCCTCTAAATGTGTCGACACTGTTGAAAAGTATCGACACAGACTACTTAAGTCTCGACAATAGTATTGTATATGTGTCGACACCAATTATGATGTGTCGACACTTATACATCTGCGTTCGACTACTAGTCGATACTTCACTCGACGAAATTAGTGTTAAACCTAAGTGTCGACACCACCCTGGATGTGTCGACACTTACTCTGGATGTGTCGACACTAATTCTCTGAAGTGTCGACACAGACTTCCTAGATGTGTCGACACCATTTCTCTGAAATGTCGACACCACTTCTATGTGTCGACACAGACAACTTCTTGTGTCGACACTATTTTACTTAGCCATTTTTTATCAAACTATTCTAAGTTCAACATCCCTAATTCAATTTTAAACTAATTGAATTTGTTTTCATCTAGGGGCTTAATAAACATGTCTGCAATCTGATTATCAGTTTTAACATATTCTAGTGAAATATCCTCTTTTTCAACATATTCTCTAAGAAAATGATATCTGATTTCTATGTGCTTAGTCCTACTATGTGAGACAGAATTATTTGCAATAGAAATAACACTTGTAGAATCACAAAATAAAGGTGTTCTACTTACTTGAATATCATAATCTACTAATTGATGTTGAATCCATAAAAGTTGTGCACAGCAGCTTCCTACAGCAACATATTCTGACTCAGCTATGGAGATTGTCACACTGGTCTGTTTCTTACTGCTCCAAGACAACAGTCTTTCACCTAGAAATTGACAGGTTCTTGTTGTACTCTTTCTATCCTCCTTGCAGCCTGCAAAATCTGCATCTGAATAACCTGTCAGTACAAAATCTCCATTCCTAGGGTACCAAAGGCCTAGATAAGGTGTGCCCTCAAGATATCTCAAAATCCTTTTGACTGCAGTCAGATGAGATTCTTTAGGGCATGCTTGGTACCTAGCACAGACACATGTGACATACATGATATCTGGTCTACTAGCAGTCAAATACAGAAGGGAGCTAACTATCGCTCTATACAAAGTTTCATCTACACGTTTCCCTGCATCATATTTGCTTAGAGACATACTTGACCCCATAGGAGTTTTCATGGTAGTGGATGATTACATACCATACTTCTTTATTAACTCTTGGGTGAACTTAGAGTGGCATATGGACAGGTCATCTTCAGTCTGTCTTACTTGGAGACCCAAGAAGAACTTAAGTTCCCCCATACTGCTCATTTCAAATTTTCCTTGCATAAGTTTTGCAAACTTCCTGCAAAGATTACTTTCAGTAGACCCAAATATTATGTCATTCACATATATTTGGACTAGTATAATCTTTCCTTTGGACTCCTTAAGGAATAGAGTCTTGTCTATTTTCCCCCTTGAGAATTTGTTCTCAATGAGGAAACTAGACAGGTTTCATACCAAGCCCTTGGGGCTTGTTTTAACCCATACAATGCTTTCCTAAGTCTATATACAAAATCAGGTTTAAGAGGATCAACAAAACCTGATGGGTGCTCTACATAGACTTCTTCCTTTAGATTTACTTTAAGGAAAGATGACTTTACATCCATTTGATATACCTTGAAGCCTTGATATGTTGCATAAGCAAGGACCATTTTGATAGCCTACATTCTTGCTACTGGTGCAAAGGTTTGATCAAAATCAATACTTTCTTCCTGTCTATATCCCTTTGCAACAAGTCTAGCTTTATTCTTTATGATGATTCCATTCTCATCCAATTTGTTCCTCAAGATCCACTTTGTTCCAATGATATTGTGGTCTTTGGGTTTAGGAATAAGCTCCCAGACCTTGCATCTCCTGAATTGATTCAGCTCTTCTTGCATGGCATCAATGCAATGAGGGTCTGGAACTGCTTCTTCAAATTTCTTTGGTTCCACTTGGGATAAAAAGCTGGAGCAAAGTACTGTGCTCAGACTCCTGCTTCTAGTTTGCACTCCTTGTCTTGGATCACCAATTATTTGATTGGTTGGATGATCCTTTAAGTGTCTTTTTGCTGGAGGTAGTCTATCTTCATGTTGAACACCTCCAGTCTCTTCATTTAGCTGCACCTCTTGGTCTTATTCAGCATCTAGTGAGTCTTGTACTCCCCCTGGACATTAGCCACCATTTTCCACTTCATGACTTGTAGTAGCATCTTCTGTGATCGTAAGCTTGTCCATTTTCTCATCTAAACCTGTAGATCTGCAAACACTATTTGTCAATTCACTGTTAATGAGTCTTGTTTCATCAAAGACTACATGTATAGACTCTTCTATAACTTGAGTAGTCAAGTTGTAGACTCTATAAGCCTTACTATTGTTGTTGTACCCAACAAATATCCCCTCTTGGGATTTGGCAACAAACTTGGTTAGAGAAGACTTTCCATTATTAAGTATATAGCACTTGCAACCAAAGATCCTGAAATAGGATAAATTTGGTTTTCTGCCCTTCACAATCTCATAGGGAGTCTTCTTGTGGCACTTGGTGATAGTAGCCCTATTGATCACATGACATGCTGTATTTACTGCCTCTGCCCAGAAATATTCTGGGAGAGAAGTGTCACTCAATAGGGTTCTACCAGCCTCTATCAATGTTCTATTCTTCCTTTCAGCAATACCATTTTGCTGTGGTGTTCTTGGTGAGGAAAATTCCTGAAAAATCCCAAATTCTTCACATAGTTTTGTCATACTTTCAGACTGAAATTCAGTACCATGGTCACTTCTGATTTTGACCACTGTACTGTCCAACTCATTCTGAATTTGTTTAACAAAACTATTTAAGATACTTGGTGTTTCAGATTTTTGTCTTAGCAAGAACACCCAGGAATATCTAGAATAGTCATCTACTACCACAAATGTGTAGACCTTCCTACCTAGACTGTGAACTAGCATAGGACCAAATAGATCCATATGCAAGAGGTATAGACACCTCACAGAATCCTTGTTTTCAAGGCTATGAAAGGTGGATTTGGTCTGCTTGCCTTTTTGACAAGCTGAGCATATCCCGTCCTTTATACACTTAACTTGAGGATCATTCCTCACTAACTCTTTGCTAAAGAGTTGGTCAATAGTCTTATAATTAAGATGGGCCAGCCTCTTGTGCCACTTAACATAATGAGAGGCTCTCTCATCAGCTACAAGACAAATAGGAGAACCACTGTTCTCACACACAAAGTCAAGACAATAAACATTTCTCTTCCTATATCCTGGCAAAATGATATTTTGATCACTTGACCTTTTGATATGACAACCATCCTTGATAAATGAGATGTCATATCCTACATCACTCAGCTGACTTATGCTAATGAGGTTGTGTTTCAAACCCTTCACATAGGCCACTTGAGTGATAGTAATCTGATTACTAGAAATGTTACCAAAGCCTTTGATGATTCCTTTTTCTGAACCACCAAAGGTCACTTTAGGGTCATCCTTAATAGGTGTGTAGTCCTTCAGCAACCCCCTTATTCCAGTCATGTGCATGGAACATCCACTATCCAAGTACCATATTGGGGCAAGGCAACTTGGACTCGCCTGCAAAACATATTACCTAACCTTAGAACCCAAATAAGGTTTGGGTCCTTGGTTCATGTTAGTCTTACCTTTAACAAAACTACCTGTAGCTCTTCTAGCAGGCAGTTTATTACTCTCCTTGACACTGAAATTATGCCAATAATCTACGGCAAAGTGGCCTACCTTGCCACAATACACACACTCAAACCTGTTGTACCTTTGTTTAGGTACATCCCTAGTTGAATTATTTACAGCAGGCTTCTTGTTTTGTGCTGGGGTTTTGCCTTTAGATTTGGACCTAGTAGTCCAGACAGGTTTTTTAAACCCTAATCCATCCTTACCCTTTTGAGGTACAAACTCATCTATCAAGGGTAAAACAGATTTAGGTTTAGAAAAACTAGCTACTATCTCTTTCTCTTTCTGAAGTCTAACCTCCAGATTTCTAATCTGATCATTCTTGAATGTAATAGTGCCCATCTGAATAACTGTAATGTTTTTCAGTCTGGCTATCTCATTCAGTTTTTGATCTAGCAACTTCTCTGAATCTACTGCAGCCAACTTAAGACGCAATCTCCTTTGCCTGAGTTTTGGCCAAGGTTTGCTTTTCTTCAAGGCCTGCAACAAGTCCCTATATTCATCAATTAACTGATGAATATCTCCTTCAGATTTAGAGCCACCCACAACACTTGATGCAGATGTATCTGACTCTGACTCAATACTATAAATTGAACTAGAAGAACAACTTTGTACCTTACTTGGTCAAAGCTGATCCTGGCTATTGTCTCCATCAGATATAGCCATCAGTCCCTTGCACTGATGGTCTTCATGCACATAAATTGAGTTTATTAGCTGCATGAACTCATCTTCTTCCTCTTCAGCAAATAATCCAATGTAGGCTTCAGCTTCTGATTTTGTTTCTGAAGATGACTGATCTGTCAGACTCTTGTCTCTCTTAGCAACAAAGGACTTTTCCTTTTTGCTCTTAACCTGAGTCTTCTTTTTGTCAGCTGACTCCCTCCTCTTTTTAGGACAGTCAGGCACTACATGTCCCTGTCTATTGCAGGAATAGCACAAAATCTTTGAAGATGTTGCTTTGCTTGGCTTGGACCTGCTTTTATCATCCCTGGATGACTTTATCTTCTAATAGTAATCATCTTTTGGCTTAGATGTGGAAGGCTTAGACTTCCACTGCTTTTTCTTCAGAAATCTCTGAAACTGCCTTGTGAAGGCAGCAAAGTCTTCATCACTTTCACTGCTATCAGAACTCTTGCTATCTGAATTATATGTGACAGCCTCAGTAATTATTTTAGGTGGAAATGGAGACTTGATTCTATACTTCTTAGTGGCTTCAGTCTTGAAGGCCACAGACTTTTCCTTGTGCTCCACTCTAGTATTCTTCTCTTCCTCCTTTCTAGCCATTAACTGCATCTCATAAGATAGCAGTTTTCCAAACAAAGTTGGAGGAGGTATATCAGCAAGTTTGGCCACTTCCCTAATGGCACAAACCTTGGTGTCCCAGTCCTTAGTCAGAGATCTTAAGAACTTGTCATTCAGCTCATAGTTGCTGAAAACTCTTTCATAGGACATCAACTCATTAACTATCCTATAGAACTTCTTGTAACACTCTGTAATGCTATCAGACTTTTCTTGTCTGAAGCTTTCATATTCCTGATTTAACATTGACTTCCTATCTTGTCTTACATCTTCAGACCCTTCCATATAGACTATCAAAGTATCCCACATTTCCTTTGAAGTCTTGCAGTGAATCAAATTCTGAAAGATTATATCATCAATGGCACTCACTATGATATTCTGGGCTCTCTTGTCCATAGTGGCCAGGATGATTTCATCTTTAGTCATTTCAAAAAAGTCCTTGGGAGTTTTCTGATTTGCATCCAGAATGGATATCTTCATTGGCACATATGAGCCTTCTTTGACTGTAATATATATCCTTAGGTCAGAGGCTTCCATAAAGAGTCTGACCCTCTCTTTACATATGCCAAATATCTCTTTTCTACATATTGGCAATTTCATTGACCCCAGCTCTTGTGATTCTCAGTAGAACCCATTTTCTTGATTCTTAAATCTGCCTTAAGGATCTTACTCTGACTGTTAAGTCCTTTCTTGAGGAACCTCCCTCTGATACCACTTGAAAGAAATAGTGCCTACCACCTAGAGGGGGGGTGAATAGGTGTAATTTTTTCTTTTGCTTTAAAGGCAGACAATCAGTTATGTATTTTAAACAGCAATAGCAAATACTACAGCCATCAGCATAGCAATCACAGAAATGAACATTCAAAAAGTGCACACAAATTTTATAGTGGTTCCCCAAGGTCTGGGTAAATCCACTTTTCCCCTGCGCCTATCTAGTAGTGTACAAGATTCTGCCTAACTTCTGCACTTCTCCTCAGATCCTCAGATCCTACAGCTCAGAACCCCAAACCAGGTTCCTACAACTCAGAGTGTCCCCACTCCTAAACTCAGGCATAAAGCCCTACCACTCAGTCTACAACAAGACCTACACTCAGGCTAAACAGCCCTACCTCAGCCTTCAATAAGGCCTACACTCAGAGAATAGATTCTCCTACACTCAGGCTCAAAAGCCCTACCTCAGCCTTTATAAATTTAGGCTTACAACTCATATCCCTTAGGATCCTACAAAAAGATAATAACAAGTTTTAGATCACCACTCTGTTTGAGAGAATGAAGAGAGAAACCTTCTTGATCAGTTCTTGATAGTACTGATTCCTGAGATCAACTTTGTCTTTGCTTTCTTCAGGACTTCTTGAGTATGAACTCAGTAAAAGTTGATCTTCTTGAAGTAGACCGGCTAACAACTTCCTTCTTAAGATGGAGAATTAAATCTGGATCTTTCTTTGCAGTCTAGTTCAGAACCTGCTCCTTAAGAGATCTGATTAAACAAATCTCTTTCTTAATTTCAATTACTGGAGTTCTCTCTCTCCAAGTAAATCTGAAATTTCTTCAAAAAACTGATTTATAGTTTTCTCTGAATCTGTATTCTGCAATCATTGATCTTCTGATCTCTCAATTGTTGTTGATTGTTTGATACCATTCTGTTGAAGGAGAAAGGCCTTTATATAGTCTTCCTTCAAGGTAACCGGCTGATCTGGTTTCTAACGAACTTCTGACAGCTCTGACAGTTGTCGTAGACCGGTTGAAATGGCAGCTGTCATGTCATCCAGTCACTTCTTGAATTCACTGTCACTATCTGAAAGTGTCGAGACTGATTTTCATTATGTGTCGACACAAATAGACTAAGTGTCGACACAAGTGAACTAAGTGTCGACACATGCCTTGGTGGTGTCGACACAACTTCTTTTGTTGTTGTAATAGCTTCTCGACACTGCTTCTTTAGAATGTGTCGACACTGATTCTGTGTGTCGACACAGGCCTTCTGTTGAATGTGTCTGATAAGCCCGGAATCCGCGACCTGCCCGCGCAGTTTTCCAGACCGGGCGGTCTGCTTATTCAAGCCGCCAAGCCCCCAAGCCGGGCGGTCTCCATGTCAGGCCGCTGCCAGCACCGACCCTGCTCAGCGACGAGGCCCAAGGACCCAGCCGTCAGCTCGCCAGGAGGAATCCGCCAGGCCGCGCGGCTTCCCTCCTTTCTTGTTTCTTTCTCTTTTGCTTCCCCTCACCTCTGCCCGGTTCTCCTGTACCCCGGGCAGCCGGTAATTTTAGCCCTGCCCGTTTGGGCAGGCCCCCGAGCCTATAAATAGGGGGTGGGTGCACTCCCCAAGACACCATGACTGGGATCCAGGAGCTCGCCTGTTAAGAGCTGCGGTCTCAAGTCTAGTGTATTGCGGCTTGTAGTCCGGCCGGCTTCTCCTTTTACTCGTTGTAACTGTCTCATTTTTAAGTAAAGGAAAGCCCGCCGCAAGAGTGGCATTTAAGCCGCGGCGGGCGAACTCTGCTGTTGCCGCTGCCAGCGGCCCCCTCCTCTTTTCTGCCCTTTAGCCGCGACCGCTAGTAACCGATTAGTCGACAGTCTCCTCCTTTCCTTCCCTATTCCCCGGTGTTCGAACCGTTAGCTGGTGGTGACCGACTCCCTGTCCGTTTTCGTGCATCAACAGTTAACACGCGGCCTTCAGATCTCGACTAATCGATGAAATCAGCGGTCTAGGGATCCAGACCGCTCTAACTTCTAGGGTTCAGCGACCTGTCTAGCAAGCCGCGAGTCCGCCGGCTAAGGCTTTCAGCCCGCCTCCCGCACGGTAGAACCTGGCATTCAATCCGCTCTCTTTTCAGCCGGTTTTCTTATCGGTTTGCAGAATCGTCTAGCCGCCTCGTTAAGCCGCCGCTCTTCTGCGGTTTCTTGTAAAAGTTCGGCTATTTCTCTCTTTTCAGGATGAATCCTGCAAAGAGTCATGGTACATCGAGCCACATCTCAGTTATTACGAATCTCTCAGAAGTGCAGGATTGCTCGTATTTGGATAGTGAAGTTGTTGACCCTCGTAAGGAAATTTTTGCAAATAGTGTTGAGCGTGGAATAGAATCTGTTGCAAATGAACCTCTTTATGAGGACGAAGATGAAACCCCTTCTCCTTTCACTAATCGAATTCGATGGGATACTGTTTCCGATGATTTCAGAGAACCATGTCTCCCGGAGTATTCTGCATGTGATGATCCGTTTTCTCATTTGCAAGCTTTTGAATCAGCTATTTCACTAAGAAAAGTGTCAAATGGAGTAAAATGCAAACTCTTCGTTATGTCTTTTGGCAATGTTGCAAGGGAATGGTTTTACAGCCTTCCACCTCGATCAGTAACCAGCTTTAAGGATCTTCGAAGTCAATTTATTTCCAGATTCGCTATTTACAGGAAGCGGAAAAGAGACGTTGGTGCTCTCTTCCGAATCAAGCAAGGAATTCACGAGTCTAATTCAGATTTTGTTGATCGGTTTCAAAAGGAGGTTTTGGATATTTGTAACGTCCATCAAGACTATTACTTGCATGCTTTCATAAATGCCCTTCAAGAGGGCCCATTAAAATTCATGCTCACCACAAAATATCCCAAAAGCTACGGAGATCTTATTGATATAGTTAATACATTCATAATAGGCGAAGAAGCAAATAAGGGTTATGTTTCATTTCTGAAACAAATGGCTAAGCAATCCCAAGGGACTTCTAGTCAACAACAATCTATTTCCTCACAAGATGTTTTGCAAGTTGAATATTGCAAGTCTCCTTATATTCTCCGGGATAAAACTCCAAAGTATGAAAAATATTCAGGTAAGTATGTTAAGTTCAAAATTCCCATGGAAGATCTTTTGATAATCATTCAGGGAATGCCTGAGTTCAAGAAGCCTCGGCGCATGAATCCAAAATCAAGTATCGGCACGAGCAGCTTTTTTGCAAATATCATAAGGATATTGGTCATCTAACAGAAGATTGCAGAGCTCTCATGGAATTGGCTAATCAACTTGTAAGAGCTGGAAAGTTGCAAGAATATGTTATTTAGTGACTCTCTAAGGCAATCTTCCGTTTCTTGCTCAATGGATCAAGCAGTTATTCCTCTCTCTTTCTATAGTAAAAAGTGCTTATGTTCAGAGTAATACATAACATCTCTCTCTCTTTCTATAAGTCATGATAAAATTGCAGATATATATCCTTTATCACTTCCTTAACATCATGCAAATGGGTACTTTTTCATTTGAAGCTTATTTTTAGCTTTACTTTTTATGCCTATATATATGCATGTAGGGGCAAGAGCCCCTTTCGAATTCTTAAGCCCTCCACATCCTGCTCGACTTCAGTAGCAGATGTGTAGTGGGTTTTCCGCTTGACCTTCAGTCACAGACAGGCTTTGCGTACCCGTCACGCATGACTTTAGTCACAGACAGGCTTTACGTACTTGTCCCGCTTGACCTCGGTCGCAGACATTGCGTACTTGCCCTGCTTGACTTCAGTCGTAGACGTTGCGTACTTGTCCCGCTTGACATTGGTCATGGAATTTAAGAATTTTGATCCCGCTTATGTGTTCTTTGTGTGGAAAGCAATGCTACACGCACCTGCCCACATCGACACATAAGTGCCTGTCTTCACCTATTTTTGCAGGACAACACGTGCCTATCCGCTGCCTTGCGGTTTTATTTAGGGGCCTGTGCAGGTTTTATAATTATTTACACAAGCCGCCCGGTTTGATATTCCGGCTTAAATTTTTTAACTTTCATGTTCCTGCCTGCCGGATTATCATTAATATATTTGGGAACTCGGCCGACTTTATTCACCTATCCGCTATTCAGTATCTTATTCGGCTTATGTATATCAATTGCCGGTTTGTTATTCATATGAAAAAGAGGTCGCCCGACCTGCGTCTGGCACTTAATTCCTGGCATTGATCTGCCGGCTTATGGTATTAATTATAATAGCTAATCAGCGAACTATCGTCACAAGAGTTCCCGGCTCCCATATGGCTATATCGGTCTGTATTATCGGAGGCCGAAGCTTATTTCTCTATTTCTGTTCCTTTAATCAAATGGGCAATTCGCTTCAGAGTTTGCCCTAGCCGCAATCTAATGCTTCAATGTTATGAATGTTTGCCGACTGCGACAGGTGGCCGCGGGGCTTAGCGGTCACGGTTTATGTATGAGCAAGCCGCGGCAATTCACCTCTTCCAGCAGATAATGTTGCATAATTCATCAAAGAAAAATTGCGGTCTAAATTATTAGCCGCTCGGCTTATCGTCGACGTGCACTCCGGTATAAACCGCAGGGAAATATCTCTCTCTTGCGGACAGATTTGATGAAGTCGCAGCGCAAACTCAGCCGGTTTACATACTTATATTTTAAATCGGAAGCTAAACTGAGACCGCGCGGACTAAGTCAAGTAAGAAAAGTAAGATGCAACAAAGAGTAAGGTAAAAATGCCTTCATTTCTATGTCATTAAGTGTTACAAAATTTTTAATCGCGCGGTTACAAAAACAATCCGCCGATTTCAAAAAAAAAAAGTTAAAAATACAAAACCAAGTTATAAATGTTCTAATCGTGCGGCTTGAGCTTCTTAGCCGCAGGAGAATCCGAATCACTGCCATCGCCAACATCGACAGATGATAAGGAATACCCACTGCTAGTTGCGGAGCTCGCTGAACCATCAGAAGATGTCGAGTCAGGCCGCGCGGTCTCCGACTCTTGGCCGCCGGACTCTGGAGATGTGTGCGGGCTCCGGCTTCCCTGGCCGACCTCTTCCACGGCTTCTCCCGCCACCTCGCCGACTTCTTCCGCGACTTTGGCCTTGCCCTTGATCGACTTGTAGACGTCGGCCACCTGCTCCTTCAGGGAAGGGTAGATGTCGGCGCATGTGAAGTCGGTGAAGCCGGTGGCCAAGCCGCCAATGTCCCGGAGGCGGTTAAGCGCTCCGTCGATCCCTTGGACGAGTTGGGGGAAGACCTGGTCTTGGAAGATCGGGTTGGCGGGGTTGTACATTTCCTGCAAAGCAAAGGTGAAGGTAAGGTCGCGCGGTTACATAATTCTAACCGCACGGGTATTGGTAATTACTTACCGCCTCCTTCTCTTTAAGTCGCTTGTTCTCTTCTTGCTGTTCGCCTAACTGTGTTTTCAGGCCGCTGTTCTCTTTCATCAGCTCCTTGTAGGCAAGCCCCATGAAGTGACTTGCCACGAAGCTCCTCGCGCCGACTTGCGCGGCTAGCCGCGGCAGGTCGTCTGGAGGAACTCGTCGCATAGCCCTCAAGTTGCGCTTGCCGTACAGCGCGCCGCCAACCGCGCTTGCATGGCGGCTTACTTCTTCAGCTCCCCAGTAGGGGAGGGCGGTGGAGATCGTCACCGACTTGCCATCCGGACTCCAACGTAAGGCCGGTTCGCCATGGACGTCCTTCAGGCTGCTGCCGGTTCCTTGCAGCATGAACTCCCTAGAGGAGTCCGACTCCTCCTCCTCCGCAGCCCGCGCCGGCTTGACCCGCTTCGCCCTCTTTTCTCTTTGTGTGAGGGTCAAGCCGCCCGGCGTCTGCGGCTTGTTCAGCGGGACCGCCACAGCAGCTGCAAAGACAGAAGCAATGTTAGATATCAGGCCGTGCGGCTAGCAATGCAGTTCGGCCAGTTTGTAGCTTACTCTCTTCCGCCTCAATTCCAACAAGGGACGGCAGCAGCGGGATGTAGTAGTTCACGTCAAGCCGCTCGCCCCTGAAGAAGTCGAAGATCTACTTCTCCTTGCCGTCCAAGCCGCTGCTGCCGAAGGCGGCTTCTTCGCGGATTTGGGGGTCGGTCGGCAGCAACCCCAAGTTGCCCTCGAAGATCAGAAACCTCTCCGGCCAGTTCGCGATCTTGTTGGCCAGGTTGACTACCTTCAGCCCTCGGCAGCCGAAGTAGAGGTGCCCCCGGAAGATCTTTGTCCCGGAATCCGGGATAGACCGCACCGAGAAGCACTCTCGGAAGAGCCTCATGGAGAATCGGACTCTTTCTGACCGCAGATAAGAAATGAAGCCGTATATCGCGGCTATCGAGTTGGGGGGAAGTTGTCCGGGCACAACTCCATAGTGGTCGAAGACCGCTACGACCTCTAGCAAGACCGGGAAGCCGAACCCGCAGTCGAAATGGTCGATGGGGACCGCGATCTGGTTAGCATTGGAAGAGTTGATCCGCTCATCCTGCCTAGGAAGCCGCGCGATCAGCGGGCTTCCTTGCATGTGTTTCTCGACAAAGGAATCCAGCTCGGCTTTTGTAAGCCGGTATTCCTTGTGGTCAGCTGAGTAGAAGGCGGAGGCCGCGTCTGTCCTGACGGCTGTTGCCTTGTCAGACCGCGACGATTTGGACTTAGCCCGCATCCTTCTTGATTTGTGAAGAATCCAACGGGGTCTGCGCTATTTATAGAAAACCCGTGATGCTACAGTGCCCATGTCAAATCACGGCTAGTCGTCACGCCGCGCGGCCTAAGTCCGCTGGAAGTGCAGCTCAGCTTAGTGATCAAGCCGCCGTTTAGTCCGTCAGTCCGCCCGGCTATTTTCTTGCACTTAGAAAAATTCTATGGCGAATCGTGTGGATATCAACTATTCAAGCCGGCGTTCTGTTCGCCAGACCGCGCGGCTACTATCCTAAACTTCAAATTTCTCAGAACCAAGCAGCAGACATGTGGATTATGAAATTCAAACTGCATAAGTCGCATTCAATTCGCAGCATAATAAAATACAACAAACAGTTTACAGCAATCAAATTGTCCAACATCCAGAGAAAAAATATATATTACAACACAATATATGCGAATGTCCGCGCGGCTTAGGTCTCTCAAGTCGCTCAGGATCGTTTGTCCTCTTTCGGCCTGTCTCGTCCCATGTGCGCGACTTGTTCACCGGTCTGTACAATCGCAACATACACCTGGCTAACCAGATTATGAAGCGCATGCAGAGACCGATGAATTCGCGCAGCGTCGCGCTCAACTCTCGCAAACGGTATCATGTGGACCGCCTGGGCCCCCAGACCGCTTGGAGCAGCGACCTGGTTAGGCGCTGCGGCCCCCGGCGGATGCGAAGTCTCGCCAGAGGCCGGGCGGCTAGTTTCCGGCAACTCTGCAAGAGTTGGCGGTGCAGGCCGCTGTTCCCCGCCGGTCTCCGCCGGCCGGTCTTGTTTTTCGCCGCCTTCAGCATCCGTGATCTGCTCTTTGTCTCCTTCCAGCCGCGCGGCCATCAGCAAGTACTTCTCCGCCCTTTCCTGCTCCAAGGTGACCTGCATCTCGGCAATCTTCGCCTCAGCGGTTTCCATTGCGGTCTGGAGCCTCGCGGTCTCTTCCTTCATCGCGGCCTGGAGCCTGACAGTCTCTTGTTCCATTGCCGTCTTCAACCTCGCGGTTTCCTGTTCAAGCGCAGTTTGCCACCTGGCGGTCTCTTGTTCCAGGGTGGTTTGCAACTCTTGGATCCTTGCTTCCGCAGCCTCCTGGGCAACCCGCTTCTCTTCGTCCTTAATCCGCAGAGTTTCGGTGGCCGCAGTCAAAGCCGCCTGCTGCGAGCCGACCTCCTTCTGGAAGTCGGCCATCTCCTTCTGACGAACACTTGGCGGAGGCAGCGTAGATATAAACGCGGTCAAGTCGCCCGGTTTCATCGCGGTCTCCGGTGCACCTGCAGAAGACAAACCGCAGTCAGGTTCAGCCGGATTGTTGCGACCTTCTTGTAAGGAAATCGGTAGGATAAGACCGCCGGTTTGATGTTTATCTCCTCCAGAGGCCGCGGTATGAATTTTAATCACTGGCCGCCTGAGCCGCTCAGGATCTATCCTCTTCAGCTTATCTTTCCATAGCCGCTCGGTTTCCTTTCGGCTTTTCAGTTGAGCCGTGGTCAGGAAAAGCTGGCCGGCGGATTTAATATTATATTCGCCCCCTTCTTCCTTGACCGCGACTTGTAGAATTTAACAATTCTCCTAACGTCCCGGTGTTTACCTTGCAGTAATGGATGTGCGGTCTCCACCGGCTTATTGGCGATTAGTTTCTTCATCTCCTCCATCTTCTCGCGGAGCTTCAGTTTCTCGGCTCCTTCAGAAGCCGCGGAAGCCGGTTCGCCAGGCTTCTCCCCAATAACCTTGATGTCGGGGCGGTCAACCTCCTCAGACGCCGCTGGTGTCGACAATAGCGCGTCTTGCCGCTGGAGAGCCTCCATGCCCTTCAGGAGCTCGCTCAGCGAATCGCTAGGCGCAGGTGTACCCTCCAGTTCGCTCGGCTTGCACTCCGGTGTGAGCGGGTTCTCGGGCACCTCCTTCTCGTGCGGCCTGTGCTGAAGACTGTCCGCGCCGGTCTTCTCAGAGATATTCCGGTTTCTAGCGTGCAGCTTCCTCATTTTCTTCTTCATCCTTTCTTCAAGGTTTTCGCTCCTTTCCTTCCGTCGTTTCAGGGAGCCGGACACCTTTTCAGTCCGCTCGCGCTGTTCAGCAACAGTCCGCCCGGGTTCCTGCGCCTTCTCCGGCTCGTTGTCGTCCACGACGATTAAGTCGACCTTGCTCGGCAGTTCGGTCGGTTTCCCAGAATCAACACTCTTCTCCTCCGTCCCAGCGATCTTTAGTAGTGGTTCTCCTGATGGGGAGAAAGTCACGTCAAAGGATTTGGCATCTCCGTTTTGCAGTGGAGCAGCTTTCGAAACCGCTTTGGGGTCGGCTGCGGCCTGCGATGGTCCGCCGACCATCTCTGTCGGCCTCTTTTCAGGTCCAGAAGCCGCTGTTGTCTCCGGCTTCTCGTTCTTCTTGGCGGTCTGCCGGGCAGAATCATTCGAATTCTCGCTCCGGCTCTGCTTCGTTTCTGTCGGTTTCTTGTTGCGGGCTAGCATCGACGACATCACATCCATCGCTAAAGAAATCGCGTCGGCTTGAAAAATTCTAACCGCAAGTGGCGAGTAGCGACCCGTGCTTGGCAGGAATCCTGAAGAATGTCAAGGGTCAGGGGATTTTATAGACAACGATGAAGCAGTCGCGGTCTCCGGCTTAGTTCTACATTTTCAAAGTTTTTTGGAAACTTAAAATGTGCGGGGATTATGATAAGCCCGGAATCCGCGACCTGCCCGCGCAGTTTTCCAGACCGGGCGGTCTGCCTATTCAAGCCGCCAAGCCCCCAAGCCGGGCGGTCTCCATGGCAGGCCGCTGCCAGCACCGACCCTGCTCAGCGACGAGGCCCAAGGACCCAGCCGTCAGCTCGCCAGGAGGAATCCGCCAGGCCGCGCGGCTTCCCTCCTTTCTTGTTTCTTTCTCTTTTGCTTCCCCTCACCTCTGCCCGGTTCTCCTGTACCCCGAGCAGCCGGTAATTTTAGCCCTGCCCGTTTGGGCAGGCCCCCGAGCCTATAAATAGGGGTGGGTGCACTCCCCAAGACACCATGACTGGGATCCAGGAGCTCGCCTGTTAAGAGCTGCGGTCTCAAGTTTAGTGTATTGCGGCTTGTAGTCCGGCCGGCTTCTCCTTTTACTCGTTGTAACTGTCTCATTTTTAAGTAAAGGAAAGCCCACCGCAAGAGTGGCATTTAAGCCGCGGCGGGCGAACTCTGCTGTTGCCGCTGCCAGCGGCCCCCTCCTCTTTTCTGCCCTTTAGCCGCGACCGCTAGTAACCGATTAGTCGACAGTCTCCTCCTTTCCTTCCCTATTCCCCGGTGTTCGAACCGTTAGCTGGTGGTGACCGACTCCCTGTCCGTTTTCGTGCATCAACAGTGTCGACACTGATTCTGTGTGTTGACACAAATACTTCTTCTTTAACACTTAGTTGAATTCTGATGTGTGTCGACACATCTCCTTTGTGTCAACACATGTCTTCTTGTGTTGAAACTTGCTGAGTGTCAACGCATCTCCTTTGTGTCGACACAAGTACTTCTTTTACCTTAACTTTGTTGAAGCTTGCTGAGTGTCGACACAGCCTCCAGGTGTCGACACAATTGATGTCGACTAAGCTTCTCTAGGTGTCGACACTGCCTCTAAGTGTTGATACGATTTATGTCGACAATTCTTTACAGTGTGTCGACACTGTCTGTATGTGTCGACACATTTCTTCTGGTGTCGACACATCTACTCCAAGTGTCGACACGGCTTTTCTCAAGTGTCGACACAAGCCTTCATAAGTGTCGACACTGCTTCTCTAGGTGTCGACATATGGTCTTAGAATTTTTCCTGTATTTCTGCATTTACTTAATCTACACATATCAACTCAAAAACACATCAAATACACCTTGATGCATATCATTGATTAGGGTGAGGCTTCTTCAAATCTGGTACACATTTTCCAATGTACCCAACAATGATAGCTGGTGTCATCTTCATCTACACCAACAAGTTCAGAGATATTTTCTCTGAGAAAAGGATAGCAGCCAAGGGCTAACCCTAGATGCATTTTCTGGTAGCTTCAAGAAAGATTGCTGGTGTATTTTCTATCTGCACCTGCAAGCTCAGAGTGATTCTCTGAGAAAGAAGAGGAAGCAAGGGCTGACCCTTGCTGAAGGTACTTCACAAATCTTGTCAATCAATTCTAAAGAACATTCTATAGAAGATGTGAAGAAGAAAGCTTGAAGAAGAAGTTATCTGAAAGAAGGCTCAGGGGTCTATTCCTCTGGAGTCAAAGTTAGTGCTGAAGCTCCTCATCTCAGGAAAGAAAGAAGAAGCAGAGCAGTTGTCTGCAAGTTACTTCCAGTACAAGCCAAAGCATCCTAAAGATCTGCTTCCTTATTGCTGAGAAGAAGTTAGGGCTGGGATTCTCTCAGCTCAGGTAGCAGCAAGTATAGCTGCATGCACTTCTCAATTCCAGTAGGAAAACTTTCTAGTGTTGTGAAGAAGGGGATAGGGCTGAGTATTACTTAGTTTAGGTAGCAATAGGTGTTGGTTCTATTGATCCCAATATCCCAGATTTGTAAGAAGTTAAACGGGTCAATGACATACACACATAATGTATTTGATGTGTGCTCTTGTTATTTCATGAAGGTAGTCCATAATTGGACAAGTAAATAAAATCAGTTGGGTAGCAAACTCAATTTTCGTCAAACTCAACTCAGAGTTCGTCGAACTCAGCTCACTAATCGTCGAGCACAACTCAACATACAGTGGGATAAGCACAATAGTTCAGGATTCAAAATTCGTCGAGCTTAAGGTTACAGTTGGTCGAGCTCAGCCCAGCACTTGTCAAGCTAAAGCAAGAGAAAAATTGACTAAGGCAAAAAGCGTTGAGACCGCTGAGAAGATCAAAGTTCATCGAGTTCAATTTGTTGTTCGTCGAGCTCAGCTTAAAGCTTTTCAAGCTAAAGCCAGAAAATCTGTCTAAGGCAAAAGCGCTGAGGCACAGAGAAGAAGGCATTGAGACCGCTAAGACAACTGAGACTGCTGGGAAGATAGAATTGAGACAACTGAAGACAACTGAGAAGATTTCGTTGAGACCGCTGATAGAGCTGAGACAGTTGAGAAGATGGCATTGAGATGGCTGAGACAGCAGAGAAAAAGTTGGCTGGAAATTTCTAAGTCCTGAAGTGTTGAGTGAAACGGGTTCACTCAACGCTTCTAATAACGCAGGAAGCATTGAGACAGTTAAGAGGTAAACATCTAAGACAAAATTAGCTGTATTTTTTTCTAAGTCCACAAGCGTTGAGTCAAACAGGTTCACTCAATGCTTCTAATGAAGAAGGGAGCGCTGAGACAGTTAAGAAGAAAACCACTGAGACTGTGAATTGCAAAAAATGCTGAGACAGCAGATAAGAAGAAAGCGCTGAAATAAAGGATTGTCTCAGCTGATAAATGAAAAACCACTGATACTGCTGAGACAAAACCGCTAAGACAGTTAATCGTAAATACCGCTGAGACAGCAGATAAGAAGAAAATGCTGAGACAAAGGCTTGTCTCAGCTGATAATGAAAAACCGCTGAAACCACTGAGATAAAACCGCTGAGACAAAGCCAGAGAATTTTCTAAGTCCAGAAGCGCTGAGAGCCAAGGTTGATGGAATTGAGTATCTCAACATCACTCAATGCTTGATGGGATTCTGGAATATTGTCTAAGTCCAGATGTTGATGACTACTGCTGATGTCATCAATGTCAAAATTGCAGGATGCCTTTGCGGGAAAGCTGCTACAACGCCGAAAGTTGTTTTGTCCCTTTCTGATGGAGTTGGCGCTCACCAATCCTTGGTGGGCCCATATAATATGGTTTTGTTGATTCAAATCAATGCATATAAAGGGGAAATAGAAAAGATATTAGGGTTAACGAATGCAGAAAAAGAAAAATAGAAAAGAGGCGGCTGGACGATCTTCCATCAAGCTTGAAAGCTAAGTCCAGCCAAGATAGCCTGAAGGTAAAGAAGGATAGCTGAAGCATTTCAAAGCTCGGCAAGTTTGTCCTCAACAGAACAGTTCAGCTGATTCATCTAATCAGCAAGGTGGAAGCTGCTCATCTGGGCAGTAGTAAAAAGTTAGCTGCAGAAGAAGGCTGATTCCTTCTACAACAAGTGAGCTGAACTAAAATCTGCTCAGTCCAGCAAAGTTGACTCAGAGTTATTTCTCTGAGTAAGTTATTTTATTTTCTTCAACTTACTGTTTTATTTCCTGCAGGATTCAGATTTCCTGAATCTGAGTGTAGGGCACTTTCTACCCGAGGTAGATGACCAATGTTTCACTGAGGTAGGTTCCCTGTTGTGGCACAGAGGTAGGATCCAAGTGAGGATCTAAGTTGTAGGGCTTAAATGCCTGAGGTAGGAGAGTGCTACCCTTTGAGGTAGGATCCAAGTGTGGATCTGAGGTAGGGCTGTCCTCCAAACCTGAGTGTATGGCCTTGTGACTGAGGTAGGTGACTGAAGAGTCACTGAGCTGTAGGTGACAAGTTTATCACTGAGATAGTAGAACATGGAGGAGGCTGAGATGTAGGTACCTGAAAGGGTACTGAGTTGTAGGAGTGTTGCAGCACTCTGAGAGTAGGTCATGTGCCTGAAGCTATAGGGCTGAAGAGCTTGAGTATAGTCCTTAGAAAATGTAACAACCCCATCCGTTCATATAATATATACTAAAAGGTCCGTCCGGGGCCCCACAGCATATACCACAAAATAGGCGATGAAGCTACATAGTGATACTAGAGTAGCGCAGCACACCTAACACATGGAATTCTAGCGGAAGCCTATAACACTAAACTTGAACTCCTTACTTGAATGTACAACATATAAAAACTCCACATTTTATACATCATAGGAATGTCTTACAACACACATAAATAGTTGGCCTTATGGCCTTACAGAGCTTTCAAACTGTGGCCTAAACATTGGCGCGCAGGCCAGCCACATCAAAAGAAAACAAAACACTCATATCCAAATTAGCCTTCCAGGACTAACAGCAGCTGCAGTAGTAGCTAAAACAGCATGGACATCAACCCTTTTTCGTCCCGCTTAGCTCTCCAGCACCTGTACAGGGACAATCCACCCAACGGTGACAAACAAAGGCAACGGTCAGCATTCAGCTGAACAAATTATAATGACCCTACCCCTTTCTCGGGGTAGCGGTAATCTTCCCTACAGGCATAGCATTTCACGAGCATATATAGATCATATGATGTGCTTTTACGCAATTATTCCATCACAACCGTCAGCCACTTAGCTCTACAATCCGTGCACTCAGGGCACAATCTTGGTGTACCGGCGAACCAGTTGCCCACCACCGTTTCAGGGTCGCAACCCAACGGTAAATCACTTGAGCATTTACTTCATAGCGTGCAGCCGGAGTTCTAGTCATAATGCACCGTGATTGGCCCGTAGCCCCCCATTGTGTCATTACATGCAGGCCTACGACTCTCGCTATGCGCTCTAACAGACCGCACCTTTTGGTCTCACGTCGGACGGACATAACGCAGGTCGGATCCTCTACCCCCCCCCCCCCCCCCCCCCCGTTTCTCAAATGACCTTGCCATCACCGAGTATGGCGTACTCGCGACTACAAAAGACGCGGGTCGGTCTCACCAATACTGTTTTGGCATTCAAGACTGGGTATTTCTCGTACACCCATTCATTTCACAATATTTGCGGGTCTTTCCTGGGCACACCAGTACTTCCTGCTACTCTCTTCGCAGGTGGACACCGCAAATAGCACAAATGTCTGGGGTCTTTCCTGACTACCACGCCAGTACTTCTTGTTACTCTCTTCACAAGTGGACTCCCTATGAACATTAAGCATTACAAAGGGTATTTCCTGGAATTCCAATCCAGTACTTCCTGCGACTTCCTTTCACATGTAGAACCCAACAGCACAAGCAGCACAAGCATTCTCGGGTATTTTCCTAGACTACCACTCCAGTACTTCCTACTACTTTCTTTCACGGGTCCAACCCGTCGACTCCTAAACTACACGTTTATCACGGAGTCCTCTCCGGTTCGTATGCAACATCACCAATACAGACCAACCTGTACAGATGGGTTTCACACAACATGCCTATTCCGTACTCCATTTCCGGATCTATATGCCAACAAAGGGGATTCCATGAATCAACCCAAAAGACTCCCAACATCAGCCACCCTTTGGTGGGGGAATCATATACATATGCCAAAAAGGAAGCCTTCACATGGCGAAGAAAAAAGGTCGTTACCCTTGAAGACCGTTTCGGTGCCATGAACTCCTAGCTGGCTCGAAAGAACTGCAAAATCTTTTACTCCACAACGATGGCCTCGAATCTCAGCTTGACACTCTCAAGCTCCACCAGGGATCATCCCCACTTCTTCTTCCTCCTTCTTCCTTTCCCTTTCTCTCTTGAGAAGTTTAGAAAGATGAAGGAAAAATAAAAATCAGTCTTCCTTCTAACTTTTCGGCCTTAAGGAAATAGGGAAGGCTCTCAGCTGTTAGATTCCAGCTGAAGAAGAATGGACGGCCACGAAAAACCCGCAAAATCATATTTCGGGTCCGACACGCCCTGTGACACGCCCGTGTCACAGGCTGTATCACACTAAGCGGTGCACAAACCGCCTTATTAACCGCCTTATCCCGAAACAGGTCACGCCCAGGGTACACGCTCGTGATGGCAAGGTCACGCCCATGATATAGGGCGTTTACTTCACTCAAGACATACTCGTGTAAGACCCCCCCTCCCGGATCCCAAAACACGGCACAAAGGGTGATATTATGCCCGAAACAGCTGCCTTGCGGTAGCATTAGCACACAGGCTCACCTATACCACAATAAGCCTATTCCGCCGGCTCCAACAATATCAATATAGCTTGCCAACCCAACCAAATATAATAAGCAAGAGAAGTCAAATCCACACTAAGCATATAGTCCATATATATCAATAAAGGAGAAGTTAAAACATGCTTTTACAATATATTAGAGTACAGCTAAACATTGCACAAACGGGCTACATCATAGTATCAAAATACTAACATCAATAACCGACGGTAGCGACGGTACCTTCCCCTCAGGCCCTGTCGTACTGGCCTGTCTGTCCTGCTGCAATGCCTGATGCTGCTCTACCTGCGAGATGGCCTCCTAAAAAGGAAGACGTAGCAACCGTTAGTCGAAACGACTAAGTGGTTTCACATCCGCTCCCCCGGCGACTCCTCGGCACCGTGCGGGAAAAAAGAATAAGAGTACAATATATAATAAGTATAAAAGGTACAAGCAGGTGGCAAGGTACATGAGTATCAATGTATAAACTAGCAGTTCTACAAGAGCTATCAATGTATAAACTAACAATTCTACAAGAGCTAGTATAACATCAAGTGTAAGAAAACTACAGCAGGTAAGTAACCTAACTTATAAGGATGCCCATACAAGCTTATAAGTTAAGTGTCGATTTGCATAAAGTAACTCATCGTATAAGAGTGCCCATACAAACTTATACGATGAGGATCTTGTTGTGCAATGATATGAAATGGTATGTATGCAACGCAATAACTCACCCATGCACACCAATGCAACCGCTATGTCGACATAGACCATTAGTTCCCACTTTTCGAGTTGGTAGCTAACCTCTCAGGGATCAGCCGCCATGGCCAGGTGGTGACAGTAGAGCGGGCGTCTCTACTACTAGGCGAGTATCCACACTACTTCACCTAGGCCTCCGTACGCCTCAACGCTAAGAACACAACAGTGGAGCCCATGCATACTATGGCCCAGCGGGAGCCTCGGGTAGATGTTCGCCGAGGACCAAGACCCGAACTGACCTTGTGTGACCCGGAAGGAGCCTCAGAGTGAGCACGAGGACCAAGCTCAACCGTTCACCCGGCACGGAAGGAGCCCCGGGACGTGAACACCGAGGATCATGCCCAACCGCCCAAAGTCTAACTGTCGATTCCCGTCGGTGTGACGACTGGCGAGCCCGTAGACCTGCCACACTATCCTTAACCCAGGATTACGACACCGCATGTCGACTCACACCACATCCAAATTACACATCATCGTGGCATGGAAGGAGCCTCGGGAAAAAGGCACGAGTACCAAGCCCAACCATCCACCTGACACAGAAGGAGCCCCGGGACGTGAATCCCGAGGACCAAGCCCAACCGTCCGTTTGTCTCATCTCAAGCTATCTAAGATTGCGACGGTGAACACAGCACTTACATCCCTTCCTAATTCTACCCGTATGGAGCCGACGCTCTAGTATGGGACTACTAAATTTCATTCATCTATCGATCATACACCTGGCCATAATTTATCATCCCATATGACATCCCAAATGATACCAACATAATACATATATGGTGTGCATATAATAATCTACCAATTTCTATCAAGTCATTCCGTTCAAGTAATCTTGCATCACAATTAGATTGTAAGAAATCTGCTTCCAACATGATATAACAAGATATGAATCTATAACAACCTACCAAATTCTATCAAGTCAATTCGATTCAGTAGACTTACTTCACAATTTGATTATATGGAATCTGATAATCACACTACATCAATTAAACAACTAAATTGTTTAATCATAAAAGAGTTCATCTAAGCCTCAAGAAAACTTGCACTATTAATTCACAATTTGTATCTAGTCAATTCATTCAATAAAGCTTGCTTCACAGTTAGTTATATGAAATCTAATTAACAAAATTCATCATTCATAGCATTACGGTGGTTAATATGAAATATTTCATAAAAAACCTCAAGCTAATTTGCAACATCGATTCCTCCGAACCCAAATCCATATTATATAAAAACCCAGAATTTTAAGTGCAGATTGAATCTGGACAACAAATTCAACCGGAGATTCCCGAGGCTACAAGAATCCGGTGAAGATGTATAACCCCTGGTTGGAAAGGCCTTTTCATGGGTTACAACTTTCATATTCAGCCCACAACCCAGATTTGAATGTGTCCTATTTGAATTTGACTTCAAAGTCCGCTGCGCACAGAACACAATTTCTGCATGCAGGATTTATCGGATGTCATTTTCGTCCAAGCTTTCCCGTGGCTACCGACAGCGCCTGAAGTCTTGCAACCTTTCGTTGGAAAGGTATTTTCAAGGGCTTCAACTTTCGTGTTTAGCTGAAAGCCCATATCTGGACATATCACACCTAAAAATGGCCACGAAGTTCGCTGCGCGCAGAATACAGATTCTGAACGCATCTTAAGGCGGAATGAATGACATTGGTTCATCTTCCTCCTCAAGGAGATCTTCCCAAATCATTCCAGAAAACCTCCTCCCTTATTCAACCTCAAGAGGCCAATACCCTTCACGAAACCATCCCCTATCATCACATAGAAGAAGGGAGTGGTTGAAGAGATCTAAAACCTAGGACACAAGTCCTAGCATGGCCTTTCATAGAAATCTCCTCCTCTCCATCAAGACACTCTTGAGTCGATGTCTCGCCTAGGGAAATAACTATAGATATAGCACCAAGGGAGAGGGTAGGAAACTCACTTCATTTCCAACGGTTCTATTTCCGGCCATAGACCTTGTGATTCTTTGCGGCGGCATCCTCTCCTTTACGGCGATGGCGTATCTCCTTCCCTAGATCTTCCTCCAGCAAACTCTCCTTCTCCACTGGACTTCTCTCAGAAAAATACGGCTGGGAAGAAGAGTGAAATGGCTAGGGTTTTTCCACTGTTCCTTATATATATAATGTGACTGTTAAAATTTTCTCAACGTGGTCAGCAAGGTAGCCCAAACGCCAAATTAATATCTTCGGCACTACCCAGTTCTCACGTTGAACCAGCGGAAAACCAAGGAACAAGGTTAGTCCCAACAAACAATGGAAGCACAAGCAGATCTTTTATACATTCACTTCTTTACAACACGAGGCATACATAGCGAGACATGATTTCGCTAGTCTAAACAGCTGTAAACAGAAAGCACCAAAACCCAAGCCGGGCGGACAGCACCGGAGTCCGCCGAGACCGCCGAGGTCGCCGAGACCGCCGAGGTCGCCGAGGTCGCCGAGGTCATCGAGACCGCCAGAACTAAGCTGCAATCCGCCGAATAGACACGGAGTCCACCGAAGCCACGAGGCCGCACGGACACACCGTTATTCGTCTCCTGCTGAAGCTGAACTGAGGAATACCCCCTACCCGCCTTAAGCCGACGGACAGGTTATTGAAGCTGGCAAAGTTGAAACAGAGTTGATAAGCCGCAGAGCGACCTCCTGCTGAATCCGCAGAGACCGCACAACTTCCAAGTACTTGACTGAAGTCAAAGCCAAACTCCTGGCTCCTTGAAGCTACCCGCGCGACCTGCACACAGAAAACCGTCAGCCCTGAATCAATCTGTGTGGACAGACAAACTGAGACCGCAACCCCTTGCCCAACCCAACTTACTGTTCACTCAAGTTACTGTAGATGTGTCAGTGGGGTCCTATTTATAGGCGAGGTGAGGAGTGTGGTCACCTCCCTAGAGATAGAGACACCGCCCTAGCCCGCGCGATGGCAAAACACCATCCGCCGAGTCCGCAAGGACTTAGCTGGATACCAAGGAAAACCGCCAGGAGCAAGACAACGTTGGCGAACAAACTTCAGTCTGCCTAAGCTATACGGACAAGGCATCAACCAGCAAAGCCTTTGACTACTGCAGGACAACAACCCCCTTCAATAGCTATCCGCACAAACCCGAGGCAGTCCGCAAGACTCAAGCCTCAATCCGCCACAAGTCCACGACCAAAGGCAGATATCAAGTCCGCCCGGTTAACAGCGGACTTGGCGGATACGGCGGATACCATGGTCTTGGCACAGAGTGTGACCAAGTCCAAAACCATCAAAGGCCAATGCGAGCATTGCGGACATAAACTCCCGTCCGCTAAACACCATAGCACAGACCGCCAGCAGTCCGCCAGCCACTCGCACACCTGCCCAACGCAGCAGCCATCACCCGGACTCCACACACCAGTCCGCCAACGACCTCCACAGCAAGGAACCTGCTGTAACACCAGAGCTCGACAAGGCCTCAGCCAAGCTCTAAACCCAGTCCGCAACAGCCCACACCTCGGACACACTAGTCTGCAAGCTTCCCGCGGACATGAGCCAAACTGCCAAACTGCCAAACAGCACAAGCTTGCAATGCAGCCACTGAGGAAAGCACCAGTCCGCAAGCCTCTATCCGCTCAGGCCGCTCCTTGGCGAAACCAAACAGCCAACACCTTATTCCGCAGATACCAGGTCGCATAGTCCGCGGACTACTTGCATATAACTCGCTCAGAAGAACAGTCGGCTTCCACTAGACTTTCCACCAGGTCGCACAAAACAGTCTGCCTAGTCCTCCAATGCTGTCCGCCCAGGCCGCCCGGCCTGTCCCGTCAACCACTCCCACTTCACAAATTTCAACACTGCCCCTTGAAGTGGGAAGTGGAGACCAAGCCCAGCAAGCTGCGCAATCGCTCAAAAGTCCCCTTCGACAGTGGCTTTGTGAAGATGTCAGCAAGATTATCTTCACTCCGAACATGCCCGACCAGCAGAGACCCCTCTAACACCTTCTCCCTGATGAAGTGGTGACCAATCTCTATATTCTTGGTCCTGGCATGACACACTAGATTGTTAACCAGTTTGAGAGCACTCTCATTGTCACCCCGGAGTAAAGTTGGCCCTTGCACTTCTTCATGAACATCCTCTATAAGCCTCCTCAGCCAGATGGCTTCCCGAGCAGCCAAGGCCGAAGCCTTATACTCTGCCTCTGTAGTTGAGACTGACACTGAGTCTTGCTTCTTGCTACACCACGAGATGCTAGCTGAACCGCAAGTGAACACATAATCTGAAGTAGACCTCCGATCATCTGAATCACCGCCATAGTCAGCATCCGTGTACCCAAGCAACACAAACTCCGAGTCCCTTCCATAGAGGAGTCCCATGTCAGAAGTCACCTTGACATACTTCAGAATACCCTTCGCCGCCACTAGATGAGATTACCTTGGTTCAGCCATATACCGACTTACTCGGCCAACAGCATAAGCAATGTCTGGCCTTGTAATCGTCAGGTAAATCTAGCTCCCAACAAGAGCCCTCAACACCAAGGGATCATGAAGAACCCTTCCCTCATCTCATCGAAGCTTCAGCCCAGGTTCAAGTGGAGTAGAGCACTTCTTCCCTTCGCCCATGCCGAACCGATTCACAATGCGATAAGCGTACCCTTTCTGGCAAATGAGAACCCCGCACTCCTTCCTCTCTACTTCAAGACCGAGAAAGTGATGCAACTCTCCCAAGTCTTTCATCTCGAAGCATATAGTAAGCTCTGCCCTGAGCCTTGCTACTTCCCCCTCCGAATTTCCTGTGATGATCCCAGGTTTCATTCTTCTTCAGAGCATCCATCTCTTCTTTCATGGCACTTTCCCACTCCTTCACTCCAGTGGCCTCGTTGAAGGTTGCAGGCACTCGCTCATCCAGAGGACCTGCAAAGAAGCAGGAGACAAAGCTCATTGCATTCCCATCACAGTACTGAGCCGGTGGTTTAACCACCCTCTTCAATCTCCGAAGGGTCGGCTCCTTGCTCACTGCTTCTGTTGCTTCTTCGGGCTCAACTCCTACCTGGGGCAAGCATTGAGCAGTGGTACCCCTGCTTCCTGAGCCAGAAGGCTCATCCTCGGAGTTAGAAGCAACAGGAGCTGCTGGTGAAATAGCAAGCTCCTCTTCCAAGCCTTCAGCAGCCACCACCGGTGCTTCATCAACCTTGCTACTTCCGGTTAGCTCAACCGAGCCACCTCCATATGACGTCAGCTCGTCAAAGACAACATCTCTTGACACCATGAACTTCTTCGTCACAGGATCCATGCATTTCCATCCCTTCTTCCGCTCATCATAGCCAACAAAGACAAGCTTCCTTGCATTCGCATCCAGCTTAGTCCGTGAAGCATCCGGGACATGCACGTAGCAAGTTGAACCGAACACCCGAAGGTGTCCCACACTCGGCTTCTCCTTCAGCAACAGCTCAATAGGAGTCTTCATGTTGATAGGGCTGAGTGGCATCCGGTTGATGACATAAGCAGCACAAGACATCCCCTCCGCCCAAAAGGACCTTGGGATATCTTTCTCATGAAGCCAGCATTTGCAGGTCTCCGTCAGATGATGGATCTTCCGCTCCGCTAGCCCATTTTGTTGTGGAGTGTGAGCACAAGTAAGCTCCCGTTGCATCCCGTGCTTCCTGCAGAAGTTAAAAAACTCGGAGGAGACAAACTCACCCCCGTTATCAGTTCTAAGCTTCTTAATCCGCAAGCCAAGCCGGCCTTCTACCAACTCCATAAACTCCACAAACAAATGGAAGGCTTCCGACTTCTCCTTTAAGAAGTACACCCAAGTATACCTTGAGAAGTCATCAACCAAGACAACATGTATCTGCTTCCACCAAGGCTGGCAGTAACCGTCGGCCCCATCAAGTTGCTATGAATGCACTCCAATGGTTTCTTGCTCCTTGTTTGTGATTTATCAAACGGAAGGCGATGTGCCTTACCATATTGACAGCCCGTGCAAACATGCCCGTCACCAAAGGAAGACAACTTAGGCAACCCCTTCACCAAACTTCTACTAGCCATCGCCTTCAGCTTGTCCATGCCAACATGCCCCAGCCTCTCATGCCAGATAGCAGCGCTATCATTGGCCCTCATATGATCAACATAAGAGTTGGTGGCAAGAACAAACAAGTTCTTCACCCTCCTCCCTATATGAGCAACATCAGCCTTCACCGCTGATACATTGCGAAGGAACCTCACGTCTGTTGGCCCAAACAGAATGTGATAACCAGCGTCCACCGCATTGGTCACCGAGAAGAGGTTTTTCTTCATGCCCGACACGTGATACACACTCCTTAACGTGATTGGCCCCTGATCACTACCCAAAGACACGACCCCCTCTTTCTCTACTGTATAAATAATATTATCAGCAGTGATAATAGCTTCATTACCTGAGTAAGCCTGCATGGAGGTGAACTTCGACTTGTCTCCGGTGAGGTGATGACCACACCCGGAGTCCACGATCCACTCGCTGTTGAAGTCCTCAGCAGTCAAGGCCCAGACACAAGTGCCCGTCATAAAAGCTCCGCCCCATTCTGCTTGTTCACTTCTTGAGCAAGCTTCCTCCTTTCCCGCAGCATGCCCAGGCTGCAGTTTGACATTGCAGTCCCGCTTGAAGTGCCCTCGCTGATGACATTGGTAGCACTTCAAGTTCTTCTTCCAGTCTTTAGGAGCATTGCTCCTCTCCGGCTGATATGAAGTTGAAGTCTCCTTCTCACCAGCGACCTGCACCTTCTTCTTCTTCTTCCCTTCCCATCGTTTCTTCTTGCCTGAGAAGAGAGCTTTGCTGTCTTCCTGATTAAGATTAACTCCAGCCATCTGCCTTGCCAAGCTCTCCTGCGATGCAAGCAGATTCTCCAGCTCCAGCAAGGACGGTTGAGTAGCCCACCCTTGAACAGATGTCATAAAGGCCACATACTCCTTCCGCAAGCCGCGGATTATGTGCCTTTTCATCTTCACCTCAGAGATAGGCACATCAGGATCCAGTGCCGACAGCTCAGCACACAAGCTCTTCATTTTTAAGAAGTACTTCGAGATGGAAAGGTCTCCCTGAGTTGCCATGGCCAACTCATTCTCCAGGAACTGAAGTCGCGCCACATTCTTCCTATTGAACAACTCATCAATGGTTGTCCAAATATCAGCAGCCGACTCACATCCAATGATGTGATCAAACAGTTCCGAAGATACGGCCCTCTTGAGGATAAACTCTGCCTTAGCATTTGTTTTCCTCCAGAGCCTAACCTGCTCAGCAGTACCGAACGCAGCCGTGACTTCCTGTCTATCGTCACCACCGACGACTTCCCACAGCTCCTCGCCAGGAAGATAACTCTTCATGCACGACTTCCACTTCTTGAAGTTAGTCGGCGTTAAGAGTTCAATGCCAAGACCCCTTGCAAAACTCCCTTCGATTGCAACACATGTTGGCAACCTTTCAGAAGCTCCGAGGAACAACACAGGTTGATCACCACTCAAGCACTGAGTAACAACACTGGTTGACTACCGCTCACGCAACTGAACCTGGCTCTGATACCATGTTAAAATTTTCTCAACATGGTCAGCAAGGTAGCCCAAATGCCAAATTAATATCTTCGGCACTACCCAGTTCTCACGTTGAACCAGCGGAAAACTAACGAACAAGGTTAATCCCAATAAACAATGGAAGCACAAGCAGATCTTTTATACATTCACTTCTTTACAGCATGAGGCATACATAGCGAGACATGATTTCACTAGTATAAACAGCTGTAAACAGAAAGCACCAAAACCCAAGCCGGGCGGACAACACCGGAGTCCGCCGAGACCGCCGAGCTCGCCGAGACAGCCGAGGTCGCCGAGGTCGCCGAGACAGCCCGAACTAAGCTGCAATCCGCCGAATAGCCACGGAGTCCGCCGAAGCCGCGAGGCCGTGCGGACACACCGTTATTCGTTTACTGCTGAAGCTGAACTAAGGAACACCCCCTACCCACATTAAGCCGGCGGACAGGTTATTGAAGCTGGCAAAGTTGAAACAGAGTCGACAAGCCGCAGAGCGACCTCCTACTGAATCCGCAGAGACCGCACAACTTCCAAGTACTTGACCGAAGTCAAAGCCAAAATCCTGGCTCCTTGAAGCTACCCGCGCAACCTGCACACAGCAAACCGTCAGACCGGAATCAATCCGCACGGATAGACAAACTGAGACCGCAGCCCCTTGCCCAACCCAACTTACTGTTCACTCAAGTTACTGTAGATGTGCCAGGGGGGGTCCTATTTATAGGCGATGTGAGGAGTGTGGTCATAGCCCTAGATATAGCGACACCGCCCTAGCCCGGGCGATAGCAAAACACCATCCGCCGAGTCCGCAAGGACTTAGCCGGATACCAAGGAAAACCCCAGGGGCAAGACAACGTTGGCGAACCCACTTCAGTCCGCCTAAGCTATGCGGACAAGGCATCAGCCCGCAAAGCCTCCGACTACTGCAGGACAGCAACCCCCTTCAATGGTTGTCCGCACAAACTCGAGGCTGTCCGCAAGACTCAAGCCTTAATCCGCCACAAGTCCACGACAAAAGGCAGATATCAAGTCCGCCCGGTCAACAGCGGACTTGGCGTATACGGTGGATACCATGGTCTTGGCACAGAGTGTGACCAAGTCCAAAACCATCAAAGGCCAATGCGAGCATGGCGGACATAAACTCCCGTCCACTAAATACCCTAGCACAGACCGCCAGCAGTCCGCCAGCCACTCGCACACATGCCCAACGCAGCAGCCATCTCCCGGACTCCACACACCAGTCCGCCAATGACCTCCACAGCAAGGAACCTGCTGTAACACCAGAGCTCGACAAGGCCTCAGCCAAGCTCTAAGCCCAGTCCGCAACAGCCCACACTGCGGACACACTAGTCCGCAAGCTTCCCGCGGACATAAGCCAAACTGCCAAACAGCATAAGCTTGCAATACGGCCACTGAGCAAAGCACCAGTCCGCAAGCCTCTATCCGCTCAGGCCGCTCCTTGGCGAAACCAAACAACCAACACCTTATTCCGCAGATACCAGGCCGCATAGTCCGCGGATTACTTGCATATAACCCGCTCAGAAGAACAGCCGGCTTCCACTAGACTTTCCACCAGGCCGCACACAACAGTCCGCCTAGTCCGCCAATGCTGTCCGCCCAGGCCGCCCGGCCTGTCTCGTCAACCACTCCCACTTCACAAATTTAAACAGTGACACGGGTATGGACACTCCCGTGTCCTTACCTGTGTCCCGCTCGGGCGAAGCATTACAGGTGGTTACGTTGTCGGTTCGATCTATAATGGCGGATAGGACGTACACGCCCGTGTCAGTCAAGTCACGCCCATGACATGGGGCGTGACACCTAAATCGTCGAACTCAACTATCAAAAATTCATCGAACTCACTTAAAATCGTTGAACAGAGAACACGCCCCGGTCACGCCCATGGTCACGCTCGTGACGTGGGGCGTGACACCTAAATCGTCGAACTCAGCCAAAAATCGTCGAACGGAGACTTCGTTGAACACTCCTAAAATCGATTAACGGAGAACACGCCCCGGTCACGCCCATAGTCACGCCCGTGACATAGGGCGTGTAACCCTCTCACTCGAGAACCAACCACCTACTCGAGTACCTTTGGCAACTACTCGAGTATCTTCAGTCACGTCCCTGGTTCACGCCCGTGACCCAGGGCGTGTAACCTACTTTACTCGAGTACTTTGAAAACTACTCGAGTAACCTCGGCAGCTACTCGAGTACCTTCAGTCACGACCCTGGGTCACGCCCGTGACCCAGGGCGTGTAACCTGCTCTGGACTAACTTCTCCAGTCCACAAGTGTCGCCCTTTTTCCTCCACTTTCCTGAACTCAAGCCTGCCCTCCTGACTCAAAACTCGCACGGGGGCCTAGCACGAATCGGGATGTTACAAATTCTATAAACAAAATAAAAGATTTCGTCCCCGAAATCAGGCTAGGGCTATGTGGGAGATGTAACGCCCCGGATTTTTTTCGTTGAATAATTGCATACGCTTGATGTGTGTTGAGTTGGCTCTGACCGTTGTTTGAGCATGGTTTTCATGCGGGCTTTCGAGTGGCTGTTTTGGTAGCCTAGTTGCACGGTTCCCCAGCAAGCCGGAGTCTATTTTTGGGGACTCGGTGAGGCCTCTTAGGGAATGCATACACTTTCTCGAGCCTGAGTCGTGTTGCTCAAAACGAGTTGATTGTATGGACTTTTGTATGGAAGATGTGTAGTTAGTAGATGAAAGCATGTTTCCTGGATTTGACAACAAAAAAGTGTAAAAAGTCCTTAAGGAAGAAATGGTCTAGGATGGGAAAGGAACACTTTTCAAAATAGTGAAAAATGGTCATATTTTTGAGTGACACGGCCTGGGACACGGGCGTGTCCCAGGGAATGTCCAAGCTCAGGATGTGTTTTGGCTTTGTGGTCGTCGAACTTTGGGGTACACGCCCCGTGACACGGGCGTGTCACGAGCCGTGTCACACTGGGTCGACGAATTTCCCTCGACGAATGTCGAGTGTCGAGTGTCGAGAGAGGGGTACACGGCCTGTGACACGGGCGTGCCATGGGGCGTGTCCCGCTCTCGACGAACTTCGCTCGACGAATGTCGAGTAGGGGAGACACGGCTTGGGACACGTGCGTGTCCCCAGGCCGTGTCCTTCTCGGGTTGTTTGGTGGTACATGCTCGTTGAGGAAATGCGGGTTGTGACAGGAGACAACCATACAGAAAATAAATATGCCTTTAAACAAAATTACCTGGAGGAAATAATCCCGGGACTCCTGCATTCAGCCTTGACTCTTTGACAGGCTTCACAATGAGTAACATAACACCGGACATCCTTCTTCATTCCCGACCAACACATGGTCTTCCGCAAACCGGCGTACATCTTAGCAATACCCGGGTGTACTGAATATTGAGAGCTATGTGCCTCTCTCAAGATATCCTCCCGGATTTTACCGCCCATGGGAATGTAGAGCCGGCCGCGAAAGTAAATGAGGCCGTCCTTGAGTGTATACTCGTTGGCAGTTCCTTCTTCAATTGATTTAATTGCCGGGGCCAAAGCCGGATCCATTCCTTGCCCCACCCGAATACGGTCCTGAATATCACAAATTATGCTCATGCTTGCCAAAGATTCTGTAAACTCTGCCAAAGGAGCCTTGAATATCAAAGTAATATCCATCTCTTCGATCATCCGAGCCAACTCCATGCTTATCAACCGAGACTCTGGGCTAGAGCCTCGCACTTTCCTACTCAACGCATCAGCCACCGAGTTCGCCTTTCCGGGGTGGTAGTTCATGGTAAACTCATAGTCACATAAAAATTCTAACCACCATCGTTGCCTCAAGTTCAACTCCTTCTGTGTATGAACATACTTCAAGTTTTTATGATCTGAAAAGATCTCGTAGTGGACGCCGTATAGGTAGTTCCTCCAAACCTTCAAGGCGAACACCACTGCTCCCAACTCCAAATCGTGAGCCGGGTAATTGCTTTCATGCTTCTTCAGTTGCCTTGAAGCATAAGCAATCACATGCCCGTGCTGCATCAATACCGCTCCCATCCCTTGATATGACGCATCCGTGTAAACTTGAAATCCTTCCTTCCCAGATGGAAGTGCAAGGATGGGGGCGGAGGTAAGTCTATCCATCAACTCTTGAAATGCCGCTTCACATTGAGGTGTCCACTCAAATGACACACCCTTCTTCGTCAAGGAGGTAAGAGGAAGGGCAATCTTGGAGATTCCTTTTACGAACTTGCGGTAGTACCCGGCAAGTCTAAGAAAACTCCGTACATCGGACGCCGATTTCAAGGGCGACCATTCCTTCACGGCACGCACCTTGGCCGGATCCATCGCTAGTCCAGCTCCACTGATTACATGGCCTAAGAAGGCAACCTCTTTGAGCCAAAATTACATTTGCTAAACTTGGCAAACAAAGCGTGCCCTTTCATTTTCTTCAGAACCAAGGCCAGGTGCTCGGTATGCTCCTCCTCCGTCTTTGAGTAGACCAGTATATCGTCGATGAAGACGATGACGAAGACGTCCAAATAGGGTTCGAATACCTTCTTCATCAGGCTCATGAAAGCCGAAGGGGCATTTGTGAGCCCAAACGGCATTACCGTGAACTCATACAACCCATATCTTGAACTGAAGGCCGTCTTCTGGATGTCCTCCTCCTGTATCCTCAACTGATAGTATCCTGAGCGTAAGTCCAGCTTAGAAAACCAATGCGCTCCCACTAGTTGATCGAACAACTTATCGATCCGAGATAATGGATAAGTGTTCCGCACCGTCAGCCGGTTGAGTTCCCGATAGTCTATACACAAGCGCAGGGTTCCATCCTTCTTCTTCACAAACAATACAGGGGCTCCCTAGGGTGACGAACTGGGGCGAATGAACCCTGACTCCACCAATTCCTGCAATTGAACTCTAAACTCCGCGAGTTCCTTCGGGGCCATTCGGTAAGGGGCCTTGGATACAGGCTTGGCACCCGGTATTAGATTAAACCGAAAATCGACTTCTCTATGAGGGGGTAACCCTGGTAGTTTCTCTGGAAACACCTCAGGGAAGTCTCGCACTACCCGAACATCTTTTTTCCTCCAATGCTACCTCCTTCAACTCAAACCAGATCATGAAGACCTCATCCCCTTTCATATGAGCCTTTACAGCCTGAACTGAAGATAAGAGCATACGGGGTGCGAAATTAATACCTTGGAAGATAATGTTGTGTCTCCATGTCTCAAATAGATCTTGTTCTCTGCGCAGTCGATCCTCGCGAAGTGCCAATTCAACCACGCCATGCCAAAAATGATGTCGAACTCGGGCATCTTCAGGACCGTGGCAGGCGTATCGAAAGCCCTTCCTTCAATAAATATCTCAAACTCGCACTTGGCGGTAGCGATCATCTCCGAGTTGTCCGGGAGGCGCACTCGTCGGGCTATTCCAGAAAAGTATTGTATGCCCTCCATACCTTTAATGAAATCTTCGGACACGAAAGAGTGTGAGGCACCGATATCGAATCGAGTGTTGGCCGGTTTCTCACTAACCATTATGCCTAAGCATCAAAATTGTGAAGGCTCTGCCAGATTCCTAGAAAACCTTAGGCAAACTAAGGACGAATGCTTAATTTCTACCTCGTAGTCCTCGTCCTTGAGCTGGGTGCTGCTTCATTTACTCCTTCAGCGAGTCTCTTAACGCTTGTCTGAACACCCAAAAGACCCGCTTCCAACCACTTTACCATATCCATTATCTCCACCTAGCTCAAGTCTCCTATAAACAAAAGTGGTTGCCCTAGGAAATCTGTCATGTCTATTATCTCCGTTAGATTCAAAATCCGCTATAAACAAAAGTGCTTGCCCTATGGGATCTCGCAAGACTTTATACCATAGTTTTACATACTTGGGATAGTCCAAACTTGGAAGATTGACATATAAAGGTATGTACCTAAGGTCAGGTTGGCTAATCGTAGGGTCAAAGTTGGACATACCTAGTGTGAATTACGTATGGGCACACCACCGCTTCCGCTAGGTAAGTTTGTCCGCAAACTGACTAATCGAACGGGGGTGGTTCCATTGTTGAAAGACTTCTTTAGTTGAGGATCATGGAAAACTGATACCATTTGTAAGACCCCCTCCCGAATCCCAAAACACGGCACGAAGGGGGATCTTATGCCCGGAACATCCACCTTGCGGTAGCATTAGCACATAGGCTAACCTGTACCACAAGACGCCTATTCCGCCGGCTCCAACAATATCAATATAGCATGCCAACCCAACCAAATATAATAAGCAAGAGAAGTCAAATCCACACTAAGCATATAGTCTAAATACATCAATAAAGGAGAAGCTAAAACATGATTCTACAATATATCAGAGTACAGCTAAACATTGCACAAAGGGGCTACATCAGAGTATCAAAATACTAACATCAGTAACCGACGGTAGCGATGGTATCGCCCCCTCAGGCCCTGTCGTCCTGGCCTGGCTGTCCTTCTGCAATGCCTGCTGCTGCTCTACCTGTGGGATGGCCTCCTAAAAAGGAAGACGTAGCAACCGTTAGTCGAAACGACTAAGTGGTTTCACATCCGCTCCCCCGGAGACACCTCGGCACCGCGCGGGGAAAAGGAACAAGAGTACAATACATAATAAGTATAAAAGGTACAAGCAGGTGGCAAGGTACATGAGTATCAATGTATAAACTAGCAGTTCTACAAGAGCTATCAATGTATAAACTAACAATTCTACAAGAGCTAGTATAACATCAAGTGTAAGAAAACTACAACAGGTAAGTAACTTAACCTTATAAGGATGCACATACAAGCTTATAAGTTAAGGGTCGATTTGCATAAAGTAACTCATCATATAAGAGTGCACATACAAACTTATACGATGAGTATCTTATTGTGCAATGATATGAAATGGTATGTATGTTATGCAATGACTCACCCATACACACCAATGCAACTGCTATGTCGACATAGACCATTAGTTCCCACTTTTCGAGCAGGTAGCTAACCTCTCAGGCATCAGCCGCCGTGGCCAGGCGGTGACAGTAGAGCGGGCATCTCTACTACTAGGCGGGTATCCACACTACTACACCTAGTCCTCTGTATGCCTCAATGCTAAGAACAGAACAGCGGAGCCCATGCGTACTATGGCCTAGCGGGAGCCTCGGGTAGATGTGCACCGAGGACCAAGCCCCGAACTGACCTTGTGTGAGCCGGAAGGAGCCTCAGAGTGAGAACGAGGACCAAGCCCAACCGTTCACCTCGCACGGAAGGAGCCCCGGGACGTGAACACCGAGGACCAAGCCCAACCGCCCAAAGTCTAACTATCGACTCCCGTCGGTGTGATGACTGGCGAGCCCGTAGACCTGCCACACTATCCTTAACCCAGGATTACGACACCGCGTGTCGACTCACACCACATGCAAATTCCACATCATCGTGGCATGGAAGAAGCCTCAGGAAAAAGGCACGAGGACCAAACCTAACCATCCACCTGGCACGGAAGGAGCCCCGAGACGTGAACCCCGAGGACCAAGCCCAACCGTCTGTTTGTCTCATCTCAAGCTATCCAAGCTTGCGACGGTCAACACTGCACTTACATCCCTTCCCAATACTACCTGTAGGGAGCCGACGCTCTAGGTATGAGACTACTAAATTTCATTCATCAATCGAACATACACCTGGCCATAATTTATCATCCTATATGACATCCCAAATGATCCCAACATAATACATATATGGTGCACATATAATAATCTACCAATTTCTATCAAGTCATTCCGTTCAAGTAATCTTGCATCACAATTCGATTGTAAAAAATCTGCTTCCAACATGATATAACAAGATATGCATCTATAACAACCTACCAAATTCTATCAAGTTAATTTGATTAAGTAGGAGATAATACAGTTTATAGTCAATTTTATTAGGGTATTTTCAGGGTTTCAAAGCAAATCATGTCTTGTAGAGTGCTTATTTTGATTCACCTTTGTATATATTTTTGTCGCTAATGCGTTTTTCTGCTTTTTGCAGGTTTTCACGGCTTTCGGCCGATTTTTGCTGTGACATGCCCCCTGGTCACGCCCTACCCGGACGTGTACCTAGGGCGTGTAACCCAGAGGAATGAAGTAATTGGTCCGAAACTGCATTCCATTGAAACTTAGTGTACACGCCCTATATCACGCCCGTGTCACATCCGACACGAGCGTGTTCTAGAGACGTGTTCCCAGGTTCCGAGGAATCGCCGCAACGCGCTCGTTTTTCCCGCTCCACCGTCGCACCGAATGTGTCACGACCGCGGGTCATGCCCGACCCGGGCGTGACATATGGGCGTGTACTTCAACAACCATGCCCGTCAACTCCAGCAGTTAATTTCAGCACGAAAAAGTCGCACCGACCGTGTCACGCCCCACGTACACGCCCTACCAGGGCATGTCAGGGGGCGTGACCCATCCCGAAAAAAGCTATAAATTGAGCCCTTCCCCAAGGGTTCAGGACACTTTTTGCTGAGAGGGGGAGGTTCTGCCCCTCTGTTTAACGTTCCTTTTATGCTCTTTCTCTCTCGCTTTGTATTTTCCTTAATCCTAGTTAATTAAGCTTTTGTAATAGCTTATATTAATGCTTTAGTTGCTAATGATAGGGCCAGAATAGGATTTCAATTCCATGCACTTGTAATCTCGTTCAATTTCATGTTGTAAGCTCGTCTTAATTTTAATAAAAGTGCTCTTGTTTTCTTCTCTTTACTACTTTGTGTCTTTATGCTTTATTACTCATCCCCCATCTTCCACCTCACCATGATTAACTAATCCTCCATGTACTCGATCTTGATGATCCGAGGTTCGAGTGATTAAGTTATGATGCTTTGAATCTTACCTTTCCTTTTTAAGGTTTAGCCTTGAATTACTCTTGATTTATCACGGGTTGGAGGTATATCATCGATATATACTCTCCACCTTTGCTTTCATTCTGGGCTAGCTGAGAGGCCGAAAGTTTTAAATGAGCACTCAAGAGTAAAGGGAGTTGTTCGCACCCCTCGAGAGAGGCAGATGTTCAATTCTCTCGGATTGGAGTAAAATCCAATAGAGGGGTTCACATCATAAAGTGGGTTTTAGGCCTCCGATTCGGACGAAAGTTCGGTCAGACCTTCCTAAACTCAGATGGGCATGACTTCGAGAGAAGCATGTTCTTGCTTTTAGAACCTCCGCGGTCAAGGTCTCTTGCCTTATTAATTGAAAATGTTTATTATTGCATCTTTTGATCAACTTAAGCCAAGGTGATTCTCGATCGAGTACTATCGCTTAATCATCATTTAGCTTTTCTCAAAATTGCAAGTAAAACATTCTCACTTCTCTAATTTAGTAAGCAACCCCAAAACAACTTTTAATTGATAAGATAATAGTAACTCCTTGAAGTAGAAGTACTCAATTCGCCCCGGGTAATACGACCTTGATAGTGAACTTAATATCCTATACTATATGCGACAAGGTATACTTGCCTTCATCGAATATAGAATCGGAGAACATTTCACAACTACACTTCCACCTTCTCCTCCCTTAACTTTGTCTTCTCCACGCATAACCCCTTCTCCGCTAAATAACTTTATATCAAGTTTTTGGCGTCGTTGCCGGGGACCCGTGTTTTGATATTTTGAAAAAAAGATAGCTATTAATTTTATCATTTTTCCTTTTCTCTCGCTCTCGTAACGGTTTTATCTCTTCCCCCCCCGCTCTCTTTCTCTCTTTTTAAGTGTATGACCCGAGAAAGCTCTTCGATTATTCCTTTTGATCCTGAGATTGAGCGCACCGCTTTGCGTCGCCTCCGTTCTCGTGACCAGGAATCGCATTTAGGCATCGAAGAGTCGATCGGGGACACTGCCACAGAAACGATGGATCCTAATCCGCCCAACCCAAATGAGGCCCCACAAAGGATTATGTCCTATTATGCGAGGCCGAACCTGGAGGGTACACAATCAAGTATTGTTCGCCCCACAGTGGAAAACAATAACTTTGAGGTCAAGTCCAGCATCATCCAAATGGTGCAGTAGTCGGTAACCTTCGATGGTCTCCCGGATGAGGATCCAAATTGTAACATTGAAAATTTTCTCGAAATCAGTGATACTTTTAAAATCAATGCAGTCTCAGATGATGCCATTCGATTACGTCTCTTCCCTTTCTCTTTGCGGTCAAAGGCCAAGCAGTGGCTGAGCTCTCTCCCTGGAGGGTCCATCACCACATGGGCCAAGATGGCAGGGAAATTTCTTACCAAGTATTTCCCATCTGCGAAGACCGCCAAATTGCGCACGGATATTGCATCCTTCATGCAAATAGACTCGGAGACTCTCTACGATATATGGGAGTGCTTCAAGGAGATATTGCGAAGGTGCCCACACCACGCGCTTCCAATTTGGCAACAAGGGCAAATATTTTATAACGGCTGATGCGCCCGCGAACAGACTCTTACTGTGGTTGGTTCGGTGAGTCGATCTCCGCGGGCGTGCTACAGGAGGAAAGTGCACCTATCGCAAGTAGTACTCGATATTCGGGGGAATACCGAGGTCGTATTGTTCTCGGGGTCGTGTTGACTATTTTTACTCCTCTGGGAGGACTATTATTTTACTGAAAGTAGGGTGAATGTTTTAATTAAGAAAAGACGGAAAAAGAAAAGGAGCGAAAAAACGATTTAGAAAATATTCGATGAAGGGTTAACGCTCGACATCGAATCGGATTAAGACTAAAATAATTTTTAATAATTATAGGACTTAGTTTTCAAATTAATAAAAGGCAACTTGGCCGTGGAGGTTCCACAAATGTGAGCTCACCTAGCTATAGGGATATCGCTCACCTGAACGTTAAGACTATTCGACCGAACGTTAGTGCGACGAAGGATTCCTCTTAATGCTCTCTTTACGCTAAGAACCCCGTTATTGGGTGGGGAACCAAATCCGGTAGAATTACGCTTGTCCTCTCTCGAGGGTATGTACGTAACTCTATTTACCCAGGGGTGATCTGTCCATACGCACGGCCTCTCGTCTAGCTAGTGTATGTATAACGAAAATAGGGCCCACACATCGATTTGTGGTCCTACGCGTCGTTAACCCGGGTTAAACCTTAAGTCCTTAAATTAAAGTGAAAATAAAGAGCTTCAATTATTACAAATCATTTTAAATGTCCCAATGCTCTTCGATGTCGAGGCTAATAGCGATTAGCCACACATCGGTATGGGGACGACTTTATAATTTAATGAGGCGCGAGTTCAAAATTAAACGCTAAATGATTATAAGAAGAGGACATAAAAAAAATAACAAACATTTAGAAAGCTGAAAAGTTAGCTAAAACAAGAACTCACGCAAACTCCAAATTATAAATAAAACAGAAACTAAGTTACACATAAAAGAAATTTGCATTATTGAAATTGCAAGTCCCACTCAAACAAGTGGGGGCGGGAAATAAAAGCTGAAAATTGCAAGTCCTACTCAAACGAGTAGGACTAAAATGAAAGCGAGTCCTACTCGAATGAGTAGGAGAAAATAAATGCGATTACAGAGCTTTCTCAAATATTTACAGGGAGATAAAGATACGCCATTTAACTCAAACGAGTAGGCGAAAATAAATGCGAGTACAAGTCCTACTCAAACGAGTAGGCGGGAAATAAAGTCCGTCCATTTAACTCAAGTGAGTAGGCGGAAAAATAAAGAAAGAAAATTACAAGTCCTACTCAAACGAGTAGGCGGGAAATGAAAACGATGCGTCGTTTAACTCTTAACGAGTAGGCGGAAATAAATGCACACAAACACACACACTCTATATGAATTGAAAGAAAGCCATAAAACTATCTCCTACACACACGCACTCTTCATAATTAAAGAAAATGATAAAATAAAGCATGAAAAATAAAGCATGAAAAACTAACACCTATACTCACAAACTCTACATAAATTGAACAAAGCATCAAAACATTATTCTCATACACTCACACACACAAATTAAAAGCAAAATGAAAGTTACCTAAAATTAAAACATTTACTTTTTCATGCTTAGGTTTTGCCAAAAACAAATAAAAAGAACAAAATAAAATTTTAAAAGAACAAAAACTAAAGTCTTTCAAAAATTAAAATTTCAACATTTTCATTCTTAGGATTTCATAAAAGTGCCAAAAAAGTTGAAATAAAAAGAGAAAGAACAAAAAGGATTTTCATCCTAAAATATAGCTAAGTAAAAAAAATCAAAAACACTTTAGTAACTCTTTTACAAATTCAAAAGAATTGAAGATGTTGAAAACATTAAAAGAGGACATGAAAAAAAAGAGAAAAAGCTAATACAACATTTCATAAATTTCTAACAAAACCTAACTTGAGACAAATTAAAAGCATGTAAAGTAATAAGTTACACTCATACACACACACACATTTCATAAAAGGGAGAACAAAGATGAAACCAAGGATAAAAAGGGAAAGAAGTAAGCCATCCAAATGAATTTTCATGCCATATAGAGAGAGAAAATCTAACATTTTTATTGATTAAAGGAAACGATTACAAAGCTATTACAAAGCTAAAAGATAAAGCAAAGCAGAATATGAAAGGAAGGGGGGAGAAATCTCCTTACATAGCACTTGAATCACGGTTGCAGCCCACAAAAACACACTAAAGTGGCTCAAAAATGTGAACCCTTGGACCTTACAGAAATGGACAATTTATAGGCAAAAAATTCTAAGTACACGCCCTCCGAAACGGGCGTGTCGGGGGGGGGGGGGGGGGGGGGGGGCGTGTCACTACTATTCATGATGGCGCCCGACGATTTGACAGGAAAATTGACTTTGGGCTGAGTTCGAGGATGTCACGTCCCAGGTCACAGGCGTGATGCTGGGCGTGTCGGGGAGGTAGAACCGAGCGTGGGTTGCGTCAAAAGTCTTCGGTGGCATCTTGTCGGGACAGGTGGAAAGGTCACGCCCCAGGTCACAGGCGTGACGCTGGGCGTGTCGGTTGGTGCCGACACTCGACAATCGTCGAGCGGAAATTGTCGAGTTGAAATCGTCGAGCTGAGTTTGAGTCACGCCCTATGTCACGGGCGTGACTCTGGGCGTGTCTCACGTTTGACGATCGTTGAACTGAATTCGTCGAGTGGACGGGATACGGGCTTCTGTCATGCCCCGTGTCGGGTGACACGGGCGTGTCGCCAGGCGTGTCAAGCTTTTTACTTCAAAAATTTGCAACTTCACGGGATTTTGAGCTGTCACGCCCTGGTCACGGGCGTGATCCAAAGGACACGGGCGTGTACTGCCCAATTTTGGCAGATTTTGGAATTTTTCTGAAAAATAAAATAAAACAAGTTAGTAGTAAATTTACAAGAATAGGAACATTTTATTGAACAAAAATAAGTAAAAACAACGAAAATAAATGAAAATGACTAAATTAATGTGCACAAAAATACGTATATTTACAATTCATCAAATACCCTCATACTTAAGCTTTTGCTATTCCAGAGCAAAAGTTTGAGGTGAATTTGTAAGGAATATAAAAAACTCTAAGTTTAGCTACCGCTTAATCAATTACAAGAGAGATCGAAATAAATATACGGGGTGTAAGAGTTAAGTCCTAATATTATGAAGATGATTTAAATAGCGCAAAAATTTTGGCCAAACGACTTATTGATGTAATCAAATAGAAGGCAATATTTGTAATGTTTAGATTAACGAAAATAGTTTGGAATTATATGAACTCTAGCTTATAGGAGTGGTACTGGAAATAATACAATTAACTAATTATGCTCTCAAATAGATTTTTGAATTAATTCTAGAATCGTGTAATTGGCTAAGGGGGTAGTGAGTTTATGAAGAGGGTTTTGATTTTGAGGTGAGGTAAATTTTTCTCGAACCTCCATTTTTTTTCATTTTTGGATTATTAGGAAAATGAAATCTTTTTTTCCAAATATCATATTTGTTTTTCAACTTTATAAGAATAAAATTAACCCAATGTATATGTGTAGGAGTAATGAATTTTATCCTCTTACTCCATAAGATATAATCTTTTTAAATTATTGGGTGCCTATGTTTACGGAACGAAATCTTATTCCCATTAACATAGGATCTTTTAAGGATAAAATTTTTCATGCCAAGTAGGTCATGAAAGGTAAGGGGAGAAAGGAAAACTAGATTTTTAATCCTAAAAATTTTTTGAGAGCAACCTTAATAATTTGTACGTTCCAATTTTTCAGAAAGCTAAAAGTAAGTATAATTGAATTCTATAGTTGTTATTTCCTAACATAATACACGTGCTCCAATAAATGAAAAATTAGAAGTAGTGCCTAAAACGAGTTCGCTATTTTTAACAAAGCATAAATAATTCTTTAAAACTTAACCACGGATATTTAAATTTTTCACTCAATAATTAACAAACGAATAGCAAACAGAGAATTAATAGTATTCACATATAAATAAACTCAAAGCATAATTTTTGGATAGCAGGAAAGTTAAGGAGGGAATATTTGATTTATTTGTTTCAATATATATATATATATATATATATATATATATATATATTTTTGTTTTTATCATCACTTTTTTTGTTTTTCATTTATTATCTTTTTTTGTATTTTTGTTTTGTTTTACTTAATTTTTTTTGAATTAATTTTTTTTTTCGAACTATTATCTTTTTTGTATTTTTTTAAGAAAATTTTCATTCTATGTACAAAAACATGAGAGAAAAAGAGAGGTTTTTACAAGAATGAGGAAGGGGGAGAGAGAAAAGAGTATTTACAAAAATAATATGTACAAAAAATATTTACAAATTGAAACTAAATATATTTTTTGTTTTGTTTTGTATTTTTTGTTGTTTTGTAATTTTGTTTTTGAGTTTTTGGAAAAAAGAAATAAAAAGAAAATAAATTTTTTTTTGGATTTTACATTTTAAATTTTTTTTCATTTTAAGATGTTTTTTTATTTTTTTTGTTGTTGTTTTGTTGTTATATGTTTTTTTTTGTATTTTTAAAATGCAGAAAAATTGAAGTGCAGAAAGTAAAGCACGAAAATACCCTCATACTTAAGTCCAACATTGTCCCCAATGTTGTAACGTAAGTATGCGGAACAAAAGGAAAAAAAACAATATATACAAAGAAAATAAAGAGAGGGGGGGGTAGAAGCTTCCCTGAAACGCGTAGGGGGAGGCCGATCAGAAACCCTGCGTTTATTAGAAAAAGCAGCAAAGATAATAAGGAAAGAGTGAAAAAGATAAGCGAGGGGTGCCTCCCAAGAGTGCTTTGTTTATAGTCGTGTAGCTTGACTATTTTGGCGGGTTTATAATGTGGAGGAAAGTTATGGTTTCACTAAAACCGATCACTGGGTCGCCTGCTATATAAGACTTTAATCGATGACCGTTTACTTTAAACGAACCTTTGGCCGGGTGGGAGACGAGTACGGTTCCATATGGAAAAACTTCTTCAACTAGGAAGGGACCGGACAATCTAGATTTTAGTTTACCCGGAAAAAACCTAAGACGTGAATTGTAAAGAAGGACAAGATCGCCCAGAGAAAATAATTTTTGGGACTTGATTTTTCGATCGTGATATAACTTAGAGCGCTGATGGGCCAAAACCCGAACATGCAAGCGTACCTGTCGAATCGTAGTATCAAGGTCGTATTTAAACACGGGGCTGTCAATTACTTCTACTCAAGCTCTAACTATTATCCTACCGGAAAACTAATGGGATTTGAGAATTTTTTTTTAGAATAAAACAAAAGATAACTTGCGAGACGAAAAACTTATAATAAAAAGCTAGCATTCGATCGAAGATTCACCATGAAATGAAATGAGAGGGATGAAAAGGCATAGTTTTAAATTTGCAAATCATACTCGACCGTGATGGATCCGAAATTAGGAAATAATCTCGCTAGAGAATTAAATCCCCTGACTTATAGACGTTTTGACCGAAATCTCTTTCAAGTCAAGAAAAAGTCTAAAGCCGCATTATTGAGGTGACCCGCACTATTGGATTTGACTCTAATCCGGAAGATTTACGTCATCCTATCTCTAGGGTTGCGTTCAACTCCTTCCTTCTTTGAGTGATCTTTCACATTCATGAGCCTCTCGGCTACTCAAATATAAGATCCCAAGCCTACTACTGTATACCGGAAATACAGAGTCGACAAAATAAAGATCAAAGAAGTATCGAGTAAAATTAAGCAAAAATAAAACTATGAAATAAAAGAAACCCTCATCTCATTTTATGGATCCTCACGATCGAACGCTAAATAGAATTAGCTACGCATAATTGAAAAGGAAGACAAAAGAAGATAAGAGAGGAACATTTTCATTACTTGCAAAAAAAGTACACAAAATATAAAAAAAAGACAAGATTATGCTATGAAGAAACTTGCACTAATGGAAAAGAAAACTAATACAATAATGAAACTAACAACTCACAAGCACTCTCCACTCTCCAACTCAACACTCACATTCAACTTAAAACTTCACTTCTCAAAAATTTCTCTTCTTTGGCTTGAGGGCTGGGGTGGCTTTTATAGGAGATGGAGAAGGATCTAGAATGAAATGAAGAGGAGGAGGCCAAGGGGGGTGGCTGGCCATGTAAAGGGAGAGAAGTGCATGCATTTTATTTAATGAAGGGAGAGGGAGAGGATGATTCAATGCATAGTCTTTAAGGGAATGATTTGGAAAATATAAAATAGCAAAGGGGGAATGAATAAGAAATAAAGAAAGAGAGAGAGAGTGGTTGAATGTAGAATAATAAAAACAAGAAATAAAAGAGGAGGAAGGAATGTGGCCGGCCATGGGAGGTGGGGGATTCATGCATGTGGAAATTAATGAGGAGGGGAGAGAGAGGGCATGAGGTGGCCGGCCATGCATGAAAAGGGGAGCCATGCAAAGGTGGTTGGATGCATGGGCTCGGTTTTGGGCTTCAAGAGGAGCTTGGGCTGCATGTATCTTTGAAGTGGGCTGCATTTTTGAAGTAGATGGGTGGCCGGGCTGCACCAAGGAGAGGGTCGGGCAGCATGCTTGAAGTGGGCTGCATGCATGTTGGACTTGAGCATGGGCTCGGGTTCACCATGAGGGCTTGGCTTGCATCATGTGGCTTCAAGGGAAGGGGTCGGCCATGCACTAATGGGCTACTCCAATAAAGAGGGTTGCATGAACCTACAAATAACAACACAAAATAAACATTAGAAACAAAAAAATTATTCAAGAACATAATAATTATAACAAATAAAACTAAACATCACATAATATAATATATATATTAATAAGACTAAACATAGCAACAAACATATTAAACATTAAAACTAAACTAAACATAACACAACATAAAATATAAAACACATAATAAATTTATAAATTATCATAACATACGAGAAATAAAACAAAACAAACATAAAATAAACAAAATTATAACTAAACTTAGGAATTTAGGTTTATAAACTATACCAAAAACAATGACTAAAAGCAATCATCAAATTCCCCCATGCTAGAGTATTTGCTTGCCCTCAAGCAAATAGAAATAAAAACTAAGGAGAAGCAAAAAGAAAACAAAAGATATATATATTTTTAAGTTCCATAGTTAAGAAAAACAAAACATGAAAAATTAAACTATCCTAATATTCATATTATCAACTAGTGGGGTGAGAAGTGCACAATAAAAAATTTGAAAATGGAACCCTAAAAATCGCATTAAAACATAAGAAAAGTCTACTAATTTCTAAATCTTAAAACAAGGCATCAAAAATAAATGAAAATAAGGAAAACAAAAGTAGAGGTTCTAAATAAATGGCGCATTAACAAACTACTCGGTTGCTAGATAAACATTAACCCTAAAACACTCCAAGATAACCTCCAAAGAAATCCATCAATGATGGTGGCCATAGGCTTGTACGTTCACACTTTCTCCACTACGCGAATTTACGTTCTAAGATCAATAGGACTTCTACTAGGCATAAAACTTGGCTTAGGTAAATGATTAGGAAGTGGAATCAAAGATATATTTTTTTTTCTTTCTCAATTTTTTTCCTTTTGAATTGCATTGGATAAGAAAGCTCCAAAAATAAGCTTGAGAATTTCCTATTCATTTCAAAAATAATACCCTTCCCACAAAAAATAATTTTTAAGCTCAAATTTATAGTGCAAAAATAGGAAAGATTTTTGGCTTTGGTGAATATAATGAAATGAAAGGTGGAGCTAAAACAAGGAAAAGACCCAAAATTGTTTTGCAAGGGTTTTGTTTTTGGTGGGCAAGAAAAGCTCAAACTATTCAAATGGTGGCCTAAATCATTTCTAAAAAACGTAAAAACGGCGTAAATGCTTCGAGAGTAGCTTGGTACAAGTTCTAGACACCAAGAAAGACTACCCCACAAATGAAAAAGAGATAACATTACCTAGCAACCATTCATAAGCAACTAATTGAATAAAAAGACATAACTACAAATTGCTAACTTAAAACGTAAAAATTGGATGCCTATATTTAAGAAAAAGAAACTAGTAAAACTAAGCTATGTTAAACTTATAAATTTAGAAAACCAATTCAAAGAAATCTAAATAGAACTACAAAAACCGCACGGGCCTACACTTCACTAGAAGAAACATGAAAATAAAGATAGAAATAATTTTAGATTTTGTTTTTCAAATCGTTTTAAGCACAATTTTTTTTTAATTAATTTTTGTTTTTCTAGTTTTTTTGGGTTTTATATTTTATAATTTTTTGTTGGATTTTGATGACATAACATAAAATACTATACTAATATAAAACATAATATTTTGTTTTTTCTTCTTTTGTAAGAAGAAAAACAGAAAGAAAAGACCAAAAGAAACTAGACCCCCCCCCCCATGCTTAAATTTTTCATTGCCCTCAATGAAGAAAACATAAAGAAAAAGAGAAGGGGACTGAGAAGAAGAGAAAAAGAAAAATGCAGGAAAAATAAATAAATAAGAACAGGACTTCCCCGGGTTCGTGAGATGAAGGCGGATGTCGCTCTCCCATGCTCGCTTTTTAGAGTACTTGATCGTCAGCAGGTATGACTTGATCCATCTGATATTAGCAGTGGCGGAGCGGTGACCACGATCATGGACTTGATTGGCCTCCAGTAGAAAGAGCAAAATAAAAGAAAAATAGATAGAGTCCATGGGCAGATGCCCGATAATGTTTTTTATTACAACAGTCCAAATAAAAGAGTTTCATAAAAAAAATAGTAGTCCAAAAATAAAAATGTCCATCAGAAAATAAAAAACTAAGAATCAAAAAGAAGATTCTCCTTTGCAGAAGTCACAGAATCATTAGAAAAATAGAGTTTAAGTCTATGGCCATTAACTTTAAAGTCCCCCTTATCGGGGTGTGAAAGTAGCACAGTGCCATCAGAATAAACTTCCTTGACCGTAAACGGTCCAGTCCATCGAGATTTAATGTGTCCGAAGAAAATACGTAAGCGGGAATTAAAAAGAATAACTTGATCGCCAGGTTTAAAAATTTTATGTTGGCCCAAGTTCTTATCGTGATCGACTTTAGTTTTAGGGTCGGGTGATTTTGCATATGAATTTTTCAGATTTTTGTCTTCTTCAAAAATGAGATTTTCAAGACTCTTTTGTTTAAAAACAGTTTTATTTTCAAAATTTATTTGCATGGACATAACCGTATTTTTAAAAACATTTGGAGAAAGTTCAGCAGAAGAAGACGAAAACTCATTTGGAGAAATATAGGAGTCTTCTTTTAATTCATCAAGAAAAAAACAAGTGTCATAATTTTGCAAAGAATTTCTCATAGATTGATTAATATCAAAAGTAACCTCTTCATCTCCCACACGCAGAGAAAGTCTTCCGTCACTCACATTTATGATTGCTCGAGCGGTGGCTAGGAAGGGATGACCAAGGATAAGAGGGACCTCGACGTCCTCTTCAATATCGAGAATGACAAAATCCACCGGGAAGATGAATTTGTCGACCTTCACTAGCACATCCTCAACGATACCTAACAGATACTTAATCGATCGATCAGCCAATTGAATATTTATACGCGTAGGGCTGAGAGTGCCCAATCCTAGCTTTTTAAACAATGAAAAAGGCATCAAGTTGATGCTCTCACCTAGATCCGCTAGCGCATGTTTAATAAAAAGATCACCAAAAACGCAAGGAATTGAAAAACTACCCGGATCGTGTATTTTTTTAGGCAAGTTAGAGTTTTTAACGACCGCCGAGCACTCTTCATTTAACGTTACGTGAGAAAGATTTTCCAATTTCTTTTTATTCGTTAACAGGTCCTTAAGATATTTGGCGTATTTTGGCATTTGGCTTATTGCTTCATGAAATGGCAAATTTATATGAATTTGTTTAAACATTTCAAGAAAACGTGAATATTGATCATCTAATTTTTCTTTCCTAAGTCGAGCCGGTTAAGGAGGTGGCGGAAATTCCTTTATAATTGTCGGAGCATCTTTTTGAAACTCGTTAACTTCTTTTTCAAAAATAAGCTTTTCTTTTTCAAAATTAGATTTGTCTTTTTCTTTTTCAAAAATTTTATCATTCGATTCTGTAACGATAATATTTTCAGTAGTAGGAGAGGCAATCACCTCTGGCTCTTCCCTTGTGGTGGGCTCGTTAATAACTTTACCGCTCCGAAGGGAAATCGCATTCACGTGTTCCCTTGGGTTAGGTTCAGTGTTTGAGGGAAGAGCCCCGGGTGGCCTCTCGGATATGACCTTGGCAAGTTGCCCGACCTGGTTCTCTAAATTTTTCACGGAGCCAGTTAGACTTCTAATGGTAGCATCATTCGAGCTTATATATTTAGAAAGTATTTCCTCCAAAGATGGAGTTTTTTGAAAATTTTGGTTTTGATATTGTGGTGGTGATGGTGGTACGAAATCGTGTGGTGGGCGTGCAGCATTAGCAGGGTTACTCCAAGAAATATTAGGATGGTTACGCCATCCAGGATTGTAAGAGTTCGAAGAAGAATTAAAACCAGGAGGTGCAGAAAAATTAGAAAAAGCAGAAAAATTGTTGGAAGATTTATTTTGAGCAGGCCTGGGTATGTTCCCTAGATAATCCACCTGCTCGGCAGCAACAGCATTCACATTTTCATATACCTTAGCGGCGGAGGAAGCAGTCATCTCCGAAATCTTCTTGTTCAACATTTCCACTTGCAATGTTAGTTGCGAAACCGAGTCCACTTCATAGATACCTGCAGGTTTAGATGGGCGAGTCCTAGACGAATTCCACAGATAAGTGTTCATCGCCTTGTCCTCGATAAGCTCAAGAGCGGCTTCCGGAGTTTTGCGGTCCAAAGAACCAGCGGAAGCAGCATCTATCATTTTCTTAGTTTCTTGATTTAGCCCATTGTAAAATGTCTAAACCTGTAACCATACAGGGAGAGCATGATGAGGGCATCTTCTCAAAAGTTCTTTGAACCTCTCCCAAGTGTCATAGAGGGTCTCAGAAGCAATTTGAGAATAAGAAGTTATATCATTTCTTAACTTAGCAGTTTTAGCGGGAGGGAAATATCTAGCAAGAAATTTATCGACTAAAATGTTCCAAGTAGTGATTGATCCTCTTGGAAGAGAACTCAACCACTGTTTGGCTTTAGTTCTTAAGGAGAAGGGGAAGAGTCTTAGCCTTATAGCATCATCTGAGACACCATTTATTTTGAAGGTGTCACAGATTTCAAGAAAATTAGCAATATGTAAGTTCGGATCTTCATCTTGTAATCCGTCGAACTGTACATATTGCTGCACCATTTGAATGATGATAGGCTTAAGATCGAAGTTATTGTTCGCAATCGCAGGTCGAACAATACTTGTCTCTTTCCCCTCCAGATTGGGTCGAGCATAATCGGACATGGTCCTTTGCTGAGCCATTTCTGGGTTAGGGTCTCCCATTTTAGAAAAATTACAATCCCCGAAGGAATCCTCAACCGCTGTTTGAGAAGTGGAAGCCCCGAATCGTAGTTGTCTCCGAAAGGAGCGTTCGATTTCCGGGTCCAAATCAACAAGTAGCGACGGATTCGCTCGGGTCATGCACTAGCAAAGAAAACGAGGGAAGATGAAAATGAAAATTTGGAAAAGAAAGAAAAAGAGGAAAAGAAAGGAAATTGTTTTTTTTGTTTTTTTTCTTTTTGAAAAAAAAAAGATTTTTTTTTCTTAGACGGCTTGGCCCTCGAACTTCCCAAGGACTACCCGGTGAAAGGTTCGCCCGGTACTAGGTAAAATGGTGGCGCTTAAAGCCCCTTACCCTTTTTGAGAGATTTTAGGTGGGGTAGAAATAAGGTGAAGTGGGTTGATTAAAGATATTTAAATATATAAATTATATATATTTTTTTATTTTTGGAGAAGTAATAGCGCAAGCGTTTTCAAAATATTGACGAAGAAAAGTCCCCGGCAACGGCGCCAAAAACTTGATGGGCCAAAACCCGAACAGGCAAGCGTACCTGTCGAATCGTAGTATCAAGGTCGTATTTAAACACGGGGCTGTCAATTACTTCTACTCACGCTCTAACTATTATCCTACCGAAAACTAATGGGATTTGAGAATTTTGTTTTAGAATAAAACAAAAGACAACTTGCGAGACGAAAAACTTATAATAAAAAGCTAGCATTCGATCGAAGATTCACCATAAAATGAAATGAGAGGGATGAAAAGGCATAGTTTTAAATTTGCAAATCATACTAGAAAATTAGGAAATAATCTCACCGTGACGGATCCGAAATTAGGAAATAATCTCGCTAGAGATTTAAATCCCCTGACTTATAGACGTTTTGACCGAAATCTCTTTCAAGTCAAGAAAAAGTCTAAAGCCGCATTATCGAGGTGACCCGCACTATTGGATTTGACTCCAATCCGGAAGATTTACGTCATCCTATCTCTAGGGGTGCGTTCAACTCCTTCCTTCTTTGAGTGATCTTTCACATTCATGAGCCTCTCGGCTACTCAAATATGAGATCCCAAGCCTACTACCGTATACCGGAAATACGGAGTTGACAAAATAAAGATCAAAGAAGGATCGAGTAAAATTAAGCAAAAATAAAACTATGAAATAAAAGAAACCCTCATCTCATTTTATGGATCCTCACGATCGAACGCTAAATAGAATTAGCTACGCATAATTTAAAAGGAAGACAAAAGAAGATAAGAGAGGAACATTTTCATTACTTGCAAAAAAAGTACACAAAATATATAAAAAAGACAAGATTATGCTCTGAAGAAACTTGCACTAATGGAAAAGAAAACTAATACAATAATGAAACTAATAACTCACAAGCACTCTCCACTCTCCAACTCAACACTCACATTCAACTTAAAACTTCACTTCTCAAAAATTTCTCTTCTTTGGCTTGAGGGATGGGGTGGCTTTTATAGGAGATGGAGAAGGATCTAGAATGAAATGAAGAGGAGGAGGCCAAGGGGGGTGGCCGGCCATGTAAAGGGAGAGAAGTGCATGCATTTTATTTAATGAAGGGAGAGGGAGAGGATGATTCAATGCATAGTCTTTAAGGGAATGATTTGGAAAATATAAAATAGCAAAGGGGGAATGAATAAGAAATAAAGAAAGAGAGAGAGAGGGGTTGAATGTAGAATAATAAAAACAAGAAATAAAAGAGGAGGAAGGAATGTGGCCGACCATGGGAAGTGGGGGATTCATGCATGTGGAAATTAATGAGGAGGGGAGAGAGAGGGAATGAGGTGGCCGGCCATGCATGAAAAGGGGAGCCATGCAAAGGTGGTTGGATGCATGGGCTCGGTTTTGGGCTTGAAGAGGAGCTTGGGCTGCATGTATCTTTGAAGTGGGCTGCATTTTTGAAGTAGATGGGTGGCCGGGCTGCACCAAGGAGAGGGTCGTGCTGCATGCTTGAAGTGGGCTGCATGCATGTTGGACTTGAGCATGGGCTCGGGTTCACCATGAGGGTTTGGCTTGCATCATGTGGCTTCAAGGGAAGGGGTCGGCCATGCACTAATGGGCTGCTCCAATAAAGAGGGTTGCATGAACATACAAATAACAACACAAAATAAACATTAGAAACAAAAAAATTATTCAAGAACATAATAATTATAACAAATAAAACTAAACATCACATAATATAATATATATATTAATAAGACTAAACATAGCAACAAACATATTAAACATTAAAACTAAACTAAACATAACACAACATAAAATATAAAACACATAATAAATTTAGAAATTATCATAACATACGAGAAATAAAACAAAACAAACATAAAATAAATAAAATTATAACTAAACTTAGGAATTTAGGTTTATAAACTATACCAAAAACGATGACTAAAAGCAGTCATCAAGCGCTCCTTATAGAATTTATTGCTCTCGTAAGCGTTCACATGTCATTCATCGAGATCGTTTAGTTGCAGTTTTCTATTCTGAACGGTTAAGTTGGAGTCGAGGTTTAAGAGTTTTAAAGCCCAAAGAGCGCGATGCTCTAATTCTACGGGTAAATGACACGTTTTGCCGTAGACTAACCGGAATGGCGTACAACCAATTGCGGTTTTGTATGCCGTCCGATATGCCCACAACGGATCGTCGAGTTTTACGGACCAATCTTTCCTATTTAGTGAAACGGTTTTTCTAAAATTCGCTTAATCTCTCGATTTACTACCTCAACTTGGCCACTTGTTTGCGGGTGGTAGAGGGTGGCAAGCTTGGGTGTGACTCCGTATTTAGCTAACGTCTTAACCATAAGAGCGTTACAGAAATGCGTTCCACTATTTCTAACGATTGCGCGAGGCGTGCCGAAGCGAGAAAATAGTTTTTTAAGAAATGTAACGACAACTCGCGCATCGTTGGTGGGGAGAGCTTGCGCTTCCGCCCACCTCGATACATAGTCGAACGCCACTAAAATATACATATTTTTGAAAGACGAAGGTACGGTGCCAACAAAATCTATGCCCCACAAATCGAATACTTCGCACTCTAAAAAAATGTTTTGGGCATCTCGTCGCGACGAGAGATGTTACCCGACCGCTGACAGCTATCGCATGCGCGCACAAAATTATGCATGTCTTTGAAGAGAGTGGGACAAAAGTAGCCTGCCTCTAGCACCTTCCGAGCGGTCTGGTTGGCTTGATAATGCCCACCGTCTGGACCCTCGTGGCAGTGCTTAAGAAATTGCAAGCACCCACACCCGCAACGCATCTTAGGAACGCTTGGTCCGCGCAAATACGAAAAAGAAATGGGTCCTCCCAAAAGAAATTTTTCAAATCAGAAAATAATTTCTTCTTTTGATGACTTGAAAACTCTTTTGGAAGGACCCACGCTACTAAGTAATTTGCAAAGTCTGCGAACCAAGGCGAAGATGATGAAGAATGAATGGCAAGGAGGCGTTCCTCGGGGAATCTGTCATTTATTTCAGATTCGACGAGCGCTTCCGCACCCGGATTTTCTAAACGGGAGAGGTGGTCTGCCGCTAGATTTTCCGCTCCCCGCTTATCTCGGATCTCCAAATCAAACTCTTGTAGGAGGAGAATCCATCGAAGAAGGCGGGGCTTCGCATCATTTTTAGCTAATAAATATTTAAGCTCGGAGTGATCGGTAAAAACGATAACTTTAGATAGCGTTATATACGAGCGAAACTTATCAAAAGCGAAAACGACGGCTAAGAGTTCCCTTTCCGTTGTCGTGTAATTTACTTGTGCGGAAGTGAGCGTCTTGCTAGCGTAATAAATAGGATGAAAATGTTTTGCTACGCGTTGGCCAAGAACGGCACCTAAGGCAATATCACTAGCGTCGCACATAATTTCGAACGGAAGGGACCAATTAGGGGCCACTAAAATTGGTGAAGTGATAAGTTTTTGTTTTATTAAATTAAAGGCGGACTCGCATTCGCTACTAAAGATGAAACGTGATTCATTTTCCAAGAGGTGAGTAAGCAGCTTTGTTATTTTTGAAAAATCTTGAATGAAGTGTCGATAAAAGCCCGCATGGCCTAAGAAACTCTTAATAGATTTTATGTTTGTTGGATGCGGAAGTTTTTCTATAATTTCTATCTTGGCCTTATCCACCTCTATCCCCTTAGACGAAATCATATCGCCGAGGACCAAACCTCCTCGAACCATAAAGTAGCATTTTTCCCAATTTAATACAAGACTTGTGTCCTCGCACCATTGAAGGACACGATCTAAATTGTGAAGGCAATCAGGAAAAGAGCGTCCGAAAACAGAAAAGACATCCATAAAGACTTCCATAATGTCTTCTACTAGCTCGCCAAAGATCGCTAGCATACATCTTTGGAATGTAGCTGGCGCATTGCAGAGTCCAAATGACATTCTTTGATATGCGAAGGTGCCAAACGGGCAAGTAAAAGTTGTTTTCTCTTGATCATCGGGGGAAATGGGGATTTGGAAAAACCCCGATAAACCATCAAGAAAACAATAATATGGATGACCGGATAAACACTCTAAAATCTGGTCCAGAAATGGCAGAGGGAAATGGTCCTTGCGGGTGCCATCATTAAGTTTCCTATAATCGATGCACACTCGCCAACCCGTAACAGTACGAGTTGGGACGAGCTCGTTATGCTCATTCGCCACTACGGTTAGACCGCCTTTCTTGGCCATGACATGCACGGGACTAACCCATGCACTGTCCGAAATAGGGTAGATAATACCCGCATCTAATAACTTAATAATTTCGGCTTTAACGACGTCTTTCATGTTTGGGTTAAGACGACGCTGCGACTGAATCGTTTTGCGGCAATTATCGTTAAGAAATATCTTATGGGTGCAAAAGGCGGGGCTAATCCCCTTTAAGTCAGAGATTTGCCACGCAATTGCGTGGCGATGTTTAAATAAAACTTCCAATAAATCGGAAGTCTCTGAATCACTCAAGTCCGAAGAAATGATAACGGGAAGTGTATCACCTTTTCCCAAAAATGCGTATTTGAGCGATGCGGGTAAGGGTTTGAGGTCTAGGATGGGCGGTTCTTCTAGGGAGGTTTTAATGCCTATGTCTTTCTTACCAATTGCTTCGAAAGGTAAGTCTAAAGAAGTATCCTCATCGTAGTTATAATTCTCGAGCACATAAATATCGTCGTTTAAAAACACGGACTCGAAAACGGGAGAAGAACGATCTCCAAAAAAGGTATCTAAAGAGTAGAAGAAATCGTCGCTCGATGACAAATTGTCCATCGAGGGATTAATAGAGAAAGTAACCTGATCATCGCCTACTCGGAGGAGAAGACTACCATTACTAACATCTTTTAGTGCGCGGGAGGTGGCGAGAAAAGGGCGACCGAGTATTATTAGTACCTCGACGTCCTCCTCGATGTCTAAGATGACGAAGTCTACCGGGAAGGTAAACTTCTCTACTCGGACAAGGACGTCCTCCACAACCCCGATAGGGAACTTAACCGAGCGATCCGCTAATTGGATGTGCATATTCGTAGGACTAGGAGTACCCAAACCTAAACGTGAAAAGAGCAAGAACGGCATTAAATTAATGCTAGCCCCTAAATCAGCTAAGGCGTACTTTACTAATATATCGCCAAAAAGGCACGGGATGGAAAACCGTCCCGGGTCGTTTTGTTTTGTGGGCAATTTATTAGTAAGGGCCGCCGAGCTGACAGCGTTGAGAGATACATGCGAAATATCCTCTAATTTACGTTTATTAGAAAGTAGTTCTTTTAAAAATTTCGCATATTTGGGCATTTGCGAGATAGCCTCGCAAAAAGGAACATTAATGTGAATTTGTTTTAATAATAAAATAATTTTTTCATATTGCGCATCCTTACGCTCGTTATCTAACTTATGTGGATATGGAAGGGTCTTGTTTAAAATAATTTTTTCTTTTAAAATCGGTAAAGGCGGCGTAAGCGAAGAAAGGGGAAGAGGGGTCGGAGGTGAAATATGTACCTGACGGTCGGTCCATTTTGGATCGACCACCTTCTTTCCGCTACAGAGGGTTATAGTGTTGGCGTTCTCCCGCGGATTGGGCTCCGTGTTTCCCGGCAGTGCCCCGAGTGCGCGCTCGGGCATCATCCTCGCCAGCTGTCCAACCTGTTGTTCGAGAGTTTTTAGCGATCCGGTGATGTTCCAGGATATTTGACTCGTTGGACGCAATGTACTTCGAAAAATTTTCCTCCATCGGGGAGGGTTTTGGAAGAGTAGGAGGAGGCAGAAATCCGGGCGCATAAGAAATAAGGGAGCGCTGAGCATTATTCGCGTTGCTCCAAGAGAAATTGGGGTGATTCCTCCAACCCGGATTATAGTTATTACTATAAGGGTTGTTGTTGGGGTTCAAGGAAGGACGACCCGAATTTCCCATGAAATCCACGAACTCTTCAGCCACGCAGACGTTAGGGGGAATAAAACAAGGCGGAGTAGAGGAGGCAGCAGACATCTCCGCCACCTGCTTTGTTAACCTTTCAACTTGAATGGTCAAGAGAGCAGTGACATCCACTTCAAAAAGACCAGCCGCCGGCTTTGGGCGTCCCAGCGGGACGTTCCATTGATAGGCGTTCATAGCCATCTCTTCGAATAAATCCTGGGCAGCCTCGGAGGTTTTGTTGTTTAGTGTACCCCCGGCAGCCGCGTCAATCATTTGACGCGTCTGGAAATTAAGCCCATTATAAAAAATTTGAACTTGCAACCACGTTGGCAGCGCATGGTGCGGGCACCGGCGGAGGAATTCCTTAAACCTTTCCCAAATCTCGTATAGAGACTAAGGTTCATTTTGCACAAACGAAGAAATGTCCGCCCGCAACTTTGCAGTTTTTGCGGGTGGAAAGTACTTCGTTAGGAACCGTTCCGTCAACTCAGCCCACGTGGTGATACATCCTCGTGGGAGGGCATTCAACCACGCCTTGGCTTTGGACTTAAGGGAAAAGGAAATAAGCGCAAGCGAATGGCGTCATCAGTGACGCCATTAATCTTGAAGGTGTCGCATATCTCCAAGAAATTGGACAAGTGGACATTCGGGTCCTCATCCGACATTCCATCGAACTGCACGGCGTTTTGGACCATTTGAATGACACTCGACTTTATTTCAAAATTATTATTCGCCATCGCAGGGCGAACAATACTCGACCCAGTATCATCCAGGTTAGGTCGGGTGTAATAATACATAGTACGCTCGGCCGCCGGGGCAGGGTTAGGCGCGGCCATAACTACAACAGTGGGTTCTCCGATAGATTCCTCGGGATCTAAAGAAGGATTTCGGCATTGAGATCGAATACGCGCAAGAGAGCGTTCGATCTCTGGGTCGAAGTCAAAATCTTCAGAATCAGAGGGTTATCCACGGGTCATACACCCAAACAAAAATAAAACAAAATAAACTCTTTTTATTTTATTTTATTTAAAATAAAGTTTTTAGTATTTTTTTAGTTTATAGAAAATAAGTAAAAGTAATAGACTTCGGAATTCGAAATAGCAACTCGAAGAATATCCCCGACAACGACGCCAAAAACTTGATGCGCCCGCGAATAGACTCTTACTGTGGTTGGTTCGGTGAGTCGATCGCCGCGGGCGTGCTACAGGAGGCAAGTGCACCTATCGCAAGTAGTACTCGATATTCGGGTGAATACCGAGGTCGTATTGTTCTCGGGGTCGTGTTGACTATTCTTACTCCTTCGAGAGGACTATTATTTTACTGAAAGTAGGGTGGATGTTTTAATTAAGAAAAGACGAAAAAAGAAAAGGAGCGAAAAAACGATTTAGAAAATATTCGATGAAGGGTTAACGCTCGGCATCGAATCGGATTAAGACTAAAATAATTTTTAATAATTATAGGACTTAGTTTTCAAAGTAATAAAAGGCAACTTGCCTGTGGAGGTTCCACAAATGTGAGCTCACCTAGCTATAGGGATATCGCTCACCTGAACGTAAAGACTAATCGACCGAACGTTAGTCAGACGAAGGATTACTCTTAACGCCCGCTTTACGCTGAGAACCCCGCTATTGGGTGGGGAACCCAATCCGGTAGAATTACGCTTGTCATCTCTCGAGGGTATGCACGCAACTCTATTTACCCAGGGGTGATCTGTCCATATGCACGCCTCTCGGCTAGCTAGTGTATGGATAACGGAAATAGGGCCCACACATCGATTTGTGGTCCTACGCGTCGTTAACCCGGGGTAAACCTTAAGTCCTTAAATTAAAGTGAAAATAAAGAGCTTCAATTATTACAAATCATTTTAAATGTCCCAATGCTCTTCGATGCCGAGGCTAATAGCGATTAGCTACACATCGGTATGGGGACGGCTTTATAATTTAATGAGGCACGAGTTCAAAATTAAACGCTAAATGATTATAAGAAGAGGACATAAAAAATAACAAACATTTAGAAAGCTGAAAAGTTAGCTAAAACAAGAACTCACGCACACTCCAAATTATAAATAAAACAGAAACTAAGTGTTGGGTATTACACCACATTAACCCAGATTTGATGAAGTCACCCTGGAACTAAGATGAATTAAGTTATAATTGATGCTTTGTTTGAGTTATATGTTTGCAGGAATTTCATTGGGAAGTGTAGACCAATGTCAGTCCACAATGGGTCACCAAACACAGGAACTGTGCAATGTAATTCCTCATTGCATATTCCAAGGTGTTGACTCATGTATGGTCTCTCTATTGGGATACACTTCATATTCAAGCTATTGGACTATGGGAAAGGAATTGGAAGTTGACTATACTAGAAGAAAAAGTTTTCCAGCAACAAAAATTTTCTAAGTCTTTTACTTGAGTAGGTCTATAACTACTCAGTTTGGGTATAATTTACTCGCGTAAAGGAACCTTGTACTCGAGTACTTAAGTGTGTCTCTCGTGTAGCTAAGTCACCTACTCGAGTAGACATAGTCATATACCCGAGTAGCATACTTATATACTCGAGTAGATTACTCTTTATACCCGAGTATTAAAGAGTTCACTTATCAAAATTTTACTAAGTCATGGACTCGAGTAAGTATACTCACTTACTCGAGTAGATAGAATCATACTCGAGTAGTTCATTATACCTACTCGAGTAAATCATGTATCACTCGTGTATCTTGAATTTTTCCCACTCCAGAATTTTCTAAGTCTTTTACTCAAGTAGATCTTTCACCTACTCGAGTAGATTACTTTCTCTCGAGTAGTTTAGTTCAACTACTCGAATAGCTCTTGCTGACATCTTCAGAATTCATTCTAAGTATCCCACTTGAGTAGTACTTCATGTACTCGAGTAGTTTATATAATATACTTGAGTAGTTTTTCCAGTACTCGAGTAGATCATTTATGTACTCGAGTAAGTCACTCTACATACTCTAGTAGTTCTTTCTGCTTACTCGAGTAGTGGATTTCTATCTACTCGAGTAGCCTATCTTTATATACCTGAGTATATTCTCTCTTATGTACTCGAGTAGTTATTCAACTACTCGAGTAGCTATTCACTTACTCGTGTATATGGCTGAACCTTCTCTGAAATTTTGCTAAGTCCTTTTTCTGACGGGATTTTGAAATCACGCGACATGATTGGTCCACGTGTACATCATTATGACTGATTATGACCGTTAGTCTCTTCTATATAAGGTCTTATCAAAAATGACAAACCCTAAGAATTCTCTAAGATTTCATTGTCAATTCATTTTAAGAAAGTTCTTCAGCCGACTCCTCTCTGATTTTCGCAAAACGGAAGCCACCGCAGCCGCCTTCTTCTCCGGCCAAAGCTTCTACTTTCAGAGGACTATTTTGAAGAAAGTTACAGATCTAGATCGACTTCGCTGATCATATTCTCTCTCGATTTCTGTAAAAGCGAGTAAATCCAGATTGAAGCCGAGAACTTCTTCGCCGATTTCTGAAAGTGCTACAAAGTTGAAAAGAAGAAGATCCTGGCCGTTTCATTCAGATCTGAGTGATTTACTGTTTGTATTCTTGTAAACCTCATTTTATTCTTGTAGGAGAAATCTTCTCCGAGTGTAGGAGTTCTTCACTCCGAGTTTGTAGGAAGTGTCATCTTCCGAGGTGTAGATCCTTTTTTGTTTGGATCGAGTTTGTAGGAACTTTGTTCCAAGGGTAGGATCGATTTTTGATCCGAGATAGTGGAGTAGCCGAGTCTAGTTGATTGCTAGATCGGTGAGGGAAAGTGGATGTACCCAAGGTTGGGGAACCACTATAAATCTTGTGTCGTCTGTGATATTGGTAGATCGTTCTGTGCTGTGCTCTAACTATTTTTTTATTCCGCAAAAGACGCACAACTCACCTATTCACCCCCTCTAGGTGATTTAGGTTGACAACCGTTTCTTTCAATTGGTATCAGAGCCAGGTTGATCGTCAAAAGGTCAATACCTTGATTAGATCCAAATCTGTTGTCTAAAAGATTCTACCATAAAATGGACAAGGGCAAAGATTTCGCCAAGCTTCCACCGTGCAACAAAAATAACTTTCCCAAGACTATGTCCACTATCGACCCTACGAAGAAAGTTCCCAAAAAGCTAATGGATCTCGACAAAGACGAGATTGCACTTGTCTCTCTCGACAAGAAAGCTAAGAACATTATAGCAAGTGCAGTCGATGACTCGATGCTGCAGAATTTGATTCACTGTCAATCAGCTAAGGAGATGTGGCATTCCTTAGTCACTTTGATGGAAGGAACTGAAGAAGTAAGGGATGATCGGAGATCCCTTCTCAATCAAAAATATGAAGCGTTCCGACAAGGAAACAAGGAAACAATTGCCGACACCTTTGAGAACTTCTTCAAAATTATAAATGGCCTAAGTGTGTATGGCCGTGTCTTCACCAACGGAGAACTGAACGACAAATTCTTGAGACCCCTAACGAAGGAATGGGATAACAAGGTATGCGCCATCAGGTAGTTCGGGAAGCTAGCTGAAACGGACCCGCAAAATCTCTTTGGAAAGCTTATGTCTTATGAACTCCAAATCAATACAAGAAAAGCTGAAGAAGAGAATGGCAGGTCTGCACTAAAGGAGAAATCTGTCGCTCTGAAGGCTGACACCTCCAGAAAGACTAAGGCTGCATCCCCCGCTCCAGCTCCAGAAGTTGATGAAGAAGAAGAAACATCAGAACCTAGCACCTCAGGCTCTGAACTTTCTGAAGGAGAGTTCTCCTTACTCTCATGGCAATTCAAGAAGTTTCTCAATAAAAAGAAACAATGGAAAGGCAAGGATGCCTCATACAGAAGATCGCGACGCGATGACGATCGACAAAGAAAAGGCTCAAGCATCCACGAAAGGTATAATACTAAATAGAACAAATACATTTCAACTGACATCATTTGCTACTGCTGTAATAAGCCAGGTCACGTCATTGCTGACTGCCCTCACAAGAAGAAGGAGGGTGGTAGAAGAGAAGACAAGAAATCTCCACACAACAAGAAAAGGAAAGTGAAGAGCCTCATAGCCAAAAGGAGCAAGACTCTCAGCGACTCCGACTCATCTGAGTCAAGCGAAGAAGAAGAAGCTTACTTTGGGCTAATGGCTCAAACAGATGACGAACAAGAGCCCCAGTTCACTGGGAAGGTAAACTCTCATACCCCTCTTTCAGAGTCTGAAGTCTCTGAACATGATTGCGAGGGTAGCTCCTCTGACGATGAGTCAGAATTGATGGCCCAGTACAAGGAGTTAATCATGGCTTACGACAAATGTCGTCGAGTCGTGAAGACTCCGGCTAAAAGTTCAAATCTCTAAAAGCCGAAGAGAGCAACTTGAGAGAGAAAGTCACAAAGACTGACTCGCTCGAGGAAAACTTCAATAATACTGTTGAAGAATATAACAATGCTCTTGAGCACCTTGACCTGAAGGAGAAGATCATCAAAGGATTGGAAGCCGAACTTGCGGCTGAAAGGAAACTTGTTGAGAGTTTCTCGAAGCCCAAAACAGTTCTTCCATTCATTGCTGAATTCTCAGCAAAGGCCAAGGGAGCTGGACTAGGCCATGAAGAAGCTCCTAGTAAATCCTCTAGGAGAAACAAGAATCAACGGAAGAATAAGGCAGCCAAAAAGGCCTTAGCCGAAGAGAAAGGGAAAGCCCCTCAAAATCAGAATACATTCAAAAAGGTCATCTTTCCATCAAATGAGTTTGATTTTGACTCATCATACGGGCACTTTGCTAGGCCTACTTATGTAGAGCCAAAGTCCCGCTATCAAGAATTGGCTCGACCCAGAAACTTTGCGAAAGTGTCTTTAAGGCACCTTATGAAGAAGTTGTTCTTCAGAGCTATGGCCCTTTCAATCATGGGCATACCTTCAAGAAAGCACCAAAGACAAAGCCTATTGTAGAGAAGCCCATAAAGGAGAAGAAGCCATGTGATTGCCATCATCATGAGGCATCTTCCTCCAAGAATGCTACCACTGCTAGACCAAAGTTCCAAAAGGTGAAGCAGGAGATCTTGAGGCAAAGGTACAACAGGTTTGACTGTTGGTGCTGTGGCAAGGTTGGTCACTTCGCCATAGATTGCTAGTTCAATTCCAGAAATGCTGTTACCCCTCGTGTCAGCAATATGAGAAAGACCGCTCATAATGCTAACACTCGTAGGTGGAGCACCCTAACCCGAGACCAAGGACCCAAACATGTTTGGGTTCCTAAGGAAAATTGATTGTAATTGCAGGGATGTCCAAAGGCCAACAAAATGCCTATCTGGTACTTGGACAACGGATGCGCTCGGCATATGACCGGGACGCGAAGCCTCATTCAGAACTTTACTCCAGTCGTGAACGGACCAAAGGTCATCTTTGGAGGTTCAGACCGTGGAATTACGAGAGGCTATGGTATGATTACTAACGACAATGTATCCTTCTCGGATGTGGCCTATGTCGAAGGATTGGAACACAATCTCATTAGCATAAGCCAACTCTGCGATAAATGATACATAGTTGAGTTCCATGCTGATAAGTGCTTGATAAAATCCATTGACAATATGGAAACGATTCTATCCGGCACTCGAAGCAGGAATATTTTCTGTTTAAATTTCATTTGTATAGATTCCTCTACACCAGTGTGTCTTTTAGCAAAAGATAGTGCATCTCTTGGTGACCAATGGCACAAGAGACAAGCACATATTAATTTCAAAACAATTAATAAACTATTTTCAATGAACTTAGTACGTGATGCCCCAAATGTCAAATGCGTCAAAGATAGACCTTGTCATGCATGCGTAAAAGGCAAGCAAACAAGGGCTACCTTTAAAAGCATTATTGGCAAAGACTCTAATAGATGTCTCCATCTATTGCACATGGACTTGTTTGGTCCACTGCAGATTAGAAGTTTGGGAGGTAAGGACTATACATTGGTAATTGTTGATGACTACTCGCGCTTTGCGTGGGTGTTCTTTCTAAAACACAAGTCAGATACCTTCGACATCTTTACCAATTTTGTCAGGCAAGTCCAGAATGAATACAACTGCTCCATAGTCAAAATCAGAAGTGACAACGGAATAGAGTTCAAATATTGGGCCATGACAGAATTCTGTGAATGCTTAGGTATCTTTCATGAGTTTTCCTCTCATCGTACTCCACAACAAAATGGAGTGGCTGAGAGAAGGAACAGAACACTCATAGAGGCCTGCAGGACCATGTTGAGTGATGCCTCACTACCGGAGTACTACTGGGCTGAGGCCGTCAACACTGCATGTCACGTGCAAAATCGAGCACTCATAAACAAAGACCACAATAAGACACCTTACGAACTTCTGAAAGGCAGGAAACCAACAGTCTCTTACTTTAGAATCTTTGGCTGTAAATGCTTCGTACTTAACAATGGTAAGTATCATACCACCAAGTTCAGTGAAAAAAACTTTGAAGGTATTTTTGTAGGATATAGTAGTCATAGTAAGGCATATAGGATATTTAATAGAAAAACCCTGGTGGTGGAAGAATCGATACATGTTGTATTTGATGAGACAAGCTTGCTGCAAAGCAATCCGTCTAGTGCGCTCACTGAAGATGCAGGTGAAAAGCTGAAAGAAACTAGCTTGGATGATTCGTCCAAAGACAAAGGCGAGAAGTTCATTAAGATCACCACTCCAACTCCTATTGGAGAGGCTGATGATCAAAACGAAGAAGTCATCCAGGATGAAAAAATCACTCCGGTGCTTGAAGATAATCCAGATGCAAGAACTCTAGAGCTCAGACATCTGAAGGATCACCCCATGGACCAGATCATAGGAGATCCCCGGGATGGTGTCAGAACTCGGAGAGGTACAACTAATGAGAATCTTCATTTGAATTTTCTCTCACAGGTTGAACCTAAGAAATTTGAGGAAGCAAACTCCGATGCATCATGGATAATGACAATGGAAGAAGAGCTAAATCAGTTCAAGCGCTGCAATGTGTGGATGCTGGTTCCAAGACCCAAAGGAAAGAACATCATTGGAACAAAATGGGTCTACAGGAACAATATGGATGAAGATGGAACTATCATAAAGAACAAGGCCAGACTCGTCGCTAAAGGCTATCGTCAAGAAGAAGGAATCAACTTCGATCAGAAATATGCTCCAGTGGCGAGGCTGGAGGCAATAATGTTGTCCCTAGCATATGCTGCTTTCAAAGGCTTCACCGTCTATCAGATGGACGTGAAGTCGGCCTTCCTGAATATTAACATAAAGGAGGAAGTGTATGTGGAACAACCTCCAGGTTTCGTTGATCCTAACTTTCCTGATCATGTCTATTTTCTGCACAAGGCCCTATATGGTCTGAAACAAGCTCCTAGAGCTTGGTATGAAACGTTGTCTACCTTTCTACTTGAGAACAAGTTCACAAGGGGAAAGATAGACAAGACATTATTTCTTAGGGAAATAAAAGGCAAGATTTTGCTAGTGCAAATCTATGTCGACGACATTATTTTTGGCTCTACAGATAACAACCTCTACAAAAAGTTCTCAAAACTTATGCAAGAGAAGTTTGAAATGAGCAGTATGGGCGAGCTAAAGTATTTCTTAGGGCTTCAGGTGAAACAATCTGAATATGAAATTTTCATCTCACAGACAAAATTCACCAAAGAGCTAATTAAGAAATTCGGAATGGAGAATGCAACCTCAATGAGGACTCCAATGGGCTCAACTATGTCTCTGGACAAGGATGAAAAAGGGAAACCTTTTTATGAAACCAAGTACAGAAGCATAATTGGATCCTTGCTCTACCTTACTGCCAGTAGGCCTGACATAATGTTCTCAACATATGTCTGTGCTAGATTTCAGGTGAACTCTAAGGAATCTCATTACGCTGCTGCAAAGCGGATCCTGAGATACCTTAAAGGCACACTAAATCTTGGCTTATGGTACCCAAGAAGTAATGACAGCGAACTAATTGGATTTTCAGATGCAGATTTTGCAGGTAGCAAAGACGACCAAAAAAGCACCTCAGGGACTTGCCAATTCTTCGGAAGAAGGCTAATCTCCTGGAGTAGCAAGAAGCAGAACTGTGTCGCAATCTCAACGGCTGAGTCAGAGTATATCTCTGCAGGCAGTTGTTGCGCACAGTTGCTATGGATAAAGAATCAGTTCGAGGACTACAACCTGCAGTTCAAGGATATTCCCTTGTACTGTGACTCCTCCAGCGCAATTGCAATAGCCAACAATCCAGTCTCCCACAGCCGGACAAAGCATATCGAGCTGAGGTATCACTTCATCCGGGAACATGTGGAGTATGGAGACATAGATCTCCAATATCTGCCTACAGATAGGCAAGTTGCAGATATATTCACAAAGCCGCTGGATGAGACCAAGTTCTCGTTCTTCAAGACAGAGCTTGGGATGCTCAACAAAGAGGACTAAAGAAGGATGGATGACTAAGAAGCAAGTAATTGCAAGGGGTTAGTCAAAATCTACTTTTTCTCAACTTTTTCAAAATTCAACTCGAGAAGCATGAGACATACTCGAGTATGTGACTTCCCTACACGAGTCAGGCAGACCTACTCGAGTAACAACTGACCTACTCGAGTACTCTTCTCTACTTACTCGAGTAGTTATAGACTTACTCGAGTCAGGCAGATCTACTCTACTTACTTACTCGAGTATAAGAATGTGCCTACTCGAGTATCTACTGACCTACTCGAGTAAGTCACTTACCTACTCGAGTAAGTCACCTATCTACTCGAGTCTTTTTCTCCATCTACTCGAGTACTCTCTGCAGACCTACTCGAGTAACTCCTGTCGACCTACTCGAGTAACTCATTTACCTACTCGAGTAGTCTATCTCTTTCTTGTGTACTGTTTCCCAGATTTTAAAAATTGTTCTATTCGCCACCCAAGGCTCAATGCCGCCTCTTTCTTCAAATTAATTAGCGGTAATTTAAGAGTTATATATATGAAATTCCGAAAACTCAAACCTACACGACATCATTTCTTTCTCTCGAGTACCCTCTGCCTCTTCGCCTACCCTGCCGACTCGCCTCCGCCGCTGTTGCAGAGCCGCCTCTCTCAATTCCTCCAGTCATTCGCATCCATGGCGACCTCTCATAATATCGGCGTCGGTTCCGAACTAGTCACCGCAGGTATTGCAGAGCTCTCTGATGATTTCCAAAACCTCCACATCCTTCTCAACACCGCCGACCTCTCCTTCATCCTCCAGGAACCCTGTCGCGTTCTATTCCCCGAAGTTACCGAATTCTTCTCCAATCTCAAGGTCAGAAGAAATGGAAAAGTCCTAAAATCCAAAGTGAAGGGTTTGAAACTCAAGTTCACCAAGACCTCTGTCTCTCAACTTCTCCGTTTGCCGCTTGTCGATGAGGAAGATGAGTTAGATGATGAAGACTCTGACCGAACAGCCCTTTTCTGTGGCATTTCTCCTGATGCTCAGTATATTAAGAGGTCAGACATGAACGCTGAAGGAAAATTTCGAGTTGATATTATTGACAAAATTCTCCTGTGCAAGACTCACTCCATCAGAGACATTCCCTTATACTTCTTCGATATTATGCAAGCAATTATCTGCCGCAAGAAATACCAATTTGGTATGCTGATTTTAGACAAAATCAAGGACAACATGAAATCCCCCAACTACGCCAGAATTATCTCCCTGCTCCTCCATGCCACAAATCCTGAAGTCTTCAACTTCTCCAAAGGGACCCCACTTCACCACATGAAGATCCAAAGGGACCCCACTTCACCACATGAAGATCCAAAGGGACCCCACTTCACCACATGAAGAAGGTCTCCATCTCTTCAATTTAGAGATGGGATCTCAAGCTCAAGAATTCTGCCCAAGCTGCCAAGCTTTCAGAAATTCCAGAAGTTCCAGCTGTAAAGGACAGGAGTCCATCTCCATCTACTCATCATGTGGCCAGCTCCTCTGGTGCACCAAGTGAGGGGGAGCCTGCTCCTTCTAGCCCAGTCAGGCAGCCCTCTCCTCAGTAAGAAATTCCATCCCTACCTCATACTCCACAGAGTCCAGCCACTCCTTCAGATCAAGTACCTCAAGACACTCTTCTGTCCAAAGCTGCTGCCATAGATGCAATGATTGTAGAGCTCTCTGAAGAAGTGCTCCCTCCTCCTCCTCTATCTCCTCCAGCTCCAACCACTGGACATCACAAGGACTTCTCTCCAGTACAGTCTCCTGCCCATTCTCCAGCCAGAACTCCAACACCTTCTCCAAATCCTCCAGCAGACAGGCCAGACACCATTCTTATTTCTGATGAGCCTTCTCCTGAGCCAGCTGAGGCCCCTCTCAGAACTCTAGACTTCTCTCTTCCTCAGGATACAGAAGAAGGAGTTGCTCTCTCTCCTACAACCAGAGCTCACAGCTTTGTGATAATTGAAGAACTAACTCCTTGGGTACCTCCTTCTCTCCCTACTGCTGCTCCCTCTACTGCTGCTGTTACAGTCTCCTCCTCCTCATATTTGCTGCAACACATCACAATTCTTCTTCAAGAACAAAGACATCATTTTGACACCTCTCTAAAGGTGGTCACTGACAAGGTAACTGCTCTTGAGTCTGAGATGAGCAGAGGTTTTGCTGAAATTCAGCATAACACTGATAACCTCAAGTACCTATTCCAACTTGGTGGAAAAGCCCTTGACCATACTATCACTAGTGTGGGCAATGTTATGGAACAAGGTGTCACCCTGGCCAACAATCAGATGGAACTAGACAAGAGGAATGAAGCCAACAAGATGAAGATTTGTGAAGAAGTAGGCCTTTTCAAAGATGATGTCATATCCCAGCTATCTGTTGAAATTAGAAAGGGGGAGGGTTTGATAAAAGAACTCAAAGAACAGGTAGAAAAATCTACTGCTCAGAACACAGATGAATGACAAACTCATGTGAAGACCATTCATGCTGATGTGCTAGCCCAAATACAGAGTGTCAAATTTCACACATATGACACTGCTGTCTGGATGCACAATCAGATCCTGCCAGATCTTGCAGTTGACCCAAACATCATTCTCCATCATCTTAACCCTCTAGCTACAGATATCACTACCCAAGCTGTTCCTCTGCAACCCTCCTTCTCTCCCAAGCCTGGAGACTCAGTTGCTCCTCCAGATACTTATGTTCCAGGCTGGGAAGAAGATCCTGCTGATATATTCCTTCAAGCTCCTCCAGAGATCAGAACCTCCAAGAAGAAAAGGAAGTATGGTGATGGCCCCTCTGCTAGCAGGACTGCTCCTTCCAAAGCCACTGAACATGCTGAAGCCTGGTCTCCAACCTCCAAGTCTCTAATTTTGGACACACTCAGGCTAGTTATGGATCACAATGAGAACATGAGCATTCACTACAGTTCCCAGGAATGGGAGTTATATAAGAAATCCATGCTAAAAAGGAAGATCCATGACAGAGAGTTTGGGAGAAATAACCCTGCTGCTCCTCCAAGGCCTCCTAAGTATTTCCCTAAGCCATTCATCTATCTAAGAAGACAGCAAGAAAAGATGGATAAGCAACAATCCTAAGCCTAAACCTAAAAGATGATGAGAAATTGAAATGACAAGTTGTAGACTTGATGTTTTTGGAAACTTACATATATACAATTCTTCATTCCTGTCTAATTATCCTTTTCATTGTCTATTGCTTACCTGCTCATGTTTTTCTACTTAGTTTCTTTTATATCCATAATTCACCTTAGTGTAAAGGGTTCTGACTTCAACAAATAGGGGGAGATTGTTGGGTATTACATCCACATTAACCTAGATTTGATGAAGTCACCCTGGAACTAAGATGAATTAAGTTGTAATTGATGCTTGGTTTGAGTTATATGTTTGCAGGAATTTCATTGGGAAGTGTAGACCAATGTCAGTCCACAGTGGGTCACCAAAGACAGGAACTGTGCAATGTAATCCCTCATTGCATATTCCAAGGTGTTGACTCATGTGTGGTCTCTCTATTGGGATACACTTCATATTCAAGCTATTGGACTATGAGAAAGGAATTGGAAGTTGACTATACTAGAAGAAAAAGTTTTCCAGCAACAAAAAATTTCTAAGTCTTTTACTCGAGTAGGTTATAACTACTCAAGTAGTTTGGGTATAATTTACTCGAGTAAAGGAACCTTGTACTCGAGTACTTAAGTGTGTCTCTCATGTAGCTAAGTCACCTACTCGAGTAGACATAGTCATATACTCGAGTAGCATACTTATATACTCGAGTAGATTACTCTTTATACCTGAGTATTAAAGAGTTCACTTATCAAAATTTTTCTAAGTCATGGACTCGAGTAAGTATACTCACTTACTCGCGTAGATAGAATTATACTCGAGTAGTTCATTATACCTACTCGAGTAGATCATGTTTCACTCGTGTATCTTGAATTTTTCCCACTCCAGAATTTTCTAAGTCTTTTACTCGAGTAGATCTTTCACCTACTCGAGTAGATTACTTTCTCTCAAGTAGTTTAGTTCAACTACTCGAGTAGCTCTTGCTGACATCTTCAGAATTCATTCTAAGTATCCAACTCGAGTAGTACTTCATGTACTCGAGTAGTTTATATAATATACTCGAGTAGTTTTTCCAGTACTCGAGTAGATCATTTATGTACTTGAGTAAGTCACTCTACATACTCGAGTAGTTCTTTCTGCTTACTCGAGTAGTGGATTTCTACTTACTCGAGTAGTGGATTTCTACTTACTCAAGTAGCCTATCTTTATATACCCGAGTATATTCTCCCTCATGTACTCGAGTAGTTATTCAACTACTCGAGTAGCTATTCACTTACTCGTGTATATGGCTGAACCTTCTCTGAAATTTTGCTAAGTCCTTTTTCTGACGGGATTTTGAAATCACGCGACATGATTGGTCCACGTGTACATTATTATGACCGATTATGACCGTTAGTCTCTTCTATATAAGGTCTTATAAGAAAATGACAAACCTAAGAATTCTCTAAGCTTTCATTGTCAATTCATTTTAAGAAAGTTCTTCAGCCGACTCCTCTCTGATTTTCGCAAAACGGAAGCCGCCGTCGCCACCTTCTTCTCCGGCCAAAGCTTCTACTTTCAGAGGACTATTCTGAAGAAAGTTACAGATCGAGATCGACTTCGCTGATCATATTCTCTCTCGATTTCTGTAAAAGCGAGTAAATCCAGATCGAAGCCGAGAACTTCTTCGCCGATTTCTGAAAGTGCTACAAAGTTGAAAAGAAGAAGATCCTGGCCGTTTCATTCAGATCTGAGTGATTTACTGTTTGTATTCTTGTAAACGTCATTTTAGTCTTGTAGGAGAAATCTTCTCCGAGTGTAGGAGTTCTTCACTCCGAGTTTGTAGGAAGTGTCATCTTCCGAGGTGTAGATCCTTTTTTGTTTGGATCGAGTTTGTAGGAACTTTGTTCCGAGGGTAGGATCGATTTTTGATCCGAGATAGTGGAGTAGCCGAGTCTAGTTGATTGCTAGATCGGTGAGGGAAAGTGGATGTACCCAAGGTTGGGGAACCACTATAAATCTTGTGTCGTCTGTGATATTGGTAGATCGTTCTGTGCTGTGCTCTAACTATTTTTTTTATTCCGCAAAAGACGCACAACTAACCTATTCACTCCCCTCTAGGTGATTTAGGTTGACAACCGTTTTCTTTCACTAAGTTACACATAAAAGAAATTTGAATAATTGAAATTGCAAGTCCCACTCAAACGAGTGGGGGCGGGAAATAAAAACTGAAAATTGCAAGTCCTACTCAAACGAGTAGGACTAAAATGAATGCGAGTCCTACTCGAATGAGTAGGAGAAAATAAATGCGATTACAGGGCTTTCTCAAATATTTACAGGGAGATAAAGATATGCCATTTAACTCAAACGAGTAGGCGAAAATAAATGCGAGTACAAGTCCTACTCAAACGAGTAGGCGGGAAATAAAGTCCGTCCATTTAACTCAAGTGAGTAGGCGGAAAAATAAAGAAAGAAAATTACAAGTTCTACTCAAACGAGTCGGCGGGAAATGAAAACGATGCGCCATTTAACTCTTAACGAGTAGGAGGAAATAAATGCACACAAACACACACACTCTATATGAATTGAAAGAAAGCCACAAAACTATCTCCTACACACACGCACTCTTCATAATTAAAGAAAATGATAAAATAAAGCATGAAAAATAAAGCATGAAAACCTAACACCTATACTCACACACTCTACATAAATTGAACAAAGCATCAAAACATTATTCTCATACACTCACACACACAAATTAAAAGCAAAATGAAAGTTATCTAAAAATTAAAACATTTACTTTTTCATGCTTAGGTTTTGCCAAAAACAAATAAAAAGAACAAAATAAAATTTTAAAAGAACAAAAGTTTTTCAAAACAAATCAAAAACTAAAGTCTTTCAAAAATTAAGATTTCAACATTTTCATTCTTAGGATTTCATAAAAGTGCCAAAAAAGTTGAAATAAAAAGAGAAAGAACAAAAAGAGTTTTCATCCTAAAATAAAGCTAAGTAAAAAAAAATCAAAAACACTTTAGTAACTCTTTTACAAATTCATAAGAATTGAAGATGTTGAAAACATTAAAAGAGGACATGAAGAAAAAGAGAAAAAGCTAATACAACATTTCATAAATTTCTAACAAAACCTAACATGAGACAAATTAAAAGCATGTAAAGTAAATAAGTTACACTCATACACACACACACACTTTTCATAAAAGGGAGAACAAAGATGAAACCAAGGATAAAAAGGGAAAGAAGTAAGCCATCCAAATGAATTTTCATGTCATATAGAGAGAGAAAATCTAACATTTTTATTGATTAAAGGAAACAATTACAAAGCTATTACAAAGCTAAAAGATAAAGCAAAGCAAAACATGAAAGGAAGGGGGGAGAAATCTCCTTACATAGCACTAGAATCACGGATGCAGCCCACAAAAACATACTAAAGTGGCTCAAAAATGTGAACCCTTGGACCTTACAGAAATGGACAATTTATAGGCAAAAAATTCTAAGTACACGCCCTCCGACACGGGCGTGTCAGGGGGGCGTGTCACTACTATTCATGATGGCGGCTGACGATTTGACAGGAAAGTTGACTTCGGGCTGAGTTCGAGGATGTCATGCCCCAGGTCACGGGCGTGACGCTGGGCATGTCAGGGAGGTAGAACCGGGCGCGGGTTGCTTCAAAAGTCTTCGGCAGCATCTTGTCGGGCCAGGTGGAAAGGTCACGCCCCAGGTCACGGGCGTGACGCTGGGCGTGTCGGTTGGTGTCGACACTCGACAATCGTCGAGCGGAAAGTGTCGAGTTGAAATTGTGGAGCTTAGTTTGAGTCACGCTCTATGTCACGGGCGTGACTCTGGGCGTGTCTCACGTTCGACGATCGTTGAACTGAATTCGTCGAGTGGACGGGACACGGGCTTCTGTCACGCCCCGTGTCAAGTGACACGAGCGTGTCTCCAGGCGTGTCAAGCTTTTTACTTCAGAAATTTGCAACTTCATGGGATTTTGAGCTGTCACGCCCTGGTCACGGGCGTGTACTGCCCAATTTTGCAGATTTTGGAATTTTTCTGAAAAATAAAATAAAACAAGTTAGTAGTAAATTTACAAGAATAGGAAGCATTTTATTGAACAAAAATAAGTAAAAACGATGAAAAAAAATGAAAATGACTAAATTAATGTGCACAAAAATACGTATATTTACAATTCATCAACGACCTAAATTCCTTAACAAGGCAAATGATCGACGCGACCGCTGGGGGAACACTAAATAACTAAACCCCAGAGGCCGCTCAGGAACTTTTTGAGGAAATGGCTATGAATTCATATCAATGGAATGCGCCCTGTGTGTGGGCTAACAAACCAGCGGGAGTCTTTGAAATTGACGCCACTTCGAATCTTGCCCTCCAAGTTGAGTGGTTAACAAAGCAGGTGGCGGAGATGACTGCTTCCTCCGCCACTCCTCCTTGGTTTAATAATTTTAATAACTCTGCTTTTACAGAAGAGCATGTTGACTTCATGGGAAATGCTCCTCGACCCTCCTATAACCCGAACAACGCACCGTATAATAACACTTACAATGCGGGTTATAGGAGCCATCCGAATTTCTCATGGAGTAACCAAGGAAATGCTCAACTCCCCCATAACCAACCTCATAATCATAGCCAAACATTTAATCTAGCTCCCCCATTAAATTTAAATCCACCTGTTTTCCAACCGCAACAGGCAAAGCCCTCTTCACTTGAAGAGGTTTTGCCAAATATGTTGCCACAAATGAAACAAATATCAGGAATATTGCCGGGTCCATCAAAAACTTGGAAAACCAAGTGGGACAGCTAGCCAAGATGATCTCCGATCGGCAACAAGGAGCTTTGCCAGGCAATACCGAGCAAAATCCAAGAGAAAGTGCAAACTCCATTACCCTCCGCAGTGGAAAATAAGTTGCTATACCAAGCGAACCTATGGTACCTCTCCCTTCTCCTCTCTCTCCTCCTATTATTTTAGCTTCAAATTTGCCTACTACGCCTACGCCACATGCGTCTAATTCAAAATTACCGTACCCGTCTAAACTTAAAAATGAACGCGCTGAAGAAAGTTACAAAAAATTTTTAGAAATTCTAAAACAAATCCATATAAACGTGTCGTTCTGCGAGGCTATCTCTCAAATGCCGAAATACGCGAAATATCTCAAGGAGCTCCTATCAAATAAGAAAAAGCGAATGCTCCGCAGTTGTGCTCAACAAATTACCCCGCAAAGCGAATGACCCGGGAAGGTTCTCCATCCCGTGCCTATTCGGTAATTCGTTGGTCAAACATGCGTTGGCGGACTTAGGAGCAAGCGTAAATCTCATGCCCTTTTCGCTTTTTAAAAAATTAGGTCTAGGGTCTCCGAACCCCACTCGTATGAGCATACAGCTAGCCGATCGTTCTGTGAAATATCCGATAGGGATTGTGGAGGATGTCTTGGTCAAGGTGGACAAATTCATCTTTCCGGTGGAATTTCTCATCCCAGACATCGAAGAGGATGCCGATGTACCCCTGATACTCGGCCGCCCCTTCCTTGCCACCTCCCGTGCTATTATTGATGTTAGTGATGGAAAGCTCCTCCTTCGGGTTGGAGATGATGAAATCACTTTCAGCATTAATCCCTCCATGCGCAACACCCTAGAGCAAGATGATTCCTGCTTTTATCTAGAGGAATTCTTTGAAAATGAATTTTTTTGCCTTTGGAATTAATTTCTCCACAATTTGATGAATCTCTTATCACTGAGCTCTTCTGCTTAGAGGAAGTCTCTCGCACTACCCTCCCCGAATCGCTTCCCATGGACACCATAAAATTAAAAACCTCTTACGAGGAACCACCCATATTGGAGCTTAAGAAACTCCCCCCTCATCTGCAGTATCTTTTCCTCGAAAATAACTCTAAGCTACCGGTTATTATCTCCTCGGATCTGAGCAACTCAGAAATTTCTGAGTTGACTCTAGTTTTGCAAAATCACCGCCATGCAATTGCGTGGCAGTTATCCGATATTAAGGGGATTATCCCATCATTCTGTACACACAAGATCTTCTTAGATAATAACTTTCGTAGTACTATCCGGCCCCAACGACGTTTAAATCCAAACATGAAGGACGTCGTGAAGGCTGAGGTTATTAAGCTTCTAGATGCGGGAATTATCTATCTCATCTTCGATAGTACTTGGGTAAGCCCAGTCCAGGTCATGCCAAAGAAAGGCGTGGTCACGGTAGTGGCCAATGAAAATAATGAATTAATTCCAACCCGTACTATTACGGGTTGGCGGATGTGCATTGATTACCGCAAACTCAATGATGCCACCCGAAAAGACCACTTCCCGCTCCCCTTTATCGACCAAATTTTAGAATGACTTTCCGGTCACTCCTTCTACTGCTTTCTCGACGGTCTCTCGGGGTACCTCCAAATCCCTATTTCACCTGAAGACCAAGAGAAGACTACCTTTACCTGTCCATTTGGCACCTTCTCTTATAGACGGATGCCATTTGGTTTATGTAATGCGTCGGCTACATTTCAGCGATGTATGATGGCGATTTTCGATGAATTGGTAGAAGTAATGGAGGTTTTTATGGACGACTTCTCGGTGTTTGGTAGTTCTTTTGCGAATTGTTTAAAAAATCTCGAGCGCATGTTGATTCGTTGTGAGGAAACTAACTTAGCCCTCAACTGGGAGAAATGTCATTTTATGGTCCGAGAGGGATTAGTCCTCGGCCATAAGATTTCAGGCAAGGGGATCGAGGTCGACTGGGCCAAGATCGAAATTATTGAAAAGCTCCCCCCTCCAACGAATATTAAAGCCATTCGTAGTTTTCTTGGGCACGCAGGATTTTATCGGCGTTTTATCCAAAATTTTTCCAAAATAACGAAGTCGATAACCCATCTTCTCGAGAAAGAGTCACCTTTCAATTTTAACAACGATTGTCTTCTTGCTTTCAATTTAATAAAAGAAAAATTAGTAAACTTTCCAATTCTAGTTGCTCCGGATTGGTCGCTCCCTTTCGAAATCATGTGCGATGCTAGTGATACTGCGGTAGGCGCGGTATTAGGCCAGCGGGTGGATAAATTCTTCCACCCGATTTACTATGCAAGCAAGACACTCACGTCTGCACAGGCCAACTACACCACCACCGAGAAAGAGCTCCTAGCAATTATTTTTGCCTTTGATAAGTTTAGGTCGTATATCACCCTCTCCAAAGTAATCATTTTTACGGATCACTCAGCTCTTCGTTTTTTATTTAGCAAAGCGGACGCAAAGCCCTGCCTTTTGCGATGGATCCTCCTCTTGCAGGAGTTTGATTTAGAAATCCGGGACAAAAGAGGGGCCGAAAATTTGGCGGCCGACCATTTATCTCGTTTAGAAAACCCTGCCAGCGAATTATTAATGGAAGCCGACATTAACGATAAATTCCCTGAAGAGCGCCTCTTCGCTCTCGAAAATTCAAAAGATTATCTCGTGCCCTGGTTCGTCGACTTTGCCAATTATTTAGTGGCTCGGGTCTTGCCAAAGGAATTCTCAAGTCAGAAAAAGAAGAAATTCTTTTCTGATTTAAAGAATTACTTTTGGGAAGACCCTTTCTTATTCAGAATCTGTGTGGATCAGGTAGTGCGGTGTTGTGTTTCGAGTGAAGAAGGAGTGCAAATTTTGGGACATTGCCATGAAGGACCAACAGGTTGTCATTATCAAGCGAACCGCACCGCAAGAAAGGTGCTGGAGGCGGGTTTCTATTGGCCCACGCTATTCAAGGATCCTCACACCCTAGTGAGTACTTGCGATAGTTGCCAGCGGGCAGGAAATATCTCACGGCGGGACGAGATGCCTCAAAATTTTTTCCTCGAATGAGAAATCTTCGATCTTTGGGGCATCGACTTCATTGGCCCCCTTCCCCCATCTTATCAAAATAAATACATTCTCGTAGCTGTCGACTATGTATCAAGGTGGACGGAAGCGCAAGCTCTCCCCACCAACGATGCACGAGTCGTTGTAAAATTTCTAAAAAAATTATTCTCTCGATTTGGCACGCCACGCGCTATAATTAGTGACAGGGGAACCCATTTCTGCAATAGCCAGTTTGCCAAAATTTTGGCAAAATATGGAGTAACGCACAAACTTTCCACCGCCTATCACCCCTAGACGAGCGGTCAAGTCGAGGTTGTTAATCGAGAATTGAAACGTATTTTAGAGAAAATTATATCCTTAAACAGGAAGGATTGGGCACTAAAACTAGATGATGCCCTATGGGCCTATCAAACGGCATATAAGACCGCCATCGGCTGCACGCCGTATCGCTTGGTTTATGGTAAGGCTTTCCACCTTCCAGTTGAGTTAGAGCACCGTGCGTTTTGGGCCCTCAAAACATTAAATCTATATCCAACTCTAACCGCCGACCACCGTAAATTTCAGCTCAATGAACTCGACGAGTGGCGGGCGAACGCTTACGAGAGTAATAGGCTTTATAAAGAGCGAACAAAGTTCTACCATGACAAAAATATTAAATTTCCTAAATCTTTTTTGCCGGGCGATCTCGTCCTTCTTTATAACTCGCGGCTTCGCCTCTTTCCAGGTAAATTAAAATCGCGATGGTCCGGCCAATTTATTGTTAAAGAGGCTTGGCCGTATGGGACGGTTCTCATTTCGCACCCGGATAACGGTGAATTTAAGGTAAATGGTCAGCGATTAAAACTCTATTTGCCTAACGATTTACTTCCTGCTGCGACGGAACAATTACTGCTTTCGAACTCATGAACTATTTCGTTTCTCCTTCATTTGGACTGTAATAATTTAAGACTTCTTATTGTTGGACAATATTCTTTTAGTCGAGCTCAAACGACCTTTATAAACAAAGGGCGCTCTTGGAAGGCAGCCCAACTCTTTTTTCTATTTTCTTTATTTTACACTTTTTGCCCCGGGCGGATCCACAAGTTGCGGCTTCAAAAATCACCGTCGTCGATGCTGATAAATCCATCACAAAGTCCAACAAAAGACTTTTCCTGACGATTCAAGCCCAAGCATGGAGGAGCGGCATCACTCCGCTTTCGCTGCAAACTAAAACCGGGGAAGTACCTGTTTTTCAATTCTGTCTTTCATTTCTGTACTTTAATTTTCTCTCGTTCTCCAACCTCCTTCTCCATTGCGGACAATGTAGATTTTAAGCTTGGGGGAGGACTTCCTCCTTTTTTTTGCCTTTTGTAAATATCTTTTACTTTTCAAAAAAAAAAAAACTATATAGCTGCATTTTGGTATTTCAATAGTACCCCAAGTTTTTGTTTTGTTTTTCTCAAAACTTTTTTATAAACAACGTAGTTAATTATATTTTCTCTAATCATTATTTTTAATCATATTTCACAAGTAAAATGTTGGTCATGCTGTGTTTTTAATTCACGGTAGCATGTTAAGGTGAAATATTTCTCTAAAACGCGCATTTCTATTATGGTTTTCCGTTCTTTATTTTCTTTACTTTCCCTAATATTCATCATCCACTATTTTCCTTTTCGTTTTTAGATAATTTTTGTAAGAACAACTTTTGAATAACGTAGTAGATATGAACGATCCAAGTCACATATTATTTTTATTTTCAAGATAATTTCATCAATCTTCTTTTATTATCTCAAACTTGCTTTTTGAAAATTTTCAAATCTATGTTTTAAATAAATTTAAAAAGCGTGAAAATGATTTAGGCCATTTTTGTTTACGTTTGAGCTTTCCTTCCAACCTAAAATCTTTTACCACTAGTTAGCCGCATTTGAGCCTTTTTTTCCAATTTCATTTGATAACTTCACATAGTATTTCATTTTCACCAAAGCCAAAAGTCCTACCTATCTAATCACGCTAAATTTTTTGAGTTTCATTCAAAAATTTTTATAATCATGGTAGGAAATTTTCTGTTATCTTTGGAAAAATTATTAAAAAAAAGTGTACCCAAAAGCAATGTTTGATTTTATTTGGCCAATTCAACATGAAAGAAAAAAATTTTTATGGCTTTGTTTTGAAAAAAAAATGACGAGAAAAAAATAAATAATAATAAAGAAGAAAAAGAAACAAAAAATATATATTTTGTTTAAAATAAAATTTTTTTGAAACTCTTTGTTTTGGTTTAGTGTGATTTTAAGCCTCCATGTTTATCATTGAATTTCACTCCTATTCATGATCCTAAACCAAACGTTTCGGTCCTATCAATTCCTTTTGATTCACGCCTTTTTAAATCTTATTTAACAGCTACGAAAAGAAGAAAAGTAAATCAGTTTTAGTTCTGGATTTAAACTTAGATTTTTGTTATTTAATTGATATAATTATAATGCGTTGCTTGGATCTAGTAACAACTCAATACGTTCTTTTCATTTTCGTTGCCTTGCTTAAATCTATTTAAAGAGTCTCGTCAAAATTCTGGATGATTTATTTTCGTTAAGTAAAGTTTATAAAAGTTAAACCATACCAAAATAATTGTTTTAGATTTACGTTTTACATTCTCCCTACCTGGAATTTCGCATAGTACTTGTATAAGCATGATTAAAACTTTTTGAATTAGTCACTTTTTATGATTAGCTAGTTTTTATATCTTTGCTTGGGGACAAGCAAAACTTAAGCTTGGGGGAATTTGATAAAATGGTTTATAGTCAATTTTATTAGGGTATTTTCAGGGTTTCAAAGCAAATCATGTCTTGTAAAGTGCTTATTTTGATTCACCTTTGTATATATTTTTGTCGCTAATGCGTTTTTCTGCTTTTTGTAGGTTTTCACGGCTTTCAGCCAAATTTTTCTGTGACACGCCCCCTGGTCACGCCCTACCCGGGCATGTACCTAGGGCGTGTAACCCAGAGGAATGAAGTAATTGGTCCGAAACTGCATTCCGTGGAAAATTAGTGTACACGCCCTCTATCACGCCCGTGTCACATCCGACACGGGCCTGTTCTAGAGGCGTATCCCCAAGTTCCGAGGAATCGCCGCAACGCGCTCGATTTTCCCGCTCCACCGTCTCACCGAATGTTTCACGCCCCCGGGTCATGCCCAACCCGGGCGTGACATATGGCCGTGTACTTCAACAACCACGCCCGTCAACTCCAGCAGTTAATTTCAGCACGAAAAAGTCATACCGACCGTGTCACGCCCCACGTACACGCCCTACCAGGGCATGTCAGGGGGCGTGACCCATCCCGAAAAAAAGCTATAAATTGAGCCCTTCCCCAAGGGTTCAGGACACTTTTTGCTGAGAGGGGGAGGTTCTTCCCTCTGTTTAACGTTCCTTTTATGCTCTTTCTCTCTCGCTTTGTATTTTCCTTAATCCTAGTTAGTTAAGCTTTTGTAATAACTTTTATTAATGCTTTAGTTGCTAATGATAGGGCCAGAATAGGATTTCAATTCCATGCACTTGTAATCTCGTTCAATTTCATGCTGTATGCTCGTCTTAATTTTAATAAAAGTGCTCTTGTTTTCTTCTCTTTACTACATTGTGTCTTTATGCTTTACTACTCATCCCCCCTATTCCACCTCACCATGATTAACTAATCCTCCATGTACTCGATCTTGATGATCCGAGGTTCGAGTGATTAAGTTATGATGCTTTGAATCTTACCTTTCCTTTTTATGGTTTTGCCTTGAATTACTCTTGATTTATCACGGGTTGGAGGTATATCATCGATATATACTCTCCACCTTTGCTTTCATTCTGGGCTAGCCGAGAGTCCGAAAGTTTGAAATGAGCACTCAAGAGTAAAGGGAGTTGTCCGCACCCCTCGAGAGAGGCAGACGTTCAATTCTCCTGGATTGGAGTAAAATCCAATAAAGGGGTTTGCAACATAAAGCGGGTTTTAGGCCTCCGATTCGGACGAAAGTTCGGTCAGACCTTCCTAAACTCAGATGGGCATGACTTCGAGAGAAGCATGTTCTTGCTTTTAGAACCTCTGCGGTCAAGGTCTCTTGCCTTATTAATTGAAAAAGTTTATTATTGCATCTTTTGATCAACTTAAGCCGAGGTGATTCTCGATCGAGTACTATCGCTTAATCATCATTTAGCTTTTCTCAAAATTGCAAGTAAAACATTCTCACTTCTCTAATTTAGTAAGCAACCCCAAAACAAGTTTTAATTGATAAGATAATAGTAACTCCTTGAAGTAGAAGTACTCAATTCGCCCCGGGTAATACGACCTTGATTTTGAACTTAATAACCTATACTATATGCGACAAGGTATACTTGCCTTCATCGAATATAGAATCGGAGAACATCTCACAACTACACTTTCACCTTCTCCTCCCTTAACTTTGTCTTCTCCGCGCATAACCCCTTCTCCGCTAAATAACTTTATATCAGTAGGCTTGCTTCATAATTTGATTATATGGAATCTGATAATCACACTACATCAATTAAACAACTAAATTGTTTAATCATAAAAGTGTCCATCTAAGCCTCAAGAAAACTTGCACTATTAATTCACAATTTGTATCTAGTCAATTCATTCAATAAAGGTTGTTTCACAATTAGTTATATGAAATCTAATTAACAAGATTCATCATTCATAGCATTACGGTGGTTAATATGAAATATTTCATCAAAAACCTCAAACAAATTTGCAACATCGATTCCTCCGAGCCCAAATCCATATTATATAAAAACCCAGAATTTTAAGTGCAGATTGAATCTGGATAGCAAATTCAACCGGAGATTCCTGAGGCTACAAGAATCCAGTGAAGACGTGTAACCTCTCGATGGAAAGGTCTTTTCATGGGTTACAACTTTCATATTCAGCCCACAACCCAGATTTGAATGTATCCTATTTGAATTTGGCTTCAAAGTCCGCTGCGCACAGAACACAATTTCTGCATGCAGGATTTATCGGATGTCATTTTCATCCAGGCTTTCCAGTGGCTAAATACTTCGCCTGAAGTTGTGCAACCATTCGTTGGAAAGGTATTTTCAAGGGCTTCAACTTTAGTGTTTAGCCGAAAGCCCAGATCTAGCCATATCACACATAAAAATGGACACGAAGTTCGCTGCGCGCAGAATACAGATTCTGCATGCATCTTAAGGCGGAATGAACGACATCGGTTCATCATCCTCGTCAAGTCGATCTTCCCAAATCATTCCAGAAATCCTCCTCCCTTATTCAACCTCAAGAGGCCAATACCCTTCACGAAACCATCCCCTATCATCACATAGAAGAAGGGAGTGGTTGAAGATATCTAAAACCTATGACACAAGTCCTAGCATGACCTTTCCTAGAATACTCCTCCTCTCCATCAAGACTCTCTTGAGTCGATGTCTCGCCTAGGAAAATAACTATAGATCTAGCACCAAGGGAGAGGGTGGGAAACTCACTTCATTTCCAGCGGTTCCATTTCCGCCCATAGACCTTGTGATTCTTCGCGGCGGCATCCTCTCCTTTACGTCGATGGCGCATCTCCTTCCCTAGATCTTCCTCCAGCAAACTCTCCTTCTCCACAGGACTTCTCTCAGAAAAATACGGCTAGGAAGAAGAGTGAAATGGCTAGGGTTTTTCCACTGTTCCTTATATATATAATGTGACACGGGTAGGGACACGCCCGTGTCCTTACCCGTGTCCCGCTCGGGCGAAGCGTTACAGGAGGTTACATTGTCGGTTCGATCTATAATGGCGGATAGGACGTACATGCCCGTGTTAGTCAAGTCACGCCCATAACATGGGGCGTGACACCTAAATCGTCGAACTCAACTATTGAGAATTAGTCGAACTCACTTAAAATCGTTGAACGGAGAACACGCCCCGGTCAAGCCCATGGTCACGCACATGGTCACGCCCGTGACGTGGGGCGTGACACCTAAGTCGTCGAACTCAGCCAAAAATCATTGAACGGAGAATTCGTTGAACTCTCCTAAAATCGTCGAACGGAGAACACGCCCCGGTCACGCCCATAGTCACGCCCGTGACATAGGGCGTGTAACCCTCTCACTCGAGAACCAACCACCTACTCGAGTACCTGTGGCAACTACTCGAGTATCTTCAGTCACGCCCCTGGGCCACGCCCGTGACCTAGGGCGTGTAACCCACTTTACTGGAGTACTTTGAAAACTACTCGAGTAACCTCGGCAGCTACTCGAGTACCTTCAGTCACGCCCCTAGGTCACGCCCGTGACCCAGGGCGTGTAACCTGCTCTGTACTAATTTCTCCAGTCCACAATTTCCGCCATTTTCCCTCCACTTTCCTGAACTCAAGCCTGCCCTCCTGACTCAAAACTTGCACAGGGGCCTAGTGCAAATCGGGACGTTACAACTCGAGAGGACTTACTCATGAGAAAACTAACTACTCGAGTACTCGGATTGGACATGCCCGTGTTGAATGACACGCCCGTGTCACCGCCCTCTTACTCGAGTAATTTTCCACTTACTTGAGAGAAAAGTGTCGACCTCTCGACACAGCGGGACACGCCCTGTGACACGTCCGTACCACAGGCCGTGTATCCCATACTCGATGATCGTCGAGCCCATTTCGGCGAACACAGGGGGGCATGAACTCCTCGAATGGTACACGCCCGTGTAGCCTGGCGTGTTCCCGCGTTCGACGAACGTCGAACGCAGTTCGTCAAACTCAATTTTCATCGAACTTACGACGACTCCGGACCCGAGCAGGACACACCCTGGGACACGCCCGTGTCCCAGGCCGTGTCACCTAAAATTTTGCCTGCTGAAAAATTGGGTTGTTACAACCCTCCCCTCCTACCAGAAATTTCGTCCTCAAAATTTGCACACAGGAAGGCAATCAACAACTAAAAAGTCATAACATTAAAATTTCTTGTTACAATAACTTTTCACTATCTACTCAGTTACAGAAATAGCTCGGGAAATTCAGCTCGCATGGTTTTCTCTCGCTCCCATGTAAGCTCTTCATGACCGCAGTTGTCCCACCGGACCTTAACCATCCCGACCGTCTTGTTCCGCAATGGTTTCTCGACTCGATCCTCGATCTGAATGGGTCTAACTCTCGTTGTTAGCCCATACTCGACCGGCACACGATCATTTGTGATCACTTGAGATGGATCTTTAACGGCCTTTCGAAGCACCGAGATCTGAAACACATCATGTAGTCCACCCAAGTCTGCCGAAAGAGCTAGCCGATACGCAGCTTCTCTGATTCTCTCAACCACTTCAAATGGACCCAAATATCATGGACTCAACTTTTTCAAACATCGAATCTTGGATACGCCTTTGAAGCGCTTGATCTTCAAGTAGACCCTGTTGGGTACATTGGTCTAAATGTACCTGATTTGAAGAAGTCTCACCCAACTCAATGATATACATCAAAATATATTTGATGTATTTTGAGTTACCTTGTTCAGGTTAAGTATTTGCAGGAAAGAAGAAAAAGTTTCTAAGTCCATGTGTCGACACCTAGAGGGAAAGTGTCGACACTTAAGAAGACTTGTGTCGACACCCAGGCAAGCAGTGTCGACACTTGGAGTCATTGTGTCGACACCAGGGATGCTGAGTCGACACCAGACAGAAAGTGTCGACACAAGGAGCTGTGTCGACACTCAGTGAAGAAAAGACAGTGAAGCTGTGTCGACACTTAACAGTTGTGTCGACACCCAGTGAAGTTGTGTCTACATCAGAAAGTGTCGACACTTGGAGCTGTGTCGACACTCAGCATAAGTTTGCAGAGACTAAGTACAAGTGTCCACACCCAGAATAATGTGTCGACACTCAACAGAAGAGTCAACACTTGAAGTAAGTGTCGACACCCAGAACAATGTGTCGACACTTAGCAGAAGAGTCAACACTTAAAGTAAGTGTCGACACCCAGAACAATGTGTCGACACTTAGCTGAAGACTCAACACTTGAAGAAAGTGTCGACACAAGGAGCTGTGTCTACACTTAGCAAAGAACAGCAAAGTTCAAGAATATTCTAAGTACAAGTGTCGACACTAATGGAATGTGTCGACACACAGCCAGAGTCTCGACTGAAGATGTAAGTGTCGACACCCAAAGCAATGTGTCGACACTCAACAAGTTTCAACAATGAAGACATATGTCGACACCAAGAAGCAGTGTCGACACTTAACAGATTCAACACATGAAGATGTGTCGACACAAAGGTGTTGTGTCGACACTTAGAAGAATTCAGCAAAGATACTGAAGTACAAGTACTTGTGTCGACACTTAATCTCAGTGTCGACACATGAAGAAGAAGTAGTGTCGAGATAAAGAATCAACAACACAAGGAGTTGTGTCGACACCTTGTAGACTAGTGTCGACACTTAGACAACATGTGTCGACACTTGGTCTATAAGTGTCGACACTTAAAGACAGAAAGTCTCGACACTATCAGACAGTTAGAGAATTTTCAAGAACTGACTGGATGACTTGACAGATGCCATTCCAGCCGGTCTACAGCACTTGTCAGAGTTGTCAGAAAACAGTTATGAACCGGACCAGCCGGTTACCATGAAGAAGGCCTATAAATAGGCCTATACTGTCTACAAAAGAGATTGATCAACAAGTTGTTGAAGAGATTGAACACAAGTCCAAGTTCAGATTTAAAGAAGATCTAGCTTATCAAGTGAAGATCTAAGAAGTTGGAGAGAGAGAGCTCCATCCAAGAAATCAGCTGTTGGAACCCAGCTGAGAAGAAGGATTCAGATTGGCCTGAATCTTAAGAAGCAGAGATCAAGGATCAACTGCAGAAGGAGTCAATCTTATTGAGTTCTACTTTCAAGAAGCTTTAAAGAAAGCTAAGTCTGATTGAGTCCAGCTGAGTTCTTCCAAGAACTCATCAAGAATCTCACAACTTATCTCTCTTTCATCTAAGTTGTTGAGTTTATACTTTTTGTATTCATTATAACTTGTAGGATCCTTAGGGATCTGAGATTGTAAGCCTGCAATTATAAAGGCTGAGGGTAGGAGAGTGAAATCTCTGAGTGTAGGCCTTGGTGGCTGAGTGTAGGCCTTGGTGGCTGAGTGTAGGCCTTTGTGGCTGAGTGTAGGCCTTTGTGGCTGAGTGTAGGCTTTGTGGAAAAGCTGAGTTGTAGGGCCTTGGGCCTGAGGTGTAGGAACCAATTTGGGTTCTGAGATAGTGAAGGAGTTTGGCCGAATCTAGTACACTGCTAGATAGGCGAAGGGGGAAAGTGGATGTACCCAAAGCTTGGGGAACCACTATAAAACTCTGTGTCTGCTGTGATTGTGGTTTGCTGTGAATGCTGTGTGATTGTTGTGAAATAGTAAATAGAAATCTGTGTTAAATACTGATTGCTGCCATAAAAAGTTAAAAAGAATTTAGTCACCTATTCACCCCCCCCCCCTCTAGGTGTTTAGGTACTATATCTTTCAAGTGGTATCAGAAGCTAGGTTACTCAAAAAGGACTAACAGTCTGAGTAGATCCTGTTGGCAGATTCAGGTTAAGTCAAGTACAGATTCAAGAAAATCAAGAACCATGTGTTCCACTGAAAATCACAAGGAATTGGGATCCATGAAACTACCTATATGTAGGAAGGAGATCTTTGGGATCTGGAAGGAAAGGGTAAGGCTGTTTATGGAAGCCTCAGACCCTAGGATTTACATCACAGTAAAGGAAGGGTCATATGTGCCCATGAAGGTATCAGTACTAGATGCAAATCAGAGAACACCAAAGGATTTCTCTGAAATGACAAAGGATGAGATTGTCCTAGCCACCATGGACAAAAGGGCTCAGAACATTATAGTGAGTGCCATAGATAATGCAACTTTTCAGAATCTAATACACTGTAAGACAGCCAAAGAGATGTGAGATACCCTTATTGTGTATATGGAAGGTTCTGAAGAAGTTAGGCAAGATAGAAAATCCTTGCTAAATCAAGAGTATGAGAGTTTTAGACAAGGAAAGGGTGATAGCATAACTGAGTGCTATAAGAAGTACTATAGGATAGTGAATGAACTCATGTCTTATGGAAGAGAGTTCAGTAATTATGAACTCAATGACAAGTTTCTAAGGTCCCTAACTAAAGATTGGGACACCAAGATCTGTGCCATTAGAGAAATGGCTAAGTTGGGAGAAATTCTTCCACCTACACTGTTTGGCAAATTGTTGTCATATGAAATGCAGTTGACAGTGAGGAAAGAGGAGGAGAAATCAACAAGAAATGAACATAAGGAAAGAACAGTAGCTTTCAAGACAGAAGCCCCAGAAGGTACAGATGTAAGTCACCTACGCCACCTCTAAAGGTTGCTGAATCTGAGTCAGATGAGTCAGCTAGTACAAAGTCTGAAAGCAGTGAAAGTGATGAGGACTTTGCTGCCTTCACTAGACATTTTTAGAAGTTCTTGAAGAAGAAACAGTGGAGGTCAAGGCCTTCTACTTCACAGGGAAAGAAGACTTTTATCAGAATAAAAAGGCTTCAAAGAAGGACAGGAAGAGGACTAAATCTAGTAAGGCAACTGTTTCAAAAATAGTGTGCTATTGCTGCAATAGACAAGGCTATGTTGTTGCAGATTGTACAGAAAAGAGAAAGGAGTCTGGTGACAGGAAGAAGACTCATTTCAAAGGCAAGAAAGAGAAGTCTTTTGTTGCCAAAAAGGAGAAGACTCTGTCAGATATTTCTTCTTCAGAAACTGAGTCAGATGCTGAGGCATATATAGGGCTATTTGCTGAAGAAGAAGAAGAAGAGTTCGTGCAGATTATGGAGTCTATATATGAACAAGAAGACTGTCAGTGCCAAGGACTAATGACATTGACTGAAAATGACAAAATCCTGGAGCAGCCAGGACCTAGTAAGGTACAAAGTTCAACTTCCAGTTCAGTTTCTTGTGCCTGTACAGAATCAGATTCATCTTCATCAAGTGATGAGAGTGTATCTGAGTCTGAAGAAGATATTCATCAGCTGATAGATGAATATAAAGTACTGTTGCTAGCTTACAAGAAGAGCAAGACCCTAGCCAAAAGTCAGGCAAAGGAAATTGCTATTCTCAAAGCTGCAGCAACAGATTCTGAGAAATTGATTGATCAAAAGCTAAATGAGATAGCCAGACTGAAACACATAACTGTGATTCAGATGTGGACTATCACATATAAGAATGATCAAATCAAGAGTCTGGAGATTAATTTTCAGAAGGAAAAGGACTTAGTTGCTAGGTTTTCTAAACCTAAGTCAGTTCTACTTTTAATTGATGAATTTATTCATCACAAAGGCAAGGCTGGACTGGGTTTTACAAGACCTGCAAGGACTGTTCAGTCCAAGTCTATGTCCAAGGGCAAAGCCCCAACACTCAACAAGCCAGCTGTGGATAAAACAGCTAAGACTGTACCTAAGCAAAGGTACAATAAGTTTGAGTGTTGGTGTTGTGACAAAGTTGGCCACTTTGCAATGGACTGTTGGCACAATGCTAGTGCCAAAGTGAGTAGCAAACTAGCTGTTGGAAAACCAGCAGGTAGTCTTGTCAGGATGCAAACTAACAAATACCAAGGACCCAAGAATACTTTGGGTTCTAAGGTTCATTAATCTGTTTTGCAGGTGAGTCCAAGTTGCCATGCCCCAATATGGTACTTGGACAGTGGATGTTCCAGACATATGACTGGAACAAAGGGATTACTAAGGGACTACATTCCAATTAAAGATGGTCCAAAGTCACCTTTGGTGGTTCTGAAAAAGGAATCATCAAAGGGTTTGGTAACATTTCTAGTAACCTAGTTACCATTACTCAAGTGGCTTATGTTAAAGGGTTGAAACACAACCTAATAAGTATAAGTCAATTAAGTGATGTAGGGTATGACATCTCATTTGTTAAAAATGGTTGTCATATCAAGAGGTCAACTGATCAAGAGATCATTTTGACTGGCTATAGAAAGAGGAATGTCTACTGCCTAGATATTATGTGTGAGACCAATGATTCTCAAGTGTGTCTTGTAGCTGATGAGACAGTCTCTCATTGTGTCAAATGGCACAAGAGGCTAGCTCATCTAAATTACAAGACACTTGGCAAACTCTTTAGCAAAGAGTTAGTGAGGAATGATCCTCAAGTTAAGTGTGTTAAAGAAGGTATTTGCTCAGCTTGTCAAAAGGGCAAGCAGACTAGATCCACCTTTAGAAGCATAGAAAACAAAGATGCTGTGAGGTGTTTATACCTCTTGCATATGGATCTCTTTGGTCCAATGCCAGTTCACAGCCTAGGTAGGAAGGTCTATACCTTTGTAGTTGTAGATGACTACTCAAGGTTTTCCTGGGTGTTCTTCTTAAGACAGAAATCTGAAACACCTAATGTCTTCTATAGCTTTGTCAAGCAAATTCAGAATGAACTAAATAGTACAGTGGTCAAAATAAGAAGTGACCATGGTACTGAGTTTCAGTCTGATAGCATGACAAAACTATGTGAAGACTTTGGGATATTTCAAGAGTTTTCTTCACCTAGAACACCTCAGCAAAATGGCATTGCTGAGAGGAAGAATAGAACCTTGATTGAGGCTGGTAGGACCCTATTAAGTGATACATCACTACCAGAATACTTCTGGGCTGAAGTAGTAAATACTGCATGCCATGTTATTAATAGGGCTACCATTACTAAAGGCCTCAACAAGACCCCCTATGAGGTTGTGAAAGGCAGGAAACCAAACCTATCCTACTTCAGGATCTTTGGTTGCAAATGCTTCATATTTAACAATGGAAAGTCTTACTTAACTAAGTTTGCTGCCAAGTCCCAAGAGGGAATTTTTGTTGGGTACAGCAACAACAGTAAGGCTTATAGAGTCTACAACTTGTCAACTCAAGTTGTAGAAGAATCTGTACATGTAGTATTTGATGAGACTAAACTTATTAACAATGAGTTATCTAGTAGTGTATGTAGCCCCACAGGTTTAACAAAGAAGATGGACAAGCTCACTCTAGAAGAAGAATCTACTGCAAGACAGCAAGTAGAAGACAGTGGCTGTTGTCCAGGGGGAGTACTACATGTACCAAATGCAGAAGAAGTACAAGGAGTACATCAAGATGATGAAACTGAAGAGTTTCAACCAGAAGTCAGGATGCCTCCAGCCAATAGGCATCTTAGAGATCATCCAGTAGAGCAGATTATTGGAGATCCAAGACAAGGAGTACAAATAAGGAGCAGAAATCTGAATGCAGCAATCTACTGCAGTTTTCTATCTCAAGTTGAACCAAAAAAGTTTGAAGAAGCCATTCTAGATCCACAATGGACTGAAGTAATGCAAGAAGAGCTGAATCAGTTCAAGAGGTGCAAGGTCTGGGAACTTGTTCCTAAACCTAAAGACCACAATATAATAGAAACCAAGTGGATCTACAGGAATAAGATGGATGAACAAGTAGTCATCATTAAGAATAAAGCAAGATTGGTTGCTAAAGGATATAGGCAGGAAGAAGGTATTGACTTTGATCAAACCTTTGCTCCAGTAGCTAGACTGGAAGCCATGAGAATGTTCATGGCCTATGCAACGTATCAAGGATTCAAAGTTTACCAAATGGATGTCAAGTCAGCATTTCTAAATGGTAATCTTAAAGAAGAAGTATATGTGGAACAACCCTCAGGTTTTGTTGATTCTACTTTACCTAATCATGTCTATAGACTTAGGAAAGCTTTATATGGGTTAAAGCAAGCCCCTAGGGCTTGGTATGAAACCCTATCTAGTTTCCTCATTGAGAATAAGTTCTCAAGGGGGAAAATAGATAAGACTCTATTCCTTAGGGAATATAGAGGCAAAGTTATACTAGTCCAAATATATGTAGATGACATTATATTTGGGTCTACTGAAAGTAGCCTTTGCAAAAAGTTTGCAAAGCTAATGCAAAGTCAATTTGAGATGAGTAGTATGAGAGAGCTAAAGTTCTTCTTGGGTCTCCAAGTAAGACAGACTGAGAGTGGTTTATCCATATGCCTGTCCAAGTTCACCCTAGAACTCATAAGGAAGTATGGTATGGATTCATCCAGCACCATGAAGACTCCTATGGAGTCAAGTATGTCTCTTAGCAAGGATGATGCAGGGAAGCCTGTAGATGAAACCTTGTATAGAGGGATAGTTGGCTCCCTATTATACTTGACTACAAGTAGACCAGATATCATGTATGCTACATGTGTCTGTGCAAGGTATCAAGCCTGCCCTAAAGAGTCTCATTTGACTGCAGTCAAAAGGATATTGAGATATCTAAAGGGCACTCCTTATCTAGGCCTCTGGTACCCTAGGAATGGGGATTTTGATCTAACAGGTTATTTAGATGCAGACTTTGCAGGATGCAAAGAAGACAGAAAAAGCACTACTGGAACCTGTCAATTCCTAGGTGGAAGACTGATTTCTTGGAGTAGCAAAAAGCAAACAAGTGTGGCTATCTCCACTGCAGAATCAGAGTATGTGGCTGCAGGAAGTTGCTGTGCTCAACTTTTGTGGATACAACATCATCTTGTGGACTATGGATTTCAGGTAAGTAGAACTCCACTTTTCTGTGATTCTACTAGTGCTATTTCAATAGTCAATAATCCTGTATCCCATAGTAGAACAAAACATATTGAAATTAAATATCATTTTCTTAGGGAGCATGTAGAAAGAGAAGATATTTTACTTGAATATGTTAAAACAGATGAACAACTAGCTGATATGTATACTAAGCCCCTAGAAGAAGCTAAGTTCAATAGGTTTAAGATTGAACTAGGAATGATAAACTTAGAGTAAGTTTATAGTATTGAAATTGGCTAAGTAAAAAGGTGTCGATACATAGAGATTTCTGTGTCGACACAGATAGTAGGTGTCGACACTTCAGGGAAAAGGTGTCGACACATCCAGGAAGTTGGTGTCGACACTTCAGAATATTAGTGTCGACACATGACAAGTTGGTGTCGACACAACCATGGTGGTGTCGACAATTAGTATTTACTCAGAATTCTCTAAGTAAAGTCTCGACTATGTGTCGAGTTATGTCGTGTCGACACATAAACAAGTGTCGACACATAAAATCTGTTGACTAAACTTGTGTCGACACATATGTGTGGAGACATTATAAGTCAGTGTCGACACTTATTGTCAGTGTCGACACAATTTAAGTTAGCTGTCCCGCCTGTTCATCTTCAAAATTAGAAAGGTATAAATAGGGTTTTGTCTTTGTTTGTCGACACGCTTTCAAAGTTTCGAGACTAAACTTCTGTGTCGACACCTCTCTTCTCTCCAGTCCAATTCATCAAACCCTAATGGCGCCAAAACTCGAGGAGAACGTCAACGAAGGATACGAGCTGGTGCGGAATGCTTTTGAGGATGCTGATCAAGAAATCCAGACTGTCGTAACCCTAGTCACTAACTCAGGGTTAGAATATCTTGTCTCAGAACCAACAAAGATCTGGAAAAAGGAAGTCTTGGAATTCCTAAATGGAGCTAAGATAGATGAAACTGGATTCAAGATCAAATTCAGGGTTCATGGTGAGAAGGTGAAGGTATCACCTAAGAGCTTGAGGAAGATTCTGCAGCTACCAAGAACTAAGGAAGAGGATGAAGTAACTGCTTCTAAGACGAGAAGCATTGACCTGGTGTGGTCTAGATTCTACAATGAAAATAGGATCTGTGTTTAACAGGAAGGGAATGAATAGCCATGGGAAATTCCTCCCTGAGATAGTTGGCAAGGTAATCCTCAGTAAGCCTGGAGGGCATGATAGAGTATCAGCCCATATGTTCAGTGTAATGACAAGGATCATCTTCACTCTGCAAATAGATTGGTCTGTTATAGTGTTTGATAAAATCAAGGAAAGCTTGAAGAAGCCCAATCTGGGCAGGATCATAAGTCTATACCTAGCTGGTACCATACCAGAGGTTATGCAACAAGCTGCTGGAAGTAAGATAAACCATATGAGGAAGATGGATTTAAGGATTTTCTCCAGATGGAACAGGGTGTTGTCTAAAGAGCTGCCAACCCCTGAGAAGATAGTTTCTGAGAAAGTATCACCTCCAAAGAAAAAGAGGAAAGTTGCTCCAGTGGCTCAAGTGTCCACTAGCAGCTCAGACAGTGAAGAACAAGTTGTCTTCACACCAGATGAGAGTGAGGAAGAGCCTGCTGTGAAGTCTCCAGCTCCTCAAGATGATGCTGAGATCCTGGGGGAGCTACCTCAAGCTAGCCCCATACACAAGGATCAAAGCAAGGGGGAGCTTCCAGTTGTAGATGAACCCACTACACTGGAAAGTGAACAAGCAACCAACATTATCCTAGAGGTAATCACTGAACTCAATACTTTAGAATTTCCTATGGAAGATACTGATTTGTCTGATGTTCATCAACAAACTCAGCTGGATAACCAAGTCTCAGATGCTGTCTTGGAAGACACATCTGCTATTGTTCAAGATGTTACTGATCCAGTGGTTGAAGAGCCAAGAATTTCTCCAGCTCAGTCTCCAACAGAATATACCATGGAAGATCTTTTCTTGAATCTGGATCAAGCAGATTTTGACAAGGAAACTGATGCTGCTGAGAGGGAGAATGCTCCAGTTGAGGGGGAGCAAATTGTATTTCTTGAAGAGCCTACAAGAAAAGAAACTGAGAAGGCACCAGATGTGCAGAATGAGAGGCCCCCAAGCCCTAAGGAAAGGGTAGATATAGCCAGCTCCTCAGCATCTGAAGATGAGGAGACAGAAAGAGCTAAGAAAAAGAAACTTTATGTATTCAAGAGAAGGAGCCAAAGTTATAAGAAGGCTCTATAATCTATTGCACCACAGCCTATAGTTCAGCAAACACCATCAGTTGATTATAGTGCTTTAATGGTGGCAATGCAAATTAAACGGGATGAGCACAGGCAGGCAATAGAGAAGTATGTGGATGAAGGGCAGAAATCATTGCAATTTGATCTGGCCCAGGATATTAAATCCATAAGATTTGAGATGAATCTTAACAAGAAGGAGATGACAGACTGTTTCCACAAGGGTGGAAATGCAGTGGTGTATTTGGCTACACACCAGGAGAAGATAAAAGCTCAAGTTGATGACATAGCCCTGAAGCAAGGATATGTCCTTGAAAATCAACTTAGAATGAATGACAATTTGACAGAATCTCATAATACAATTGTCACAGAAATAAAGAACATAGCTGCTGGACCTTCTACCTCTACTGCTACTATTAAAGCTGAATTTGACAAAGTATTTCAAGAAAAAATCTCTGCTGTTAAGACTGCCATTCAAGACTCCCAGAAGGCCATATCTGAACAACTTACAAAGCTCAAACCTTTCTTTAAAGATGGAGTCAGATACTTGGATAGTCAAATCAGATTCCAGAAGGATGATGTCAGAGATCACATGGCTAGAGAAGTCATAAAGGGGGAGAGAGTTTTAGTCAAAGCTAGCTCTGATCATGCCAAATGGATATATAATTCCATCAAAGCTACACTGGGCTATCCTCCTCTTTGTGATGATGACAATGTTGCTGAATCTGGTATTCATCCTGCATATTTAGGAGGAGAGCAACCAGAAGTGGCTCAAGTTATATATCCTCCTCCAGATTTTGCTGATCATGCCAATGTTGCTGATCATGCCAAATGAATATCTAATTCCATCAGAGCTACACTGGGCTATCCTCCTCTTTGTCATGATGACAATGTTGCTGAATCTGGTATTCATCCTGCATATTTAGGAGGAGAGCAACCATAAGTGGCTCAAGTTATATATCCTCCTCCAGATTTTGACATGGTGCAAGCTGATATTCATCACATGTATAGCCCAACTGAAGGGAAGTCCAATGTCATTCTTGAGAAAGTTGTTCAGCCTATATCTGAAGCTATGCAAGCAGCTCTTCAGAAAGAAGAAGAAGCTCTACAGAAAGAAGAAGAGACTAGATTGTCTAAGAAGAGGTTTAGGGAACAAGCTGAACAAAGGCCAGACTTTGAACAGTGGAGCCCTACCTCAAGAAATATCATTTTGACTGCCTGGAAAGCTGCCAAAGATAACATTCAAGACAGGAATAAGTGGTTCTCTGAAACTGAATGGAGGAAACATGAATCAAGGCAGGAGGCCATAGTTCAACATAGAAGGAAGGCCAAGATGAGAAAGCTACCTCCTACAGCTTTGGAGCCTAGCAAGTACTTTCCAAAGCCATATCACTACTTTGAGAGGCAAAAGATCAAGGCTGAGGAACTTAAGAAGAAAGATCTGAAAGGCAAGAAGCCTGCTGATGCTGAAATTGCTGAAGCTCCTGTTTAAGCTAAAGTTCAACCTGGAAAAGGAATAGTGATTAAGGAGCCAGAACAGAAATAAATTTAGAATTTTCTTGAAGTTTACTTTGTAATTTTTTGATGTAAAACATTTTGTGAACTTCTGAAGAAGAATATGACAGATACTAGAACAATATGTTATATGTTAAATCTATTTCATATTTGTTCTGTGATGATGTATTTGTATACATGTGTGATTAATACATGTTTATGTTTACCCTGCTGTATATAATCCTACTTTACATCATTTTGTAATTTAATTATGAATGGTGTATATCATTGACTAAGGGTTATGACTTCTCCAAATAGGGGGAGATTGTTGGGTACATTGGTCTAAATGTACCTGATTTGAAGAAGCCTCACCCAACTCAATGATATACATCAAAATGTATTTGATGTATTTTGAGTTACCTTGTGCAGGTTAAGTATTTGCAGGAAAGAAGAAAAAGTTTCTAAGTCCATGTGTCGACACCCAGAGGGAATGTGTCGACACTTAAGAAGACTTGTGTCGACACCCAGGCAAGCAGTGTCGACACTTGGAGTCATTGTGTCGACACCAGGGATGCTGAGTCGACACCAGACAGAAAGTGTCGACACAAGGAGCTGTGTCGACACTCAGTGAAGAAAAGACAGTGAAGCTGTGTCGACACTTAACAGTTGTGTCGACACCTAGTGAAGTTGTGTCTACATCAGAAAGTGTCGACACTTGGAGTTGTGTCGAAACTCAGCATAAGTTTGCAGAGACTAAGTACAAGTGTCGACACCCAGAACAATGTGTCGACACTCAACAGAAGAGTCAACACTTGAAGTAAGTGTCGACACCCAGAACAATGTGTCGACACTTAGCAGAAGAGTCAACACTTAAAGTAAGTGTCGACACCCAGAACAATGTGTCGACACTTAGCTGAAGACTCAACACTTGAAGAAAGTGTCGACACAAGGAGATGTGTCGACACTTAGCAAAGAACAGCAAAGTTCAAGAATATTCTAAGTACAAGTGTCGACACTAATGGAATGTGTCGACACACAGCCAGAGTCTCGACTGAAGATGTAAGTGTCGACACCCAAAGCAATGTGTCGACACTCAACAAGTTTCAACAATGAAGACATATGTCGACACCAAGAAGCAGTGTCGACACTTAACAGATTCAACACATGAAGATGTGTCGATACAAAGGTGTTGTGTCGACACTTAGAAGAATTCAGCAAAGATACTGAAGTACAAGTACTTGTGTCGACACTTAATCTCAGTGTCGACACATGAAGAAGAAGTAGTGTCGAGATAAAGAATCAACAACACAAGGAGTTGTGTCGACATCTTGTAGACTAGTGTCGACACTTAGACAACATGTGGTGACACTTGGTCTATAAGTGTCGACACTTAAAGACAGAAAGTCTCGACACTATCAGACAGTTAGAGAATTTTCAAGAACTGACTGGATGACTTGACCGCTGCCATTCCAGCCGGTCTACAACACTTGTCAGAGTAGTCAGAAAGCAGTTATGAACCGGACCAGTCGGTTACCATGAAGAATGCCTATAAAAAGGCCTATACTGTCTACAGAAGAGATTGATCAACAAGTTGTTGAAGAGATTGAACACAAGTCCAAGTTCAGATTTAAAGAAGATCTAGCTATCAAGTGAAGATCTAAGAAGTTGGAGAGAGAGAGCTCCATCCAAGAAATCAGCTGTTGGAACCCAGCTGAGAAGAAGGATTCAGATTGGTCTGAATCTTAAGAAGCAGAGATCAAGGATCAACTACAGAAGGAGTCAATCTTATTGAGTTCTACTTTCAAGAAGCTTTGAAGAAAGCTAAGTCTGATTGAGTCCAGCTGAGTTCTTCCAAGAACTCATCAAGAATCTCACAACTTATCTCTCTTTCATCTAAGTTGTTGAGTTTATACTTTTTGTATTCATTATAACTTGTAGGATCCTTAGGGATCTGAGATTGTAAGCCTGCAATTATAAAGGTTGAGGGTAGGAGAGTGAAATCTCTGAGTGTAGGCCTTGGTGGCTGAGTGTAGGCCTTGGTGGCTGAGTGTAGGCCTTTGTGGCTGAGTGTAGGCCTTTGTGGCTGAGTGTAGGCTTTGTGGAAAAGCTGAGTTGTAGGGCCTTAGGCCTGAGGTGTAGGAACCAATTTGGGTTTTGAGATAGTGAAGGAGTTTGGCCGAATCTAGTACACTGCTAGATAGGCGAAGGGGGAAAGTGGATGTACCCAAAGCTTGGGGAACCACTATAAAACTCTGTGTCTGCTGTGATTGTGGTTTGTTGTGAATGTTGTGTGATTGCTGTGAAATAGTAAATAGAAATCTGTGTTAAATACTGATTGCTGCCATAAAAAGTTAAAAAGAATTTAGTCACCTATTCACCCCCCCCCCTCTAGGTGTTTATGTACTATATCTTTCAGACCCAATCGCCTACCGCGAACTCCACGTTCCAGTGCTTGGCATTGTAGTACTTTGCTTGACGATCTTGGGCTATGAGTAGCCTCTCTCGAATAGCACGAATGGTTGAGTTTGCTTCATTGACTTCATTATGATTATAAACTCTAGTTTCACCCGCTTCTACCCAAGCCAAGTGAGTACGACAATTCCTTCCATATAGAGCTTCATACGGTGCCATCCCAATGCTCGCCTGTAGCTGTTATTATAAGCAAACTCCACCATGTAGAGATGATCTTCCCATCTCTTTCCAAAATCTAGGGCGCACATTCATAGCATGTCCTCCATCGTTCTGTTGTTTCGTTCAGTCTGGCCATCCATTTGGGGATGAAAGGCCGTACTGAAAGTCAACTTCGTGCCCAACAGCTGGTGAACTAGCCTCCAATCCTTTGACGTGAATCGCCCATCTCGATCACTCACGATGCTTCGAGGAACACCGTGGAGCCATACAATCTGTTCCACGTACAGCTTTGCCAAACTTTCTACCAAATCATCTCGCTTGTTCGGGAGGAAGTGTGCTACTTTTGTCAGCCGATCGACAATCACCCAGATGGATTTGTTCCCTCGCTGAGATCTCTGCAACCCGTGCACGAAATCCATGGAAATATCGTCAAATTTACACTCTGAAATCGGCAACGACTTCAAATAACCACTCGGTTTCTGGCATTCCACCTTCACCATAGCATAGGTTTGGCATTTGGCCACATAAAGAGCAACATCTTTCTTTAGCCCTGGCCACCAAAAGAGCTTTTTCATATGCTTGAACATCTTCGTGCTCACTGGGTGGATTGAGTAATTCGTATAATGCGCTTCATACAGCAGTTCTTCCCTCAATTTACCCACATTTGGGACGCACAAACGGCCTTCTTTCCGCAAAAGACCGTCATCCCAGGAGAACTTTCCTTCTAGCCCAGCTTTCGCATAGCCTAGGAGATCTTCATCCAACTCCATTGCCCGTCGAACTCGGTCCGCAAGGTCACATTGCACCTCCGTCCAGTTCAAACATGCATTGGCAGTGGAATTCTTGTCAACACAAGAAATCTCTAATGCCTCCAGCTCCTGGATGAGGCGTTCATCATGCCATTATAACTAGCTCACCCTTGTCGGAGCTCTCCGACTCAAGGCATCCGCGACAACATTCCCCTTCCCAGGAGTATAGTGAATCTCGAAGGTGTAGTCCCTGAGGAACTCCAACCACCTTCGTTGTCGCATATTCAAGTCCTTCTGCTCCAAAAGGTGTTTCAGGCACTTGTGATTTGTATAGATCTCCACCTTCACACCATAAAGATAGTGTCGCCACAGCTTTAGTGCAAAGATCACCGCCGCCAACTCAAGATCATGGACGGGATAGTTCTGCTCGTGCAATTTCAGCTGGCGTGAGCCATAAGCAATCACCTTTCCATTTTGCAGAAGCACACAACCTAAGCCGCTTTCTCAAGCATCACTATAGATTACAAATCCATCGGTACCACATGGAGATGATAACACAAGAGCCGTGGTCAACCAAATCTTCAGCTCTTCAAAAGCTCGCGCGCACTCTGGCGACCAAACGAACTTCTGTTCTTTTCATGTCAGCGTGGTTAGCGGCAAAGCAATCCGCGAGAAGTTTTCAACAAATCTTCCGTAGTAGCCTGCTAGTCCAACGAAGCTCCTGACCTCGGCCACTGAAGACAACACTGGCCACTCCTCTATGGCCATTATCTTCACTGGATCCACGGTTATGCCCGCTCCACTCACCACATGGCCCAGAAAAGCCACCGACGCTAGCCAAAATTCGCACTTCGAGAACTTGGCTTTAGATCTCGAGTACACCAGGATATCATCAATAAACACAATTACGAACAGATCTAGGTACTCGCGGAATATTCGATGCATCAAGTCCATAAATACTGAGGGCGCATTACACAGCCCAAACGACATGACCGTGAACTCGTAGTGCCCGTACCGTGTTCCAAATGCGGTTTTGGGAATATCTTCTTCCCGTATCCTCAACTGGTAATAACGAGACTTCAAGTCCAACTTGGAGTAGACGGTCGATCCCACTAGCTGATCGAACAATTCATCAATCCGTGGAATCAGATATTTATTCTTCTCGGTCAGCTTATTCAGTTCGCGGTAATCAATACATAACCGCAAGCCACCGTCTTTCATTTTCACAAAAAGTACAGGGCGCACTAAGGAGACATGCTTGGGCGTATATACCCCTACTCCATCAATTCCTGCAGTTGGACTTTCAACTCCGCCATTTCCTTAGGCCCGACGCGATATGGCGAGCAGGCCACAGGTTTCACACCTGGCACCAACTCGATCGTGAAGTCAATCTCACGCTGGGGTGGTAGCCCAGGGAGATCCTTGGGAAACAGATCTGCAAATTCCGACACAATCGGAACATCACACACTGGCCTTAGGCTCAAAATCCTGAATCAGGGCGAAGTAGCACTCCGAACCCTTCCGAACAGCCTTCAAGACTTGGAGTGCAGACAACAACGTCCCGCACACTCCTCGCATACCCGCGAACTTTGTCTCCTTTTCAGTATTTTAGCCCAACGTGATCTCTTTGGACTGGCAATCAATCAAGGCATGTTGCTCCGCAAGACAATCCATACCAAATATCACGTCGAATTCCGATATCGGCAATACAGATGCAGTCAAACTGAAATCCCGACTTCCTATTTGGACCGCCACATCGCAAGCTTGATACGCAAGCATCCAGCAACCATTCGGCAACACCACTCTGACGCTATCTGTCTTCACACGACTAGGTATCTCAAGCCGCGCTATAAACTCGCTAGACAGAAAAGAATGTGATGCACCTATATCAAACAGTGCTCTCCCCAGCGTGTCCCGAATCATCACAAAACCTGTGACAATCATGTCACACACACAAGCTATATACACATATGCATTAAGCAAAATATACAAACAATACAATACTCAAAAACTTAACTCGTACCTGTGACGATGTCACTCTGCTTGATGGCCTCCTGCAGGCCAAGATTGTAGACCCGGGGCTACACTTGAGAGGCAGAGGAGTCCACCACTGCCTTGCCCTTTTTCGCATACGATGCTGCCGCCTTCTTTTCAGTCTTCGGCGGCATCCAACACTCCCGAGATATATGCCCCACCCGTCCACAACTAAAGCATGTACGAGTATCCGGCCTTGAGGTGGCCCCGAAGTTTCTCCCGATGCACCTGAAGAAGGAGCTTGTCTAGCCGTCTTGGGCCTTTTGCCCCATTTATTCCTATAAAATGACTTCGTCGGTCGGGGCACTTTCCACTCCGGCTGTGTCACAGCCAATGCCCTCTTCCCCTACACCCTTTTCATGTCTTTTTTCCAGTGCGCAGGCAGTATCAACTAATTGCTGGAAGCCTTGGTTCACAGAACTAGAAAATAGGAATCTCAACTCGTCCCGCAGTCCTTCGTAGAACCTATTCATCTTCCTTTGCTCATCAGCAAAACTCGAACCCACATACCTCCCCAAGCGTGTAAATTCATGCATGTACGCGTCAACACTGCTATCACCTTGCGTCAGTCTTTGGAATAAATTATCCATGGCAATCTGTTGCGCTGTAGGATGGTGCTTCGCTAGGAAGAGTCGAGAGGATTCTGATGCTCCTCCGTTCCAATCGCCGTCATAATCCTCTTGACACGTGATAGCCAATCCTCATCCTGTGTAGGGGATCCCGCTCCCGAATACGTAGGCGGATGAAAACTCATAAACCGCGTCAACTGCTTCTCAACTGCTCGAGGATTCACAACCACAACAGGTTCTGGCCTCGCCTCCACCTGTTCTGGCCTCACGGCCGGCTATGCCTGCCCTTGCGCCTGCCCATCCAGCTGTCCTTGAACCATAGCAAACAAAGCCTCAGCAATTTGTCGCACAATTTCTGCAGACGGCGGAGGGGTAGACACCTCTGCTGGTGTCGTACTTTCATCCGAACGCTGGGTCTCTGATTGCCCCGCACCACACCGAGTTACCTAAAGGGGACAAGACACATACATTAGCGGCCTTACACAAGCAAACATCACAAAATAGGAATGCGCATGTTCCTAAAACACTAGAATTTGCATTCCTATCATGGACATTCAGGAGTTCAAACGTGTTAACTTGGTTTGCACAGACACGTGCTCGCCACCCCACAAAAGAAGTCGACCACGACTTCGATAGGGAAAGACTAAGACCTCTGATACCCAAAATGTAACAACCCCATCCATTCATATAATGCATACTAAAAGGTCCGGCCGGGGCCCCACATCATATACCACAAAACAGACGATGAAGCTACGTAGTGATACCGGAGTAGCGCAGCGCACCTAACACATGGCATTCTAGCAGAAGCCTATAACACTACACTTGAACTCCTTACTTGAATGTCCAACATATAAAAACTCCACATTTTATACATCATAGGAATGTCTTACAACACAAATAAATAGTTGGCCTTATGGCCTTATAGAGCTTTCAAACAGTGGCCTAAACATTGGCGCGCAGGCCGGCCACATCAAAAGAAAACACAACACTCATATTCAAATTAGCCTTCGAGGGCTAACAGCAGCAGCAGCATCAGCTAAAGTAGCGTGGACATCAACCCTTTTTCGTCCCGTTAGATCTCCAGCACTTGTACAGGGATAATCCACTCAACGGTGGCAAACAAAGGCAACGGTCAGCATTCAGCTGACCCAATTATGACGACCCTACCCCTTTCTCGGGGTAACGGTAATCTTCCCTACAGGCATAGCATTTCACAAGCATAAATAGTTCATATGATGTGCTTTTACGCACATATTCCATCACAACCGTCAGCCACTCGGCTCGACGATCCGTGCACTCAGGGCACATTCTTGGTGTACCGGCGAACCAGTTGCCCACCACCGTATCAGGGTCGCAGCCCAATGGTAAATCACTTGAGCATTTACTCCATGGCATGCAGCCGGAGTTCTAGTCATAATGCACTGGGATTGGCCCGTAGCCCCCCCCCCATTATATCATGGCACGCAGGCCTACGACTCTCGCTATGCGCTCCAACAGACCGCACCTTCTGGTATCACGTCGGACGGACATAATGCAGGTCAGATGCTCCACCCATGTTGCTCAAATCGCCTTACCATCACCGAGTACGACATACTCGCGGCTATAAAAGGCGCGGGTCGGTCTCACCAATCCTATTCTGGCATTCAAGCATGGGTATTTCTCTTACACCCATTCATATCACAATACTTGCGGGTCTTTTCTGGGCACACCAGTACTTCCTGCTACTCTCTTCGCAGGTGGACACCGCAAATAGCACAAATGTCAGGGGTCTTTCCTGTCTACCACACCAGTACTTCCTGTTACTCTCTTCATAGGTGGACTCCCTATGAACATTAAGCATCACAAAGTGTATTTCCTAGAATTCCAATCCAGTACTTCCTGCGACTTCCTTTCACAGGTAGAACCCAACGGCACAGCAGCACAAGCATTCTCGGGTATTTTCCTGGACTACCACTCCAGTACTTCCTGCTACTTCCTTTCACAGGTCCAACCCGTCGACTCCTAAACTACGCATTTATCACGGAGTCTTCTCCGATTCGTATGCAACATCACCAATCCAGACCAACCTGTCCAGATGGGTTTCACACAGCATTCCTATTCCGTATTCCATTTCCGGATCTATATGCCAACAAAAGGGATTCCATGAATCAACCCAAAAGACTCCCAACATCAGCCACCCTTTGGTTGGGGAATCATATACATATGCCAAAAAGGAAGCCTTCACATGACGAAGAAGAAAGGTCGTTACCCTTGAAGACCGTTTCGGTTCCATGAACTCCTAGCTGGCTCGAAAGAACTGCAAAAGCTTTTAATCTGCAAAGATGGCCTCGAATCTCAGCTTGACACTCTCAAGCTCCACCAGGGATCAGCCCCTCTTCTTCTTCCTCCTTCTTCCTTTCCCTTTCTCTCTCTAGAAGTTTAGACAGATGAAGGCAAAATAAAAATGAGTTTTCCTTCTCACTTTTCGGCCTTAAGAAAATAGGGAAGGCTCTCAGGTGTTAGATCCCAACTGAAGAAGAATGGACGGCCACGAAAAACCCACAAAATCATGTTTCGGGTCCGACATGCCCTGTGACACGCCCGTGTCACAGGCCATGTCACACTAAGCGGTGCACAAACCGCCTTATCAACCGCCTTATCCCAAAACAGGTCACGCCCAGGGTACACACCTGTGACGGCCAGGTCACGCCCGTGACATAGGGCATGCACCTCAATCGAGACCTACTCGAGAGGACTTACTCGAGAGAAAACCAACTACTCGAGTACTCGGATTGGACACGCCCGTGTCGAATGACACGCCCATATCATCACCCTCTTACTCGAGTACTTTTCCACTTACTCGAGAGAAAAGTGTCGACCTCTCGACACAGTGGGACATGCACTGTGACACGCCCGTGTCACAGGCCGTGTACCCCATACTCGACTATCATCGAGCGCATTTCGGCGAACACAGGGGAACATGCCCTCCTCGAATGGTACACGCCCGTGTATCCTGGCGTGTTCCCGCGTTCGACGAACATCGAACGTAGTTCGTCGAACTCATTTTTCGTCGAACTTATGTCGACTCCGCACTCGAGCAGGACACGCCCTGTGACACGCCCGTATCTCATGCCATGTCACCCAAAACTTTTGCCTGCTGAAAAATTGGGTTGTTATAGAAATAAGGCTGAGTTAGGTGATCAGTGGATCACTGAGCTGTAAGAGTCCTGCAGGGTTGTGAGGTAAGAACCCTTGTTGTTCTGAGTTGGATTCTGAGAAGAATCTCTATGTAAGGATGAGGGCCCGAGGTGTAAGCTCTGAGGAGTATAAGTGGAGGAGTTTGTGCCGAGTCCAACAATTAAGTTTGAAAGGTGGGAGGTAAGGTGGATGTACCCAATTGGGGAACCAATATAAATTCTGGTATTTGTTGTATGTGCTTGTTTTTCTTTGTGATTATAGGATTTGAGGACAAGCTCTAGATAGAACAAGTTGAAAACAACAAAAGATTTATTAAAAGCTCAAAGACCTATTCCCCCCCCCCTCTAGGTGATTAGCTAACCTTGAATTAAATAACTTTCAAGTGGTATTAGAGGGAGGTTACTCAAAAAAGGATTTAACAATCTGAGTATACCTCCAAGGTTAGCTATAAGATAAAGAATGGGGTCTAGTGTAAACTACAAGGAATTGGGAGCCATGAAGTTGCCAATCTACAGAAAGGAAGGGTTTGTGCTGTAACGCCCGGAAACTCAAAAGGGGGACGGGAGATGTTTAGAACCAAGTTTGGTGCTTGGTATGGGTTATACTGCCTAGGACACGGTCATGTCCCAGGGCCGTGTCGTGCTCGGATTCAACGATCTGGCCGTGTGGTCAATGAAATTACAGTCAACGATCGTCGAGACAGCGAGCACGGCCTGAGACACGGGCGTGTCCCAGGCCGTGTCCTACTTGGGTTGTTAGCCGAGCTGTGTCAGGGGAGGAGCACATCCTGGAGCCCAGGTGTGTTCGAGTTGACACGGGCGTGTCAAATTGGATACGGCCGTGTCGAGGACCTGTGTTCTCTTCGGGATGTTTTGATCTTGTGTCGATGGAGGAACACGCCCCGCAACACGGGCGTGTACTGATTGACACGGGCGTGTCAAGTGTGACACGGACATGTCGAAAGCCCGTGTCCTAGTTTGGATGCGACAGTTTCGGCATCGATTGAGGCACACATCCTTGGACACGGGCATGTCACAAGCCGTGTTTGTCCCAGGAATCTGATTTTAAGTACGAATCGTGGTCGTCTGTTTCCTTCTTTTGGGATCCAAGGTCCCATGGCTGTTTTTGCTTGGTTATATCCGGGAATAGTGTTTGAAACCCTCAAATCCCTTTGAGCTTTCTCTTTCAAAAACCTTAGAGAGAGGGGAGAGCAAGGAAGAAGGAGAAGGATAGTTCCGACCACCGGTGGAGCTTCGGAGCCCCAAATCACAAGCCGAGTTCAGATCTACGGAGGCGAGGCCATTGCGGTGCTTTTCATCCATCTAAATCTTCATGGCTCCAAAGAGAAACGCTATGGTAACAATTCTCATCTTGGACATCTAAAGTCCTCTTTCCTTTTTGCATAGGAAGCCCGCTCTCGCGAGTATGCGGCGAGTGTGAGGAATTCCTTCGGGTAGACATGAATAGTCCCCGTTATTTTGCATGTAGAGCCCGGAATAGAAGTACGAGCATAGGCATGGTGTGTGAAGCCTACCCGGACAAGATGGTCTGGATCAGTGATGTTGCATTGCATGAATGGCCGAAGAAGACTCCGCACCGATGGTTATTTTTCGGGTTTTAACGCGATAGATTGCAATAGGGAGCCTTGGGGACTAACCTCAACGTGCACCTGAAAAACAAGGCAGAAACATGGTTCTGCCATCTTGGTGGCCTGGGAGCCAACTTGTAAATAACTTGGTTATGTAATATTGTGTGTTCGATACTCGTGCTTTCGGGGAAGCTTGACCCGTGCGGATGACCTAAATTGTCGTGGCGAGGTGAGCAACGGGTTGAGTGGAACCATTCCCGCTCTATGCAGTTCGGTTTTAGGGGCCTACCGATGGCATAGAGGGTGAGTCTAAGGCTATCGATAACTTCAAATATCGTGACTTCTGCCGGAAGGACTCAAATGCTCACGAGTTTGCCGTCCTAGGGGCGGTGGTGGACCGAGTTCACCGTATAAGTGCCCTGAGAGAACGGGGTGTGTGGTCGTGTATGCCTACGCTAGTGGTGAAGTGTGCTTAAATTGTACTTTCACTATCTTGTCTGGTTTTTACTAATGCACTATAGGGAAGGAGCATCGCCCCCCGAGTTTAGGGGCGGGGTCGTTATAATTTGGTCAGCTTTAGCTGACCGTTGCTTTTGTTTGCCAGCGCATCGGCGGATTGTTTCTTGCAGGAGTTGCGGAGCCTAGTGACAAATAGCAAGCAAAAGCCCTTGTTGCTGAGCTGTCCCTCGAAGGCCTTTGCAAATGTTTACTTTTATTCTCAAGTGTGACCGGCCTGCGTGCTGATGTTTGGAAGACCCTTTTTATTTGAGTAAAATCTTGTAAGGCCATAAGGCCAAAGTACTTTGTGTATTTGTACGTTCATTCCATTTGGGTTATTGTTTTAGTGGACATTCATGCTGTGCCTGGGTTCTTAATTCTCCAACATTTAAAATGCTTCCGCTAGAATGTACTCTGTGTAGGACGTTGGTTATTGGAAGGATGGTTTAATTACGTAATCCTTCGATCTGTCTGTGGTATATGGCGTCGGGCCCCGGCCGGACCTAATGCTATATGCCATGTGACGGATAGGGGGTGTTATAATTTGGTATCAAACTACTGATTTCGGTCAACTTAAATGAATTCGTGGATAAATTCTTTTAAGGGGTGGTGAGCACATGTGTGTGAGTCATCATTATAACATAAAAAGAACCCATGAATGTCCACTTAGAAATGAAAATACACATGTTTGAGTAACCTGCGTGTTCCTATAATTTCTTTTTGCAATTTTGTTTGGTCGGTTAATGGTGTTTTGTACGACTATTGGTGACCAGGAGTGGTGTAAGACCGTCAGAAGACTCGCTTTCTGATTAATATAGTGGACCCTGTGACGTGCTTGAGACCCCTCCTTCGTTTGAAATCATAAGAAGGGTAGTTGAAGCGGTGTTCGCTGTGACTAATGCATAACATGGGATCAATGTGCAACCCTTTATCCGTGAGGTGGCTTCAACGCGGGATGTTGTGATGGGGCAAATGGCATTTAGAAGACCATCGGCAAGCAGTTGAACATGCTTTTAGTGCAGGGAGCGCACTAAGTTGACGAATATTTGCAGGCATTTCTTATGATAAGGCGCTACCCAGGCTTTGAGTTGGAGAACGAGAAGCCTATAGTCGACAGATTTTATAATGGTCTGCGTGGCGAGTGGCAAATTCTACTGCTAGGACCGAAATTGTTGGGATTCCGAGCTTTGGTGGAGTCAGCTAGATCTTTGGAAGTAGATTTGGCGAAAACTCTCCAGATGCCAGTGAGTAGGGTATCGAACTCTGCAAGTCCTATAAGAGCCGCATACCGTAGAATGCGGGAAAAGAGAGTCCAAGAGAAGGACTCTAGCGTTAAGAAGATAGAGTTCAAAGTGCCAACTACCTGAAAGTTCGGGTATCGTAGGTTCTATAAGAAGGCTAGGACTTCGGGTGCAGCCCCTTCTTCTGGTGGTTCAGGAGCAACTACTGGCCGAACCGCGGGTGCATGCTATAATTGTGTGAAGCCGGGGCATTTTGCCCATGATTATTGGAGCGGACGCACATAGTCCGAGAGGAAGCCTATAGAGTACAACCTGGGCCAGCAGGAGGCCAGGAACCATGATGACGTGTTGACAGGTACGGTTAAATTTATAGCTGTTTTGCTTTAAATACATGTTGCCCTTGTGCATGTTAGCTTAGGACTGCTTTGTTTCGATTTCGATTATCCGGCGAGAGCAACGTTTGATTTGGGAGCTTCGCACTCCTTTTTGTTTGAAGGATTTATATCGCAGATCAGAGTACCGTCTCCGATGGCAAAGGACAAACTGGTTGTGTTGTTGCCAAATGGGTGTTCAGTGCACACAGATAGAGTCTGTGGCGTAAAGATTTGAATTGGGAGACAGGAGTTCGATTTGCAAGCGTCGTTACTGCCGCTGGTGGAGTTCGACGTGATTTTTGGTATGGACTGGCTCTCGGAGCAGCAGGAATATATTGATGGCAATTGCAAGGAGGTCAAATTGGGAACTGCTCGTGAGACGACATTTGCGGGCTTGATAGGTTCGAGCAAGACTTTGATGTCTGCTCTTCAGGTGGTTAAGGCGGTTCGTGCTGGTGTAGAGCTATTCTTCACGCTAGTGGAGGCTTCGAAGCCTAAGCCTGCTTTGAACAACATCCTAGTATTATCTGAGTACCTTGATGTGTTCCCTGGCGATCTCCCTGGGGCCCCACCTCAGCGGGAGATAGACTTTACTATTGAGCTATTGCCATGTATAAAAAACCTGTGTCACGCTCCCCGTATCGGTTAGCGCCTACGGAGATTGCGGAACTGAAGGTTCAACTTCAAGATCTGTTGGAACAGGGTTATGTGCGCCCAGGTTCGTCGTCTTGGAGCGCACCGGTCCTTTTTGTTAAGAAGAAGGACGGAACTTTGCGGCTCTGTATCAATTATCGAGAGCTGAACAAGTTAACGAAGAAGAACAAGTACCCGATCCCAAGGATTGATGATCTGTTCGATCAGTTAGTCGGGTCATTGGTGTACTCGTAATTGGATCTTAAATCCGGGTATTATCAGCTGAGGATAAGAGAAAGGGATATCCCCAAGACAGCATTCAGCACGAGATACGGGCATTATGATTTTACCGTCATGCCATTTGGGCTGACTAATGCGCCATCAGTGTTCATGGATCTGATGAACAGAACTTTCAGAGAGTACCTGGAGCACTTCGTGATCGTCTTTATCAATGATATATTGGTGTACTTGCAGAGTGAGGAGGATCACTTTAAGCATCTGCATTTGGTATTGGAGACGCTGAAGAGGAATCAACTGTACGCCAAGTTCTCCAAATGCGAGTTTTTGTTGTCCTCAGTAGCGTTCCTTGGTCACATAGTTAGTGGAGAGGGAATTGCGGTGGATTCGGCGAAGATAGTTATTATACGAGAGTGGCCTGTGTTGTCTACGGTAACGGAAGTTCGGAGTTTTATGGGGCTTACCGGCTATTACAGGCGCTTTGTGGAGAACTTCTCGCGGATAGCGTTACCACTCACGACTTTGACGAGGAAAGAGCAGAAGTTTGTTTGGACGCCTGAGTGTGCACAAGCTTTCGAAGAGTTGAAAAGTCGGTTGACCACGGCACATGTTCTAAGTTTGCCAAGTGGGACCGAAGGATTTGAGTTCTACAGCAATGCTTCAGACAGTGGATTGGGTTGTGTTCTACTGCAACATGGAAGTGTGATAGCTTATGATTCGCGTAAGCTGAAGGTGTATGAGAGGAATTATCTGGTCTATAACTTGGAGTTAGCGGTCGTGATATTTTCCCTGAAGCTGTGGAGGCATTACTTGTATGGTGTGAAGGTCGATATCTATGCCGACCACAAGAGATTGAAGTACTTGTTGGATAAGAAGGATCTAAACATGCTGCAGCAGAGATGGATGGAGTTCCTGGGGGACTACACATTCAAGATTCACTATGTACCTGAGAAAGGCAAAGCAATTGCGGATGCGTTGAGTCGTAGAGCCCCGGCGCAAGCCAACTGGTTGTCGGTTCATAATGAGCATTTGATACGGGAATTGGAGGCATTAGAGATCTCTTGTGTTGACAAGCAGACTAGTGCCGAAGCGCAGTTGTCAGTATGACCTGGCTGATCGGATTCAGCAGGCTTTGGATTTGTATAGTAACATGGAGCAAATCATGGTTGATGCTTGGGATGGGTCAAATTCCCAATGTGATGTTGTGGATGGGATGTTATGGAAGGACAGTCGTTTGTGCGTCCCAAATGTGGGCAAACTGCCGGTGGAATTGATGTACGAGGCTCATCATACAAAGTACTCGATTCACCCGGGGAGCACGAAGTTGTACCGTGATATGAAGAAGTTGTTCTGGTAGTCAGGACTTAAATAGGATGTGGCACTGTAAGTGGTGAAGTGTCAAACATGCGCCTTAGTGAAGGCGGAGTGCCAGAAGCCTGTAGGTTTCTTGAAGTCCTTTCTTATCCTGGATTGGAAGTTTGACGACATTACAATGGACTTTGTGCATGGTTTGCCAAGGTCGCAGACGGGAAACGACATCATCTGGGTGATCGTAGATCATTTGACGAAAATGTCGCACTTCATTCCAAATAGGAAGGATGATTTGATGGAGAAATGTGCAAAAATGTATGTGGATATTATTGCGTGGCTTCACGGTATGCCCCACAGCATCATGAGTGACCAAGATGGGCAGTTCACATCCAATGACTGGAGGTTGGTGCAACCTCATTGGTACGAGCCATCCGAGAAAGATTGATAATTTCTCAGGACCGACAAGCTAGGTACTATAATGCAAAGCATAGGAATGTTGAGTTTGCTATTGCCGACTGGGTGTACATGAAGATTAAGCCGTTCAAGGGTGTCTCATGGGTACGGCGCTTCAAGAAGCTAAGCCCGAGGTACTTTGGACCGTTTGAGTTTCTGGAGTGGATTGACGAAGCAGCTTAATGATTAAGGCTATCAGCGGAACTGGGTGGTCTACATGGCGTATTACACATATCAGTGCTGCGAAAGGAGGTGCAAGAGCCTTCGTAAGTGATTGTGGTCGATCGAGTACCGGTTGATAATGGGCTGACGATGAAGGTCAAGCCCGTTCGCATTGAGGACTCGAAAGTCAAGCGACTTCGTAACAAGGATATCACGATGGTCAAGGTCTGTTGGGACAACTGCGGTCGGGAGGAGTTCTTGTTGGAATGAGAGCAGACCATGCTTGAGGAGTACCCAGAGTTATTCCACTCAGGTATTGTTTAAGTTTTGTTTATATTTTTCTTTCTTAATTTCGGGACTAAATTCTTTTAAGAGGGAGAGAATTGTAATTCCCCGAAACTCAAAAGAGGGACGGGCGACATTTAGAACCAAATTTGGTGCTTTGTAGGGGTCACAAGGCATGGGACACGGGTGTGTCCCAGGGCCATGTCGTGCTCGGGTTCGACGATCTGGCTGTGTGGTCGACGAAATTGCAGTGAACGATCATCGAGACAGCGAACACGGCCTGAGACACGGGCGTGTCCCAGGTCGTGACCTGCTTGGGCTGTTAGCCGAGCTGTGTCGGGGGAGGAATACGGCTTGGAGCCCAGGCGTGTTCGAGTTGACACAGGCATGTCAAATTGGACATGGGCGTTTCGAGGACACGTGTTCTCTTCGGGATGTTTTGGTCCTGTGTCGATGGAGGAACACGCCCCGCAACACGGACGTGTACTGATTGACATGGGCGTGTCAAGTGTGATACGGGCATGTCGAGAGCCCGTGTCCTGGTCCGAATGCGACTGTTTTAGCGTTGATTGAGAAACACGACCTTGGACACGGGCGTGTCACAAGCCGTGTTCGGCCCAGGAATCTGATTTTAAGTGCGAATCATGGCCGTCAGTTTCCTTCTTTTGGAATCCAAGGGCCCAGGGCTGTTCTTGCTGGGTTATATCCGGGAATAGGGTTTGAAACCCTCATATCCCTTTGAGCTTTCTCTTTCTAAAACCTTAGAGAGAGGGGAGAGCAAGGAAGATGGAGAAGGAGAGTTCCGGCCGTCGGTGAAGCTTCGGAGCCCCAAAACGCAAGCCGAGTTCAGATCTACGGAGACGAGGCCGTTGCAGTGCTTTTCATCCATCTAGATCTACATGGCGATAAAGAGAAATGCTAGGGTAACAATTCTCATCTTGGACATGTAAACTCCTCTTTCCTTTTTGCATAGGAAGCCTGCTCTCGCGAGTATGTGTCGAGTGTGAGGTATTCCTTTGGGTAGACATGAATAGTCCCTGTTATTTTGCATGTAGAGTCCGGAATCGAAGTACGGACATAGGCATGGTGTGTGAAACCTACCCGGATAAGTTGGTCTGTATCGGTGATGTTGTATTGCATGAATGGCCGGAGAAGACTCCGCGCCGATGGTTATTTTTCGGGTTTTTTTTGCGATAGATTGCAATAGGGAGCCTTGGGGATTAACCTCAAGGTGCACCCGGAAAACTGTGCAGAAATGTTGTTCTGCCATCTTGGTGGCCTGGGAGCCAACTTGTACATAATTGGGTTATGTAATATTGTTTGTTCGATACTCGGGCTTCGGGAAAGCTTGACCCGCGCCGATGACATAAATTGTCGTGGCGAGGTTAGCAACGGGTTGAGTGGAACCATTCTCGCTCTATACGGTTCAGTTTTCGGGGACTACCGATGGCATAGAGGTCGGGTCTTAGGCTGTCGATGACTTCAATTTTCGTGACTTCTGCCTGAAAGACTCAAATGCTCACGAGTTTGCCATCCTAGGGGCGGTGGTGGACCGAGTTCACTGTATAAGTGCCCGGAGAGCAAGGGTGTGTGGTCGTGTGTGTCTATGCCTGTGGTGAAGTGTGCTTAAATTGTACTTTCACTATCTTGTTTGGTTTTTACTAATGCACTGCAGGGAAGGAGCAATGCCGCCCCGAGTTTAGGGGCGGGGTCATTATAATTTAGTCAGCTTTAGCTGACCCTTGCTTTTGTTTGACACCGCTTCGGTGGATTGTTTCTTGCAGGTGCTGCGGAGCCCAGTGGAAAATAGCAGGAAAAAGCCCTTGTTGCTGAGCCGACCCTCGAAGGCCTTTGCAAATGTTTACTTTTATTCTCAAGTGTGACCGGCCTGCGTGCCATTGTTTGGAAGACACTATTTATTTGAGTAAACTCTTGTAAGGTCATAAGGACAAATTACTTTGCGTATTTGTACGTTCATTCCATTTGGGTTATTATTTTAGTGGACATTCATGCTGTGGCTGAGTTCTTAATTTTGCAACATTTAAAGTGCTTCCGCTAGAATGTACTATGTGTAGGACGTTGGTTATTGGAAGGATGGTTTCATTACATAACCCTTCGGTCTGTCTGTGGTATATGGCGTCAGGCCCCGGTCGAACCTACTGTTATATGCCATTTGACGGATAGGGGGTGTTACATGTGCTTTGGAAGGAAAGGGACAGGATGTTGATTGAAGCTGCTGACCGTATGATCTACATCGAATTCCAAGAGGGTCCCTTAATCCCCATGAAGATCTCAGTTATGTATGCCAACATCCAGACTCCTAAATCATATCAAGAAATGAACAAGGATGAGCTCCTCCTTGCCTCCATGGACAAGAAAGACAAAATATCATTGTCAGTGCAGTAGATGATTCTACATTCCAGAATCTGGTGCACTGCAAGACCTCCAAGGAGATGTGAGACATCCTAGTGGTGTTCATGGAGGGTTCAGAATAGGTGAGGGATGATAGGAAATCCTTGCTCAACCAAGAGTATGCGGCCTTCAGGCAAGGAACGTCTCAGGGCATTGCTGAAAGTTTTGAAATATTTTTCAGAACTATTAATGAACTGAGAACTTATGGAAGGGTATTCAGCACTTATGAGCTAAATGACAAATTTCTCAGGTCCCTCACCAAGGATTGAGACACAAAGATCTGTGTCATCTGGGAGATGGGCAGGCTAGCTGACACACCACCTCCAACCCTATTTGGAAATCTACTGCCCTATGAGATGCGACTTGCTGCAATGAAGGAAGAAGAAGAGAATACCAGCAAGTCACAAAGCAAGGAGAAATCTGTGGCTTTCAAAGCTGATGCTTCAACCAAGAGCAGAAGGAAGATCTCTCCAGTGAGGAGAAATGATGTGTCAGAATCTGAGAGCTCAAGGTCCATCTCATCTGACAGTCATACATCTGACGAGGACCTTGCTGCCTTCTCCAGGCAGTTTCAGAAATTCATGAAGAAGGGGCATTGGAAGAACAGAAGGCCATCTTCCTCCTCTCAACACAGTAGGAAATCCTCTAAGTAGGACAGGTATGCTCCTAACTCTAATAAACAATCTTCCTCTAATATTATTTGTTTTTGTTGCAGCAAACCTGGGCATGTAATTATTGATTGCCCAATGAAGAGGAAAGATGAAAGAGTGAAGAAGCACCACAAGGGAAAGAAGAAGGAGAAGTCCCTTGTGGCCAAGATGGGGAAGACCTGCTCTGACTCTTCCTATGAGTAAGATAGTGAAGAAGATGAAGCCTACATTGGGCTTATTGTTGTTGCTGAAGAGGAAGCTGAAGAATTCCCTGCTACTAGAATAGGGATCAGGGCCCCTTTATCACACTCAGATAGTGACTTAGAGGTGGATGAAGATGAAGTATGAGATTCTCAGTGTCATGGATTAATGGAGATGACAGATGAAGAAAGCATCCAGGATCAGCCTGGTCAGACTCAAGTACATGCTAAACAATATTCTTTTATTTCTAGTCATGAGGCTAACTCAGTATCTAAAGCTCAATCATCAAGAGATGAAGGGGATTCAGACTCTAAGGATGATGTAAACTCCATAATTGCCAAGTATGGAGAACTTGAGGCTTTCAAGAAATGCAAGCTACTTGCCAAGAGGCAGTCAAAAGAGCTCCTTAGTCTTAAAAGAAAGTGTGAAGACCAAGAAAAAGCCCTCACTGACATGGCTGCACATGCAGGCTAGCACAAGGAGATCATTGACAGTGAGTATGTGGTAAGAGTCTCAAATGAGAAACTTATCTAGAAACTTGAAAAAGATCTTTTTAATGAGAAATTTCTGGTGACAAAATTTTCGAAGCCAAGCACTATGCTGCCCTTAATTGATACCCACCATACTCAAGCTGGTAAGAAAGGGTTGGGATTTAAGAAACCTGTTAGACCTTTCAATCCAAGAGGAAAGGGAAAAGGGAAGGCACCAGTTGTGCCTCTAGCCTCACTGCCTCAAATTTCTTTTCAGAGAGTGTTGTTGCCTTCTGATAGGTATGACCATGAAAGCTGTTATGGTCACTAGGAGAACGACAGATCCACTAATATGGACCAATGTGGCCCCAGCCATGGTGGAAGGTACAACCATGTGAAAGCCTTTAAGGCTGCCCATGAGGAAATCCAAATGGCCAATCCTGGACCATTTGTTTTTTGTGCCCCAGCCCCAAAACTCAAAGATAGTGCTACTGCTAAAAATCTAAATCATCCAGCAAAAGTTGTGACTTAAGGTGAGTCTTCTGCGGGACTGTAATGGTAATATCAGATGTTATCAGATGCATGTTAGCTGAAAAGAGACATGCAGGTGGTGGTTCTCAGAGAAGACCAACACAACCAGCTGAAAGACTGTCCTTCAGTCAAATTATTGCTGAAAGAAGGCAGATGTATAGAGCAGCACATCTGCCCAGTATTCAGGAAGTAGTACTGTAATGTCCCGATTCGCACTAGGACCCTCGTACGCATTTTTGAGTCAGGTGAGCTGACTTGGGTTCAGGTGAGTGCTGGCAACTGGGCTGTTCTTGTAAATGGGAGGAGAAATCAGTCCAGAATACAACACGGGTAGGGCCACAGGCATGTCCCTACCCGTGTGGGAGAACCCTGCTCTCGAGTCGATGACTCGAGTATGTCCAGTGAAGGATACCGGTAGTGACACGGGTGTGTCACTACCCGTGTGCAGGATGATATGGCAGGGGCACGGCATGCCCCCTACCCGTGTATGTTAAACCATTATTCCCGTGAAGGACATGGGTAGAGACACGGGCGTGTCCCTATCCATGTCAAGCCAAGAAACTCTCGAGTAGATGGCTCGAGTTGTCCAAGAGAAGGACACAGCTATTAACAAGGGCGTGTCACTACTCGTGTGAAGAGGATACGGGTAGAGACACGGGCGTGTCCGTACCCATGTGTGTCGAGTGGAGCTCGACGAAGTGTCCCCGAGAAGTGCACAGGTAGTGACACGGGCGTGTCATTACCCGAGTGTGTGTCGAGTTGAATTCGACGAAGCATGTCCAGAGAAGGACATGGCTAGAGAACACAGCCATATCATGTGGACACGGGTAAGGACACGGGCGTGTCCCTACCCGTGTCGAGTATTGAACCGACACTAAAACCGTCGTCGACGCTTCGCTCGAGCAGGACACGGGTAAGGACACAGGAGTGTCCCTACCTGTGTCACTTTTCATTTTTAAGGGTAGTGAAAACCCTAGCCTTTTTAACTCCTCATTCCAGCAATTTTTCTAAGAGAATTTCTGTAGAGATGGAGAAACTGCTGGAGCAAGTCCTAGGGGAGAAGATCCGCCGCCGCCGTGAAGGAGATGATGCCGCCGAGAAGAGTTACACGATCCATGGCCGGAAATGGTAGAAACATCGGAAATGAGTTGAACTTCCTCCCCTCTCCCTTGGTTCTAGATCTCTAGATATCTAGGTGATATGTCGACTCAAAAGATTCTAGACTAGCGAGATGGTGATTTCTCTAGGAAGAGGCCGTTCTAGGGCTTGTGCTCTAAGGTTAGTGGTGTCTTCAACCTCTCCAACCTTCTATGCGAAGATGGGGGATGGTTTGGTGAAAAGTCATGGCCTCATGAGGGTGAATAAGGGAGGAGGAATTTCTGGAGGTAATTTTGGAAGATCGACTTGAGGAAGAAGATGAACCAATGTCGTTCATTCCGCTTTAAGATGCGTGCAGAATCTGTGTTCTGTGCGTAGCGATCTTCTTGTCCATTTTCATATGTGATATGGCCAGATCTGGTCTTTTGCCTAAACATGAAAGTTGAAGTCCTTGAAAATACCTTTCCAACGAGTGGTTGCATAATTCAGGCGAAGTCTGTAGCCACAGGAACGTCTGAACAAACATGACGTCCGATAAATCCTGCATGCAGAAATTGTGTTATATACGCAGCAGACTTCAAGGCTGATTTCAAGTATGATAATATTGAATCTGGGTTGTGGTCTGAACATAAACGTTGTTGCCCATGGAAAGACCTTTCCATCAAGGGGTTACATATCTTCACCGGATTCCTGTAGATTCAGGAATCTCCAGTCGACTTTGCTCTCCAGATTTATCCTGTACTTAAATTCTGTGTTTGGAATTATATTGGATTTGGACTCGGTAGAGATAATGTTGCAAATTAACTTGAGGTTCGGTGAACTCTTTTATGTTAACCATCTTAGTACAATGAATGATGAAGTTTATTAATTGAATTCCACATAATTGATTTTGAAGCGAAGCATACTTAAACGAAATGATTTGATAGAAATTGATAGACTAATATAAATGTGCATCATGTTAATAACGTGTTGAATCATTTGGGATGAAAGGTAGGATGATAACCTATGGCCACGTGTATAATTGTTTAACGGAATGAATTTAGTGTCCAATGCTTAGAGTGTCGTCTCCCTACGGGTAGCATTGTGAAAGGATGTAAGTGCAGTATTGACCGTCACTAGTTGGGATAGCAATGAGATGAGTCAAAGTCGGACGGTTGGGATTGGTCCTCAGTGTTCACGTCCCGGGGCTCCTTCCGTGCCGAGTGAATGGTTGGGCTTTGTCCTCGTGCTTTCTCCAAGGCTCCTTCCATGCCACGGTGATATGGAATTGCATGCGGTGTGAGTCGACACGGGGTGTCATAATCCTGGGTTAAGGATAGTGTGGCAGGTCTACGGGCTCGCTAGTCATCTCACCGACGAGAGTTGAGAGTTAAACTTTAGGCGGTTGGGCTTGGTCCTCAGTGTTCATGTCCCGGGGCTCCTTCTGTGTCAAGTGAACGGTTAGGCTTGGTCCTCGTGCTTTCTTTCGAGCCTCCTTCCGAGTCACACAAGGCCAGTTCGGGGCTTGGTTCTCAGTGCACATCTACCCGAGACTCCCGCTGGGCCATAGTACGCATGTGCTCCGCTGTTGTGTTCTTAGCATTGAGGTGTACGGAGGCCAAAGTGAAGCAGTGTGGATGCCCTCTTAGTAGTAGAGAATCCCTCTCTACTGTCGCCGCCTGGCCACGACGGTTGGTGCCTGAGAGGTTAGCTACCTGCTCGAAAAGTGGGAACTACTAGTTTGTGTCAACACAGCGACTGCATGTGTGTGATCATGGGTGAGTCATTGCATAGCATACATACCATTACATAGCATTGCACAAACAAGATACTCATCATACAAGTTTGTATGGACACCCTTATACGATGAGTTACTTTATGTAAACCGATCCTTAACGTATAAGCTTGTATGGGCATCCTTATAAGTTAAGTTAGTTTCCTGCTGTAGATACTTATACTTGATGGTTTGTTATTGCTTTTGTAGAACTGCTAGATTATACTGCTGTTAATCTTATTGTACTATTACCACCTGCTTGTACCTGCTTATACTGTTTATTATACTTTTTACCCTTGCTCTTTTGTCCGCCCGGTGCCGAGGAGTCGCTAGGGGAGAGGATGTGAAGACACTTAGTCTTTTCGACTAATGGATGCTACATCTTCCTTTTTAGGAGGTCACCCCGCATGTAGAGGAGCTGTAAAATATGCAGCAGGAGAGCCAGGCCAGGACGACAGGGCCTGAAGGGACGGTACCGTCGCTACCATCGGTTACAGATGTGATTGTTGAGCGACTCTGGTGTAGCCTTTTGGGCGTTTATTAGCTGTACTCTGATACTGTAGAAGCATGTTTTAGCTTCTTTATTTGATGTACTTTTGGACATATATGCTTTGTGTGGATTTGACTTCTCTTATTATTGTTTTGGTTGGGTTGACATATATTGGTATTGGTTGTAGCCGGCAGAATAGGCGTCTTGTGGTACAGGTTAGCCAGTGTGCTAATGCTACCGCAAGACGGCTGTTCTGGGCATAAGACCTCCTTCGTGTCGTGTTTTGGGATCCGGGAGGGGGGTCTTACAAATGGTATTAGTTTGCCACTATCCTCAACTAAAGAAGTCATTCAACAATGGTACCACCCCCGTTCGATTAGTCAGTTTGGGGTCAAACTGAATTAGCGGAAGCAGTGGTGTGCCCATATGTAATTCACACCAAGTATGTCCAACTTTGACCTTAAGATTAGCCAACATGACCATAAGTTTGTATTCTATGTTTAGATTCTAGTGCACATTGAGCCGATGGGGGGCACTCCTGGCCATTCCATCCCACTCAGTTCCAACAATCCGAGTTGGGAAGACGATCTCCGCCATCCTGGATGCCTTTAGGGCGCAACAGCCTCCGATGCAACAACATGCTCCGGGCTCTAACTGGCTGAGCACCTTTCAGGCTCTCTCCCCTATCGCCTACCTCGGGACGGAGTAGGCCGTACGCATAGAGGAATGGCTTGACACGGTGCAGGAGTTGTTGGCGGTGATCCGTTTCCCAGCCAACATGGCTGTGACATTGGCGTTGTCCGTCTTGGAACTACATGCTAAGAGGTGGTGGAAGTCCCTCATGGGCTCCACCTTCCAAGGGCGAGTTTATACAGAGATAAGCTGGAGCGAGTTCAACGGAGTTTTCTTGGAGCACTTCATTCTCTCATCTGCTCGAGATGAACTCGAAGAGAGGTTTCTTCTTGCTGAAGCAAGTATCAAAGACGGTTACGGAATACCAGCAAGAGTTCCAGCACCTCGCGAGGTTGGCAGATTCATATGATTTGGATGATAGAGGATACGCTAAGCATTTCTACAAAGGGCCGCGAGATCCCCTATGGCAGGCCCTTTTGTTTATAGAGGATGCTAGCTTGGCAGAGAATATCGACATGGCGAAGAGATTGGAGGCAGACCACTTGGGAAGTGATTAGAGGCCTGCGGAGGGCGTGATGAAAGCTGGCCCAAGAAATAGAAGGAGACAGGACTTTAGAAGAGGAAGAGGACATCAAAGAGGTGGAGGACATTTCCATAGAGATTTTAGAGTGGATCATCCAGTTCCGCAGCCGCCTGCGTTGCCTCCACTGCCTCAGCCTCAACAACTTCAGCAACCTGAGAGGCATCGTGGGCTGGTTTGTTTCGAATGCAACCAACCAGGGCCACATCCGACGCTACTGCCCACAGTTGTTTGAGAACGTCCCTCCTGCTCTCCCACCGGCAGCTCGTCGAGGACGGGGTTACATGCATGGTCGAGGACGAGGACCGTGAGGAGGAAACCCCGGCCCTGCCCGGTATCAGGTGTACGCGCTAGACATGGCCAAGAACGGAATCCCCAAGATGTGATTGCAGGTATGTTTCAGTTAGCTTTCTCATTTTTGTTGTTTAAACTTAAGTTGCTTAAGACATACTTGACACCTAGTGTTGAGTTTTGGTTATTGGTACTTAGGCACCGTGGTAGTCGGCGGGAAGACGGCCTATGCGTTGTTCGATACCGGTGACTCACACACTTTTGTGTTTGAGGACTTCATCAAAGACATGGTGGGTGTACAATACTTTACTGGTATAGCTCGACGAGTACGCCTCTCGGACAGCTCTGAGATGATCACAACCTCCAAGTGCAAATTTGAGATACTTATTGATGGAAAGGCCTTTGATACGCCTGCCACAGTCTTTAGGATGCTAGAGTTTGATCTCATTCTGGGTATGACGTGGTTGGACTGGAACTTCGCAAGGATGATTGTGTGGAGAAACGAATCTATTTGAGACATGGGGACTCATATGTCATCTTCCAAGGTATTAGCTTCGCACCACGTAGGTTGTTATCTTCAGTTCAGGCGGTAAAAGCCCATAGGATGGGGGATGAAGTCTTCATGATCTGTTTCGAGTTGAAGAGATGGCGTTGGATATGAAAGATGTACGAGTAGTGCGGGACTTCCCCGAGGTATTTCTTGAGAAACTGCAAGGATTACCCCCGCATAGAGAAGTTGATTTTCAAATTAACCTAGTACCGGGTGCTAAACCTGTATCCAGGGCCCCTTACCAAATGGCCTTGAAGGAACTCGCGGAGTTCAGAGTTCAACTACAAGAACTGGTGGTGTCCGGGTTCGTTCGCCCCAGCTCGTCACCCTGGGGAGCCCCTGAATTGTTCGTCAAGAAGAAGGACAGAACATTACGGTTATGCATAGACTATCGGGAGCTCAATCGACTGACGGTGCGGAACACTTATCCGCTACCACGGATCGATGAGCTGTTCGATCAACTTTTAGGAGAGCATTGGTTTTCGAAGTTGGATCTGCGCTCGGGATATTATCAGTTGAGGATACAAGAAGGGGACATCCAAAAAATGGCCTTTAGCTTAAGATACAGACTGTACGAGTTCACCGTAATGCCGTTTGGGCTCACAAATGCCCCCTCGTCCTTCATGAGCCTGCTGAACAAGGTGTTTGAGCCTTTTTGGACATCTTCGACATCGTTTTCATCGACGACATCCTAGTCTACTCAAAGACGGAGGAGGAGCATATTGAGCACCTGAGCTTGGGATTGAAGAAATTAAAAGAGCACGCCTTATTTGCTAAATTTAGCAAGTGTTAGTTCTGGCTTAAGGAGATTGATTTCTTGGGCCACGTGATCAGTGGAGTTGTATTAGCAGTGTATCCAGCCAAGGTGCGTGCCGTGAAGGAGTGGTCTCCCTTGAAGTCAGCTTCCGATGTGCGGAGCTTCCTTGGACTTGCTGGGTACTACCACAAGTTCGTAAAAGGATTCTCCAAGATTGCCCTCCCTCTTACTTCCTTGACAAAGAAAGGTGTGTCATATGAGTGGAGACCCCAATGTGAAGCGGCATTCCAAGAGCTGAAGGATAGAATTACCTCCGCCCACATCCTAGAACTTCCATCTGGAAGGAAGGATTTCAAGTTTACACCGACATGTCATATCAAGGGATGGGAGCGGTATTGATGCAACACGGCCATGTAATTTCCTACGTCTCAAGACAGCTGAAGAAGCATGAGATCAATTATCTGGTTCATGATTTGGAGTTGGGAGTAGTGGTATTCGTCTTGAAGGTTTCGAGGCACTATCTATACAGCGTCAACTGCGAGATCTTTTCGGACCATAAAAACTTAAAGTACGTTCATGCACAGAAGGAGTTGAACTTGTGACAACGGTGGTGGTTAGAGTTTCTGTGCGATTATGAGTTCACCTTGAACTACCACCCCGGAAAAGCGAACTCGGTGGCTGATGCATTGAGCAGAAAGGTACCGGACTCGAGCCGAGAGCCTCAGTTAATGAGTATGGAGTTAGCTCGGATGATTGAAGAGATGGATATTACTTTGGTATATAAGGCTCCTTCGTCAGAGTATATGGAGTTCTTGGCAACCATGAGCATAGTTTGTGATATCCGGGACCGAATCCGAGCAGAGCAAGGAAGGGATGCAGCTATGGCCCCGGCAATCAAGTCAATTGAAGATTGGACTACTGATGAGTATACACTAAAAGATGGCCTCATTCATTTTCGCGGCCAGCTCTATATCCCCAAGGGCGGTAAAATCCGGGAGGATATCTCGAGAGAGGCACATTACTCTCAGTATTCAGTGCACCCTGGTATTGCCAAGATGTACGCCGGCTTACGGAAGACCATGTGTTGGCCGGGAATGAAGAAGGATGTCAGGTATTTTGTTACACATTGGGAAGCTTGTCAAAGGGTTAAGCGGAATGCTAGAGCCCCGTTGGTTTGTTACAGTCGTTGCTCATTCCTGAGTGGAAGTTCGAAGATATATCCATGGACTTCGTCCATGGGTTACCTCACCCACGCTCAGGGAACGATTCGGTGTGGGTGATCGTTGATCGACTGACGAAAGTAGCCCGGTTCATCCCTATGAAGAAAGACACTCACGTGGATGTCTTCGTACGCCTCTCTATGGAGTAGTTCATACGGTATTATGGCGTGCCTAAGACAATCGTTTCTAACAGGGATGGTCGTTTCACCTCAAAGGAGTGGAAGGCGGTACAGGAGTATTTGGGTTCGCGCCTTCGTTTAGCACCGCATTTCATCCTCAAACGGATGGGCAGTCTGAGAGGACCATCAGAACTGAAAGTGAGCTGTTAGATTAGGAATACTCTAGAGGGGGGGGGGAGAATATAGTATTCAGGGTTTATAAAATTTTCTTCTGATTTAATCTAGTGCAGGAACAAAATCAAAACAGCAATTCTAACAAAACAGCCACAGCACAAAAAACAAAAGAAAATGGAAATCCAGATAACATAATAATTTATAGTGGTTCCCCTAAACTTGGGTACATCCACTCTTCTACCACCATGGTAGGAATCCACTAAGATTTTTGATCAGGTGCCTGACACCAATGAGCTTTTGATCAGGTGCTCAAAAACCAATCCTCAAGTATTTTGATCAGGTGACTAGCAAACAGGAATAACTTTTGAAGGGAGTTATAACCCTTTATACAGTGGGGGGTGAGAGATGATTGTGTCTTCTCTTTCTCAATATACAACTGAGAATACTTGTGGATATTGATTTTAGCACAGGCTCCCCCAGAGGTATAGAATGTTTCAGAGAGATGGTGCCTTGCTGCATGGTGATAGGCCTTCAGTAGTACAACCTTGATCAATAGTTGTTCAGGAACTTCTTTGACAGATAGTGATGTAGTTGTCATTTGAAGTATCTTTGAGTGTTGAAGACAAAAGACTCTTGATTTTGATTAGGTGTTCTTCTTCTTCAGATAGCTGATGATCTTCAGGTCTAGGGCATCTTGAGTTGCTATATCAGAATTCAAAAAGAGAGAGCAGAGTTTTTCTTGTTGCAGACTGATTGTGTGTCACTTGTCCTATCTGTCTGTCGTCTGCTATCATTAGGAAAGGATAGAAAACTTCTTTTATATTTCCTGTCAAAAATTCTCTTTCGAAATTTGAAATCCTCTGCAATCAATGCTGACGACCTTGAGAATAAACGACATTAAATTATTTCCCCGACTATCCCATGGAAAAATGGCTGGAAATATTCCTGGAGAATATCATAATCAATGCTCTGTCTAACGGTTATATTCCAGAGATTATTTGAGCATTAATTACTCAGGAATTATTGCAGTAAGAAGGGGACAGAAGGATGGAAAATAACTAAGTCTGCATTCGTCGAACTGATAATAGAAATCGTCGAGCTGAGTTCACAGTTCGTCGAGCTGATTTGCTGTGTTCGTCGACCAGATGACTTCTGTTCGTCGAGCCGAGTTCCAAGATCGTCTAGCTGAGAGCAGAACTATATTCTCTAGAAACTTTGCCTTTTCTGCGTATGGAGTTCGACGAGCTGATAACTGGTTTCATCGACTGAAGTTCAGCAAAATATTTCTTGACTTTGAATAAGTTCAGATGCTTCTGGATGAAAGTGTTGAAGTGAAGTATCCAGAATTCGTCGACCTAAGAATTGGTTTCGTCGAGCTGAGAACCACTTAACTGCTGCTGGATAACTCTAGCTATTGTGGTCACAGTTCGTCGAGCTGAGAATCAAGTTCGTCGACCAAAGTCTGACTCTGTACTTAGAATAAAGAGATGTTTTCTGATCTTGAAGTGTTGAAGTATAGTGTCCAAAGTTCGTCGACCTGAGTACCAAGTTCGTCGACCTTAGTCTAGACAACATCTGAACTTGGAATTCTAAAGGTAGTCAAGATATCGTCAATCTGAGAATGAAGTTCGTCGAGCTCAGCTCAGAGAATTTTCTCTGAGATTGTCAAGCTGAGCACAACTATCGTCGACCTGAGTTCGACCAACGTCGAACTCATTTTACTTGGTCCTTTGATCAGGTGACTTGCAACCAGGAATAACTTTTGAAGGGAGTTATAACCCTTTATACAGTGGGGGGTGAGAGATGATTGTGTCTTCTCCTTATCAATATACAACTGAGAAGACTTGTGGATATTGATTTTAGCACATGCTCCCCCTGAGGTATAGAATGGTTCAGAGAGATGGAGCCTTGCTGTAGGGTGATAGGCCTTCAGTAGTACAGCCTTGATCAGCAGCTATTCAGGAACTTCTTTGACAGATAGTGATGTAGTTGTCCTTTGAAGTATCCTGGAGTGTTGAAGATAGAAGACTCTTGATTTTGATTAGGTGTTCTTCTTCTTCAGATAGCTGATGATCTTCAGGTTTAGGGCTTATTGAGTTACAGTATCAGAATTAAAAAAGAGAGAGCATAGTTTTTCTTGTTGCAGACAGATTGTGTGTCACTTATCCTATCTGTCTGTCGTCTGCTATCATTAGGAAAGGAGAGAAAACTTCTTTTATATTTCCTGTCAAAAATTCTCTTTCGAAATTTGAAATCCTTTGCAATCAATGCTAACGACCTTGAGAATAAATGACATTGAATTATTTCCCCAACTGTCCCATGGAAAAACGGCAAACAATAATCCTGGAGAAGACCATAATCAATGCTCTGTCTAACGGTTATATTACAAAGAATATTTGAGCATTAATTACTCAAGAATTATTGCAGTAAGAAGGGGACAGAAGGATGGAAAATAACTAAGTCTGGATTCATCGAACTGATAACAGAAATCGCCGAGCTCTGTTCACAGTTCGTCGAGCTGAGTTGCTGTTGTTGAAGCCAAAAATGACCTCAACGGGAGTTCAAAATAGTGGTGCAGCCAACACCTACTTCTCTCAAGCCTCAACCCTCGACTAGATGCAAAGGACCTAAGACTGACCCAAAGCCTCAGCAGGGAGGTCCCACCTCACACCCGAAAGATCTCTGAGAGCTTCCCCTCCAAAGCCAAAAGCTGTGCTAGGAGCTCCTCAGAAAGCACTGGAAGTTGGAAGATAATGAAAAGCCTGCTTTCCAAAGAGCCCTTATGGGTCTATTTATAGCCTTTGCTGACCTGAGATTACTGAAATGCCCTTGGCTGATCTGCCAATAGCCAAATCCCGTGGTTTATCCTGAGGGTATAGGGGTAATTTCGCCTGAGGGCAATTAGGTCATTTTACCTAAAGCCCTGGGCCCCACTCGGCGAGAGCTCTGAGCCGAGAGCCTTCTGTCTAGAGACCGGCGCAAGCATTCTCTCCTGCTTATAGGCGAGAGCTCCTTTGAGATTGGAGCTCGGCGCAAGCGCAAGCGTTCTCGTGTTGGTTGCATTCGACGATCTTGTCCTGTTGATTTCCGTTCGACGATTTGCCTGCGCCCGACGATTTGGGCCTGTTGATTTCCGTTCGACGATTTGGCTGCGCCCGACGATCTGGGTTCGATGATCGTCGAGCGCGGGGCGCTCTGTAGGCGAGGGAGCTTGGCTCTAGCGCAAGCGTTCCTGCCTACTTGGGCGAGATCTTCTTTAGGGCGAGAACTCCTCTGGCTAGCCTAATTGTGACTGTTGGTGCCTCCTGGTCTGACTCAGCGAATATGCGGTTGTACACAATCGCCGCTCTTTTTGAGCTAGCTCTGCGCTCGAAAAGACACATCCAACACATAAATATTCGCTGATCACGTGTCAACCTCAGGGAATCTTTTGGTGGGCCGTACCGTGGCTATAAATATATGAGCTGATAGACGACCATAATTCTTCCCTCGAGTCGTCATTCTTCGCATGAGCTCTCGCCTCCTCTCGCGATGCCTTCCAAGCGTGCTGACAAACCGCTTCCGTAGGATCTTCAAGACCGCATTGATGTGGCAATGGCGCGAGCCAAGGCTAACAGCGTCTTAATTGCGCCCTGGTTGGCGAGAAAGTAGTCAGCCGCTGAGCCCTCTCAGCCCAAGAAGAAAAAGAAGAAGGCAATGGTGGTCCAGCGAGACCTACCCCACGAGAACAGGAGCCCGCCTACCCCGACCCCAAGCCGTGCGGATGATACCTCTCCGCGGAAGGTATGTCTGGTTCGCTAATCATTGAAACCACTAGTTGCTTTGTAGCTGACGCGATACTTCTCGCAGGAAACGGTTCCCGACGTCATTAGATCTCCGCGGGAACCCTTAGACCCATCATCTCGCCCCCTTAAGGACCAACAGCGGGTCTCGGAGGTGGCTCCTCCGCCTAACCCGAGAACTGCAGGTAACCTTTCCATCCTCGCTCCTAACTCATATCTCAGAACGCTGAATTGTCTTCCCGCAGCGCCAGCTTTTGCCCAGCCGGGTCTCGCTACCCGGGAGAATGAAGCAAGGGTTGCAAATCATCCTGCCATCGCGGTTGATTCCTCCATACCGGCTGGAGGAATGGCTGCCGAATCTTCCGCAGCTCCCCAGGATGCCAGCCATCCCGCGGGAGTGGATAACTCCCCCCTGCTTCCGGCCAAGCCGGGATTACTACTCGCACAATCTTCCCCCCGGGAAAAGGAAAGCCAATCCACCTCCTCTTTGGAACTGAGTGGGGGGGGGGGGGGGCTTGGCCTGCTCGCCTGCCGTCGACCGGGGGTTCTCGCCATATTGCAGGTATGCGGTATGTTTATCATGATTATTACTTAGTTCTCGCCATGACTGGAATTCTTTTGCCAGGGGATCCGGGCTCGTAGTCGGGGGCAGACGCAGAGGAAGAAGAAAATGAAGAAGATGAAGACAGAGAGGGGGACGACGGCGAGAGCTCCCCCTTCCCTTCATCCGACGAGATGGAGTAGATCTTGACTAGTGCCAGGAGCGCTAAGAGACGGGGGAAGAAGGTTGCCGCCATCCTGTCAAAGCTCATACGGCGGGAGTGGGCCCGTGAATTCGCGGCGAGAGAGTTTCGCCAATCGGTGGAGAAGAGGCTGGAGGCTCTGGAGCTAGACTACCTCATCGGTGAGATGGATCAGCCAGGTGGGCCTACCGCCGGGTCTTCTCCCGAAAGGTGCATCGCGCGGATCCGGGACCTGTCTCTCCGGATCAACCTAGGATGCACCGTCATGTCATCCTACTACAACCCGCAGGCCCCACCAAGGACTAGGCAGCGGGAGCGAGGACGATTGCTGTGGGAGCCCTACTGATTCGCGAGATATCTTACCCTTCCTTGGCCCTGGCCTTCCCCTTCCCAAATGTACCCATATTTGTTTTCCTCAGTCTGTAACCAATAATCTTGCTACTATCTTTACCTTTTATTTAGCTTTCGCTCGGCGAGAGTAACTCCTGATTTTGTTAATATTATTATTGTTACTTTTTTGTTCAGCTCTAGTGCGGCGAGAGCAGTCTTACTTCCGCTCATTTTACTTGTCGCATGTCATATCATAATGATTGCGCCAATCACCTATCAGTCAGTCAGTCAAACTTCAGCGGGAAAACGAAGCGCCGCTGACTTAGGGCGGGCCGGCTGTACCCCCGCCGCCTTTTTGAAAACAGTCATGATTATCACGGTTTTCTATAAATAGGGAAGCTCACCTACCATATTCATTTCTCCGACCCAAATCCTCTCTTTTCCCTTGTCGCTCTCGCGGTTTGCCAAGAGCTCTCGCTTGCTTTCGCCTTCTCCTCCCGTTCTCGCACGGTTCTCGCTCTCGCATCCCCCCTAGAAACCTCGCCTACGACTTCAACACGATGCCGGGAGGAAGCGAGAGACTTTCAAATTGCGCGGAAGCCTTCCAGAAGCACCTGTTTCCCTCCTGCACCCTTACCGTGGACGAGTTCAACCTGACCCAAACTCGCTACGTTCCCGCCGGCTTCACCGCGTGGAACCCCGACAACCACGATAAGGTGGGCTTCCGCCTCCCGCTGTGGCCCGAGATGCGCCAGGCCCTCCAGTATTACGGAGTGGTTCCCGCGCAACTGAATCCAAACTCGGTCGCGATTCTGGTGGCCTTCATCTGTTATATGCAATCCGAGAGGATCGAGTTCAGCCTTCCAATCTTCCGGAAGCTGTTCATCTTCCGCGCCAAAGGAGGGGTGGTCTTCTTTTCAGGGCAGCAGCTCAAGACCACCTGTCTCGCCAATAAGCACCACCACTGGGGCGAGAGGTTCATCTTTGTTTCCGTTGATTTCGGGAACGTGCCTCTCGCGCCCATCCAATATGAAGACGCCGCCTACAAGCAGCCTTCCTTGGGCTCGCGCGAGAGCGCCCTCCTTGAGTTCTTCGGAACCAAGGACTTCAACGTCCTCTTCCTCCGGCGAGACGTTGATTCACTCCTCCCCGTGCCTCAGGGCGAAGGTAAGGTCTCGCCTTTGTCTCGCTATTCCCTTCCTTTTTAAGGTTAGAACTGAGTGTTGTCGCTTTCGCAGGAGAGCGTTAGATCCCCCTACACCAACCCTTTGACGAGGCTCGCACTGCCGGGAGCCAATCTGTGAAAGACCCACTGGCTCTCGCAAAGGCCGCGATGCAAGCTTGCCGGGATGAGCCGGCCCCTCTTCCTTCAACCGGCGTCGGGAAGCGAAAGCCCGGCGTCCCTCTGCCCCCACCGATCAAGAGGCCCAAGATAACTGATGCCGAGAAGGGTAAAGCCATTGTGGTGCCGCCCTCCCAACCTCTCGCTGTGGGTCGCTCCTTTGAAGAGATCCTGCAGGTCGTCAGCGAGATCGCGGCCACCAAAGGTGGCGTTGAGGCCCCTGCCGAGAACCCCCCGGCCCCTGGTGGAGCAGATGGCGAGGGAGCCGCCGCCGGGACCTCTAGCCAGTCTCCGCCTGGAGAGATGCCGCGGGGCCCTTGTAATTTTGGTCTCGGCATAAAGTGCCTGGACGCGGAAAACAAGACGCTGACACAGTGGGACCCTGACATCAACAGGGTCTCAATCTCATCTCTTCTCCCCAGCTGGGCGGAGCGAGATGAGGTCACCAGCGAGGCCTTCGCCTTGGGCTACTGCCTCTATAGCCGGGAGAACGTCAGCGTCTATGACAGGATGACCACCAGGCTCCTTTCTTATGACTACACCCGGGCCCTGATGCGCGGGCTGGAGCTTGCGCATATGTGTGCTCGCCAGAGTATCACCAACGACCGCAACTTCCAGGACATGTTCAAGGCCAGGGAGGGTGCGGTGGCTGAGGCGGCTACATTGAAGAAGGGGCTAGAAGATGCCAAGAAACAGCTGTCTTCGCGCCGGGCGGAAGAGGTAAGCGAGACCTTTCTCGTCACTCGCTCTCGCCACTACAGATTTCTACTTCATTCTTTTCCTTTCATGCTAACCTATCGCTATACACGATTCCGCTCAAGCCGCGGTGCTTTGCGTAGAGCTGGCCCAGGTGCGATACGAGAACGTCCTGTTGAGGGACCAGATCCTGCGCTTGGAGGCGAATGTGCCCCCTCCATTGGATGAGAGGTTGAAGAGCCGCTACTACTCTGTCTACGACATCGACAAGCTCCTCCAGGCCAACGTGCAAGCCACCGTCAAGCTGACCGTGGAGACGCTGCGGGATATCGGCTGCTTGTACGGGAGGGGCAAGACCATTACCGCCCTACATCTCCTCCCCTAGCTCTTCGAGCCTATCCCAAAGCCCCCAGGCATGCCTGATTCCCGTCCCTCGGATGTCCCGAAATCCCTTGCCGCTGGTGGCGAGACATCCAGGGAGAGCTCAGGCGAGAGCTCCAACGGGAGTTCAAGTGGGAGCTCTGAGGGGTATAGCTTGTCTCCCTGAGGGGCCCCCTTTTTCTTTCTTTTCTTTTCACCTCAATGTAAAGAGCGAGACGATCTAAACTTGTAATTATATAAAATACATTGTAAATGTTTTGCCGGTATTGTCCTGTTCTTATTGTGAATGCACTTAATACAATTGCTGTGGCCGAGTGCTTCTTAAGCACGCTTTCGCTGAGGCCCTCGGCCTCCCTAGGGTAGCCTACCATAGTGACGGATAGGCGGGAACCTGTCGAAAGAGCCCACGGCTTGGTCGTTTCGTTCCCGCGTTCTGCCGAAAACTGTCTGCCGGGAACATGGCTCGCGGGCCGTTTAAGACGAGGCCGTCCCCCTTTAGCTCGCGCAAACTGTCCGAAGCTTTCGCCCAACACCTCTCGCTGTCTGACCCAGAAAAGCTTGTCAGGAGCCTTCCGCCGAAAACTTCCTCGGCGAGATCTCCTTGACAGGGACCTCCCCAGCCGAGATCTTCTCTGGCCGAGACCTATACTGCCTTTACCTCCTTTTCATTTCGTGGTGCGATTCTTGCCTTGTTCAGAGCATCCGAGTCAGAGCGTCTCCTAGGATCAAAAACTTCCCTCCCCCAGGCGAGCCCTCGGGCCTGCCAGGCTAACGAGAGCCTGTGCAACGGGTCTACTTGGGGCCGAGCCGAGCTCGGGACGCCAATGGGGTTACCAAACTAAACCTATCCCCCACAGGCGAGCCTTCGGACCTGCCAGCTAGATGAGAGCCTGCGCAGCGGGTCTACATGGGGCCGAGCCGAGCTCGGGGTGCCGATGAAATTTCCACAAACCAAATCTATCCCCCACAGGCGAGCCTTCGGACCTGCCAGCTAGATGAGAGCCTGCGCAGTGGGTCTACCTGGGGCCAAGCCAAGCTCGGGGTGCCGATGAAGTTTCCACAAACCAAACCTATCCCCCACAGGGGAGCCTTCGGACCTGCTAGCTAGATAAGAGCCTGCGCAGCGGGTCTACCTAGGGCCGAGCCGAGCTCGGGGTGCCGATGATGTTTCCACAAACCAAACCTATCCCCCACAGGCGAGCCTTCGGACCTGCCAGCTAGATGAGAGCCTGCGCAGCGGGTCTACCTGGGGCCGAGCCGAGCTCGGGGTGCCGATGAAGTTTCCACAAACCAAACCTATCCCCCACACGCGAGCCTTCAGACCTGCCAGCTAGATGAGAGCCTATGCAGCGGGTCTACCTGGGGCCGAGCCGAGCTCAGGGTGCCGATGAAGTTTCCACAAACCAAACCTATCCCCCACAGGCGAGCCTTCGGACCTACCAACTAGATGAGAGCCTGCGCAGCGGGTCTACCTGGGGCCGAGCCGAGCTCGGGGTGTCGATGAAGTTTCCACAAACCAAACCATTCCCCCACAGGCGAGCGTTCGGACCTGCTAGCTAGATGAGAGCCTGCGCAGCGGGTCTACCTGGGGCCGAGCCGAGCTCGGTGTGCCGATGAAGTTCTCCAACCAAACCTATCCCCCACAGGCGAGCCTTCGGACCTGCCAGCTAGATGAGAGCCTGTGCAACGGGTCTACCTGGGGCCGAGCTGAGCTCGGGGTGTCGATGAAGTTTCCACAAACCAAACCTATCCCCCACAGGCGAGCCTTCGTACCTGACAGCTAGATGAGAGCCTGCGCAGCGGGTCTACCTGAGGTCGAGCCGAGCTCGGGGTGCCGATGATGTTTTCACAAACCAAACCTATCCCCCACAGGCGAGGCTTCGGACCTACCAGCTAGATGAGAGCCTGCATAGCGGGTCTACCAGGGGCCGAGCCGAGCTCGGGGTGCCGATGAAGTTCTCCAACCAAACATATCCCCCACATGCGAGCCTTCAGACCTGCCAGCTAAATGAGAGCCTGCGCAGCGGGTCTACCTGGGGCCGAGGCGAGCTCGGGGTGCCGATGAAGTTTCCACAAACCAAACCTATCCCCCACAGCTGAGCCTTTGGACATGCCAGCTAGATGAGAGCCTGCGCAGCGGGTCTACCTGCGGCCGAGCCGAGCTCGGGGTGCCGATGAAGTTCTCCAATCAAACCTATGGCCCACAGGCTAGCCTTCGGACCTGCCAGCTAGATGAGAGCCTGCGCAGCGGGTCTACCTGGGGCCGAGCCGAGCTCGGGGGTGCCGATGAAGTTCTCAAACCAAACCTATCCCCCACAGGCGAGCCTTCGGACCTGCCAGCTAGATGAGAGCTTGCGCAGCGGTTCTACCTGGGGCCGAGCCGAGCTCGGGGTGCCGATGAAGTTTCCACAAACCAAACCTATCCCCCACAGGCGAGCCTTCGGACCTGCCAGCTAGATGAGAGCCTGCGCAGCAGGTCTACCTGGGGCCGAGCCGAGCTCGGGGTACTACAGAACACATAATTACATTATATTATATAAAAAAATTCACAAAAGTCCATAGAAAATCAAGTCAACTGATGCAGTATAATAAGTTTAATTTCGAGATACATAATTACATCTTTCCCATTTCATGGGTAGAAGCGTTTCAGTCATCACCGCTCCAGGTGTGGCTTAAGGCTCTCCCCTCCACATCTTGGAGGTAGTAACCTCCTGTTCCAAGGGCTTCTTTCACTATGTACGGTCCTTTCCAGTTCGGGTTGAGATTGCCCACGGGAGCCGACCTTCCTGCCGCGTCAACATTTCTCAGCACCAGATCACCTTCAGTAAACTGCTTGACCCTGACATGTTTATCAAAATATTTGGCCATCCGCCGCTTGATCTCTTCCTGCCTGATAGCTGCCACGTCCCGCAGTTCTTCCACTATATCTAGTGAGAGGCGTAGCCCTTCTTCATTTTCCAACCTCGAAGTCTCGTCTCCTTCGCCCACGCTGTGACCCTCGGTGACCGAACCTTGAACTCCACTGGTAGGACTGCCTCACACCCATGAGAAACTCACCGGTGGCCGTGTTCGGGGTCGTTCGCAAGGCCCACAGGACCGAGGGGAGATGCTCCACCCAATTTCCATTTAAGTTCTCCACCTTTTTATTTAGTAGGTTTACAATGATTTTGTTCGCCGCTTCCACCTGGTCGTTGCTCTGGGGGTGGTGGACAGAGGCGAATCTGAGGTCTATCCCCAATTGGCCGCAGAAGCTGATGAACTCTTCACTGGAAAACTGGGGGCCATTATCTGTCGCTATTGCTTGAGGCAACCCGTGTCTGCATATGATCTCCCCCCAGATGAAGTTCCTTATGACTTGCGAGGTGACCTTGGCCAAGGCTTTAACCTCAAGCACTTTGAGAAGTAATCGACCATGACCAAGAGGAACCTCCTCTGTCCACTAGCTGGGGGGAAAGGTCCAACTAAATCCATCCCCCAGATGGCGAACGGCCACGGTGCTGTGATGCTTCAGAGGCTTTGGGCTGCCAGGAGTTGAAGAGGGGCACGTAGCTGACATTTTTGACACCTCCTTGCAAACTCAGCGGCATCCTTCCTTAGGGTGGGCCAGAAGTACCCCTACCTGACCACCCTTGCCTCCAACGTCCTCCCTCTAGAATGACTGCCACACTCACCCGAGTGCACCTCTCCCAAGATCCTTGGGATCTCTTCTTCGATCACACATCTATCTAGGAGCCCTGACAACATCTTACAATGTAGGCCCCCTTCTATCATTAGGTAGTGAGATGCCTTGCGCCTGAAGCTTCTCCCGTCCTTGGTCCCCTCAGGAAGTTCACCCGTGATTAGGAAGGTCACCAATGGATCCACCCACGAGGGTCGCCGATCCACCATCATCAACTCTCCTTCCTCGATAGCCGGTCGAAATAGCTCCGTCAAGGTCCCTCCTCCCCGAGGTCCAAACTTAGCCAATCGATCGGCAGCTGCGCTCTCCTCCCTGGGGACATGCTGGATTGAGAATGACCGGAACCCATCGATGATCGCCCTTACCTTGGACACGTATTTTATGAGGGTAGGCACCCCAACTTCAAACTCTCCCCAGATCTGCGACGCTACTACCTTTGAATCGGTGAAGGCCTCCACATCTTGAATCTCAAGCTCCTTTGCCAAGCGAAGGCCGGCGATCACGGCCTCAAACTCCGCTTGGTTGTTGGTCACTGGAAAATGGTAGGCCACCGCCTGCTTTATCGCGACTCCTTGGGGGCTGATCAGCACCACTCCTCCCCTGAGGGAATGCTTTCACAAGGCCCCATCGACCATCATCTTCCATGCTTCCCATGGCTGCTGCTCTCCCTCCTCGACCTCGACAACATAATCTGCTAGGAAGTCCGCCACTGCCTGCGCCTTGATGGAGAGTCTTGGAACAAAAGAGATGTCGAACTCGCTTAGCTCAATAGACCACTTAGTAAGTCTCCCCGAGTGTTCCACTCCTTCGAAGATCTTGCGAAGAGGAAGGTCGGTCACCACCCTAATCGAATGTGCTTGAAAGTATGGTCGGAGTTTCCTGGCAGATATGACCAAAGCGTAAGCTAGTTTTTCGAGGATGGGGTAGCGGAGCTCTGCTTTCTTCAATATCCGGCTGACGTAGTAGATGGGCAGTTGCTTCTTTCCTTCATCCCTCACTAGGACGGAGCTTACCACCTCCGCTCCTGCCCCAAGGTACAAGGTCAGGTCCTCCCCTTCTTTTGGACTCTGAGCAGAGGAGCCTGAGAGAGCTGTCTCTTCAGCCCTTGGAAGGCTTCTTCGCATTCGGTGGTCCACTCAAACCTTTGGTTCCCTCTCAGCACCTTGAAGAACGAAGAACATTTGTCCCCTGACCTGGAGAGGAACCTGCTCAGCCCAGCCAACCTGCCTGTCAAATGCTGGAGCTCCTTTGCATCGCGAGGTGATTCGAAATCCAGGATGTCCTTTACCTTGTCCGGGTTAGGCTCCACCCCTGCCGGAGTCAAGAGATGCCCCAGGAAATTCCCGCAGCTGGCCCCGAAGAAACACTTCAAGGGGTTCAGCCTCATCTTAAACCTCCTCAGGGTGGCAAATGTCTCCTCTAGATCTTTTAGGTGCGAATCCACGCACTTGCTCTTGATCATTAGGTCGTCGACATAGACCTCCAAGTATCTCCTCCTCTGATCTCGGAAGACCCGATCCATCATGCGTTGGTAGGTTGCCCCTGCGTTCTTCAAACAAAGGGCATCATTTTGTAACTGAAGCACCCCTCCCTCGTGATGAAGGAAACATCCTTGACATCGGGAGGGTGCATCCGGATCTGGTGATAACCTGAAAAAGCATCCAAAAGGCTCATGATAGAAAAACCGACGGCTGAATCAACCAGCACGTCGATCCGAGGCAGGGGGTAGCAATCCTTAGGGCATGATTTATTTAACAAAGAAAAGTCAATACACATTCTCCATTTACCACCCCCTTTTTTAACCATTACCACATTCGAGATCCAGCCTGGATACTGGATCTCTTAGATGAAGCCGGCCTCTAGGAGCTACCTGAGTTCTTCGCGGATGGGCTCCTCCAGCTTGGTGGCGATGGCTCTCATCTTTTGGCGTATGGGGCGAGTGTGGAGGTCCAGGTTCAGGCGATGGCAGGCCACGTCCGCGTCGATGCCCAGCATGTCTGCCGCACTCGAAGCGAAGATGTGGATGTGGCTTTGAATGCAAGCCCGCACTCGCTCCCGGGCCTCGGGACTCAAGCCCCCGCTGACCCGCACCCCTTGCACCTGCCCTGCGTTGGTGAAGACCACCATCTCCACCACTTCCTCGGCCGGCTCCAGCCGCGACTGCTCCCAGCCGACCCTTGCCTCTTCCTCCAACTCCAGCTCCTCCCTTCCTACCTTCTCCTTGATCTCCATTGCCTCCTCCGGCCCCTCCTGCTGCTGCTCGACTTCCACGCCCCTCCGGGCCTCTCCCTTAGCTCCTCCTGCTTCTTGTTCTTCTACCTCCCTCGCCTCTTCCGGGCTCTCCTGCTCCTCGTCCCCCTGGACCTCCTGCACATCTCCTCCCTGCTGCTCCTCAATCTCCTCCCCTCCGACTTCCTCTTCAGCTACCTCTCTCGCCTCCTCTAAGCTCATCTCCTCTTCTCCGACAACCTCTTCATGTGCCACCATCTCCATCTCCAACTCCTCTGCCTCTGCCATCCATGATATGGTGTTGAATTCCGTAACGTAGCATTGTCTCTCCACCATCGGGTCCCCTCTTACCCTGACTTGCACCCCTCCATTGTTGAACTTGACGCACTGATGAAATGAGGAGGGGACGCAGCGAAAGGCGCTGATGAGGGGGCGCCCAAAGATGGCATTATAGCTGCGTGGGGCATCCACGATCATGAACCTGCAGTTCCGTGACACGCCCCCCAATTTCACATGCAGCCCTACTCCCCCTTCCACTTCCTTCCTTTCTCCGGAGAACCCGAACAGCGGTCCATCTGAAGCCAACATCCTCTTCCCTTCAACCCTCATCTCATCGAAGGCCTTCTTAAAGATGACATTCACCGAGCTACCGTTGTCTACCATTATCCTTGAGTCCGTATAATTCTCCACTGCCATCTGGATCACCAGAGCGTCACAGAACGGATCTTCGTAGTCCGACATGTCTGCTGACGAGAAGGTGATTTTTTCTTCCGACGGGGGAGCCTGGGAGGTAGAGGCGACCCCCCTTCGGTACATAGTTTGAAGGCTCCCCTTCCGGGTTGCCTCAATCCCCACTCCTCCGTGGATTACCCCGATCCCTCCCCGGGTCCCAACGTCTACCAGGTCTTCACATCTATCCTCCATCTCCCCCTGCTGCACTTCTATGATCCTAACCGGCGGATTCTGCCTCCCTGCTCCTCTTGCTTCCCTCATCTCCAAGAACTCAGGGCAGGTGGCCATTGCGTGGCCCTCCTCCTGGTGGAAGTCACAAAAGAGCAACGCCACCCTACCCCTTCTTCCTTCTCCTACTCCTCTTCTCCCTCCTCCTCGAACTCCTCTCCTCACTCCTCTTCCTCTGCCCACCTCCATGGCCTCTTGCGGCTGCGGGGCATGGCCCCTTGGCTCCTGCCTCCATGCTAGTTGATCGAACCTCCTGGGTTCCCGAAAGTTATCTCTCCCTTGGTAGCCTCCTCCTCGGCCCTGGGGGCGACCCTCCTGGGGCATCTAACCCAACCGGTTGTTCGGCTCCCGGGCCCCCATCCCTGTTGCTGCCCCTGCCTTCGGGGTTCTTCTCTCCTCCTTTCTTCTCTATGCTCCATCTGCTCCCTCGGCTCCTTCTGCCTTCCTACTGCAGGTTCCTTCACATCGTCCTCCGCCAGGCTGGCCAACTTCCTGGCGAATAATGGGTTTTCCCTCTCGAAGTCTATATCCTTTGCCGCCCTCTCCATGAGCTCCTCAAAGGAGAGGGGGGGGGGTGCTCTCTTCAATTCCATACTGAAGAATCCCGGTCTCAGCCACAGGGTGAAGGATAGCATAAGTGCGTACCCTGGGACCTCCTGGACCAGGAGGATCTCTTCCTGAAACCGTTCGACATAATGACCCAGTGTCTCATCCGGCTTCTGCCTCACCGCAAACAGGCGCTCCGCCTCCTTCTTCCGCTTCATCGAGGTTGAGAACCTCAACAGGAAACTTCTCCGCAGATCCTCAAAACAGTAGATTGATCTTGCTGGCAACTGGTGGAACCAGTCCCGAGCCTTCTCCTTCAACGTGATGGCAAATAGCTGGCACTTGAAGATATCTATCATCTGCCTTATCGAAACGACATCTTCAAACCACTGTACGTGCTGTACAGGGTCATCCTTTCCCGAGTAGTAGGACATGTCAGGCTCCCGGAACCCCACCGGTACCGGAGCTGAGATGATGAGCTCGCTGAAAGGTCTCTCGCCTCCTGCCTGGCGAGAGGGCATGTCCCGCGGCCTCGGCTGGCTGGCCCAATCCGCAAGACCGTGCCCAGGGAAGAGCTCTCGCACTGCTGCCTCCATCTCGCCCAGATCTGTCAAAGCCTCCTTGCCCGGGCGCTGTCTTGGGAAGAGCTCTCGCGCTGCTACGTCCCTTTCGCCTTCCTCCGCCGGGACCTCCTTCCCCGGGCGCTGTCCAGGGGCGTTCTCGCCCAAGAGCGGAACCTCCTCTATCGGAATTTGAGGGGTGGCCCACTCGCTTCGGGCTGAGAAGGCCAACCTGATAGTTTACAGGACTTCTCTCCTGAAGTCATCCAGCATCTTCTTCGTCGCTTACTCTCCCCGGGTGGGGGAGCCTCCAGAACCTGACCCTTCACCTTCAGCTCCAGCCATGGGAAAAACTCAAGGCTTTCCTGTATCGGCTGCCTTCCACGCTCAACGCACCAGAACTGTTGAAGATAAAAATGACCTCAATGGGAGTTCAAAATAGGGGTGCAGCCAACACCTACTTCTCTCAATACTCAACCCTCGACTAGACGCAAAGGACCAAAGACTGACCCAAAGCCTCAGCAGGGAGGTCCCACCTCACACCCGAAAGATCTCTGAGAGCTTCCCCTCCAAAACCAAAAGCTGGGCTAGGAGCTCCTCAGAAAGGACTGGAAGTTGGAAGATAATGAAAAGCCTGCTTTCCAAAGAGCCCTTATGGGTCTATTTATAGCCTTTGCTGACCTGATATTACAGAAATGCCCTTGGCTTATCTGCCAATAGCCAAATCCCGCAGTTTATCCTGAGGGTATAGGGGTAATTTTGCCTGAGGGCAATTAGGTCATTTTACCTAAAGCCCTGGGCCCCACTCAGCGAAACCTCTGAGCCGAGAGCCTTCTGTCCAGAGCCCGGCGCAAGCATTCTCGCCTGCTTATAGGCGAGAGCTCCTTTGAGATTGGAGCTCGGTGCAAGCGCAAGCGTTCTTGTGTTGGCTGCGTTCGACGATCTTGGCCTGTTGATTTCCGTTTGATGATTTGGCTGCGCCCAAAGATCTGGGCCTATTGAATTCCGTTCGATGATTTGGCTGCACCCGATGATCTAGGTTCGACGATCGTCGAGCGCGGGACGCTTTGTAGGCGAGGGAGCTTGGCTCTAGCGCAAGCGTTCCCGCCTACTTGGGAGAGATCTTCTTTAGGGCGAGAACTCCTCTGGCTAGCCTAATTGTGACTGTTTGTGCCTCCTGGTCTGACTCAGCGAATATGGGGTTGTACAGCTGTGTTCGTCGACCAGATGACTTCTGTTCGTCGAGCTGAGTTCCAAGATCGTCGAGCTGAGAGTAGAACTATATTCTCTAGAAACTTTGCCTTTTCTGTGTATGGAGTTCGTCGAGCTGATAACTGATTTCGTCGACTGAAGTTCAGCAAAATATTTCTGGACTTAGAATAATTTCAGATGCTTCTGGATGAAAGTGTTGAAGTGAAGTATCTAGAATTTGTCGACCTAAGAATTGGTTTCATCGAGCTGAGGACCACTTAACTACTGCTGGATAACTCTAGCTATTGTGGTCACAGTTTGTCGAGCTGAGAATCAAGTTCGTCGACGATAGTCTGACTCTGGAAAAAGAATAAAGAGATGTTTTCTGATCTTTAAGTATTGAAGTATAGTGTCCAAAGTTCATCGAACTGAGTACCAAGTTCGTCGACCTGAGTCTAGAGAACATTTGAACTTGGAATGCTGAGGGTAGTCAAGAGATCGTCGACCTGAGAATGAAGTTCGTCGAGCTCATCTTAGAGAATTTTCTCTGTGATCGTCGAGCTGAGCACGACTATCGTCGACCTGAGTTCGACGAACGTCGAACTCATTTTACTTGGTCTTTACAAAAACTCTAAGTATTGAGTCTCTTATAGTCTTGTTGATAGCTGGTACATATGATGTTGGTTCTAAGGGCTTGGCCTACACTATAGGACACAACCATTACCCTCGCTATACATTATGGGTCATATGATCCTAACTTATTGAACCTAGCCCAAATCTTACTAGGGATCCAACAAGAACACTGGAGGATTTATTGAGATTATGTGTGTTGGATAGAGGAGATCCATGGGAAAGGATCTTACCACTGGTAGAATTCTCCTACAACAACATTCATCAAGCTAGCATCGGCATGGCGCCCCATGAAGCCCTTTACGGAAGAATGTGCAGAACCCCCTTGTCTTGGGTGCAAGATGAAGACCCGAAGGCTTTGGGAATTGAGTATATTGATGATACTGATGTGGTAGTTAGACTAATATGGGATCGTATGTTGGAGGCTCAAAGTCGACAGACGAAGTATTATAATGCAAAGCACCGGATGGTGGAGTTTCAAGTAGGTGATAAAGCGTTTTTTAAAATCCGGCCGATGCATGGAGTGTCAAGGGTGCGTGGGGTGAAAAAGCTTAGTCCAAGGTATGTTGGGCCTTACACTATACTGGAAAGGATTGCCCCCTTGGCCTATCGGTTGGAGTTACCGCCCGAGCTAGAGAATCTTCACGACGTGTTTCATGTGTCGTCACTTCGAAAGGCACCGTTATGGCCCGAACAATATATCCCCACTACTGATGGTGCAGTGGCGACTGATAGTTCTGTGCAACTGGAGCCGATGCAGATCGTAGACAACAAGACAAGAATATTACGCCGCAAAAGTGTTCCCTTGGTGAAGGTGATGTGGTCGAATCATGGGAAGGAGGAGTATACATGGGAGTCGGTGGACTTGATGCAAAAACACTACCCGGAATTATTTCTTCATGGTAATTTTGTTTAAAAGCATATTTTATTTTATGTTATGCTTTTATCCTCATAGCCTTAGCCTGATTTTGGGGACGAAATCTTTTATCTTCTTTATAGGATTTGTAACATCGCGATTCGCACTAGCCCCCTCGTACGCGTTTTTGAGTCAGGAGAGCTGACTTAGGTTTAGGGGAGTGCTGGAAATTGGGCTTCAGTTGTAAATGGTAGGAGAAATTAGTCAAGTATAGGACACGGGTAGAGACATGGGTGTGTCCTTACCCGTGTGGGAGAACCCTGCTCTCGAGTCGACGACTCGAGTATGTCCAGTGAAGGACATGGGTAGTGATACGGGCGTGTCACTACCCATGTGTAGGATGACACGACAGGGGCACGATGTACCCCCTACCCGTGTATGTTCAACCATTATTCCCGTGAAGGACACGGGTAGAGACACGGGCATGTCCCTACCTGTGTCAAGCCAAGCAACTTTCAAGTCGATGGCTCGGGTTGTCCCAGAGAAGGACACGGGTAGTGAAACGGGCGTGTCACTACCCGTGTGAAGAGGACACGGGTAGATACACGGGTGTGTCCCTACCAGTGTGTGTAGAGTGGAGCTCGATGAAGTGTCACTGAGAAGGACACGGGTAGTGACACGGGCGTGTCCTTACCCGTGTGTGTGTCAAGTTGAGTTCGATGAAGCTTGTCCAGAGAAGGACATGCCAGAGAACACGGCCGTGTCATGCGGACATGGGTAGGGACATGAGTGTGTCCCTACCCGTGTCGAGTATTGAACAGATACTAAAACCATCATCGACGCTTTGCCCGAGCAGGGCACAGGTAAGGACACAGGCGTGTCCCTACCCGTGTAACTTTTTATTTATAAGGGTAGTGAAAAACCTAGCCATTTTCACTACACATTCCAGCCATTTTTCTGATAGAACTTCTGTAGAGAGGGATAAACTGCTGGAGCAAGTCCTAGGGGAGAAGATCCTCCGCCGTCGTGAAGGAGAAGATGTCGCCGAAAAGAGTTACACGATCCATGGCCGGAAATGGTGGAATCACCGGAAATGAGGTAAGCTTTCTCCCCTCTCCCTTGGTGCTAGATCTGTAGATATCTAGGTGAGATGTCGACTCAAAAGAGTCTAGACTAGCGAGATGGTGATTTCTCTAAGAAGAGGCCATTCTGGGGCTTGTGCTCTAAGGTTAGTGGTGTCTTCAACCTCTCCAACCTTTTATGCGAAGATGGGGGATGGTTTCGAGAAGAGTCATGGCCTCATGAGGGTGAATAAGGGAGGAGGAATTTCTGGAGGTAATTTTGGAAGATCGACTTGATGAGGAAGATGAACCGATGTCGTTCATTCCGCTTTAAGATGCGTGCAGAATCTATGTTCTGTGCGCTACGATCCTCTTGGCCATTTTTAGATGTGATATGTCCAGATCTGGGCTTTCAACTAAACACGAAAGTTTAAGTCCTTGAAAATACCTTTCCAACGAGTGGTTGCATGACTTCAGGCGAAGTATGTAACCATAGGAAAGTCTGAACGAAAATGACGTCTGATAAATCCTGCATGCCGAAATTGTGTTCTGTATGCAGCGAACTTCAAGGCTGATTTCAAGTATGATACTATTGAATCTGGGTTGTGGTCTGAATATATAAGTTGTAGCCCATGGAAAGACCTTTCCATTGATGGGATAGACGTCTTCACCGGATTCCTGTAGCTTCAGGAATCTCCTGTCGAATTTGCTATCCATATTTATCCTGTACTTAAATTCTGGGTTTGGAATTATATTGGATTTGGACTCGGTAGAGATAATGTTGCAAATTAACTTGAGGTTTGGTGAACTCTTTTATGTTAACCATCTTAGTCCAATGAATGATGAAGTTTATTTATTGGATTCCACATAATTGATTTGTGAAGAGGAGCATACTTAAACGAAATGATTTGATAGAAATTGGTAGACTAATATAAATGCGCATTATGTTAATAACTTGTTGAATCATTTGGGATGAAAGGTAGGATGATAACCTATGGTCATGTGTATAATTGTTTAACGGAATGAATTTAGTGTCCAATGCTTAGAGTGTCATCTCCCTACGGGTAACATTGTGAAAGGATGTAAGTGCGGTGCTGACCGTCACTAGTTGGGATAACAATGAGATGAGTCAAAGTCGGACGGTTGGGCTTGGTTCTCGGTGTTCACGTCCCGGGGCTCCTTCCGTGCCGAGTGAATGGTTGGGCTTGGTCCTCGTTCTTTCTCCAAGGCTCCTTCCATGCCACGGTGATGTGGAATTGCATGCGGTGTAAGTCAACACGCGGTGTCGTAATTCTGGGTTAAGGATAGTGTGGCAGGTCTACGGGTTCGTCAGTCGTCACACCGATGGGAGTTGACTGTTAGACTTTAGGAGGTTGGGCTTGGTCCTCGGTGTTTATGTCCCGGGGCTCCCTCCGTGCCAAGTGAACGGTTGGGCTTGGTCCTCGTGCTTTCTTCCGAGGCTCCTTTCGGGTCTCACAAGGCCAGTTCGGGGCTTGGTTCTCGGTGCACATCTACCCGAGACTCCAGCTGGGCCATAGTACACATGGGCTCCGTTGTTGTGTTCTTAGTATTGAGGTGTATGGAGGCCTAAGTGAAGCAGTGTGGATGCCCGCATAGTAGTAGAGAAGCTCGCTCTACTGTCGCCGCCTGACCACGGTGGTTGGTGCCTGTGAGGTTAGCTACTGCTCGAAAAGTGGGAACCACTAGTCTGTGTCGACATAGCGGCTGCATGTGTGTGATCATGGGTGAGTCATTGCATAGCATACATACCATTACATAGCATTGCACAAATAAGATCCTCATCGTATAAGTTTGTATGGGCACTCTTATACAATGAGTTAGTTTATGTAAACTGATCCTTAACTTATAAGCTTGTATGGGCATCCTTATAAGTTAAGTTACTTTCATGCTATAGATACTTATACTTGATGGTTCGTTATTGCTTTTGTACAACTACTAGATTATACTGCTGTTAATCTTATTGTACTATTACCACATGCTTGTACCTGCTTATACTATTTATTATACTTTGTACCCTTGCTCTTTTCTCTGCCCGGTGCCGAGGAGTCGTCGGGGGAGCTGATGTGAAGCCACTTAGTCTTTTCCACTAACAGTTGCTACGTCTTCCTTTTTAGGAGGTCACCCCGTAGGTAGAGAAGCCGCAGACTATGCAGCAGGAGAGCCAGGCCAGGATGACAGGGTCTGAAGGGAAGGTACCATCACTACCGTCGGTTACAGATGTGAGTGTTCAACAACTCTGCTGTAGCCCTTTGGGTGTTTATTAGCTGTACTCTGATATTATAGAAGCATGTCTTAGCTTCTTTATTTGATGTACTTTTGGACATATATGCTTTGTGTGGATTTGACTTCTCTTATTATTGTTTTGGTTGGGTTGGCATATATTGGTATCGGTTTTAGCAGGTAGAATAGGCGTCTTGTGGTACAAGTTAGACCGTGTGCTAATGCTACCGCAAGGCGGCTGTTCTGGGCATAAGACCTCCTTCGTGTCGTGTTTTGGGATCCGGGAGGGGGGGGGGGGTCTGACAAGTACAGCTAAATACTGGTCCCAAACAGAAAAGAAGATATAATATCTATGAGTGCTGGTGTTGTGGCAAAGGGGACCACTATGATGTAGATTGCTAGCACAATCTTTTTGTGTCCAGAAGTTTCAAGCCTGTCAGGAATTCTGTAGGAAGGCGTGGTTATTTCAAGACTAATGTGAACCTAGGACCCAACAGAAATTGGGGTCCTAAGGTAAGGTGACTTGCATTCTTTTCAGGTTAGTTCAAGTACCAAATCTCCTAAATGTTACTTGGACAGTGGATGTTCCAGACACATGACTGGAACAAATGAGCTATTGAAGGAGTACACACCAGTAAAGAATGGATGGAAGGTCATTATTGGAGGCTCGGACAAGGGGATAACCAGAGGCTACGGTAATATCTCATATGGCATAATCACCATCACGAAGGTGGCTTATGAGGAGGGGTTGCAACAAAACCTAATAAGCATAAGCCAACTATGTGATCTTGGTTATGACATTTCCTTCCATAATGATTAGTGCCACGTCAAAAGGTTAAGTGACCAAAGTGTCATCTTAACAGATACTAGGAGTGGGAATGTTTTTTGCTTAAATTTTTCTTACTTAAAAAATAGTTCCCCTATATGCCTAGTTACAGTTGTGAAAGTCTTATATTGTGTCCAGGGACACAAGAGACTAGCTCATTTGAATTATAAGACCATTGGTCAGCTCTTCAGTGATGAGCTTGTTAGGAATGGTCCCAAAATGAAATGCTACAAGGCGGGTATCTGTGTTGCTTGCCAAAAGGGCAAGCAGACTAAGTCCTCTTTCAAGAGCATTGGGGCCAAGGACTCTGTGAGATGCTTGAATCTCCTGCATATGGACTTGTTTGGTCCTATTCCTGTTCACAATCTAGGTAGGAAGGTCTACACCCTTGTGGTGGTTGATAACTATTTCAGGTTTACTTGTGTAATGCCCCGAAACTCAAAAGAGCAACGGGTAGCTTTTCAGACCAAGTTTGGAACTTGGTAGGGGTTACACGGCCTGGAACACGGGCGTGTCCCAGGGAATGTCGTGCTCGGGTCGACGATCTGGCCGAGAGGTCGACGAATTTTGGAGTCGACGATCGTCGAGCAGCGAACACGGCCTAAAAGACGGGCGTGTCCAACGCCGTGTCCTTCACGGGTTGAAGCTGGACCATGGCGGGGGAGACACACGGTGTGGCACATGGGCCGTGTCGGGTAGACACAGGTGTCTCAAAATGAGACACGGGCGTGTCGAGTACCCGTGTCCCTTTCGGCCATTTTTCGGTCCCGTGTCGATGGAGTAACACGACACACTATACGGTCGTGTACTGTGTGACACGGGCGTGTCAAGTTTGACACGGGCGTGTCAGGTACCCGTGTACTTTTCGGGACGCGTCGGTTTCGATGGCGAATGGGGAACATGGCCCTGTACACGGGCATGTCACAGGCCGTGTTCGGCACAGATTTTGGACTTCAAGCCCGGATCGTGGCCGTCTGTTTCCTTATTTTGGGATCCGACGGCTGGGGGTTCTTCCTGATGGGATATACCCGGGAATAGGGTTGTCAACCCTCATTTCTGTTAACCATTCTTTTTCTAAGCTTCTAGAGAGAGGGGAGATCAAGGAAGAAGAAGGGTGTTAGATCTGGTCACTAACGGAGCTTCGGAGCTCCAAATCGCAAGCCGACTTCGGATCTACGGAGGCGAGGACAATGCGGTGCTTTTCATCGACATAGATTTCAACAGCGAGCCTTGGGGACTAACTCCAAGGTGCACCCGGAAAACTGGGCAGATGCGTGATTCTGCCAAACATGGTGGCCTGGGAGCCAACTTGTACATAACCAGGTTATGTAAAGTGTGTGATCGATTTGGGACTCGAGAAAGCTTGACCCGCGCATATGGCTTAAATTGACGTTGCGACATGAGCAATGGTTTAGGCGGAACCGTACCCGCTCTATGTCGTTCGGTTGGAGTCATTGGCATAGATGGAGGGTCTTAGGTGGTCTATGTCTTAAACTGACGTGACCAATGCCGGAAAAACAAAAATGCTCGCAAGATTGGCCGTCCAAGTGGCAGTGGTGAGACCGAATTGTCTATGGCTTAAATTGATGTGACGTTGCCCGGTTCACCGAGAATGTACCCAGAAAGAATGGGGTGTGTGGTCGTGAGTGCCCACGCATGTGATGAAATGTTTACACTATACTGCTTGGTTATGCTAACAAAGTGCAGGGAAAGGAGCATCGCCGCCCCGAGTTTTGGGGGCGGGATCGTTATAATTTGGTCAGCATAGCTGACCGTTGCTTTGTTTGTCACCGTTATGGTGGATTGTTGCTTGCAGGTGCTGCGGAGCCGATCGGGAAATAGCGGGCAAAAGCCCAAGTTGCTGAGACGGCCCTGGAAGGCCTAATTTTGAGTGTTTACTTGTATTATTCTTGTGTGACCGGCCTGCCTGCCGTGGTATGGAAAAAACTGTAATTTGAGTAAACAATTATAAGGCCTTAAGGACATTGTACTTGTGCATTGTACCTTTGTTCCAGTTGGTTTGAGTTATGGACATTTATGCTTATGATGGGTTCTTTGTTTTGCAACCTTTTATATTGCTTCTGCTAGAATGTACTCTGTGTAGGACGTTGATTGTTAGTTGGATGGTTTCCATTGAGTAACCTCCCGGTCTGTCTGTGGTATATGGAGTCAGTCCTGGCTGGACCTACTGCTATATGCTATGCAACGGATAGGGGGTGTTACAATTTGGTATCAGACTACTGGTTTCGGTCAGGCTTAAATAAATTTGTGGACGAATTCTTTTTAGGGGTGGTGAGCACATATGTGTGCGTCATCATTATAATATAAAACTAACCCATGAATCTCAATTTAGGAATGAAAATACACATGTTTGGAGAACCTACGTGTTCCTATAATTTCTTATGCAATTTTGTATGGTCGCTTAACGGTGTTTTGTACAACTATAGGTGACTAGAAGTGGTGCAGGGCCGTCAGAACGGCCAGTTTCTGAGGCTAGTAGCGCACCAAATGATGCTCCTGCAACACCTCCCTCGGCTGAAGCCATACGATTGGTTGCCGAAGCAGTGTTTGACATGATCAATGTGCAGCCTGCAAGGCAAATGCAGCAGCCCGCTCCAACGATGGAGCAGGTACCGCTTCAAAGGGATGAACCGAGAAGAGTGGAGCAGGTAGTGGTGGAACCTTTGGTGCCGAGGAGAGCAACCGAAAGACAGCTCAAACACGTTATGAGCTTTAATCCTCCGGGGTTCTCGGGGTTGGGAACCCCATCTCAAGCTGAAGACTGGCTCTCCCGAGTGAAGAGAGTCCTGACAGCTATGGAGACGAAGGAGTGGCAGATGACCACTATAGCTACATTCCTATTGGATGGAGACGCTAGGCTGTGGTGGGAGGGTTTGGAGTTGCATCTCTTGAGGGAAAGGAAACTTACGGACGTTTCGATGGTGGAGTTTTCAAGATTGTTCTTGGCAAGGTACCTCCCTTTGGCTCAGAGGATAACTTTGGAGAATGAGTTCCAGAGGTTGGTGCAAGGAGAGAGTATCGTGGATGAGTATCTCCACGAGTTTACTCGATTGGGTCGGTACGCTAGCTCCACATTCGCGGATGAGGAGCGGAAGACAAACAGATTCTATGAAGGTTTGAGAGATGACTTGAGGCTACTGCTCTCGGGGCCTATGATGCAGGGCTTCTTGACCCTGGTCAACACGGCCCGATCTTTGGAGAAGGACTTGAAGAATGTGAAATTAAAGAAAAGCTCTAGTGATAAGAAAATGGAGTTTCAAGTGCCGACTACTTCGAAGTCTGGTTACCATAAGTTCTTTAAGAAGGCTAGGCTTCGGGACCATCTCCATCTTCTGGTGCTTCTGGGGAGACTGCGGGTCGAACCCCTGGTGCATGCTACAATTGTGGAAAGTCGGGGCACTTTGCCCTGGACTGCAGGAGCGGACGTCCCAAGCCCGAGAGGAAGCCGGGAGCAACTTATGAAGAGGAGGTCAAGGCGGTGGAGTCAACCGCATCACATTATGCTCCGGCTCAACCTAGAGTCTACAATCTTTGCCAGCAGGAGGCCATTAAGCAAACAGATGTGGTGACAAGTATGGTTTAATTTATAGCAAGTTAATTTTTAAAATACTTGTTATGTGTGTGTTACCTTACCACTGCTTGTATAGGATTTGTTTTAATTTGTGAGAATCCAGCGAGAGCACTATTTGATACGAGAGCTTCACACTCATTTTTGTCTGAAGGATTCATATCGCGCATTGGAGTGCCTTCTTCGATGGCGAAGGACAAACTGGATGTGTTGTTGCCGAGCGCGGATATAATATGTGGGGTAAAGATTCGTATTGGGAGTGAAGAGTTCGATTTGCAAGCGTCGTTACTACTGCTGGTGGAGTTCGACGAGATATTTGTCATGGACTGGCTCTCGGAGCAGCAAGCTTATATTGATTGCGGTCGCAAGGAAGTCAAGTTAAGAACAGGTCGTGAGATGACTTTTACGGGCTTGAAAGGGGCGATCAAAACTTTGATGTCTGCTCTTCAGGTGGTGAAGGCGGTTCGTGTTGGTGCAGAGCTGTTCTTTATGCTAGTGGAGGTTGCAAAGCCTAAGCCTACGTTGGACAGTATTTCTGTGGTATCCGAGTGCCCTGATGTGTTCTCTGGCAAACTTCCTGGAGCCCCTCCTTAACGGGAGATTGATCTCACCATCGAGCTAGTGCCAGGTGCGAAACCTGTGTCACGCTCTCCGTATCGGCTAATGCCTAAGGAAATGGCAGAGCTGAAGGTTCAACTTCAAGAGTTGTTGGAGCAGGGGTATGTGCGTCCAATTTCGTCGCCTTAGAGCGCACCGGTCCTTTTGTTAAGAAGAAGGACGGAAGTTTGAGACTGTGCATTGATTACCGAGAACTGAACAAGCTAACGGAGAAGAACAAGTACCCGATCCCGAGGATTGAAGATCTGTTCGATCAGTTAGTCGGGTCGACGGTGTACTCAAAGTTGGATCTCAAGTCTGGGTATTATGAGCTGAGGATAAGGGAGAGTGATATCCCCAAGACAACTTTTAGTACGAGATACGGGCATTACGAGTTTACGGTCATGCCGTTTGGGCTGACAAATGCGGCGTCAGTGTTCATGGATCTGATGAACAAGACTTTCAGGGAGTACCTAGACCACTTTGTGATCGTCTTCATCGACGACATATTGGTGTACTCGTAGAGTGAGGAGGATCACTTCAAGCATCTACATTTGGTATTGGAGACGTTGAGGAGGAATCAATTGTACGCCAAGTTCTCAAATGCGAGTTTTGGTTGTCCTCAGTAGCGTTCCTTGGTCATATAGTCAGTGTAGAGGGAATTGAGGTGGATCCGGCGAAGATTGTTGCAATACGAGAGTGGTCTGTGCTGTCTACGGTAGCGGAAGTCCGGAGTTTTCTGGGGCTTGCCGGCTATTACAGGTGCTTCGTGGAGAACTTCTCGCGGATAGCATTACCCCTCACGACTCTGATGAGGAAAGATCAGAAGTTTGTTTGGACGCCGGGGTGCGCACGAGCTTTTGATGAGTTGAAGAGTCGGTTGACCACGGGGCCTGCACTGAGTTAGCCGAGTGGGACCGAAGGCTTTGAAATCTATAGCGATGCTTTGGGCAGTGTACTGGGTTGTGTCCTACTGCATCATGGTTGTGTGATAAGGTATGGCTCGCGATAGTTGAAAGTGCATGCGAGGAATTATCCAGTCCATGAATTGGAGTTAGCGGTCGTGATTTTTGCCTTGATGCTGTGGAGGAACTACTTCTACAGGGTGAAGGTCGACATCTTTACCGACCACAAGAGTCTGAAATACTTGTTGGATCAGAAAGCTCTAAACATGCGACAGAGGAGATGGATGGAGTTCCTGGGGGACTACACGTTCAAAATTCACTATGTGCCTGGGAAAGGCAATGCGGTTGCGGACGCATTGAATCGCAGGGTCCCAACTCAAGCCAATTGGTTTTCGGTACATGACAAGCGGTTGGTTCGGGAGTTGGAGGCATTGGAGATCTCTTGCGTAGACAAGCCGTCAAGTGCTGAAGCACTATTGAACTGGACTGAAGTTCAGTGTGACCTGTCTGATCGGATTCAACAGGCTTTGGATTTGGATGGCCGCATGAAGCAACTCATGATATAAGCTTTGGATGGGTCAAATTCCCTATTTGTTGTTGTTGATGGATTGCTTTGGAAAGACGGTCGTCTGTGCGTCCCAAACATGGGTAATTTGCGGGTGGAATTGTTGTACGAGGCGCATCATACCAAGTACTAGATTCACCCGGGGAGCACGAAGATGTACCGCGATGTGAAGAAATTGTTTTGGTGGCTCGGACTTAAGAAGAATGTGGCACACTACATGGCTAAGTGTCAAACATGCAGTTTGGTAAAGGTGGAATGCCAAAAACCGGGAGGATTCTTGAAGTCCTTGCCTATTCCGGAGTAGAAGTTCGACGATATTACTATGTACTTTGTGCACGGGTTGCCAAGGTCGCAGAAGGGAAACGATGTCATTTGGGTGATCGTGGATCGTTTGACGAAGGTGTCGCACTTCATTCTGCATAGGAAGGACGATTCTGTGGAGAAAATGGCGAAGTTATATGTGAATAACATAGTACGTCTTCACGGTGTGCCCCGCAACATCTTGAGTGACCGAGATGGGCGGTTTATGTCCAATGATTGGAGGCTGGTGCAGCAGATGTTGGGAATAAAGCTGAGTTTACGCACAGCCTTTCATCCGCAGACGGATGGGCAGACTGAGAGAGTCAATAGGACAATGGAGGACATGCTTTGCATGTGCGTCATGGACTTCGGGAAGCAGTGGGAAGATCGACTATACTTGGTGTAATTTGCTTACAACAATAGCTACCAGACGAGCATACAAATGGTGCCCTTCGAGGCCCTATATGGTAGAAGATGTCACACGTCATTGTCTTGGTTGGAAACGGGTGAGTCGAAGTTGTATAAGCGGCAAGAGGTGGAGGATGCTACGTCGTTTGTTCGAACGATTCGAGAGAGGTTGCTAATCACTCAGGATCGCCAAGCTAAGTACTATAATGCCAAGTATAGGAACATGGAGTTTGCTGTCGGAGACTGGGTGTACTTGAAGATCAATCCGTTCAAGGGTGTCTCGCGGGTGCGGCGCATGAAGAAGCTAAGCCCGAGGTACCTTGGACTGTTTGAGGTTCTGGAGCGGATTGGCGAAGCAGCCTATCGATTGAGGCTATCAGTGGAGCTAAGTGGTCTACACGATGTATTTCACATATCAGTGCTGCATAATGCGGTGCAAGAGTCTTCGCAAGTGATTGCAATCCACCAAGTGTCGCTCAATAATGGGTTGACGACGAAGGTCAAGCCTATACGTATTGAGGACTCGGAAGTCAAGCGGCTATGCAACAAAGAGATCAGGATGGTCAAGGTCCATTGGGACAACTGTGGTCGGGAGGAGCTCCTGTGGGAGCAAGAGCAGACCATGCTTGAGGAGTACCAGAGTTATTCCACTCAGGTACCGTTTAAGTTTTGCGTTTATCTTTCCTTTATGTAATTTCGGGACGAAAATATTTTAAGAGGGAGAGAGTTGTAACGCCATGAAACTCAAAAGGGTGACGGGTAGCGTTTCGTACCAAGTTTGGAACTTGGTAGGGGTTACACGGCCTGGAACACGGGCATGTCCCAGGGCATGTCGTGCTCGGGTCGACAAATTTTGGAGTCGACGATCGTCGAGCAGCGAACACGGCCTGAGACACAGGTGTGTCCCAGGCCGTGTCCTTCACGGGTTGAAGTCGGGCCGTGGCGGGGGAGACACAGAGTATGTCACATGGGCCGTGTCGGGTAGACACGGGCGTATCAAAATGGGACATGAGCTTGTCAAGCACCTGTGTCCCTTTCTGGCATTTTTCGATCCTGTGTCGATGGAGTAACACGGCACACTACACGGTCGTGTACTATATGACACGTGCGTGCCAAGTTTGACACAGGCGTGTCAGGTACCCGTGTACTTTTCGGGATGCGTCAGTTTCGATGGCGAATGGGGAACATGACCTGGACACGGGCGTTTCACAGGCCGTGTTCTGCCCAGATTTTGGATTTCAAGCCCAGATCGTGGCCGTCCGTTTCCTTATTTTGGGATCCGATGGCTGGGGGTTGTTCCTGATGGGATATACCCGAGAATAGGGTTGGCAAGCCCTTATTTCTCTTAACCATTCTCTTTATAAGCTTCTTGAGAGAGGGGAGAGCAAGGAAGAAGAAGGGTGTTAGATCGGTCACCGACGGAGCTTCAGAGCTCCAAATCGCAAGCCCACTTCGGATCTATGGAGGCACGGACAACGTGGTGCTTTTCATTCGCATAGATTTCCATGGCCCAGAGGAAAAATTATAGGATAACGATTCTCATCCTAGGACATGTGAAGTTCTCTTTTCTTTGCATAGGAAGCCCGCTCTCGCGAGTTTGCGGTGAGTTTGAGGCGTTCCTTCTGGTAGACATGAATAGTCCCCATTGTGTACATGTAGAGTCCGTAATCAAGAATCAGACATAGGCATGATGTTGCCTGGATTGGTGATGTTGCATTGCATGAATGACCGGAGAAGACTCCGCGCGAATGGTTGTTTTTCGGGTTTTCTACGTGGTAGATTGCAACAGGGAGCCTTGTGGACTAACTCCAAGGTGCACCCAGAAAACTGGGCAAATGCGTGATTCTGCCGAACATGGTGGGCTGGGAGCCAACTTGTACATAACCGGGTTATGTAAACTGTGTGATCGATTTGGGACTCGGGAAAGCATGACCCGCGCATATGGCTTAAATTGACATTGCGACGTGAGCAATGGGTTAGGCGGAACCGTACCCACTCTATGTCATTCGGTAGGAGCGGTTGGCATAGATGGAGGGTCTTAGGCGTTCTATGGCTTAAACTGACGTGACCAATGCCGGAAAGACAAAAATTCTCACAAGTTTGGTCGTCCAAGTGGCGGTGGTGAGACCAAAATGTCTATGGCTTAAATTGATGTGATGTTGCCCGGTTCACCGAGAATGTTCCCTGAGAGCACGGGCTGTGTGGCCATGAGTGCCCACGCCTGTGATGAAGTGTTTAGACTATACTGCTTGGTTATGCTAACAAAGTGCAGGGAAAGGAGCATCGCTTCCCCGAGTTTGGGGGCGGGATCGTTATAATTTGGTTAGCATAGCTGACCGTTGCTTTGTTTGCCACTGTTATGGCAGATTGTTGCTTGCAGGTGCTATGGAGCCGAGCGGTAAATAGCGGGCAAAAGACCAAGTTGCTGAGCCAGCCCTCGAAGGCCTACTTTTGAGTGTTTGCTTGTATTATTCATGTGTGACCGGCCTGCGTGCCGTGGTATGGAAAACACTGTAATTTGGGTAAACAATTGTAAGACCTTAATGTCATTATACTTGTGTATTGTACCTTCATTCCTGTTGATTTGAGTAGTGGACATTTATGCTTATGCTGGGTTCTTTGTTTTGCGACCTTTTAAATTGCTTCCGCTAGAATGTACTCTATGTAGGACGTTGATTCTTAGTTGGATGGTTTCCATTGAATAACCTCCCGGTCTGTCTGTGGTATATGGAGTCGGGCCCTGCCCGGACCTACTGTTATATGCTATGTGATGGATAAGGGGTGTTACAACTTGGGTGTTCTTCCTTAGAAGAAAGGATGAAACCCTTGAAATCTTAACAAATTTTGTCAGGCAAATTTAGAATGAGCTTGCATGCTCTGTGGTCAAAATGAGAAGGGACCAAAGAACTGAGTTTCAGTGTGCTGCTATGACTACATTTTGTGAAGAGAAAGGGATTCATCAAGAGTTCTCCTCTCCAAGAACAACACCGCAAAATGGGTTAGCTGATAGGAAAAATAGGACTCTCATAGAAGATAGGAGAACACTATGTAGTGACACTTCTCTCCCTGAATATTTCTGGGCTAAGGAAGTCTACACTGCATGTCATGTGCTCAATAGGGCTTCTATCACAAAAGGCCACAAGAAGACTACCTATGAGATCTTGAAGGACAGAAAACCAAACAAATCCTACTTCAGGATCATTGGTTGCATGTGTTTCATCTTGGATAATGGTAAGTCAAAAATGACTACGTTGCTGCCAAATCACATGAGGGGATATTTATTGTATACAACAATAATAGTAGGGAATATATAGTCCATAACTTGACAAATCAAGTTGTAAAAGGGTCTATCCATGTAGTGTTTGATGAGTCATGTATGATTGATAGTGAGCTATCAAGCTCTTTGTCTAGCTCTACAGGAACAGAAGTCATGATGTAAAAGCTCTCCATCAAAGATAAAGACCCAGCTCTGCAAGAAGATTGTGGAGAGGGATGTTGTCTAGAGGAAGCACAAGGCAGTCAAGCAGGAAATGAAGACCAACCTGCTGAAGAAGATGATAATCAGCAGAAGCTGTCAGACTGCCCCCCTGTAGTCAGATATCTTAGAGATCATCCTCCAGAGCAGATAATAGGTGAGGCTAGCTAAGGTGTACAGACCAGAAGCAGGAATCTCAACACAACACTCTATTCCAGCTTCCTGTCACAAGAAGAGCTCGAGAAATTTGAAGAAGCAAATCAAGACCAATTCTGGATTGTGCAATGCTGGAATAACATAACCAGTTCAAAAGGTACAAGATCTGGAAGCTGGTTCCCAGAACAGATGGACACAATGTCATTAGAGTCAAGTGGATTTTCAGAAATGAACTTGATGAAAATTGCATTGTAATCAAGAATAAAGCCAGACTGGTGGACAAATGGTATAGACAGGAAGAAGGGATTGATTATGATCAAACCGTTGCCCCAGTTGTAAGGTTGGAAGGAATCAGACTATTCCTTGCATTTGCAGCCTTCCACGGATTTAAGGTATTCCAGATGGATGTCAAGTCAGCCTTCCTGAATGGAGACTTGAAGGAAGAGGTTTATGTAGAGCAGCCTCCAGATTTTATTGATTCTAACTTTCCTACTACTGTATATAGACTTAGAAAATCTCTTAATAGGCTCAAGCAAGCCCCAAGAGCTTGGTATGAGACATTGTCTACCTTGCTCATTGAGCACAAATTCTCAAGGGGGAAGATAGACAAGACCCTATTTCTAAGGGAATCTAAGGGCAAGATCATCGTACTCCATATTTATGTTAATGACATAATGTTTAGCTCAACTGATGACAACCTCTATAGGAACTTTGCAAAACTTATGCAGGGGAAGTTTGAGATGAGTAGTATGGGTGATTTGAAGTTTTTCTTAGGATTCCAAGTAAAACAGACTGATGATGGTCTATCCATATCCCAGTCAAAATTCACCGAGGAGATAATCAAGAAATTTGGCATGGAGAATGCTTCCACCATAAGAACTCCCCATGAGCTCAAGTATGCCTATAGGCAAAGATGATCCAGGGAAGCCTGTTGATCAAACTCTTTATAGAGGTATAGTTGACTCCCTTCTCTACCTCACAGCAAGTAGGCCTGACATTATGTATGCAACATGTGTCTGTGCTAGGTATCAGGTCTGGCCTAAAGAGTCTCACTATACTGCTATGAATATAATCTTGAGATATTTTAAGGGCACCCCATATCTTGGCCTATGGTACCCCAGGAATGGGGAATTCGAACTAAATGGCTATTCAGATGCAGATTTTGCAGGCTGCAAGGAGGACAGGAAGAGCACTTCAGGATCCTATCAATTTTTAGGTGGAAGGCTTGTCTCTTGGAGCAGCAAGAAACAGACAAGTGTTGCAATCTCAATAGCAGAGTTGGAGTATATTTCAGTTGGAAGTTGCTGTGATCAGTTGTTGTGGATTCAGCATCAACTTCAGGACTACAATGTTCAGATAAGTAGAACTCCACTATTTTGTGATTCTACTAGTGCAATTTCTATAGCTAGGAATCCTGTCTCTCATAGCAGGACTAAGCATATAGAAATTAGGTACCATTTCATTAGAGAACATGTGGAAATGGAAGACATCTCCCTTGAGTTTGTCTCCACAGTCAAGTAAGTGGCTGATATCTTCACTAAGCCACTAGATGAAGATAAGTTCAACACCTTCAAATTTTAATTGGACATGTTGAATCTTGTGTAGCTTCAATTCTCTCCTCTACCTTATGTTGCATTGTTTATTTTGCAGGTAGAACAAGCTCTTCCTCTAGATACTGAAGATGGTATGCAACTGTTGAGGGGGAGCTAGCCCGACAGTTGAGATAGATAGGGGGAGAACAACCTATTAGTATGCTCTCTATTATTGAAGTAAAAAAGGGGGAGGAAAGAATTCAAGGGCTGAGAAGTACAGCTAAGTTGAACAGTAAGGATGGCAACATGCCAGGGGGAGTAAGTAATTCACCACAGGCTGGAGAAATGGTAACACTTCTCAGTATGCTCCCTATTATTAAATTTTGTTATCATGAAATGTTATGTTGTCAATAACCTGTTTTGTTTTGACTTCTTCAAACAGGGGGAGATTGTTCGGTCTATTGATCCCAATATCCCAGATTTATAAGAGGTCAAGCGAGTCAATGACATACACACATAATATATTTGATGTGCGCTCTAGTTCTTGCTTGCAGGTAGTCTATGATTGGACAAATAAAGAAAATGAGTTGGGAAGTAAACTCAATTTTCGTCGAACTCAGCTCAGAGTTCGTCGAACTAAGCCCGTTGATCGTCGAGCGCAACTCAACATATAATAGGATAAGCACAAGAGTTTAGGATTCAAAATTCATCGAGCTCAGTTTGCAGTTTGTCGAGCTCAGGTTACAGTTTGTCGAGCTCAACCCGACGCTTGTCAAGATAAAGCAAGAGAAAAATTGACAAAGGCAAAAAGCGCTAAGACTGCTGAGAAGATCAAAGTTCGTCGAGCACTGTTTATGGTTCATCGAGCTTAGCTTAAATCTTGTCATGCTAAAGCCAAAAAATCTGTCCAAGGCAAAAGCGCTGAGATAGCTGAGAAGAGTGCGTTGAGACTGCTGAGATAGCTGAGATAGTTGGGAAGATAGCATTGAGACAGCTGAAGACAATTGTGAAGATGGAGTTGAGACTGCTGAGACAGCAGAGACAGCGGAGAAGATGGCATTGAGACGGCTGAGATAGTAGAGACAAAGTTGGTTGGAAATTTCTAAGTCTAGAAGCATTGAGTGAAGCAGGTTCACTCAACACTTCTAATAATGCAGGAAGCGCTGAGATAGTTAAGAGGTAAACAACTGAGACAAAATTAGCTGGATTTTTTATAAGTCCAGAAGCGTTGAGTGAAGCAGGTTCACTCAATGCTTCTAATGAAGAAGGAAGCGCTGAGACAGTTAAGAAGAAAACAGCTGAGACAGATGATAAGAAGAAAGTACTGAAATAAAGGATTATCTCAGTTGATAAATGAAAAACCGCTGTGACCGCTGAGTCAAAACCGTTGTGATAGTTAAGTGCAAAAACTGCTGAGATAGCAGATAAGAATAAAGCACTGAGATAAAGACTTGTCTCAGCTGATAATGAAAAATCGTTAAAATCACTGAGACAAAACTTCTCAGACAAAGCCAGGGAATTTTCTAAGTCCAGAAGCGCTTAGAGCTAAGGTTGATGGCGTTGAGTGTCTCAAAATCACTTAATGCTTGATGGGATTCTGGAATATTTTCTAAGTCCAGATGTCGATGACCACTATTGACATCATCAAAGTCAAAATTGCAGTAAGCCGTTGCGTGAAAGCTGCTATAGCGCCGAAAGATGTTTTGTCCCTTTCTAATGGAGTTGGCACTCACTAATCCTTGGTGGGCCCACCTACTGTGGTGATGTTGATTCAAATCAATGCAAATAAAATGGGAAACAGAAAAGGGATTAGGGTTAACGAATACAAAAAAAGAAAAATAAAAAAGAGGCCGCTAGACAATCTTTCATCGATCTTGAAAGCTAAGCCCAACCAAGATAGCTTGAAGGCAAAGTAGGATAGCTGAAGCATTTCAAAGCTCAACAAGTCTGTTCTCAATAGAACAGTTTAGCTGATTCATCTCATCAGCAAGGTGGAAGATGCTCATCTGTGCAATAGTAAAAAGTGATAGCTGTAGAAGAATGCTGATTCCTTCTATAATAAGTGAGCTGCACTGAAATCTATTCAGTCCAGCAAAGTTGACTCAGAGTTATTTCTCTGAGTCAGTTATTTTATTTTCTTCAACTTACTGTTTTATTTCTTGTAGGATTCAGGTTTCCTGAATCTGAGTGTAGGGCACTTTGTGCCTGAGGTAGGTGACAAATTTATCACTTAGGTAGTTGCCCTGTTGGGGCACTGATGTAGGATCCAAGTGAGGATCTGAGCTGTAGGGCTTAAGTGCCTGAGGTAGGAGAATGCTGCTCTCTGAGGTATGAACCAAGAGTGGATGTGAGGTTGTGTTGTCCTCCAAGCCTGAGTGTAGGGCCTTGTGCATGAGGTAGGTGACTAATCAGTCACTGAGCTGTAGATGACATGTTTATCCCTGAGATTGTAGGCTTTGGAGGGAGCTAAGTTGTGGGTGCCTAAAAGGCTACTGAGTTGTAGTAGTGCTGCCGCACTCTGAGAGTTGGGTCGTATGCCTGAAGCTGTATGGAAGAAGAGCCTGAGTGTAGGCCTTAGAAATAAGGCTATGGTAGGTGATCAGTGGATCGCATAGCTGTAGGAGTCCTGCAGGGCTCTGAGGTAGGAACCCTTGTGGTTCTGAGTTGGATTCTGAGAAGAATCTGTGTGTAAGTCTGAGGGCCTGAGGTGTAAGATCTGAGGAGCATAAGTGGAGGAGTTTGTGCCGAGTCAAACAAATAAGTTGGATAGGTGGGAGGTAAAGTGAATTTACCCAATTGGGGAACCACTATAAATTCTGGTTTTTACTGTGTGCACTTATTTTTCCTTGTGATTGCAGGATTTAAGGACAAGCTCTAGATAGAACAAGTTGAAAACAACAAAAGATTTATTAAAAGCTCAAAGACCTATTCACCCCCCCCCCCCTCTAGGTGTTTTGCTAATCTTGAATTAAATAACTTTCAATAGTCTCTGGGATTATTTCCCTAGAGTAAAAGTTGGGTTTAGTTTATCTTAGTCCACAAAGCTTGCCACAAAGAAACATCTCTTGTGCCAAAACCAACTCACCAACCCACTTCTACCTTGTAGATCCTTTTGGATCTGAGTGGTAGGAGCAAATTTGCTCTGAGGTAGGATACAAGTTTGGATGTGAGTTGTAGGGCTGTTTTGCCTGAGGTTGGGTTCTGTTGATATTCTGAGGTAGGTGAACATTTGATCGCTGAGAGTAGGATCTATTTTGGATCTGTGATAGGACATTTGGGTTTTAGGTAGGAGAGTCATTCTCTAAGAGTGTAGGGAATTTGTGCCTGAGTTGTAGGATCGTTTAGATCTAAGGTAGGATCTTTGTGCTTGAGCTGTAGGAGAGTCATTCTCTCTGAGGTAGGATCCCTTGTGGATCTGAGGTAGGGCTGTCCTCCCAGCCTGAGTTATAGGGCCTTTGGGGCTGAGGTAGGTGATCTTTGGATCACTGAGTTGTAGGGCCTTATGCCTGAGCTGTAAGTCTTGGAGGAGACTGAGTGGTCCTGCGGGATCATGTTGTAAGCTCTTAGGAGCCGAGATTGGAGAAGTTCCTTGTCTAACTATCAGTTAGAAAGGTGGCAGGGAAAGTAGACGTACACATAACTTGGGGAACCACTATAAATTTGTTGTGATGTTTATGTGTGTGTTTTTTTGTGTGTTTCTTTATTGCAGGTTATTTGGTTCTTCAAAGAAGATAACTACTCACTCACATAACACTTAAAGAAAGAAATTTAAAAGAAAGTCACAAGAGACTAATAAACTATTCACCCCCCCCCCCCCTCTATGTGATGTAGTTATCCTTCTAAACAAACACTTTCAGGGAGGTTAAATACAAACGAGGAATCTCTTGAGAGTCAAATGTATAGTGCCAATGTGAAACCAAGGAAAATCCTTCCGGCATTGAAAAATAAAAACAGTGCGAACACTTCAGTTATGAGAACAATCAACAATGCGATAGCAAAATTACAAAAGCAGGATTTAAAAGGTCTTTCCACGATACAGTTTTTGTATAAGCTGATTGAAAGTGATGGGTGCATTAGTTACAACATAGTGGATGATAGCAGCCAAAATTTACGAAGTATATTTTTTGCACATCTTCGTGCAGTCAAATTAACAAACATGTTTCCAACAGTATTTGAACTTGATTGCACTTATAAAACAAATAGATATCAGATGGCTCTTCCATGCATTGTTGGGATAACTTCGACAATGAAATCTTTCTACTCATGCTTTATTTTTTATTTGATAAAACTCAACCAAGTTATGAGTGGGCTTTACAATGTTTTAAGAATGTACTATCCAGTAATGTGTCTATTTTTTTGATAATAGATAAAGAAAATGCTTTAATGAATGTCATTGTCAAAGTCTTTCCTAATTCCAAAAATTTCTTATATAGCTTCCATATAAATAGGAATATTTTGGCACATTGCAAGAAACTTTTTATTAATGGAAAAGAGTTTGAAAATTTTATGTTTGAGTTGCAACGAATGATTGGATCTAGTACAAAAGGTGATTTCAATATTTCATTTAACAATTTACTTGTGCAATTTTTTACAATACATTCAGATGTGTTAAACTATGTTGTTACAACATGGATAGTGCCATACAAAGATCATTTTGTGGCAGCATGAATCGATAAGCAAATGCATTTGAGAAATACTAGTGCAAATCGGGTTAAGAGTGGACATAGTCTATTGAAAAGGTTTTTAGAAATATCTATCGGAAACTTGACAACCACATGGAGAATATTTGATCAGATAATAAACCTACAACATACAGATATAAAAAGAACTTTTGGAGAAATTTGCATTAAAATTAGCAATGATTACAAGGGATTTTTATATTTGGAGTTGATTGGGAAAATATCTACACAAGCTTTACAACTCATCAAAGAGGAAGAAGAAGTTATAAATAAGGGAATACATTTCATGCAAGCTTATGAATTCCCACACATTAAAAGATAAACTTTGGTTTTGCCATGTGGACATGAGCTACATCCTTACATCACAAATTCAAAAGCAATTTCATCATGGTTGATTAATTCACATTGGAAGCAACTGTCACTGAAGGATAAAATTGTAGTTGATATTGAGAACAACTTAGACATTGAGCATGAAAAAGTTATGCTAAAGTTTTATGACTCGAATGAACAATAAAAGAGGGAAATAAAACAGAAATTAAGAGAGGTTGTACATCTAACAACTACTCAAACAAATGAACCATCCATTCCATTAAAATTAAAGGGGAGTCTAGGGGCAGTTAAAAAAAGTTTAAAGATGAGGTTCTGTCAACTAAACGATTACCATAATATTTTGAATATTCATTGGAGGAAACTACAAAAAAAACAAAGAAGAAACAAATTGGTTATTCGAACAGGAAAAAGTTTGTGGATACGGTCCGGAACAAATTTGTATCATTTTTGTCAGAGCACATTATCGATGTATTTGATATGTTGGGAGATGGTCATTATGGATCTTAGGTCATTAATCATGCCTTGAATGTCCACGGTGATTGGCAACAAGTGAGAAATAATCTACATTGGGAACTACAAAATCATGGAATTTTGTATTTTGAAGTTTTTGGCTGTCATAGATATGAAGAATTATCGAAGAAATCATGTGCATTGAAACACCGACACCATATGAGAAATGGATTACAATGCCATATATGAGTGGTGTGTTGATTGCTATCAACCCGAAAAGGCAAGTGTACCTATCGAATTGTAGTACCAAGGTCGTATTTAAACTCGGGGCTGTCAAGCACTACTACTAACGCTTCTACTATTATCCTACCGAAAGATTGTTGGGTCTTTGAGAATTTTAAAAGTAAAATTAAAGATAATTTTTGAAACGAAAATTTATGATAAAAGCTAGCATTCGATCAATGATTCACCATGGAATGAGACGAGAAGAAAAAATATAGATTTAAATTTGCAAATTAACCTCGACCGTGACGGATCCGATATTAGGAAGTAATCTCGCTAGATCATTAAATCCCCTAACTTATAGACGTTTTGACTGAAATCTCTTTACAAGTCAAAATGGCCTAAAGTCGCATTACTGAAGTGACCCGCACTATTTGATTTGACTCCAATCCGGAGGATTTATATCATCCTATCTCTAGGGTTGCGATCAACTCCTTCCTTCTTTGAGTGATCTTTCAAATCAATGAGTCTCTCGACTACTATGAAATGAGATCAAATTGACTACTACCGTATACCGGAAATACGGTGTCGACCCGAGAAAAATAAAAGAAGGATCGAGAAAAATTTTGACAAAAATAAAACTAAGAAGTAAAAGGAAATCTCATCTCATTTCATGGATCCTCGTGATCGAACACTAATGGAAAATTAGCTACGCATGGTTGAAAAGGAAACAAAAATTAGATGAGGAAAATAATTTTTCATTGATAATATAAAGAGGAGAAGTACAAAATAATAAAGAGACAAGATTATGCTACCAAAGAAAAGATTACACAAACAAAAGCAAAGGTTACACTAATAAAAACTTAATAACAAGTAAGAAACATAAAAGAAAGCACTATCTCTTGAACTAGTACTTCACTTGCTCTCCAAAATCCAACCCTCCTCAAAGCATGAGACATGGGTTCCTTTTATAGGAGAGGAGGAAGATTCTAGAAAGTGGTGGAAAAGAAGTGGGAGAAGGATGTGGTCGGCCATGCATGTATGAGGAGGTGCATGAATGTCATTAATGGGGGAGAGAGGGGAGGCTACATGCATGCATTCTCATTTAGGAAAATAAAAAAGAACAAAATAAATAAAAGAGGAAGGATGGATGGGTTTAAATGAGAATGAGAGAAGGGGAAAGAGGGGTGAATGAGAAATAAATAAGAGATGGAGAGGGGGTGAGTGGGGAGATGCATGAGGAATAAAGAATAGATAGGAGAGGAGTGGTTCATTGCATGTAATTTATGGAAATGAAAGTGGAAAATATAAAATAGAGAGGGGGTGAATGTAGAATAATGAAGGGTGGAAAAGAGGGGGTCGACCATGCATGGGCTTCATAATGTGGGCCGAAATATTGTTTGTGAGCTGCATGGGCTGCTCGGGTTTAGGCTTGGAGAGTAGCTCGGTCTGCTTCATGTTGGTGAGCTCGGCTTGCCATGGTGCGCTGCACTTGGACAGCATCAAAGGACTTGAACCTACAAATAAAATAAAACAAATAAACAAAATATTAGATATATTTTATAACATAACAGAATATAAGTTATTAAAAATAAAACTAACCATAATAACATAATAATAGTTATTTTTCATAACGAAACACAACTAGACATTGAATATAAAATTAAACATAAAAAAGCATAAAACACATAATTGAACTAGGAATTAATATATTATAAAAAAACATTAAAACATGAAATAAAAACATAACAAGCATAAAATATAAATAACTTAGGCATTTTGCATACTAAACTCCCCAAAAAACGATGACTAAAAGTAGTCATCAAATACCCCCATGCTTAGGCTTTTGCTATTCCAGAGCAAAAGTATGAGAAATATTTATAAGACATTTATAAAGTTTTCAATTAAACTAAAAATTTATTTACACCAAAGTCAAGCCAAAAATAAAATTTAGGGATTTACGAATTAAGTCCTAAATTATGGAATTAAAGTGAAAAGAGAGAAATATTTAGCCAAAAATTCTCTAATAAATTAACTAGCACTCAAAATTGAGTAAATTACAAATAAGGTTAGAATAAAATTATAAAAACCATAACTTAAAAGAAACTTAAGGAAGAATTCAACCTGCTACATATGCTCTCCCAATATTTTAATTTTAAATCTAAGACAATATTATTGGCTAAGGGGTTTGGGGAGGAAATCAACATGAAGAGGTCTTTGATTGGAGGTGATCATCATTATTTTTTTCAAACCCCACGAATTTTTTTAAACAAAATATATATGTAATACCAGAAAATGATAGACTAACATCATATCACTTCCCACGGCATATATGAACTTTTAAATAAAATATATATGTAATACCAGAAAATGATAGACTAACATCCTATCACTTCCCACGACATATATGAACTTTTAATTCCTCTCTTCATCTGGGTTGCATATGTTTACCAGAGAATAAGGAACTAATATTTTCTTATTCCCATGACATATGATCTAACAATAAAAAGAAAAAGGAAGGAGTTAAACAAAATTTTAGAAAATAAACTAAAAAACTAGACAGCAACTACTAGTAGATTGAGGTTTTCTAAGAATCTAAAAGCATGAGGTAATAATAATTAGATTCCAAAATTGTTAAGCAAAATTACTACAAAATTGAAACTATTTAAAATAAAAGAGAAAAAAGTGCTAAATAAATTACTCTAAGCAAATTAAAACCATAAGATAATTCTCAAAACTAAATCACTAAATATTAGATTTAACTAAACATGATGAAGCAAAAGATTAGCAAATCAAAAATAGTTAAAATGCTTATAAACAAACTAAAACAAAATTTCTGAAAACAACAAAAAGACTAAACAAGTGGTTTATTATATTTTTGGACTTTTCTAAGATTTTTCATTTTTTTTAAAAATTTGAAATCTGATTTTTTGGAATTTTTGATTTTTTTTTATTTTTCTTTTTCTAGGTTTTTTGAATTTTTGATAAAGCTAAATTACTTAAAAACACACATTTGTTTTTTGAAAAACGTAAAAAGAAAAGATATTTTTTTTTGGAAAAAGGAGAAATTAAAAAGAAAAGAAAAGGAAAAAGAGAAATTAAAAAGAAAAGAAAAGGAAAAAAGAGCGAACCCCCCCCCCCCCCCCCAGGCTTAAACTTTGAATTGTCCTCAATGAAAAAATAAAAATAAGAGAGAAAAAGGAAGTAAAAAATGGGGGGGGGGATGCAATAAAGTAAATACTTAAAAAGAAAACGACTTCCCCGGATTTGTAAGGCCGAAAGCAGATGTCGCTCCCCCATGCTTAAGCTGGACACCGACGCAGGCCTAAGGAAGAGAGGAAAGGATGGAGCCAAACGAACCGCCAGGAGGTTTTATTCCTGCAAAACACAATAAGCAAACAAAAAGAAAAAGAAATAACAAAAAGGATAAGCAAGGGGTGCCTCCTAAGAGCGCTCTTTATTTAACGTCGTCTAAGCCCGACGTTATTGGTTAGCTAAATGGAAAATAAAAAATTAAATTGAAGAGGTAACTCCCTAAGTATGCGCTTAGGAGAGTACATCAAAAAAGAAAACAATTGAAGAATCGCATCGACATGGGGTGGAATCTTCGATGGAATGACTCCCAAAAATGAACGGATGGAGTTATAGAAGAACTCCACCGTATGTAAAATGGAAAAGAAGTGGTCATCAAAAGTAGAAGAAGAAAAAGAAAAAGAAATAGAAAGAAGAATAAAAGAAGTAGAAAAAGAAATTTCATCAATGGAAATTTCACAAGGAGAAGGAGGGACTTGTGAAATTTCGGGAGAAGGAGGGGTAGAAAGAACGAAAGAAGAATTATCTAAAATAGAAGAAGAAGATTCGCTAAAAATAGAAAAATTTGGAATAGTTGAAATTTGATGTGAAATGGAATCAGAAATTTCTTCAGAAAAAGAAAGAGAATGATGAGACGTCTCGTCATCCTCAAAAGGTAAGAAGAACGCTGGAGTATCCATAGGGGTGTCATCCAAAGGAGGAAGGAAACAATCCAGAATATCTGAATAGTTATCCTCCTCGAGAGGAAAAAGACAAGCCGGGATATCCGGTGACTCATTACACGATGAAATTGGAGGATACAGAGAAGAAGACGAAGAAAACGAAGCGGCCTCACGAGAAAAATAATCGATAATGGTCTTGAAATGCGAATTAATATTATCAAGAGAAGTTTGCAATTCAAAATACCCATTATCGATTGAATTAAAATTTAGAGGCACGGCGCTTTGCGGGGCAAAATCATGCGAAAAATAGTACGGGTTCCCCACCTCCCAAGTAGGATAAAAATTGGAGTAAGGGTCAAATTGGCCACTTTGACCTGCTCCAGAAAAATTGAAATCGAAAGAGGGAGGAGTTTTCGAAAGACATTCAGAATAAAAGTGGTCGGGCGACCCGCAAAAATTACAAAATGCACCAAAAGAAGACGATTCCATAAAAAAAACTGTTACCAAAAAGAAAGAGAAAATTTAAATTTTTTGATTTTTGCAGAAGTAATAGCGAAAGCGTTTTCTTAATATTGACGAAAAAGCTTTCCCGGCAACGGCGCCAAAAACTTGGTGTGTTGATTGCTATCAACCCGAAAAGGCAAGTGTACCTATCAAATTACAGTACCAAGGTCGTATTTAAACTCGGGGCTGTCAAGTACTACTACTCATGCTTCTACTATTATCCTACCGAAAGATTGTTGGGTCTTTGAGAATTTTAAAATTAAAACTAAAGATAATTTTTGAAACAAAAATTTATGATAAAAGCTAGCATTCGATCAATGATTCACCATGGAATGAGACGAGAAGGAAAAATATAGATTTAAATTTGCAAATTAACCTCGACCGTGACGGATCTGATATTAGGAAGTAATCTCGCTAGAACATTAAATCCCCTAACTTATAGACGTTTTGACTGAAATCTCTTTACAAGTCAAAATGGCCTAAAGTCGCATTACTGAAGTGACCCGCACTATTGGATTTGACTCCAATCCGGAGGATTTATATCATCCTATCTCTTGGGTTGCGATCAACTCCTTCCTTATTTGAGTGATCTTTCAAATCAACGAGTCTCTCGACTACTATGAAATGAGATCAAATTGCCTACTACCGTATACAGAAAATACGGTGTCGACCCGAGAAAAATCAAAGAAGGATCGAGAAAAATTTGGACAAAAATAAAACTAAGAAGTAAAAGGAAATCTCATCTCATTTCATGGATCCTCATGATCGAACGCTAACGGAAAATTAGCTACGCATGGTTGAAAAGGAAACAAAAATAAGATGAGAAAAATAATTTTTCATTGATAATAGAAAGTGGAGAAGTACAAAATAATAAAGAGACAAGATTATGCTACCAAAGAAAAGATTACACTAACAAAAGCAAAGGTTACACTAATAAAAACTTAACAACATGTAAGAAACATAAAAGAAAGCACTCTCTCATGAACTAGTACTTCACTTGCTCTCCAAAATCCAACCCTCCTCAAAGCATGAGACATGGGTTCCTTTTATAGGAGAGGAGGAAGATTCTAGAAAGTGGTGGAAAAGAAGTGGGAGAAGGATGAGGCCGGCCATGCATATATGAGGAGATGCATGAATGTCATTAATGGGGGAGAGAGGGGAGGCTACATGCATGCATTCTCATATTAGGAAAATAAAAAAGAACAAAATAAATAAAAGAGGGGGGATGGATGAGTTTAAATGAGAATGAGAGAAGGAGAAAGAGGGCTGAATGAGAAATAAATAAGAGATAGAGAGGGGGTGAGTGGGGAGATGCATGAGGAATAAAAGAAGAGAGAGGAGAGGAGTGGTTAATTGCATGTAATTTATGGAAATGAAAGTGGAAAACATAAAATAGAGAGGGGGGTGAATGTAGAATAATGAAGGGTGGAAAAGAGGGGGTCGGCCATGCATGGGCTTCATAATGTGGGCTGAAATATTGTTTGTGGGCTGCATGGGCTGCTCGGGTTTGGGCTTGGAGAGTAGCTCGGTCTGCTTCTTGTTGGTGAGCTCGGCTTGCCATGGTGGGCTGCACTTGGACTGCATCAAAGGCCTTGAACCTACAAATAAAATAAAACAAATAAACAAAATATTAGATATATTTTATAACATAACAGAATATAAGTTATTAAAAATAAAACTAACCATAATAACATAATAATAGTTATTTTTCATAACGAAACACAACTAGACATAGAACATAAAATTAAACATAAAAAACATAAAACACATAATTGAACTAGGAATTAATATATTATAAAAACATTAAAACATGAAATAAAAACATAACAAGCATAAAATATAAATAACATTAGACATTTTGCATACTAAACTCCCCCAAAAATGATGACTAAAAGTAGTCATCAATGAGCCTTGTAATTAGTTCATACTACAACTGTAAGATCCCCCTCCCCCTTACCAAGGAGGGCTACCAGATCTTATGCTCAGAACCGCCGTCTTACGATGGCACTAACTCACGGGTTAGTCGGCACCGCAATACGCCGATTCTGCCGGCTAGTACGATCATTAACCTGTAGGCCAATATGAGAAGAAAGAAGTAAACTGTATATGTAAAACTATCAGTCCATAAGTCACATAGTACAATCATGTAAAAGAAATGAATAGTACATCACAATAGTCCACTACAGAGTACAAATGAAAGAGTAAAAAGGGCTTATGCCCAGTACATCAAATCTCTCTCTCACAAAATCATAAATGCGGAAGCTATGCTAGAACATCAGATCTCGTCCCACCTGAGGACGCACAGTAGTGGTAGTAGCCTGCTGAAGCGGTATTTGCTCCTCATGTCCTGCCTCCTCGACGTGCTGGTGCTCCATCTCCACGGGCTCCTAAAAATAGTTGGTCACCGACCATTAGTCAAAAAGACTAAGTCGTTTCCTCCGCACCTCGCCCCGCAGCTCCTAGGCACCGAGCGGGAGGACGAAGCGGAGGACAACAAGGGGTAGCAAAGTGGAAGCAGGTGACAATATCTAACTAGAGTTGTAATAAGCAATGTAATCCTACTCTAGCAATTCTAAGTACAGTACAAGTAGTAAGTAAGAGCGGTGCAGTAAAGGAAAGTAAAGAAACAGCAGTATGAATAAGTAAATAAGCTAAGCTACTACTATGCTATCATCACAAACGTACCCTAACTTATATAAATGTCCATACAAATATATAAGTTAGGATTTCCAGGAAATTTAACTTATCATATAAAAGAGCACATACTAATTTATATGATAAGGATCTATTAAGCGTATGACCTAATATGAATGAATGATATGATGCAATTTATGCGCAGGCAAGTGCAACTCACACACAACGACTCTGTGATCACAGACCTTTAGTTCCCACTTTTTGAGAGCTAGCATCACTCTCGGGTACCACCGCTGTGGCTACGGCAGCAGCGGAGCGGGCGTCTCCGCTTCTAGACCGGTATACACACTACCAAGCCTTAGACCCCTCTCATACGCCTCTGTACACGTCCAAGGTGCACTCTAGAGTCTCGCGTACGTACTTTGCTGACAAACCCGTCAGTCTTGTTGGGTCGGATGTGTGTTATCGGGGATCGTCCTCCAGACCGCAGTGTAAAACAACCCACTAGCCCCTCTAACTCCCACAACCGCCTGGTGCACCGTACTGCCATCGGTGTGACGAACGGCCAGTACCGCATGCCCCGCCATGATATTTATGCACATGCAAGTAATTCATACCGAGCCTCCCGCTCGCAGGACCAAAACCCGTCCTGAATCTGTCAAACCCAAACCCGGGTGAGAACGCACATTAGTGCCTTTATACCAACTCCCTCAAACCCCAAACGGGTGAGCATATATCATGAATCTCTCCAACCCTCACACGGGCGAGAAGGTACAACAATGTCCTAACCTATTAAACTACTCTTGTCTACGGTTTATTATACTTAGAGATTTACGGTTAATCCCAGGACTGCCCCCGGTATTCCCTGTGAAGGGCTCTCAAGGGGCACTAGGAACTGTGTTGGGATTACGCCCAGCGTTCCCTTTCGCAAGGATATTTATTTTAGTTGATGGCTACCCATGTATCTCCCCAGCTCTCCTTATTGCTTTAGTACAACCCTAGTGACTTAAGGCGTTACCGGGAAACCGACGGTCTTCCGCCGACTCCCACTCCAGTTGCTAACTAAGACTTGCACTTTTGATACCCTCACTAAGACAACTCTACCCACCAGGGTTACTCATGTTGAACTCTTTATTTTCATCCGATAATCAATGCCCTGGTAACCCCTAAGGCAAGACCTATTTGTGTTATATGCAGACCATGACCTACGATTACCCTAAAATGTGATCTTCCAAACCTTAAGGCATCTTGCCTCTAAATATTTATCCTAAGGTGTTATGGACTAAGGGAACTACCCTAAGAATTCTCATAATTTTTCTTGGCCAAATAGTGCTTTAATTAAATCTTTTAATTTAAATACTAGGTCATTTTACACATGAAGTAGTATGATTAAGTATCCACTGACCTAGGAAAGTTTTCTTGAGATGTATATTGACAAAATATTGCTTCCTACAGAGTTTCATAATTTTCCTTAAATTATTTATTCTCATTTCCTATTTAATATCAATTCCACACAAATTCCATTTTCCAAATGAAGTATAGGCATTATGTACTCAAAAATTCCAGGAAAATTACAGAACTTTTAGGACACTAATTTATGACTATTGGCAGAGTATCATCAACATTTATTGTGAAATGGCCTATAAAATTCCATTATAAGATATTTACCAAAATGCCATTGTATTAATTTAACAACAAACAATGCATCCATTAATTCTGAGAAATTTATGCAAAACTAATAATAACATTTTATAGCAGTAGAATAAATTCCAAATTTTTCAGAGGTATATATCCATCATTTCAAGAATTAACAAGATAAGGGTAAAATGGGGAATTTAGGGTATCTACTCCAAAAGTTCTTCAAAACAGAGAAATCATATTTTTCCTAAGTCAAATGTGACATTATCTATGCCTTGGCAAACTTGTTTGGATTTGTACTTGAAGAAATCATATTTTCCAATTTTATTTCCAAAATAGCTATATTTTAAATAAATTCCAATAAATGGAATTTTGATTCCAAAAATTCCATTATTAATTTGAGGGATGAAATTTACCCTAATGAACCACTGTAAATAATTCCATGACCTTTGCATGTCAACATTGGGCTAAATACACCAATTTGCATTTTTGCTATTTGCACACCAAGGCTTAACATAGGCTAGCACATGCAAGTGGATTCTCCAACATGCAGTGAACCCAAGGTGCTGAAAATTTTATCATGCACCAAGGATGACCCCACTGACCTACCACCAAAATTTGGGGTCATGGGGAGGAGTAGGACTCCTTATATTTCATTTATTTATATTTTGCTATTTTAGCAAAAACTATAGGCAAATATTCTCTAAAAATTCCTAAATTTTGGCAGGAGCTAAGTATGCCCTAATCATGCATGTTCCCAAAATTTGGGGCCATGGTGACCAATAATTTGACCTAGGCATCCAATTTAATTTCTGCCCTACTCTAGGACCAGTCCTAGGAGCAATGTCCTACAGGACTGTACACTACACCAAATTATATGTTTAGGGTGGCATATTAAAGATAAGACCCTTGGCTACATTTTTCATTAAGGGACTAAGTTCTGGAAATGCCTCTAAGAGGCTTAAATTTAACATGCAAGGTGACTGTAAAAGTGTGACAGATATTTCACTATTCATCAAATAATTAAATTAAATCATTTAACTGTTGCACGAATCTTAAAGTAAACCCGACGGAATCGGGTCATCGTCTACCTCCAGCCAACGGCTGAGATCGAGCCGACCTGGAGCAACTTTGCTGGCGGTTTCCGGCCAGCTGAGACGGCGCCACCTCCGGCCAACGGTGCCATCACCTTCACGGTGGTGGTGGCTATCATTTCCCGGCGATGGGGCGGCGGGAGACGGCGGCGACGGCGATCCCGAGCGGTTTCAAAAGCTTGGAAATTTCTCGTTTTTCTCACATGGCATCGGGCTCAGTTGAGCCCGATATCTCTCTTATTTGATCTAAGATGCTAGTACGGGTAGAGGTGAAGTGAAACGCACCTGAATTGAGGCTTGGCTGCGGGTCAGGCGGCGGTTTGCCGTGGTGGCGGTGCGCCGGCGAGCTCCACCCCGAAAGCTCAAATCTCCACCATTCTCCATGATTAAGCAGTCGAATTCCACTCCCTTCTGTCTCCTGAAGCTGTTGGTGAGGTCTGTTTGGACTGAGGTGGACTATATGTGGAGTTAACTCCAAGGTGAGCTCGGTTTGAGCTTTGGAGGCTTCACCCATGGTGCCATGTGGCTCACAGCCCTGGTTTTCTGCTGGAAATGAAGAGGGGAGGCCGGCCACCTGGTTTTGGGCAGCCAAAACCAACTGATGGGGTGGCCATGTGGCCACCATTTTCTTTATTCCCCTTTCTCTCTCCTCTTCTCCTAAAAATCCCAATTTTACCCCCTTGCATGTATTCTCTCTCCTGATTTAGAGGGTAGGACTGGTCTTGTTCACTTGGGTTGACTATGTGCCAATTTTGGTGGGCTTGGTCCAAGGGGAATTGGCTTGGCCTTCATTTTCTCTCTTTAGGTCAAATTGTTGACCAAATTGACTTAGGGAGTTGACTTGGTCAACCATGGTGGGTGGACTGACCCTACCTGGTGGAATTGGGTCTAGTGGCACCACCCAACTTGGTTTGGGTCAAGGGGGTGCCCCACTTAGGTTAATTAGGCCCATGAGTGTGGGTTTGACCAAATTAAGCCCAAGGTTGACTTTGGTCAATTGGGGTCAAAATGTTGACCCAGTGACATACCCTAGGGTCCACTTAGATTGTTTTTAGGGTTAGGGCAGTGTGGTGGGGTCATGGTGTGGCTAGGGTCCCTAATTAGGCTAGTTTGACCTAGTTTGACTTAGTCCTATAGTGGGCTACACATGGCTACCACCCACTACCTAGGGTCAAACCTAGTTGATCTCCTTAAGTCTCACCCCATGCCTAACCCAATCTAAGTTGAGGGGTCCAGAAGTAACATGGGATGTTACAAATTCCAATAAACAAGAAAATAATTTCGTCCCCGAAATTTAAGTTCGGGTCTACGGGGTTCTATTTGCAAGAATCATCAAGAAATTTAAAAGCATAACTTAAATGTACCTGATGCGAATAGCTCCGGGTGTTGCTCCAGCATCAGATCCCTCGGCTCCCAAGTGTGCTCTTCCCGTCCATGGTTGGACCACAGCACCTTCACAAGAGGGACCTTCTTCTTCCGCAACACTCGGATGGCTGTATCGTCAATCCGGATCGGCTCCAATCTCACTGATCTGTCAGGCTCTACCGGTCCGGCTGTAGTAGTAATGTGCTGCTCCGGCCGAAGGAGAGGTCTTCGCAAGGAAGAGACATGGAAGACGTCATGTAATGCACCCAACTCCGGTGGCAGCTGCAGTCGGTAAGCCAAGGGGCCGATCCGCTCCAGGATCAGGTATGGCCCCATGTATCGTGGACTGAGCTTCTTGTGCCTCCGCACCCGAGAAACACCGTGTACTGGACGTATCTTCAAGAATACCCTGTCTCCAACCTGGAACTCCACCTTCCGGTGCCGAGCATCATAATACTTTGCCTGCCTGCTCTGGGCCTCCAGTAGCCGATCCCTGATCAATCGAATCTGAGCCTCAGTATCCTCTATATAATCAGATCCCAGAGCCCTGGTATCCACATCCTGAACCCATGATAGCGGTGTCCGGCATCTCCTCCCATAAAGCGCCTCGTATGGAGCCATCCTGATGCTAGCCTGGTGGCTGTTATTATACGAGAACTCGATCAATGGCAGCAGCCTCTCCCATGGCCTCCCCGTATCCAATATGCATAATCTGAGCAGGTCCTCCATGGTCCGGATGGTCCGCTCGGTCTGTCCGTCGGTCTGCGGGTGGAAGGCGGTACTAAAAGTAAGCCGAGATCCCAAGTAAGCATGCACGGCCCTCCACTCGCTCGAAGTGAACCGACCATCACGGTCCGAAACGATAGTCCTGGGGATGCCATGATATCTGACGTACTGCTCCACAAATAATCTCACCAGAACTGCAACTGGGGCATCCTTCCGAACTGGAATAAACCGCGCTACCTTGGTCAATCTATCCACGATAACCCATATAGAATCATGTCCAGAGTGGGAGCGAGGCAATCCGTGCACAAAGTCCATAGCAATGTCCTCGAACTTCCACTCTGGAACTGGCAGTGGCTGTAGTAAACCTCCCGGGCTCTTGCATTCTGCCTTCACACGCTGGCAGGTCTCGCAATGGGTCACAAAATCCGTGATCTCCCTCTTCATCCCGGGCCAATACATAGACCTCCGCAAATCTGCCCACATCTTGGTGATGCCGGGGTGCACTGAATATCTCGAGCAATGTGCCTCTCGGAGTATGTCATCCCGGATACTGCCCCCTGCTGGTATGTAGATGCGCCCACGGAACCGAAGAAGATCATCCTGTAGCGTGTAGTCCTCGACCTTGCCCCTCTCTAGGGCACTGAAAATCGGCTGTAACGCAGCATCCAGCCTCTGATGTGCTCGGATGCGCTCCTGTATATCATCGCCACTGATCACTGAGCTCAAATACTCTCTATATACAACTGGCTCGGTCTCGGACACCATGGTAATGTGCATGTCCTCCATCATCTGTAGCAGCTCTATAGACATCAATCGGGGCTCCGGTCCAGAAGTGCCGGCCTTCCTGCTCAAGGCATCCGCAACCGTGTTCGCTTTTCCCGGGTGATAGTGGATCTTGTAATCATAATCACAGAGGAACTCCAGCCACCTCCTCTGTCTCAGGTTTAGGTCCTTCTGCGTATCGATATACTTGAGATTCTTGTGATCTGAAAAGATGTCACAATGAATCCCATATAAGTAATGCCTCCATATCTTTAGGGCGAAAACCACAGCCCCGAGCTCTAGATCATGTACTGGATAGTTATGCTCATGCTTCTTCAACTGTCTCGAAGCATAAGCAATAACGTGTCCATGCTGCATCAGGACTGCACCCATCCCCTGGTAAGAGGCGTCCGTGTAGATCTGGAATCCTTCGCTCCCGGATGGAAGCGCAAGAATGGGGGATGAGATGAGTCGGTCCTTCAGCTCCTGAAAAGCCGTTTCACACCGCTCTGACCAAACAAAATCTGTGTCCTTCTTCGTCAAAGACGTGAGGGGGAGTGCTATCCTCGAGAACCCCTCCACGAACTTGCGGTAATACCCTGCTAGTCCCAAGAAACTGCGGATGTCAGATGCGGTCTTCGGTCGTGGCCAATCCCTCACTGTCTCTATCTTGGCCGGGTCCACTGCTAACCCAGCCCCACTGATCGTGTGCCCCAGGAAAGCCACCTCCTGCAACCAGAACTGGCACTTCGAAAATTTTGCGTACATCTGGGTCTCCCTCAGTCTCTGCAAGACCTGTGCCAAGTGCTCCGTATGCTCCTCCTGAGTCCGAGAATATATAAGGATGTCGTCGATGAATACAATCACGAAGCGGTCTAAGAAAGGCTCGAATACACGGTTCATTAGACTCATGAATGCAGCAGGAGCATTCGTGAGCCCAAAAGGCATCACCGTGAACTCGTATAATCCATAGCGCGAACTGAATGCCGTCTTCGGTATGTCCTCTTCCCTGATACGGAGCTGATAGTAGCCGGATCGCAGATCTAACTTGGAGAACCAGAAGGCTCCCTGTAGCTGGTCAAATAACTCATCTATCCGAGGCAGAGGATAGGTGTTACGGACTGTCAACCGGTTCAGCTCCCGGTAATCTATACATAATCGCAGTGATCCGTCCTTCTTCTTCACAAAGAGAACTGGCGCTCCCCATGGCGATGAACTAGGCCGCACAAATCCTGACTCGACTAGCTCCTGTAGTTGAGTCCTGAACTCTGCTAACTCCCTGGGAGCCATCCTGTAGGGTGCCCGGGACACCGGCTTCGCTCCCGGTACTAGCTGAATCCTGAAATCCAAGTCTCTAGCAGGCGGTAGCCCGGGCAATTTCTCCGGGAATACGTCGGAGAAATCCCGGACCACCGGAATATCTGAGATAGTCGCTCCTGTTCCCACCATCTCGAAGCAGACAAGATAAACTTCTTCACCCTGCTCATGGGCCTTCACAGCCTGTACAGACGATAATAGTAGGTGGCAGATAGGCTGGATACCTTCAACGATAACATGAGAGTCGCCATGCCTTAGCGTGATCCTCCTGGACGGACAATCTATCTGGGCATGGTTCCGATGCAACCAGGCCATGCCCAAGATCAAGTCAAAGTCCTGCAGCTTCAGAATAGTTGCCGGCGCCTCAAATGCCTTGCCGCCAATCTCGGCCTCCATATCACAATGTGCAGTGGTCCGCAGCTCCGACCCATCGGGTAGACGTACCCTCATCTCTAGCCCAGGAAACCTCTCCACGCCTTCGAGTCCGTCGATGAAGGCCTCGGATACGAACGAGTGTGAAGCACCCGTGTCGAAAAGAGTATGAGCGGGCTTGCCGCTGATCATAACTATGCCTGAGGTTTGTTTATGTGAAAGTTAATTGTTATCCTATAGTTCCAGGTACTATATATATATCATTGAAATCCAAGAAAATTCATAATTAACTTCAAGTACCTGTGATAACCTCCTCGGGATTCCTCGGCTCTGTGAGGTCCAAGGCGTATATCTGCTCCTGCTCGCGTCTCCTGCCGTGATATCCCCGACCTCGGCCTCGCCCTCGGCCTCGTCCTCGGCCCTGCTGTACTGGGGCCACTGGAGGTGGAGGAGGAGGAGGGGGATGGAATCGGTGCGGGCACTCCGACCTGATATGCCCGGGCTGGCGGCATCCGTAACAAACCACTTGTCGATGGCCTCGGTCATCCTGTCTCCTCGGATCATGCATCTGTAGAGGTGGGGGAGCCAATGCTGGAGGAGGCCCCTGCTCCTGCCTGAAGTTGGGACGACGACGTCCCCCACCCTTCCTGTATCCGATGGTCCTGCCTCTCTGAGAGCCCCTACTGCTCTCACCTGATGTCGACCCATCAAATGGTCTCTTCCCTCCGGCTCGCACCATCAGCTGGTCAGCCTCCAGCTTCTTCGCCATCTCGATGATCTGCCTGGATGTGCCATGAGAAATGAATAGCAAGGCCTGCCTCAAATCGTCCCTGAGGCCCCGGTAGAACCTCTTCGCATACCTCCTATCGTCGGTGTCCTGAATCCCCGCGAACCTGGCCAAGTGGGAGAACTCTCTCTGGTACTCTATCACCGATCTAGTCCCCTGCTTGAGGTTCAAAAACCACTCCTCCAAAGCATCTCTGTCCGTAGTAGAAACGAAGTGCTCCAGAAACACATCGCCAAACTCCTCCCAAGATATCTCTGACAGCTCAAAGTCCGCATAAGTAGACTCCCGGACTGATTTCCACCATCTCTTTGCATGAGCCTCCAGCACAGAGGTGGCTAGAGGTACTGCCTGGCCGACTGGGCAGCTGATGCCCGCTAAGATCTCGTGTATGGCCTCCAGCCATTCTTCCGTCTTCACCGCATCCTCTGTCCCACGGTACGTCGGTGGGGACAAGCTCTTGAATGCACTCAGCCAGCTCGACCCCGGATTTGGCTGTGGAGCCGGGACTTGCTGGGCTCTAAAGGCATCCAAAATCGCCGTCAGGGTCTGCCCCATCTCCGTATGTAGGAATGGAGTGGCAGCTGGAGGGGGAGGAGCCACATTTTGCGGCGCTGCGACCTGTGGAGGTTGCATAAAGGTAAGGTTAAAGCAAAATTGGCCTAACACACTGTACTTTGTGGACCATTTATGTGACTTTTGTACATGGGCACACCACTGCTTCCGCTGCATAGTTTGTCCGCAAACTAATGCTCGGGCGGGGGTTGTCCCATGTTGTGGACTTCTTTCTCATATGATCGTTGTTCAAGTGATACCAGTTTGTAAGATCCCCCTCCCCTTACCAAGGAGGGCTACCGGATCTTATGCCCAGAACCGCCGTCTTACGATGGCACTAACTCACGGGTTAGTCGGCACCGCAATACGCCGATTCTGCCGGCTAGTACGATCATTAACCTGTAGGCCAATATGAGAAGAAAGAAGTAAACTGTATATGTAAAACTATCAGTCCACAAGTCACATAGTACAATCATGTAAAAGAAATGAATAGTACATCACAATAGTCCACTACAGAGTACAAATGAAAGAGTAAAAAGGGCTTATGCCCAGTACATCAAATCTCTCTCTCACAAAATCATAAATGCGGAAGCTATGCTAGAACATCAGATCTCGTCCCACCTGAGGACGCACAGTAGTGGTAGTAGCCTGCTGAAGCGGTATCTGCTCCTCATGTCCTGCCTCCTCGACGTGCTGGTGCTCCATCTCCACGGGCTCCTAAAAATAGTTGGTCACCGACCATTAGTCAAAAAGACTAAGTCGTTTCCTCCGCACCTCGCCCCGCAGCTCCTAGGCACCGAGCGGGAGGACGAAGCGGAGGACAACAAGGGGTAGCAAAGTGGAAGCAGGTGACAATATCTAACTAGAGTTGTAATAAGCAATGTAATCCTACTCTAGCAATTCTAAGTACAGTACAAGTAGTAAGTAAGAGCGGTGCAGTAAAGGAAAGTAAAGAAACAGCAGTATGAACAAGTAAATAAGCTAAGCTACTACTATGCTATCATCACAAACGTACCCTAACTTATATAAATGCCCATACAAATATATAAGTTAGGATTTCCAGGAAATTTAACTTATCATATAAAAGAGCCCATACTAATTTATATGATAAGGATCTATGAAGCGTATGACCTAATATGAATGAATGATATGATGCAATTTTATGCGCAGGCAAGTGCAACTCACACACAACGACTCTGTGATCACAGACCTTTAGTTCCCACTTTTTGAGAGCTAGCATCACTCTCGGGTACCACCGCTGTGGCTACGGCAGCAGCGGAGCGGGCGTCTCCGCTTCTAGACTGGTATACACACTACCAAGCCTTAGACCTCTCTCATACGCCTCTGTACACGTCCAAGGTGCACTCTAGAGTCTCGCGTACGTACTTTGCTGACAAACCCGTCAGTCTTGTTGGGTCGGATGTGTGTTATCGGGGATCGTCCTCCAGACCGCAGTGTAAAACAACCCACTGGCCCCTCTAACTCCCACAACCGCCTGGTGCACCGTACTGCCATCGGTGTGACGAACGGCCAGTACCGCATGCCCCGCCACGATATTTATGCACATGCAAGTAATTCATACCGAGCCTCCCGCTCGCAGGACCAAAACCCGTCATGAATCCCTCAAACCCAAACCCGGGTGAGAACGCACATTAGTGCCTTTATACCAACTCCCTCAAACCCCAAACGGGTGAGCATATATCATGAATCTCTCCAACCCTCACACGGGCGAGAAGGCACAACAATGTCCTAACCTATTAAACTACTCTTGTCTACGGTTTATTATACTTAGAGATTTACGGTTAATCCCAGGACTGCCCCCGGTATTCCCTGTGAAGGGCTCTCAAGGGGCACTAGGAACTGTGTTGGGATTACGCCCAGCGTTCCCTTTCGCAAGGATATTTATTTTAGTTGATGGCTACCCATGTATCTCCCCAGCTCTCCTTATTGCTTTAGTACAACCCTAGTGACTTAAGGCGTTACCGGGAAACCGACGGTCTTCCGCCGACTCCCACTCCAGTTGCTAACTAAGACTTGCACTTTTGATCCCTCACTAAGACAACTCTACCCACCAGGGTTACTCATGTTGAACTCTTTATTTTCATCCGATAATCAATGCCCTGGTAACCCCTAAGGCAAGACCTATTTGTGTTATATGCAGACCATGACCTACGATTACCCTAAAATGTGATCTTCCAAACCTTAAGGCATCTTGCCTCTAAATATTTATCCTAAGGTGTTATGGACTAAGGGAACTACCCTAAGAATTCTCATAATTTTTCTTGGCCAAATAGTCCTTTAATTAAATCTTTTAATTTAAATACTAGGTCATTTTACACATGAAGTAGTATGATTAAGTATCCACTGACCTAGGATATTTTTCCTGAGATGTATATTGACAAAATATTGCTGCCTACAGAGTTTCATAATTTTCCTTAAATTATTTATTCTCATTTCCTATTTAATATCAATTCCACACAAATTCCATTTTCCAAATGAAGTATAGGCATTATGTACTCAAAACTTCCAGGAAAATTACAGAACTTTTAGGACACTAATTTATGACTATTGGCAGAGTATCATCAACATTTATTGTGAAATGGCCTATAAAATTCCATTATAAGATATTTACCAAAATGCCATTGTATTAATTTAACAACAAACAATGCATCCATTAATTCTGAGAACTTTATGCAAAACTAATAATAACATTTTATAGCAGTAGAATAAATTCCAAATTTTTCAGAGGTATATATCCATCATTTCAAGAATTAACAATATAAGGGTAAAATGGGGAATTTAGGGTATCTACTCCAAAAGTTCTTCAAAACAGAGAAATCATATTTTTCCTAAGTCAAATGTGACATTATCTATGCCTTGGCAAAATTGTTTGGATTTGTACTTGAAGAAATCATATTTTCCAATTTTATTTCCAAAATAGCTATATTTTAAATAAATTCCAATAAATGGAATTTTGATTCCAAAAATTCCATTATTAATTTGAGGGATGAAATTTACCCTAATGAACCACTGTAAATAATTCCATGACCTTTGCATGTCACCATTGGGCTAAATACACCAATTTGCATTTTTGCTATTTGCACACCAAGGCTTAACATAGGCTAGCACATGCAAGTGGATTCTCCAACATGCAGTGAACCCAAGGTGCTGAAAATTTTATCATGCACCAAGGATGACCCCACTGACCTACCACCGAAATTTGGGGCCATGGGGAGGAGTAGGACTCCTTATATTTCATTTATTTATATTTTGCTATTTTAGCAAACACTATAGGCAAATATTCTCTAAACATTCCTAAATTTTGGCAGGAGCTAAGTATGCCCTAATCATGCATGTTCCCAAAATTTGGGGCCATGGTGACCAATAATTTGACCTAGGCATCCAATTTAATTTCTGCCCTACTATAGGACCAGTCCTAGGAGCAATGTCCTACAGGACTGTACACTACACCAAATTATATGTTTAGGGTGGCATATTAAAGATAAGACCCTTGGCTACATTTTTCATTAAGGGACTAAGTTCTGGAAATGCCTCTAAGAGGCTTAAATTTAACATGCAAGGTGACTGTAAAAGTGTGACAGATATTTCACTATTCATCAAATAATTAAATTAAATCATTTAACTGTTGCACGAATCTTAAAGTAAATCCGACGGAATCGGGTCATCGTCTACCTCCAGCCAACGGCTGAGATCGAGCCGACCTGGAGCAACTTTGCTGGCGGTTTCCGGCCAGCTGAGAAGGCGCCACCTCCGGCCAACGGTGCCATCACCTTCACGGTGGTGGTGGCTATCATTTCCCGGCGATGGGGCGGCGGGAGACGGCGGCGACGGCGATCCCGAGCGGTTTCAAAAGCTTGGAAATTTCTCGTTTTTCTCACATGGCATCGGGCTCAGTTGAGCCCGATATCTCTCCTATTTGATCTAAGATGCTAGTACGGGTAGAGGTGAAGTGAAACGCACCTGAATTGAGGCTTGGCTGCGGGTCAGGCGGCGGTTTGCCGTGGTGGCGGTGCGCCGGCGAGCTCCACCCCGAAAGCTCAAATCTCCACCATTCTCCATGATTAAGCAGTCGAATTCCACTCCCTTCTGTCTCCTGAAGCTGTTGGTGAGGTCTGTTTGGACTGAGGTGGACTATATGTGGAGTTAACTCCAAGGTGAGCTCGGTTTGAGCTTTGGAGGCTTCACCCATGGTGCCATGTGGCTCACAGCCCTCGTTTTCTGCTGGAAATGAAGAGGGGAGGCCGGCCACCTAGTTTTGGGCAGCCAAAACCAACTGATGGGGTGGCCATGTGGCCACCATTTTCTTTATTCCCCTTTCTCTCTCCTCTTCTCCTAAAAATCCCAATTTTACCCCCTTGCATGTATTCTCTCTCCTGATTTAGAGGGGTAGGACTGGTCTTGTTCACTTGGGCTGACTATGTGCCAATTTTGGTGGGCTTGGTCCAAGGGGAATTGGCTTGGCCTTCATTTTCTCTCTTTAGGTCAAATTGTTGACCAAATTGACTTAGGGAGTTGACTTGGTCAACCATGGTGGGTGGACTGACCCTACCTGGTGGAATTGGGTCTAGTGGCACCACCCAACTTGGTTTGGGTCAAGGGGGTGCCCCACTTAGATTAATTAGGCCCATGAGTGTGGGTTTGACCAAATTAAGCCCAAGGTTGACTTTGGTCAATTGGGGTCAAAATGTTGACCCAGTGACATACCCTAGGGTCCACTTAGATTGTTTTTAGGGTTAGGGCAGTGTGGTGGGGTCATGGTGTGGCTAGGGTCCCTAATTAGGCTAGTTTGACCTAGTTTGACTTGGTCCTATAGTGGGCTCCACATGGCTACCACCCACTACCTAGGGTCAAACCTAGTTGATCTCCTTAAGTCTCACCCCATGCCTAACCCAATCTAAGTCGAGGGGTCCAGAAGTAACATGGGATGTTACAAATTCCAATAAACAAGAAAATAATTTCGTCCCCGAAATTTAAGTTCGGGTCTACGGGGTTCTATTTGCAAGAATCATCAAGAAATTTAAAGCATAACTTAAATGTACCTGATGCGAATAGCTCCGGGTGTTGCTCCAGCATCAGATCCCTCGGCTCCCAAGTGTGCTCTTCCCGTCCATGGTTGGACCACAGCACCTTCACAAGAGGGACCTTCTTCTTCCGCAACACTCGGATGGCTGTATCGTCAATCCGGATCGGCTCCAATCTCACTGATCTGTCAGGCTCTACCGGTCCGGCTGTAGTAGTAATGTGCTGCTCCGGCCGAAGGAGAGGTCTTCGCAAGGAAGAGACATGGAAGACGTCATGTAATGCACCCAACTCCGGTGGCAGCTGCAGTCGGTAAGCCAAGGGGCCGATCCGCTCCAGGATCAGGTATGGCCCCATGTATCGTGGACTGAGCTTCTTGTGCCTCCGCACCCGAGAAACACCGTGTACTGGACGTATCTTCAAGAATACCCTGTCTCCAACCTGGAACTCCACCTTCCGGTGCCGAGCATCATAATACTTTGCCTGCCTGCTCTGGGCCTCCAGTAGCCGATCCCTGATCAATCGAATCTGAGCCTCAGTATCCTCTATATAATCAGATCCCAGAGCCCTGGTATCCACATCCTGAACCCATGATAGCGGTGTCCGGCATCTCCTCCCATAAAGCGCCTCGTATGGAGCCATCCTGATGCTAGCCTGGTGGATGTTATTATACGAGAACTCGATCAATGGCAGCAGCCTCTCCCATGGCCTCCCCGTATCCAATATGCATAATCTGAGCAGGTCCTCCATGGTCCGGATGGTCCGCTCGGTCTGTCCGTCGGTCTGCGGGTGGAAGGCGTTACTAAAAGTAAGCCGAGATCCCAAGTAAGCATGCACGACCCTCCACTCGCTCGAAGTGAACCGACCATCACGGTCCGAAACGATAGTCCTGGGGATGCCATGATATCTGACGTACTGCTCCACAAATAATCTCACCAGAACTGCAACTGGGGCATCCTTCCGAACTGGAATAAACCGCGCTACCTTGGTCAATCTATCCACGATAACCCATATAGAATCATGTCCAGAGTGGGAGCGAGGCAATCCGTGCACAAAGTCCATAGCAATGTCCTCGAACTTCCACTCTGGAACTGGCAGTGGATGTAGTAAACCTCCCGGGCTCTTGCATTCTGCCTTCACACGCTGGCAGGTCTCGCAATGGGTCACAAAATCCGTGATCTCCCTCTTCATCCCGGGCCAATACATAGACCTCCGCAAATCTGCCCACATCTTGGTGATGCCGGGGTGCACTGAATATCTCGAGCAATGTGCCTCTCGGAGTATGTCATCCCGGATACTGCCCCCTGCTGGTATGTAGATGCGCCCACGGAACCGAAGAAGATCATCCTGTAGCGTGTAGTCCTCGACCTTGCCCCTCTCTAGGGCACTGAAAATCGGCTGTAACGCAGCATCCAGCCTCTGATGTGCTCGGATGCGCTCCTGTATATCATCGCCACTGATCACTGAGCTCAAATACTCTCTATATACAACTGGCTCGGTCTCGGACACCATGGTAATGTGCATGTCCTCCATCATCTGTAGCAGCTCTATAGACATCAATCGGGGCTCCGGTCCAGAAGTGCCGGCCTTCCTGCTCAAGGCATCCGCAACCGTGTTCGCTTTTCCCGGGTGATAGTGGATCTTGTAATCATAATCACAGAGGAACTCCAGCCACCTCCTCTGTCTCAGGTTTAGGTCCTTCTGCGTATCGATATACTTGAGATTCTTGTGATCTGAAAAGATGTCACAATGAATCCCATATAAGTAATGCCTCCATATCTTTAGGGCGAAAACCACAGCCCCGAGCTCTAGATCATGTACTGGATAGTTATGCTCATGCTTCTTCAACTGTCTCGAAGCATAAGCAATAACGTGTCCATGCTGCATCAGGACTGCACCCATCCCCTGGTAAGAGGCGTCCGTGTAGATCTGTAATCCTTCGCTCCCGGATGGAAGCGCAAGAATGGGGGATGAGATGAGTCGGTCCTTCAGCTCCTGAAAAGCCGTTTCACACCGCTCTGACCAAACAAAATCTGTGTCCTTCTTCGTCAAAGACGTGAGGGGGAGTGCTATCCTCGAGAACCCCTCCACGAACTTGCGGTAATACCCTGCTAGTCCCAAGAAACTGCGGATGTCAGATGCGGTCTTCGGTCGTGGCCAATCCCTCACTGTCTCTATCTTGGCCGGGTCCACTGCTAACCCAGCCCCACTGATCGTGTGCCCCAGGAAAGCCACCTCCTGCAACCAGAACTGGCATTTCGAAAATTTTGCGTACATCTAGGTCTCCCTCAGTCTCTGCAAGACCTGTGCCAAGTGCTCCGTATGCTCCTCCTGAGTCCGAGAATATATAAGGATGTCGTCGATGAATACAATCACGAAGCGGTCTAAGAACGGCTCGAATACACGGTTCATTAGACTCATGAATGCAGCAGGAGCATTCGTGAGCCCAAAAGGCATCACCGTGAACTCGTATAATCCATAGCGCGAACTGAATGCCGTCTTCGGTATGTCCTCTTCCCTGATACGGAGCTGATAGTAGCCGGATCGCAGATCTAACTTGGAGAACCAGAAGGCTCCCTGTAGCTGGTCAAATAACTCATCTATCCGAGGCAGAGGATAGGTGTTACGGACTGTCAACCGGTTCAGCTCCCGGTAATCTATACATAATCGCAGTGATCCGTCCTTCTTCTTCACAAAGAGAACTGGCGCTCCCCATGGCGATGAACTAGGCCGCACAAATCCTGACTCGACTAGCTCCTGTAGTTGAGTCCTGAACTCTGCTAACTCCCTGGGAGCCATCCTGTAGGGTGCCCGGGACACCGGCTTCGCTCCCGGTACTAGCTGAATCCTGAAATCCAAGTCTCTAGCAGGCGGTAGCCCGGGCAATTTCTCCGGGAATACGTCGGAGAAATCCCGGACCACCGGAATATCTGAGATAGTCGCTCCTGTTCCCACCATCTCGAAGCAGACAAGATAAACTTCTTCACCCTGCTCATGGGCCTTCACAGCCTGTACAGACGATAATAGTAGGTGGCAGATAGGCTGGATACCTTCAACGATAACATGAGAGTCGCCATGCCTTAGCGTGATCCTCCTGGACGGACAATCTATCTGGGCATGGTTCCGATGCAACCAGGCCATGCCCAAGATCAAGTCAAAGTCCTGCAGCTTCAGAATAGTTGCCGGCGCCTCAAATGCCTTGCCGCCAATCTCGGCCTCCATATCACAATGTGCAGTGGTCCGCAGCTCCGACCCATCGGGTAGACGTACCCTCATCTCTAGCCCAGGAAACCTCTCCACGCCTTCGAGTCCGTCGATGAAGGCCTCGGATACGAACGAGTGTGAAGCACCCGTGTCGAAAAGAGTATGAGCGGGCTTGCCGCTGATCATAACTATGCCTGAGGTTTGTTTATGTGAAAGTTAATTGTTATCCTATAGTTCCAGGTACTATATATATATCATTGAAATCCAAGAAAATTCATAATTAACTTCAAGTACCTGTGATAACCTCCTCGGGATTCCTCGGCTCTGTGAGGTCCAAGGCGTATATCTGCTCCTGCTCGCGTCTCCTGCCGTGATATCCCCGACCTCGGCCTCGCCCTCGGCCTCGTCCTCGGCCCTGCTGTACTGGGGCCACTGGAGGTGGAGGAGGAGGAGGGGGATGGAATCGGTGCGGGCACTCCGACCTGATATGCCCGGGCTGGCGGCATCCGTAACAAACCACTTGTCGATGGCCTCGGTCATCCTGTCTCCTCGGATCATGCATCTGTAGAGGTGGGGGAGCCAATGCTGGAGGAGGCCCCTGCTCCTGCCTGAAGTTGGGACGACGACGTCCCCCACCCTTCCTGTATCCGATGGTCCTGCCTCTCTGAGAGCCCCTACTGCTCTCACCTGATGTCGACCCATCAAATGGTCTCTTCCCTCCAGCTCGCACCATCAGCTGGTCAGCCTCCAGCTTCTTCGCCATCTCGATGATCTGCCTGGATGTGCCATGAGAAATGAATAGCAAGGCCTGCCTCAAATCGTCCCTGAGGCCCCGGTAGAACCTCTTCGCATACCTCCTATCGTCGGTGTCCTGAATCCCCGCGAACCTGGCCAAGTGGGAGAACTCTCTCTGGTACTCTATCACCGATCTAGTCCCCTGCTTGAGGTTCAAAAACCACTCCTCCAAAGCATCTCTGTCCGTAGTAGAAACGAAGTGCTCCAGAAACACATCGCCAAACTCCTCCCAAGATATCTCTGACAGCTCAAAGTCCGCATAAGTAGACTCCCGGACTGATTTCCACCATCTCTTTGCATGAGCCTCCAGCACAGAGGTGGCTAGAGGTACTGCCTGGCCGACTGGGCAGCTGATGCCCGCTAAGATCTCGTGTATGGCCTCCAGCCATTCTTCCGTCTTCACCGCATCCTCTGTCCCACGGTACGTCGGTGGGGACAAGCTCTTGAATGCACTCAGCCAGCTCGACCCCGGATTTGGCTGTGGAGCCGGGACTTGCTGGGCTCTAAAGGCATCCAAAATCGCCATCAGGGTCTGCCCCATCTACGTATGTAGGAATGGAGTGGCAGCTGGAGGGGGAGGAGCCACATTTTGCGGCGCTGCGGCCTGTGGAGGTTGCATAAAGGTAAGGTTAAAGCAAAATTGGCCTAACACACTGTACTTTGTGGACCATTTATGTGACTTTTGTACATGGGCACACCACTGCTTCCGCTGCATAGTTTGTCCGCAAACTAATGCTCGGGCGGGGGTTGTCCCATGTTGTGGACTTCTTTCTCATATGATCGTTGTTCAAGTGATACCAGTTTGTAAGATCCCCCTCCCCCTTACCAAGGAGGGCTACCAGATCTTATGCCCAGAACCGCCGTCTTACGATGGCACTAACTCACGGGTTAGTCGGCACCGCAATACGCTGATTCTGCCGGCTAGTACGATCATTAACCTGTAGGCCAATATGAGAAGAAAGAAGTAAACTGTATATGTAAAACTATCAGTCCACAAGTCACATAGTACAATCATGTAAAAGAAATGAATAGTACATCACAATAGTCCACTACAGAGTACAAATGAAAGAGTAAAAAGGGCTTATGCCCAGTACATCAAATCTCTCTCTCACAAAATCATAAATGCGGAAGCTATGCTAGAACATCAGATCTCGTCCCACCTGAGGACGCACAGTAGTGGTAGTAGCCTGCTGAAGCGGTATCTGCTCCTCATGTCCTTCCTCCTCGACGTGCTGTTGCTCCATCTCCACGGGCTCCTAAAAATAGTTGGTCACCGACCATTAGTCAAAAAGACTAAGTCGTTTCCTCCGCACCTCGCCCCGCAGCTCCTAGGCACCGAGCGGGAGGACGAAGCGGAGGACAACAAGGGGTAGCAAAGTGGAAGCAGGTGACAATATCTAACTAGAGTTGTAATAAGCAATGTAATCCTACTCTAGCAATTCTAAGTACAGTACAAGTAGTAAGTAAGAGCGGTGCAGTAAAGGAAAGTAAAGAAACAGCAGTATGAACAAGTAAATAAGCTAAGCTACTACTATGCTATCATCACAAACGTACCCTAACCTATATAAATGCCCATACAAATATATAAGTTAGGATTTCCAGGAAATTTAACTTATCATATAAAAGAGCCCATACTAATTTATATGATAAGGATCTATGAAGCGTATGACCTAATATGAATGAATGATATGATGCAATTTTATGCGCAGGCAAGTGCAACTCACACACAACGACTCTGTGATCACAGATCTTTAGTTCCCACTTTTTGAGAGCTAGCATCACTCTCGGGTACCACCGCTGTGGCTACGGCAGCAGCGGAGCGGGCGTCTCCGCTTCTAGACCGGTATACACACTACCAAGCCTTAGACCCCTCTCATACGCCTCTGTACACGTCCAAGGTGCACTCTAGAGTCTCGCGTACGTACTTTGCTGACAAACCCGTCAGTCTTGTTGGGTCGGATGTGTGTTATCGGGGATCGTCCTCCAGACCGTAGTGTAAAACAACCCACTGGCCCCTCTAACTCCCACAACCACCTGGTGCACCGTACTGCCATCGGTGTGACGAACGGCTAGTACCGCATGCCCTGCCACGATATTTATTCACATGCAAGTAATTCATACCGAGCCTCCCGCTCGCAGGACCAAAACCCGTCATGAATCCCTCAAACCCAAACCCTGGTGAGAACGCACATTAGTGCCTTTATACCAACTCCCTCAAACCCCAAACGGGTGAGCATATATCATGAATCTCTCCAACCCTCACACGGGCGAGAAGGCACAACAATGTCCTAACCTATTAAACTACTCTTGTCTACGGTTTATTATACTTAGAGATTTACGGTTAATCCCAGGACTGCCCCTGGTATTCCCTGTGAAGGGCTCTCAAGGGGCACTAGGAACTGTGTTGGGATTACGCCCAGCGTTCCCTTTCGCAAGGATATTTATTTTAGTTGATGGCTACCCATGTATCTCCCCAGCTCTCCTTATTGCTTTAGTACAACCCTAGTGACTTAAGGCGTTACCGGGAAACCGACGGTCTTCCGCCGACTCCCACTTCAGTTGCTAACTAAGACTTGCACTTTTGATCCCTCACTAAGACAACTCTACCCACCAGGGTTACTCATGTTGAACTCTTTATTTTCATCCGATAATCAATGCCCTGGTAACCCCTAAGGCAAGACCTATTTGTGTTATATGCAGACCATGACCTACGATTACCCTACAATGTGATCTTCCAAACCTTAAGGCATCTTGCCTCTAAATATTTATCCTAAGGTGTTATGGACTAAGGGAACTACCTTAAGAATTCTCATAATTTTTCTTGGCCAAATAGTCCTTTAATTAAATCTTTTAATTTAAATACTAGATCATTTTACACATGAAGTAGTATGATTAACTATCCACTAACCTAGGATATTTTTCCTGAGATGTATATTGACAAAATATTGCTGCCTACAGAGTTTCATAATTTTCCTTAAATTATGTATTCTCATTTCCTATTTAATATCAATTCCACACAAATTCCATTTTCCAAATGAAGTATAGGCATTATGTACTCAAAAATTCCAGGAAAATTACAGAACTTTTAGGACACTAATTTATGACTATTGGCAGAGTATCATCAACATTTATTGTGAAATGGCCTATAAAATTCCATTATAAGATATTTATCAAAATGCCATTGTATTAATTTAACAACAAACAATGCATCCATTAATTCTGAGAACTTTATTCAAAACTAATAATAACATTTTATAGCAGTAGAATAAATTCCAAATTTTTCAGAGGTATATATCCATCATTTCAAGAATTAACAAGATAAGGGTAAAATGGGGAATTTAGGGTATCTACTCCAAAAGTTCTTCAAAACAGAGAAATCATATTTTTCCTAAGTCAAATGTGACATTATCTATGCCTTGGCAAATTGTTTGGATTTGTACTTGAAGAAATCATATTTTCCAATTTTATTTCCAAAATAGCTATATTTTAAATAAATTCCAATAAATGGAATTTTGATTCCAAAAATTCCATTATTAATTTGAGGGATGAAATTTACCCTAATGAACCACTGTAAATAATTCCATGACCTTTGCATGTCACCATTGGGCTAAATACACCAATTTGCATTTTTGCTATTTGCACACCAAGGCTTAACATAGGCTAGCACATGCAAGTGGATTCTCCAACATGCAGTGAACCCAAGGTGCTGAAAATTTTATCATGCACCAAGGATGACCCCACTGACCTACCACCGAAATTTGGGGCCATGGGGAGGAGTAGGACTCCTTATATTTCATTTATTTATATTTTGCTATTTTAGCAAACACTATAGGCAAATATTCTCTAAACATTCCTAAATTTTGGCAGGAGGTAAGATGCCCTAATCATGCATGTTCCCAAAATTTGGGGCCATGGTGACCAATAATTTGACCTAGGCATCCAATTTAATTTCTGCCCTACTCTAGGACCAGTCCTAGGAGCAATGTCCTACAGGACTGTACACTACACCAAATTATATGTTTAGGGTGGCATATTAAAGATAAGACCCTTGGATACATTTTTCATTAAGGGACTAAATTCTGGAAATGCCTCTAAGAGGCTTAAATTTAACATGCAAGGTGACTGTAAAAGTGTGACAGATATTTCACTATTCATCAAATAATTAAATTAAATCATTTAACTGTTGCACGAATCTTAAAGTAAATCCGACGGAAACGGGTCATCGTCTACCTCCAGCCAACGGCTGAGATCGAGCCGACCTGGAGCAACTTTGCTGGCGGTTTCCGGCCAGCTGAGACGGCGCCACCTCCGGCCAACGGTGCCATCACCTTCACGGTGGTGGTGGCTATCATTTCCCGGCGATGGGGCGGCGGGAGACGGCGGCGACGGCGATCCCGAGCGGTTTCAAAAGCTTGGAAATTTCTCGTTTTTCTCACATGGCATCGGGCTCAGTTGAGCCCGATATCTCTCCTATTTGATCTAAGATGCTAGTACGGGTAGAGGTGAAGTGAAACGCACCTGAATTGAGGCTTGGCTGCGGGTCAGGCGGCGGTTTGCCGTGGTGGCGGTGCGCCGGCGAGCTCCACCCCGAAAGCTCAAATCTCCACCATTCTCCATGATTAAGCAGTCGAATTCCACTCCCTTCTGTCTCCTGAAGCTGTTGGTGAGGTCTGTTTGGACTGAGGTGGACTATATGTGGAGTTAACTCCAAGGTGAGCTCGGTTTGAGCTTTGGAGGCTTCACCCATGGTGCCATGTGGCTCACAGCCCTAGTTTTCTGCTGGAAATGAAGAGGGGAGGCCGGCCACCTGGTTTTGGGCAGCCAAAACCAACTGATGGGGTGGCCATGTGGCCACCATTTTCTTTATTCCCTTTTCTCTCTCCTCTTCTCCTAAAAATCCCAATTTTACCCCCTTGCATGTATTCTCTCTCCTGATTTAGAGGGGTAGGACTGGTCTTGTTCACTTGGGCTGACTATGTGCCAATTTTGGTGGGCTTGGTCCAAGGGGAATTGGCTTGGCCTTCATTTTCTCTCTTTAGGTCAAATTGTTGACCAAATTGACTTAGGGAGTTGACTTGGTCAACCATGGTGGGTGGACTGACCCTACCTGGTGGAATTGGGTCTAGTGGCACCACCCAACTTGGTTTGGGTCAAGGGGGTGCCCCACTTAGGTTAATTAGGCCCATGAGTGTGGGTTTGACCAAATTAACCCCAAGGTTGACTTTGGTCAATTGGGGTCAAAATGTTGACCCAGTGACATACCCTAGGGTCCACTTAGATTGTTTTTAGGGTTAGGGCAGTGTGGTGGGGTCATGGTGTGGCTAGGGTCCCTAATTAGGCTAGTTTGACCTAGTTTGACTTGGTCCTATAGTGGGCTCCACATGGCTACCACCCACTACCTAGGGTCAAACCTAGTTGATCTCCTTAAGTCTCACCCCATGCCTAACCCAATCTAAGTTGAGGGGTCCAGAAGTAACATGGGATGTTACAACAACATTGTTCTAGTTCAACTATCTAAAGTGCAACGTTTGATGTTCTTCCCACTAAATTCTGTTATGCAAAAGGTGCCACACATTGTTTGCATGAGAATTTTTGAATGAAAATTTCATTCAATTGACATTGAGTGCAGTCCAATACAACACATCGTTCTGACATGATGAGGTATCATAAAGCAGTTGCCATATTTGAAAAATGCACAACAAATCAAGAATTGCAACTTCTAAGACAAATACTGGATGCACTATATTAGTGGATTAGATGAGAGAGCATGATGATGATATGCATTATTATAATTTTTTTATAACTATAGAATTTTTAAGATGATCTTATTTAATATATTTTCTTTGCTTTGTGTAGGTGCTACGATTACAAGACCTCTACAAGAAAGAATCAGATATATATATAATCATAGTGTGTGTTATTAATTTATTTGATTTATAAAATTATTATATATATATAGTCGTGTCCAAAAAGTTCGATCGGGGAGAGCTTGGCCCGAACCGGTCGGGTCCGAGCTTTTTACATATTGGGCTCGACCTGGGCCCATTTTGAGCCGAGTCGGGCCGTGCTCCCTCTCAAAAGGGGGGTTCGATTAGGCCTTTCATGCCTGGACAGGGCCCAGACCGGCCTAGATAGATCCTGATAAGCCCGGAATCCGCGACCTGCCCACGCAGCTTTCAAGACCGGGCGGTCTGATTAATCAAGCCGCCAAGCCTCCCAAGCCGGGCGGTCTCCCAGTCAGGCCGCTGCCAGTGCCGACCCTGCTCAGCGACAAGGCCCAAGGACCCAGCCGTCAGCTCGCCAGGAGGAATCCGCCAGGCCGCGCGGCTTCCCTCCTTTCTTGTTTCTTTCTCTTTTGGTTCCCCTCACCTCTGCCCGGTTCTCCTGTACCCCGGGCAGCCGGTAATTTTAGCCCTGCCCGTTTGGGCAGGCCCCCGAGCCTATAAATAGGGGGTGGGTGCACTCCCCAAGACACCGTGACTGGGATCCAGGAGCTCGCCTGTTGTGAGCTGCGGTCTCAAGTCTAGTGTATTGCGGCTTGTAGCCCGGCCGGCTTCTTCTTTTACTTGTTGTAACTGTCTCATTTTTAAGTAAAGGAAAGCCCGCCGCAAGAGTGGCATTTAAGCCGCGGCGGGCGAACTCTGCTGTTGCCGCTGCCAGCGGCCCCCTCTTCTTTTCTGCCCTTTAGCCGCGACCGCTAGTAACCGATTGGTCGACAGTCTCCTCCTTCCCTTCCCTATTCCCCGGTGTTCGAACCGTTAGCTGGTGGTGCCCGACTCCCTGTCCGTTTTCGTGCATCAACAGTTAACACGCGACCTTCAGGTCTCGACTAATCGATGAAATCAGCGGTCTAGGGATCCAGACCGCTCTATCCTCTAGAGTTCGGTGGCCTGTCGAGCAAGCCGCGACTTCGCCGGCTAAGGCTTTCAGCCCGCCTTTCGCACTGTAGAACCTGGCATTCTATCCGCTCTCTTTTCAGCCGGTCTTCATATCGGTTTGCAGAATCGTCTAGCCGCCACTTTAAGCCGCCGCTGTTCTGCGGTCTCTTGCAAAAGTTCGGCTATTTCTCTCTTGTCAGGATGAATCCTGCAAAGGGTCATGATAAATCGAGCCGCATCTCAGTTATCACAAATCTCTCAGGAATGCAGGACTGTTCGTATTTTAATAGTGAGGTTGTTGACCCTCGTAAAGAAATTTTTGCAAGCAGTGTTGAGCGTGGGTTAGAATCTGTTGCAAATGAGTCTCTTTGTGAGGACGAAGAAGAGGCCCCTTCTCCATTCACTAATCAAATTCAGCGGGATACTGTCTCCGATGACTTCAGAGTACCACGTCTCCCGGAGTATTCTGGATGTGATGATCCGTTTTTTCATTTGCAAGCTTTTGAATCAGCTATTTCACTAAGAAAAGTGTCAAATGGAGTAAAATGCAAGCTCTTTGTTATATCCTTTGGCAATATTGCAAGAGAATGGTTTTATAGCCTCCCACCTCGATCAGTAACCAGCTTTAAGGATCTTCGAAGTCAATTTATTTCTAGATTCGCTATTTACAGGAAGCGGAAAAGAGACGTTGGAGCTCTCTTCCGAATCAAGCAAGGAATTGACGAGTCTAATTCAGACTTTGTTGATCGGTTTCAAAAGGAGGTTCTATATATTTGTAGCGTCCATCAAGACTATTACTTGCATGCTTTCATAAATGCCCTTCAAGAAGGCCCATTGAAATTCAAGCTCACCACAAAATATCCCAAGAGCTACGGAGATCTTATGGATATAGTTAATACATTCATAATGGGCGAAGAGGCAAATAAAGATTATGTTTTATTTCTGAATCAAATGGCTAAACAATCTCAAGGGAATTCTGGTCAACAACAATCTATTTCCCCTCAAGATGTCTTGCAAGTTGAATATTGCAAGTCTCCTTATATTCTCAAGGATAAAACTCCAAAGTACGAAAAAGGTTCAGGTAAGTATGTTAAGTTCAAAATTCCTATGGAAGATCTTTTGATAATCATTCAGGGAATGCCTGAGTTCAAGAAGCCTCGGCGCATGAAATCCAAAATCAAGTATCGGCACGAGCAGCTTTTTTGCAAGTATCATAAAGATATTGGTCATCTAACAGAAGATTGCATAGCTCTCAAGGAATTGGCTAATAAACTTGTGAAAGCTGGAAAGCTACAAGAATATTTTATTTAGTTACTCTCTAAGGCAATCTTACGTTTCTTGCTCAATGGATCAAGCAGTTATTCCTCTCTTTCTATAATGAAAAGTGCTTATGTTCAGAATAATACATAACATCTCTCTCTCTCTTTCTATAAGACATGATAAAATTGCAGATATATATCCTTTATCACTTCCTTAACATCATGCAAATGGTTACTTCTTCATTTGCAGCTTATTTCTAGCTTTACCTTTTTTTGTCTATATATATGCATGTAGGAGCAAGAGCCCCTTTCGAATTCTTAAGCCCTCCACATCCTGCTTGACTTCAGTAGCAGATGTGTAGTGGGTTTTCCGCTTGACCTTCAGTCACAGACAGGCTTTGCGTACCCGTCACGCATGACTTCAGTCACAGACAGGCTTTACGTACTTGTCCCGCTTGACCTCGGTCGCAGACATTGCGTACTTGTCCTGCTTGACCTCAGTCGGAGACGTTGCGTACTTGTCCTGCTTGACATTGGTCATGGATTTTAAGAATTTCGATCCCGCTTATGTGTTCTTTGTGAGGAAAGCAATGCTACACGCACCTGCCCACATTGACACATAAGTGCATATCTTCACCTATTTTTGCAGGACAACACGTGCCTATCCGCTGCCTTGCGGTTATATTTAGCGGCCTGTGCAGGTTTTATAATTATTTACACAAGCCGCCCGGTTTCATATTCCGGCTTAAGTTTTTTAACTTCCCAGATTCTTACCGGCCGGATTATCATTAATATATTTGGGAACTCGGCCGACTTACGTCCGCCTATCCACTATTCAGTATCTAATTTGGCTTAAATATATCAATTGCTGGTTTGTTATTCATATGGAAAGGAAGTCGCCCGACCTGCTCCTGGCACTTGATTCCTGGCTTTGATCTGCCGACTTATGGTATTAATTACATTAGCTAATCAGCGAACTGTCGTCACAAAGATTCCCGGCTTCCATATGCCTATATCGGTCTGTGTTATCGGAAGCCGAAGCTTGTTTCTCTATTCCTGTTCCTTTAATCAAATGGGCAATTCGTTTCAGAGTTCGCCCTATCCGCAATCTAATGCTTCAATGTTATGAATGTTTGCCGACTACGACAGGTGGCCGCGCGGCTTAGCGGTCACGGTTTATGTATGAGCAAGCCGCGGCAATTCAGCTCTTCTAGCAGATAACGGTGAATAATTCATAAAGGAAAATTGCGGTTTAAATTATTAGCCGCTCGGCTTATTGTTGACGTGCACTCCGTTAGAAACCGCAGGGAAATGTCTCTCTCTTGCGGACAGCTTTGATGAAGTCGCAGCGCAAGATCAGTCGGTTTACATACTTATATTCTAAATCGGAAGCTACACTGAGACCGCGCGGACTTAGTCAAGTAAGAAAAGTAAGATGCAACAAAGAGTAAGGTAAAAGTGCCTTCATTACTATGTCATTAAGTGTTACAAAATTTTTAATCGCGCGGTTACAAAAACAATGCCGCCGATTTCAAAAAGTTCAAAATACAAAACAAAGTTATAAAATTTTCTAATCGTCCGGTTTGAGCTTCTTAGTCGCAGGAGAATCCAAATCACTGCCATCTCCAACATCGACAGATGATAAAGAGTACCCGCTGCTAGTTGCGGAGCTCGCTGAACCATCAGAAGATGTCGAGTCTGGCCGCGCGGTCTCCGACTCTTGGCCGCCGGACTCAGGAGATGTGCGTGGACTCCGGCTTCCCTGGCCGACCTCTTCCACGGCCTCTCCCACCACCTCGCCGACTTCTTCCGCGACTTTGGCCTTGCCTTTGATCGACTTATAGACGTCGGCCACCTGCTCCTTCAGGGAAGGGTAGATGTCGGCGCATGTGAAGTCGGTGAAGCCGGTGGCCAAGCCGCCAATGTCCCGGAGGCGGTTAAGCGCTCCATCGATTCCTTGGACAAGTTGGGGGAAGACTTGGTCTTGGAAGATCGGGTTGGCAGGGTTGTACATTTCCTGCAAAGCAAAGGTAAAGGTAAGGTCGCGCGGTTATATAATGCTAACCGCACGGGTATTGGTAATGACTTACCGCCTCTCTCTCTTTAAGCCGCTTGTTCTCTTCTTGCTGTTCGCCTAACTGCGTCTTCAAGCCGCTATTCTCTTTCATCAGCTCCTTGTAGGCAAGCCCCATGAAGTGACTTGCCACGAAGCTCCTCGCGCTGACTTGCGCGGCTAGCCGCGGCAGGTCGTCTGGAGGAACTCGCCGCATAGCCCTCGGGTTGTGCTTACCGTACAGCGCGCCGCCAACCGCATTAGCATGGCGGCTTACTTCTTCTGCTCCCCAGTAGGGGAGGGCGGTGGAGATCGTCACCGACTTGCCGTCCGGACTCCACCGCAAGGCCGGGTCGCCGTGGACATCCTTCAGGCTGCTGCCGGTTCCTTGCAGCATGAATTATCCAGAGGAGTCCGACTCCTCCTCCTCCGCAGCTCGCGCCGGCTTGACCCGCTTCGCTCTCTTTTCTCTTTGAGTGAGGGTCAAGCCGCCCGGAGTCTGCGGCTTGTTCAGCGGGACCGCCAGAGCAGCTGCAAAGATAAAGGCAAAGTTAGTTTCCAGGCCGTGCGGCTACAAATGCAGTTCGGGCGGTTTGGAGCTTACTGTCCTCCGCCTCAATTCCAGCTAGAGACGGCAGCAGCGGGATGTAGTGGTTTACATCAAGCCGCTCGCCCTTGAAGAAGTCATAGATCTCCTTCTCCATGCCGTCCAAGCCGCTGCTGCCGAAGGCGGCCTCTTCTCAGATTTGGGGATCGACCGGCAGCAACCCCAAGTTGCCCTCGAAGATCAGAAACCGCTCCGGCCAGTTCGCGATCTTGTTGGCCAAGTTGACTACCTTCAGCCCTCGGCAGCCGAAGTAGAGGTGCCCCCGGAAGATCTTAGTCCCGGAGTCCGGGATAGACCGCACCGAGAAGCACTCTCGGAAGAGCCTCATCGAGAAGCGGACTCTTTCCGACCGCAGATAAGAGATGAAGCTGTATATCGCGGCTATCGAGTTGGGGGGAAGTTGTCCGGGCACAACTCCATAGTGGTCGAAGACCGCTACGGCCTCTAGCAAGACCGGGAAGCTGAAGCCGCAGTCGAAGTGGTCAATGGGGACTGCGATCTGGTTAGCGTTGGAGGAGTTAATCCGCTCATCCTGCCGGGGAAGCCGCGCGATCAGCGGGCTTCCTTGCATGTGTTTCTCGACAAAGGAATCCAGCTCGGCTTTTGTAAGCCGGCATTCCTTGTGGTCAGCTGAGTAGAAGGCGGAGGCCGCGTCTGTCCTAACGGCTGTGGCCTTGTCAGACCGCGACGACTTGGACTTAGCCCGCATCCTTCTCGATTTGTGATGAAATCTACGGGGTCTGCGCTATTTATAGAAAATCCGTGAAGCTACAGTACCCAACGTCAAATCGCGGCTAGTCGTCACGCCGCGCGGCCTCAGTCCGCTGGAAGTGCAGAGCAGCTTAGTGATCAAGCCGCCTGTTAGTCCGTCAGTCCGCACGGCTATTTCCCTGCACTTAGAAAATTCTATGGCAAATCATGTGGGTATCAAGTATTCAAGCCGGCGATCTGTTCGCCAGACCGCGCGGCTACTTTCCTACACTTTAAATTTCTCAGAACAAAGCAGCAGACATGTGGATTATGAATTTCAAACCGCATAAGCCGCATTCAGTTCGCAGCATAATAAAATACAACAGTTTACAGCAATCAAATTGTCCAGCATCCAAAGAAAAAATATATATTACAACACAATATACGAATGTCCGCGCGGCTTAGGTCTCTCAAGTCGCTCAGGATCGTTTGTCGTCTTCCGGCCTATCTCGTCCCATGTGCGCGACCTGTTCACCGGTCTGCACAATCGCAACATACACCTGGCTAACCAGATTATGAAGCGCATGCAGAGACCGATGAACTCGCGCAGCGTCACGCTCAACTCTCGCAAACGGAATCATATGGATCGCCTGGGCCCCCGGACCGCTTGGAACTGCGACCTGGTTAGGCGTCGCGGCCACTGGCGGATGCGAACTCTCGCCAGAGGCCGGGCGGCTAGTTCCCGGCAACTCTGCAGGAGTTGGTGGTGCAGGCTGCAGTTCTCCGCCGGTCTCCGCCGGCAAGACTTGGTTCTCGCCGCCTTCAGCATGTGGGATCTGTTCTCTGTCTCCTTCCAGCCGCGCGGCCATCAGCAAGTGCTTCTCCGCCCTTTCCTGCTCCAAGGCAGCCTGCATCTCAGCAATCTTCGCCTCAGCGGTTTCCATCGCGGTTTGGAGCCTGGCGGTCTCTTCCTTCCTCGCAGTCTGGAGCCTGGCGGTCTCTTCCTTCATCGCGGTCTGGAGCCGGGCAGTCTCTTGTTCCATCGCAGTCTTCATCCTCGCGGTCTCCTGCTCAAGCGCTGTTTGCAACCTTGAGGTCTCTTGCTCCAGGGTGGTTTGCAGCTCTTGGATCCTTTTTTCCGCGGCCTGCTGGGCAACCCGCTGCTGTTCGTCTTTAATCCGCAGGGTTTCGGTGGCCGCGTTCAAAGCCGCCTGCAGCGAGCCGACCTCCTTCTGGAAGTCGGCCATCTCCTTCTCGCGAACACTTGGAGGCGGAGGCGGTGGCAGCATAGACAAAAACGACGTCAGGTCGCCCGGTTTTATCGCGGTCTCCGGTACACCTGCAGGAGAAAAACCGCAGTCAGGTTCAGCCGGATTATTGCGACCTTCTTGTAAGGAAATCGGTAGGATAAGACCGCCGGTTTGATGTTTATCTCCTCCAGAGGCCGCGGTATGGATTTTAATCACTGGCCGCCTGAGCCGCTCAGGATCTATCCTCTTCAGCTTTTCTTTCCATAGCCGCTCGGTTTCCTTAGCTCGGCTTTTCAGTTGAGCCGTGGTCAGGAAAAAGCTGGCCGGCGGATTTAATATTATATTCGCCCCCTTCTTCCTTGACCGCGACTTGTAGAATTTAATAATTCGCCTAACGTCCCGGTGTTTACCTTGCAGCAATGGATGTGTGGTCGCCGCCGGCTTCTCGGCGATCAGTTTCTTCATCTCCTCCATCTTCTCGCGGAGCTTCAGTTTCTCGGCTCCTTCAGAAGCCGCGGAAGCCGGTTCGCCAGGCTTCTCCCCAATAACCTGGATGTCCGGGCGGTCAACTTCCTCAGAGGCCGCTGGTGTCACCAACAGCGCGTCTTGCCGCTGGAGGGTCTCCATGCCCTTCAGGAGCTCGCTCAACGAATCGCTAACCGCAGGTGTACCCTCCAGTTCGCTCGGCTTGTAATCCGGTGTGGACGGGTCCTCAGGTACCTCCTTCTCGTGCGGCCTGTGTTGAAGACTGTCTGCTCCGGTCTTTTCAGAGATATTCCGGTTTCTGGCATGCAGCTTCCTCATTTTCTTCTTCATCCTTTCTTCAAGGGTTTCGCTCCTTTCTTTCCGCCGTTTCAGGGAGCCGGACACCTTTTCAGTCCGCTTGCCCTGTTCAGCAACAGTCCGCTCGGGTTCCTGCGCCTTCTCCGGCTCGTTGTCATCCACAACGATTAAGTCGACCTTGCTCGGCAATTCAGACGGTTTCCCAGACTCAACACTCTTCTCCTCCGTCCCACTGATTTTTAGGAGTGGTTCTCCTGATGGAGAGAAAGTCACGTCGAAGGATTTGGCAATCCCGGTTTGCAGTGGAGCAGCCTTAGAAACCGCTTTGGGATCGGCTGCGGCCTGCGATGGTCCGCCGACCATCTCTGTCGGCCTCTTTTCAGGTCCAGAAGCCGCTGATGTCTCCGGCTTCCCGATCTTCTTGGCGGTCTGACGGGCAGAATCATTCGAGTTCTCGCTCCGGCTCTGCTTCGCTTCTGGCGGTTTCTTGTTGCGGGCTAACATTGATGACATCACATCCATCGCTAAAGAAATCGCGTCGGCTTGCAAAATTCTAACCGCAAGTGGCGAGTAGCGACCCGTGCTTGGCAGGAATCCTGAAGAATGTCAAGAGTCAGGGGATTTTATAGACGACGATGAAGCAGTCGCAGTCTCCGGCTTAGTTCTACATTTTCGAAGTTTTTTGGAAACTTAAAAATGTGCGGGGATTATGATAAGCCCGGAATCCGCGACCTGCCCGCGCAGCTTTCAAGACCGGGCGGTCTGATTAATCAAGCCGCCAAGCCTCCCAAGCCGGGCGGTCTCCCAGTCAGGCCGCTGCCAGTGCCGACCCTGCTCAGCGACAAGGCCCAAGGACCCAGCCGTCAGCTCGCCAGGAGGAATCCGCCAGGCCGCGCGGCTTCCCTCCTTTCTTGTTTCTTTCTCTTTTGTTTCCCCTCACCTCTGCCCGATTCTCCTGTACCCCGGGCAGCCGGTAATTTTAGCCCTGCCCGTTTGGGCAGGCCCCCGAGCCTATAAATAGGGGGTGGGTGCACTCCCCAAGACACCGTGACTGGGATCCAGGAGCTCGCCTGTTGTGAGCTGCGGTCTCAAGTCTAGTGTATTGCGGCTTGTAGCCCGGCCGGCTTCTTCTTTTACTTGTTGTAACTGTCTCATTTTTAAGTAAAGGAAAGCCCGCCGCAAGAGTGGCATTTAAGCAGCGGCGGGCGAACTCTGCTGTTGCCGCTGCCAGCGGCCCCCTCTTCTTTTCTGCCCTTTAGCCGCGACCGCTAGTAACCGATTGGTCGACAGTCTCCTCCTTCCCTTCCCTATTCCCCGGTGTTCGAACCGTTAGCTGGTGGTGCCCGACTCCCTGTCCGTTTTCGTGCATCAACAGATCCCGCCTATGATTAGGCTGGATTTTAATCCCCCCTACTTAGGCAGTATTAAAATCCCACCTGATGGGATTTCTGCATAGCCCGGTGTCGGGCAAAGGCTTGCCCAGCACCCGGGCTTTGCCCGACCCGGGCAACCGGCAAAAATGGCATCCCGGTAAGGGCCCCAAGCTCGGCCTTGACCCGGACCGGGCTTCTCCCGGGCCCGACCTATTATGTCTTTTCCCAAGCCGAGCACAAGTGGGCTTTTCGGGCCCAAGATTTTTGCCCCACTACTATATATATATATATATATATATATATATATATATATATATATATATATAATATATACTATAAGGAAGGAGCTATGTTACCACATGGTGTGACATTTTAATTTGAAAATGCCCTCATAAAATCATGTTTTCTGAGTTAATTAGGGGGTATTTGGGTCATTTGGCCGGATTAGAGCTTAATTAAAAGAGACAGACATTGTTCATCTGCCTCAAAATAGCTATAGGAGACTTCTTGCTCTTCATTCTTCTTTGCAGGTATGGTCTGGCGATCCCTTGCTGAAATTTCTTATTTTCAAGGTACCTAGCAACCTAGAGGGGGTGAATAGGTTTATCTAGGTCTTTTGAAAATTCCAAAGTCTTTTTTGTTGTTTTCTTACTAGGTGTTTAGGTTTCTTTACTTTCTTTCTAAGGTGATCTTAGAGCTTGACTTTATTACCTGCAATATAAAAGAAGAAAAAACAACACAACAAAGTACACAAGTATTTTATTATGGTTCCCTAAAATTATGGGTACATCCACTCTCCTCACACCTTGCTAACTTCCAGTTTGTCAATGCCCAAACTCCTCCAAAATGCTCTTTAGAGCTTACAACTTAGGCCCTCAGCCTTACACTCAGGTTCTCTTCAGAAACCTACCACAGAACTATAAAGGTTTCTACCTCAGAGCCCTATAGTGCTCCTACAACTCAGTGGTCCTCAAACCACCTACCTCAGTATTATCTCTAAGTCCTACAACTTAGGATTTTCAGCCCTACAACTTCAGGTACAAGGCCCTACTCTCAGAGTGCTGCAGCACTCCTACAGCTCAGTAGCTTTCCAGGTACCAACCTCAGTGTCATTCCAGGCACATACAGCTCAATGACACACTTATCACCTACCTCAAGCCAAAAGGCCCTACAACTCAGATCTAGAAGGATCCTACAATAAGAGATAATTTAATCAAATTTGGTACAAAGAAATTTCTTTGTGTCAACAACTAGAGCAGAGAAATTTCGGCTCTAACTCTACTCACAACAGAGAAAAATATTACTAGAGGTACTTAGAAGATGACTTCTGAACTTACTGGAGAAGCCTTAAGATCTGTTGTTCTTGAGTCTTCAAGCAGCTAACTGAACCTGCCCAAGGCCGAAGGTTCTTCTTTCTTCAGAACAATTTTTGAACCTGCTGTGGCTGATGGAGATTGCACAGCTATCTGAACTTTTTCTTGCAGGAGAGCTTCAAACTTTTTGCATGCAGCAATGACAAAGAAGATGAAGTCGGGTGCTAACTATTTTTTGTTGATGAGGCCCTAAAAAAGTTTTCTTGTGTCTTGGGCCATCTCTTTCTTTTGTAGTCCGATGATCAACGGTTCTTAGAGAGCAGTGGGACCCACCTGAAGCATACAATTGCATCTTGCTTTAACGCCTATCTGTCGTGTTGTAGGCCTGTGGCGCCTTTTGTCATGTACTGTGGCTTTATCGCTAACAATTTGAATATGGTTGACTTTTTGACTTGCTGACATCGGCACCTGAAGACTTAGTCAATATTCAAACATCAGTAGTATAAGCGTTGAGTGATTGAGCTTCACTCAATGCCAAATCACTTCGATAGATTTACTGTCTCTTAGCATTGAGAGAGTTACCTTCTCACAATTCCAAACTACTTAGATTATAAATCTATTTCTAGGTGTTGAGTGATTTAGCTTCACTCAACGCTAACATCCTTTCTCAGCTTTCTGCTGCATGGCGTTGAGTGAGTGAGCATCACTCAACGCTAAATACCTTAAACAAAATTATGCCTTTACTAGGCGATGATAGTATTGAGTGTGTCTTCATCACTCAATGCTTTTGCCTTAACATTTTCTGCAGCCTCTTCTGTATGTAAGGCGTTGAGAGCGTTGAGTGAGCATGCCTCACCCAATGCTTTCTGCCTTAGCCATTTCCGCTTCTTCAACATATTTAAGGGTTGACAGTGTTGAGTGAACAAGCCTCACTCAAATCTTTTTGCTTTAAGAATTTCTGCATTATGGCGATGAGAGCGTTGATTGACCACCCCTCAATCAACGCATTCTTCCTTAGCCAAATTGTTGTATTCTTTAAAAGTACTAGCTTAGACAGACTGAGTGTTACTCAACACTTAAGAGGCTATAGCGTAGAGTGAATGACCTTCTCTCAATGCTTGTGGACTTAGCCACTTTTCTGCCTCTTAAACCTTAGGCATAGACAGTCTTAGCTAGTCTCACTCAACTCTGAACTGTGTTCGACGAATGCTAAACTGAGTTCAACGAATAGTGAGCTCAGCTCAACAAATTCTAAACTCAATTCAACGAATTTAGACTTGGCCAACTTTCACAAACTCTGATCTTAGTTCAATGAACAATTGGCTCAGCTCGGTGAACTCTAAGCTTATTTCGACGAAATTTGGACTTAACCAAATTTCTCAAACAAACTGACTTAGCCACATAGGCTATCTTTCTCATCACTGTCATCTACTGATATATGTATATCATTGATAAGATTGACTTCCTCAAATCTAATATATTATGGGCAATGGATCCAACAATCTCGCCTATTTGAGGAAGTCGAAACTCTTAAGCAAGTGAGTCAAAGATACACAGGATCGTGCAGCAAAAATTATAAAAACTATATAATTGAGAAGTGATCTATAGTTACCATACTTTCCAACATGCAGAGTGGAATATCACAGTAGCTGCTTCCCCTGAATTGTTGCTGCCATGCTAGAACATAAATCAGATCATCTGATCATCATTTCCTCTCCCTTTTGGACTTCAGCAAATAGTTGGTAGGATTCATCTGATCATCTTGTCATCTACTCCCCTTCAATTAGAAAGCAGAGAATTATTGGAGTTGTGATGGACATGCTCCCCCTCAATAGGAGAACCTTCATTTCTCTAAAGAACAGCTCCATCTGCAGAATACCAAATAGTTTGCAAACATATGAGGAGCAACAGAAACTATATTAAGTTTAACATACCCAACTCAAATTTGAAGGTGTTAAACTTAGCTTCATCTATTGGCTTAGTGAATATGTCAGCCACTTGCTTGTCTGTGGGAACAAACTCAAGGGTAATGTCTTCACATTCCACATGCTCCCTAATGAAATGATATCAAATCTCTATGTGTTTAGTCCTGCTATGGGAGACAGGTTTCCTAGCCATTGAGATTGCACTAGTAGAATCACAGAATAGAGGAGTGATGAGTCCGATATTTATAGGGTTTTCTGACTCATCTGGGCTTGTTTTCACACTCGAGCACCGCATTTCAACCGGTATTCGGTTATATTTGCATCGGCTGGTTTATGACCATTTTGTGCACTATTCTGGCCCAAGGGTGTGCAATTGCGCATTCTATTGTTGGGGGTAAGCACATGGTGCTCCCCATGGCTCTTTCTATTTGATTTTATTTGCATTTTGGTGCTGGGAGCTTGTGCTCCAGCTTGGATTTATTGTTGTACAGGTAGTGCGTTTTCCCCAAGGCAGGAATTCTGATTTGTGGAAAATGCACGGTCGTGCATTTCCTTCACGCATGGTTTGTGCCCGATCTTGCGTTTTGTTGAGCTAGATAAATGTCGAGAGGAGTTCGATGAATTTCGTCGTGCAAAACTCGACGATCTTCACGCACGGTTAACGCACGGTTTCTTCGGAACCATGCGCGAAGGAAACTCACGGTTTTCCTATAGATTTCTTGTTTGTACCAATCTGCGGTTAATCGTGCGATTTGTTCATGCACGGGCGGAAGCACTGATTGATTATTTTTCGCATCAAGTCCGAAAACTTAATGCGGTTAAAACTCCAAAAATAGGTGAGGATGTGCGGCGCCCTGGCGATTTTATTTAAGTAGAAAAGCGGATTTGGTTTTTATTTAGAAAACGGGGCACGCGTATTTATTTATTTGGATATAAAAAGGTGTGATCGAGTTTTAACGAAAGGGGGCAAGTGCACCTATCATGAGTAGTACAGGATATTCCCGGTGGAATATCGAGGTTGTATTATTCTCGGGGTCGGTTCGATTATTTCTACACTTCCCTGGAGGGGACTATTATTTTACCGATAATTACTTGTCGGGTAATATATATAAACAAAAGGCAGAAAATAAAAGCATAATAAAGGGTGGAGCCGATGAAGAGCTTAGCTCGATGGCACCGAATTAAATTCAAACTAAAATAGACTTTTAATAAAAAGAAATCCTAAGTTTCTAAATAATTAGGGCGGAGACTTGGACATGGAGGTTCCACTAAAATGAGCTCACCTATCTCTAGGACTACAGCTCACCTAAACATTAAGACTATTCGACCGGGCTCTCGTCCGACGAAGGATTCCTCTTAATGCCCGCATTATGCTAAGAACCCCGTTATTGGGTGGGGAACCCAATTCCGGTAGAGTTGGCGCGCCTCCTCTCTCGAGGGTTAGTGCGGAACTCCATTTACCAAGTGGTGATCAGTCCATACGCACGGCCTCTCGGCTAGCTAGCGTATGGACTACGGAAATAGGGCCCACACATCGATTATGTGGTCCTACGCGTCGTAAACCCTGGGCAAACCTTAAGTGATTTTAATTTAGAAAAACGAGACCTTTAATTATTTTAAGTTATTTTATTTGTCTCAATGCTCTTCGATACTGAGAGATAATAACGTTAGCCACTCATCAGAATGGGGACGACAGCGATTGAAAACAATAAAATTAAAGCAGTAAAGTAAAGCAGGAAAATGAAAGCAGTAAATGGAAAGTAGTAAATTGCAAGTCCTACTCAAACGAGTAGGACTGAAATGAAAGCAGGAAAATTACAAGTCCCGGCTCAAATGCGTGGGCGGGACAAAATAAAGCGAGTCCTACTCAAATGAGTAGGAGAAAATAAATGCACCCACGCACGCACTCTACTGAAAATTAAATACATACACAGACCTGTCATTTAACTCAAATGAGTAGGCGGTAAATAAATGCTAGTACAAATACTACTCAAATTATTACAGACAAATAACGACCTGCCATTTAACTCAAATGAGTAGGCGGTAAATAAAATCCTGCCATTTAACTCCTAGCGAGTAGGCGGAAATAAATGCTAACACTCACGCACTCTACTTGAAAGTAAAATACACGCACACAAATCCTACTCAAACGAGTAGGAGAAAATTAAAGCACACCATTAACCCTTAACGAGTAGGTGAAAATAAATGCAACACATGCACACACTCTACAAAATTGAAAGAAGACTATAAAATTTATCTCATACACGCACACACACGTACATAATTTAAGAAAAACTAAGTTGTCTAAAAATTAAAACGACTACATTTCTAACGCTAGAATGCGGTTGAAATGAATAAAAAGTGAAAATAAAATTTAAAGGAACAAAAGTTTGTGCAAATAAACGAAATGTACAAGTGCTCGAAAAATTGAAATGAATACATTTCTACCGATAGAATGCGGTAGAAATGCATAAAATGAAGAAATAAAATTTAAACGGGCAAAAAGTTTTTGAAAATAAAAGCAAAAACGAAGTGTTCGAAAAATTAAAACGACTATATAAATGTTCCTATAACTCTGCAAAAGTGGTTAAAAAGTGAAAATAAAGTAAAAAAGAATAAAAATTTTACGACCTAAAAGGAAAATCTAAGTTAGTGAAAAATTAAAACCACTTTGAAAATGCTTTTTACGGGCTTTTAGGAATGCATAAAAGCTAGAAAAATCCTAAGTCTAACAAATCTAAGTAAGAAATAACTAAGTATAATATCATGAAAATTAATCTCATACACACACACACATTTTAAAAGAACAAAAATAAAGTTAAAACAAAATAAAACGATAGGATTGTGTTGGAACCCTAGTTCTGATTTGGGCAAGGAAAACTATTAGGAATATTAGATTGACCCAACATGTATAATCATGGGTCATAGGACTATTCCAGGCTTGGTCATTCAGAAGAACTTCAGAATTGCTGAAAGAAATGCAGTTAAAACCTGTCAGAAAATCAGCTCGACGATCGTCGAATGCAGTTCGACGAACGTCGAACTCAGGTCGACGATTGGTAGACAACACTTGATCAGCTCGACAAATTAGCAAGTCAGTTTCTCAGCTCGAAGAAATAGAAACTGAGCTCGATGAACTGCAAGCTCCGGTCGACGAATGCAGGCAAGATATTCAGCTCGACGAATCTAGCTGAGTTCGACGAATGTTGAACTCAGGTCGACGATTGATGAACTCGACGAAAGTTCTGGTCGATTAAAAAATTTCTGAGCAATCAGTAACAGTTGGCGAAATTAATTACAGTCAAAAGAATTCAACATTCCCAATGGTTATAGCCGTTCAAAGTGGGCAGTTATAGATGAATTAATTGAGGATTAATTCTCAAGGCGTCTTCTATTCTCAGGAATGCTTCTACCATCTTTAAGACAAATGAATTCAAATGTTTTGAATAAGATAGCGATACAGAGAACAAGAAGAAGTGAAAAAGGGCTTTTACAGAAAAAGGAACTCTGCATCATAAAAGAAAATAATCATCAGAGTTCTTCATCAGCTCCAGGCTTTCAAGAGACAACAAATCAATATCAGACTAAGAAGCTTGCTGGAGACATCATCACTGTGAAGGCCTATCACCCTGCAGCAAAGCTTCCTGCAAACTTGAACCAATCAATATCTCAGGGGAGCCTTTGCTAACATCAATATCCACAAGTCTTCTCTCTGACTGTTGACAGAGAAGATACCATCATCTCTTCCCCCCCCCTCTCCTGTACAAAGGGTTGTCATCTCCCTTCAAAAGTGATTCCTGGTTGCATGTCTTCTTACCAAAAGACTTGAGTTGGTTTTTGGGGACCTGATCAAAACCCATTGGTTGTAGTCACCTGATCAAAACCTGAGTGGATTCCTACCAGGGTGGTAGAAGAGTGGACTACCCAGATTTGGGGAACCACTATAAAATCCTTATGTCTCTTCTGGTTGCTTGATTGCTTGATATCTTTGTTTTTATTTATCTTTGTGCTGTGATATATATTTATATATATATATATAACTCTGGTTAGATAAATTAAGATCTCTTTCAATTACTATCAGGGGGATGTTGGTTAAAATACCACACCTTAAGAGGTTGGTTAAACTACCACACCTCAAGAGGTTGGTAGTATAGGCTAACACCTGAACCAAATCGATCTGATAGATCTTAAATATCTTTAGAGTTATCATGACACAAATTGATGAGTTTTCAAGCACCAGACTACCCATGTGCAATCTAGACAAGCTTGCCCTATGGAAGACAAGGATTAGATTTTATATGGACTACATTGATGAAAATATTTTTAATTCCATCTTATCAGGTCCTTATCAATTAGTGGATACAACAAGTCCAAATGTTATTCCATCATCTCAATGGACAGATGCCCAGCAAAAGATGAAAATTGTTGATGCACAAGCAATAAACATTCGGGCACAATCAATGTCTGATGACATTTTGAAGAACTTGATGAATGTTCATCTGCAAAAGAGATCTGGGACTCCCTCACAGCAATGGCTGCTGAATCAGCAAAAGAAAGAACATTTAAAGCTGAATCTTGGAGTGACTATGATGCTTTATCCTGCACAACTGAGGATGAAGAAGAAATAAGAGCAAGAGAATTCTGCTTGATGGCAATCAATGCATCTTGCAGCAGCTATTATGCAGAAACAGACTCTGAAGAAGAACCAGAATGTGAATCAGAAGAAGAAGATCAGGTAATCTCTACCCTTGATCTTTCATCAGGTATAAATCTTCAGAAAATCTTAGTTCAAAATAATTCGTCGAACGGAGATCGACGAAATCAATCCTATTCGTCGAACTCAGATCGACGATCACTGAACAAAGATTTTGCTTTGAGCTATTCAGGAATCTGTGCTCGACGAAATAGATATAATTCGTTGAACAGAGATCGACGAAAATGGATCACAGAAAACAATTATTATCATTCTGTTAATAGAGATCAATGATCTCAATATCATTCGTCGAACTCAGATCGACGAAAATATTTTTTGTTGAACTCAGAATTTCAAAACAGAAATTATTTCTTTTATTTTATTTCTGATTATTATAAAAGAGAACCAGGACCCAAGGTTAACTGGGTGCAGAACTCCTAACATCTCCTTGCAGGAAAAGAATTCAGTCAATCTAATATACAGGATATCAGTGCCTGAATAACTTGTGCAAGGCTATGCATATAGGGGGAGATGTCAGTAAATGTAGCTGCAGAAATTCTAGCAGCAGCAGCTACAACAGATTATAATGCTGCAGATTTGGGCAAGGATCAACAACAGCAACAGCAACAACAGAAAGTCTTGTTCCAGATTTAAATGTATTTTAGTTGTATTTTACTTGTATTTTATTTGTCTTGATGTAAATATTGTCCTTACCCAAATAGGGGGAGATTGTTGGAACCCTAGTTCTGATTTGGGCAAGGAACACTATTAGGAATATTAGATTGACCCAACATGTATAGTCATGGGTCATAGGACTATTTCCAGGCTTGGTCATTCAGAAGAACTCCAGAATTGCTGAAAGAAATGCAGTTAAAACCTGTCAGAAAATCAGCTCGACGATCGTCGAACGCAGTTCGACGAACGTCAAACTCAGGTCGACGATTGGTGGACAACACTTGATCAGCTCGACAAATTAGCAAGTCAGTTTCTCAGCTCGACGAAATAGAAACTGAGCTCGACGAACTGCAAGCTCTGGTCGACGAACGCAGGCCAGATATTAAGCTCGATGAATCTAGCTGAGTTCGAAGAATGTTGAACTCAGGTCGATGATTGATGAACTCGACGAGAGTTCAGGTCGACGATTTCTGAGCAATCAGTAATAGTTGGCGGAATTAATTACATTCAAAAGAATTCAACATTCCCAATGGTTATAGCCGTTCAAAGTGGGCAGTTATAGATGAATTAATTGAGGATTAATTCTCAAGGCATCTTCTATTCTTGGGAATGCTTCTGCTATCTTTAAGACAAATGAATTCAAATGTTTTGAATAAGACAGCGATACAGAGAACAAGAAGAAGTGAAAAAGGGCTTTTACAGAAAAAGGAACTCTGCATCATGAAAGAAAATAATCATCAGAGTTCTTCATCAGCTCCAGACTTTCAAGAGACAATAAATCAATATCAGTCTAAGAAGCGTGCTGGAGACATCATCACTGTGAAGGCCTATCACCCTGCAGCAAAGCTTCCTGCAAACATGAACCAATCAATATTTCAGGGGGAGCCTTTGCTAACACCGATATCCACAAGTATTATATTTAACTGTTGACAGAGAAAACACCATCATCTCTTTCCCCCCCTCTCCTGTACAAAGGGTTGTCATCTCCCTTCAAAAGTGATTCCTGGTTGCAAGTCCCTTACCAAAATACTTGAGTTGGTTTTTGGGGACCTGATCAAAACACATTGGTGGCAGTCACCTGATCAAAAACTGAGTGGATTCCTACTAGGGTGGTAGAAGAGTGGACTACCCAGATTTGGGGAACCACTATAAAATCCTTGTGTCTCTTCTGGTTGCTTGATTGCTTGATTTCTTTGTTTTTATTTGTCTTTGTGCTGTGATATATATTTATTTATATATATAACTCTGGTTAGATAAATTAAGATCTCTTTCAGATTGCATAAGAGATTGCTAATAGATGAAGTTCATGACAATGTAAGGAGGAAAAACTACAAATTTTATAAAGATAAAAAAAGTTCATTACAAAGCTTAAACAAACAAACATAAAGGGGAGGGGGAGAAAATCTCCTTACAAAGCTCTTGGAATCATCTAACATCAAAGCCCTTATACAAAATGGTTCAGGAAAGTGGAACAGGAATTCAGACAGAAAATCTGAATTTATAGACAAAATTTCACGGGACACGCCCTCTAACACGGGCGTGTCCGGGGGCGTGTTAACACTATTCACATGGCGGCCCTCCGATTTGACTGGAGATTTGACTTTGGCGGCTGGAATCGCGGTGGTCAAGCCCCAGGTCACGGGCGTAACAGTGGGCGTGTCGGTGAGGTTGAACTGGGCGTCGTTTGTGTCAAAAGTCGTCGGCGGCGGTTTGTCGGGCCAGGGGGCGGAAGTCACCCCCTAGGTCACGGGCGTGAGTCTAGGCATGTCGGATTGAGCCGACACTCGACAAACGTCGAGCGGAAAATGTCGAGTTGAGAATTCGTCGAGCAGGATGGAGTGGTCACGCCCGGTCACGGGCGTGACTCTGGGCGTGTTGCGGAGGTTCTGACGATCGTTGAACGAAAGTCGTCAAGCGGACAATCGTCGAGCGGATTATCGTCGAGCGCGAAATTCGTCGACCGGAAAATCGTCAAGCGTGCAAATCGTCGAACGGAAAATCGTCGAGCGCGAAAATTGTCGACCGGAAAGGAGTGGTCATGCCCCAGGTCACGGGAGTGACGCTGGGCGTGTCGTGAGTTGTTGACGATCGTCGAGCGGAAATCGTCGAGCGCGAGATCGTCGTGCGGCATGGACACAGGTCATGTCACGGCCGTGTGACTGGGCGTGTCAAGCTATTTCTTCAAAAATTGTTCATTTTGCTGGATTTTACCGTGTCATGCCCTGGACACAGGCGTGACCAGTAAGTACATGGGCATGTACTTACTGTTTTTGGTATTTTTTTGTACTCTTTTTTTCTGAAAAATAAAATAAGTAAATTAGCAAAATATTTACAATAAAAGGAGCATTTTATTGAACAAAAACAACTAAAAATAAAGGAAAAACACAGAACCGACTAAATTTATGTATATAAAAATACGAATATTTACAACTCCTCAAATACCCTCATACTTAGATTTTACTATTCCAGAGCAAAAGTTGGAGATGAATTTATAATGAATTAAAGAAATCCTAAGTTTATCTAGAGCTTGACTTAATTGAAAGAAAGATCAAAATGAATATCTGGGGTTTTAAAAGTTAAATCCTAGATTATGATAAAAATTGAAATAAAGGAAGAGTTTCAGCAAAAGACTTCTCGTTATAAGCAAATAGATAGCAAAAATTTTATTTGTGAGACTTCCAAAAATATATTGGATTTATGAAACTGTAGCTTGGAAAAATTAAAGGAAATAATTTAATTTACAAATTATGCTCTCAAAAAGATTTTAAAAATAAATCTAGAATTTTTTTGAATTTGGCGGAGGGAGATATCGTGATATATGAAGAAGGCTTTGGTTTAGAGGCGAGGATATATTTTTTCGCTCGAACCTCTAATAAAATTTTTGTTTAAATGTGGATGTTAGGAAAACGAAATCTTATTTTCCATAACATAATTTTTTTTACAATCTTCATAATAATCCAATGTACACGTATAAGAGTAATGAATTTTATCCTCTTACTCCATAACATATAATCTTTTCAAATATTGGATGTTTATGTTTACGGAACAAAATCTTATTCTCATTGACCTAGGATCTTTTAAGATCTAAATCTTGTCAAATATGACATGAAAAAGGTGATAGGTTTTTTTCAAAAATAAAACTAGGTTTAATAAAAAAAACTTTTGAGAGCAACCTTTATAAATTAAACATTCCTAAATTTCAAAAAAAACTTGGAGTTATCATAACATGAAATCTAAGATTGTTATTTCTAACAAAATAAATATGCAACTATTTAGATAAGTTAGAAGTAGTGCTGAAAACAGGTACCTTATATAAATAAAAAAGCATACGAAAATTTTTAAAACTTAACCCCAGATATCTAAATCTATCGATCTCCAATTAATAAACGAATAATAAGCAAAGAATTAAAAAAATTCGCTTATAAATTTTTTTGCAACTAGATTGTTGGAGAGCGAAAAAGGTTAAGAATGAGTTATTCGATTTATCTGTTAAATAATTTCAAAAAAAATTGATTTTTTGGGGTTTTTATCATTTTTTTGTATTTTTTATTTTTTGGGGTTTTTATCATTTGTTTGTATTTTTAATTATTATTATTAGTTTTTTTTTTGATTTTGAATTATTCTCTTTTTTCGTTGTTTTTTGGATTTTCTAAGTTTTTTTGTTTTTGTTTTTAGAGAGATGCTCATTTTTTGGGATGTGATGTAGGGGTATCCGGAAATGGAGATCTCCACGGATCTAACGCTCTATCTCCGCTCTACACGTCGTAGATCTACCGCACCTACACAGCACCTATCGCCCACAATAGTTCCTCGTCACAAAACGCAGCACAAACAACAAGGGAGGAATGGTCGACTCGAAAACAACGATCGGAAATTTGAGTCGGAATATTCCCCAAGAAAACACAAAGGTTGCCACTCCTTTTTGAGAGCAAGACCAAGGCTATAGGCCAAGATCTGCTCTGGCAAATAGGATCCACCCGATCTAGAAATAAAAAGCCTTGCAACGGCGATTTCGTTTCAAAACTTGCAGCGATTAATTTAAAGATCCGGAGAAAACGATTTGCGAAAAATCCACAACAACTAAGGAGAAGAATCACACAAGGAAGAGGAAAGAGATTACCCAACCGGAAAGCGTTTCACACAAGATAACTGTGGTAGAATCACTCTCTCCACGGATCCACCGGTGTCACACCGAATGGGGCTGCTTCCTTCTTCCACGGAGTCGCACCGATAGAAGCCACGCCGGAGTCGCACCGAACGGGGATGGAGGAGGCAAGGTTTGGCTTCACACCAGGGGGGGCGGCTATTGGATTCTCTCCAAGGTGGCCGAAATTCCTCAAGGGGGATTTAGGGTTTCTTTTTCCAATGCTTTAACTCTTCATAATAGCCTCCTTAAAATAGGAGTTACAAACAAGGCTTAGCCCTTCATGATGGAGATTTAATCTCATCCATCCGAATGGCTAATTGCACACCAATACTTAAAAAAGGTCAAAATGAAAAAATAACAACACATGCAATGAATATAAAAATATCACATAAGCAAAGGACAATTTTATATTCCAAATATAAAATAGAGTGCAAGAAAAGGAAATAAATAAAGCTAATGCGTTGCCATGGCAGTAGCACGTCGCGGGCGGAGGTTGTAGCATAGCCTTCCGTTAGCGTCATCATGTCGCCTCACGTCCTTGAGTCGTATGGCCTTATCAACCGGAACATCAGCAACATCGTCAGCATTGTCTTCAAATGGTGGAGGAGGGGGCACGCCATCAGGATGACCCGCGAACAAACTGTTTTTGAGGTGGTTGGATCGTTGAGTCGAACGCCGCAGGCATGCTAAAAAGCGAGCATTGCCAAATAAGAAGAGGGGGGAAAGCGAGATTTTTTTTACCAAGGGGTGATCGGTCCATACGCACGGCCTCTCGGCTAGCTAGCGTATGAACTATAGAAATAGTGCCCACACATCAATTATGTGGTCCTACGCGTCGTAAACCCCGGGCAAACCTTAAGTGATTTTAATTAAGTAGAAAAATGAGAACTTTAATTATTTTAAGTTATTTTATTTGTCCCAATGCTCTTTGATACTGAGGGCTAAGAATATTAGCCACTCATCGGAATGGGGACGATAGCGATTGAAAGCAATAAAATTAAAGTAGTAAAATAAAGCAGGAAAATGAAAGCAGTAAATGGAAAACAGTAAATTGCAAGTCCTACTCAAACGAGTAAAACTGAATTGAAAGCAGTAAAAATACAAGTCCCGGCTCAAATGAGTGGGCGGGACAAAATAAAGCGAGTCCAACTCAAATGAGTAGGAGAAAATAAATGCTCCCACGCACGCACTCTACTAAAAATTAAACACATACACAGACCTGCCATTTAACTCAAATGAGTAGGCGGTAAATAAATGCTAGTACAAATACTACTCAAATTATTACAGACAAATAACGACCTGCCATTTAACTCAAATGAGTAGGCGGTAAATAAATCCTGCCATTTAACTCCTAACGAGTAGGGGAAATAAATGCTAACACTCACGCACTCTACTTGAAAGTAAAACACAAGCACACAAATCCTACTCAAACGAGTAGGAGAAAATTAAAGCACTCCATTTAACCCTTAACGAGTAGGAGAAAATAAATGCAACACACGCACACACTCTATAGAATAGAAAGAAGACTATAAAATTTCTCTCATACACGCACGTACACGTACAAAATTTAAGAAAAACTAAGTTGTTTAAAAATTAAAACGACTGCATTTCTACCGCTAGAATGCGGTAGAAATGAATAAAAAGTGAAAATAAAATTTAAAGGAACAAAAATTTTTGCAAATAAACGAAATGTACAAGTGCTCGAAAAATTGAAATGAATACATTTCTACCGATAGAATGCGGTAGAAATGCATAAAATGAATAAATAAAATTGAAACGGGCAAAAAGTTTTTGAAAATAAAAGCAAAAACGAAGTGTTCGAAAAATTAAAACGACTATATAAACGTTCCTATAACTCTGTAAAAGTGGTTAAAAAGTGAAAAAAAAAGTAAAAAGGAATAAAAGTTTTACGACCTAAAAGGAAAATCTAAGTTAGTGAAAAATCAAAACCACTTTGAAAACGCTTTTTACGGGCTTATAGGAATGCATAAAAGCTAGAAAAATCCTAAGTCTAACAAATCTAAGTAAGAAATAACTAAGTATATTAGCATGAAAATTAATCTCATACACACACACACACATTTTAAAAGAACAAAAACAAAGTTAAAACAAAATAAAAAGATAAGATTGCATAAGAGATTGCTAATAGATGAAGTTCATTACAATGTAAGGAGGAAAAACTACAAATTTTATAAAGATAAAAAGTTCATTACAAAGCTAAAACAAACAAACATAAAGGGGAGGGGGAGAAAATCTCCTTACAAAGCCCTTGGAATCATCTAACAGCAAAGCCCTTATACAAAATGGTTCAGGAAAGTGGAACAGGAATTCAGACAGAAAATCTGAATTTATAGACAAAATTTCACGTGACACGCCCTCTGACACGGGCGTGTCTGGTGGCTTGTTAACGCCATGATTTGACCGGAGATTTGAGTTTGGCGACTGAAATCGCCGCGGTCACGCCCTATGTCACGGGCGTGACGGTGGGCATGTTGGGGAGGTTGAACTGGGCGTCGTTTGTGTTGAAAGTCGTCGGCGGCGGTTTGTCGGGCCAGGTGGCGGAAGTCACGCCCTAGGTCACGGGCGTGACTCTGGGCGTGTCGGATTGGGTCGACATTCGACAAACGTCGAGCGGAAAATGTCGAGTTGAGAATTCATCGAGCAAGATGGAGTGGTCACGCCCCCGGTCACGGGCGTGACTCTGGGCGTGTTGCGGAGGTTCCGACGATCGTCGAGTGGAAGTCGTCGAGCGGACAATCGTCGAGCGGATTATCGTCGAGCATGAAATTCGTCGACTGAAAAATCGTCGAGCGTAAATCGTCGAACGGAAAATCGTCGAGCGCGAAAATCGTCAATCGGAAAGGAGTGGTCACTCTCCAGGTCACGGGCGTGACGCTGGGCGTGTCGCGAGTTGTTGACAATCGTCGAGCGGAAATCGTCGAGCGCGAGATCGTCGAGCGGCATGGACACGGGTCATGTCACTGGCGTGTGACTAGGCGTGTCAAGCTATTTCTTCAAAAATTGTTCATTTTGCTGGATTTTCCCATGTCACGCCCTGGACACGGTCGTGACTAGTAAGTACACGGGCGTGTACTTACTGTTTTTGGCATTTTTTTATACTCTTTTTTTTTCTGAAAAATAAAATAAGTAAATTAGAAAAATATTTACAATAAAAGGAGCATTTTATTGAACAAAAAACAACTAAAAATAATGGAAAAACACAGAACCGACTAAATTTATGTATATAAAAATACGAATATTTACAACTCATCAAGCACCCGTGCGCGTATAAAATGCACGGTTCCCCTATAGTATTTTGTTTTCTTGCGCTCTGTGTTTACCCGTGCGATTTCCTTCACGCACGGGCGGAACCGCCCATGGGCAGGTAAAATGCACGGGTCAACGCATCTTCATCCGTAAGCTTGGCCTAGATGTTAATAATGCACGGTCAGCGCACGGTCGTGCGACAGACCGTGCACGACTATTTTTCTGACCAGCTTCTATTTAAGCGCAGATTTTCCTCCATTTGACAAGACCAGATTAAAGACATTTCGCCAGCCGTTTTAGGGCAAAGTTCCGTCATTTCCCTTCATTATCCACCGTGGAGAGGTCTCCGGGAAAGCTTTAAATGCTAAATTAAAGTCGGAGCTTCCTCTCGTCCTCCTCTTTCATCCTTGAGCTTCAAGAAGAGTTTTATATATCATTCTCCATCAAGCTAGGAGACGTTTGTGCCATCCTACACCAGATCGTGACACGAACAAGATGGGTCCATTGGGAGTTAGTGACAGCTTCCTCTACCCCGGACGTAGTTGTGGACCGAGTTAGGATGCGGATTGACAACCCGACGAATCCTTCCGTAAATCCTCAGCAAGACTTCGGATTCGGTCGATTTCGCACACTCTCTTATTGTTTTGTTGTTGATAGGTAGTTGATCTCTTTGTATATGATAAAGTATGTTTAATTTGATATGCGTTTGTATACAATCATGTCTATGTGATTTTGTATTTACGTTATTTGCTTGAGGTGATCCATTTCAATACGCCACCACATCTGGTTCTGCCACTCTAGGGATTGCTAGAGGTGTGCGTAGCGACGAGGTGCTCTCGACCCTCATTTCTCCATTCTCACCACCTCATCCGCAAGCGTACTCGTCAATCCGCCTAGCGATTCGGTGCATAGTGGACCATGTAGTCTTCCATCCCGCCCGGCAAAGCATCACATAACTGCATTGCATAAGAGTAGTTTATTAGCGTTTTACTTTCTTTTTCCGCAACAATAAAAACCCTCTTCGTTAACTCCAACCTGAGGACTTCAATCTCAAGTCCTCCTCAAAATTAACTCCACCTTACTATGTTCCTTGAGAGATTGATACTTGGGGAAATTTGCCCATTTTATATTACTTGTGCGACCGTTACACTTGTGGTTCAACGCATCAAGTTTTTGGCACCGTTGCTAGGGAACACAGTCGTGTGAGTTTTTGGAGAGGGAGATAGGAGATAGAAGCCCTTTTCCATTTTTGCATTACATGTTTCTTCTTGGCTTTAATTTTTAGAATTTGTTGCTTATTTTTCTTTGTATCCCTTTTCTGATTTTTAGTAGAAAGCAGATCAGTGTTTTTTTTTCATTCTAGTTGTGTAGCACCTTTTCGGTAAATATTTTGTTCGCGATGTATTCTTTAGCCGAGTGTCGTCTCTATGACACTTTGCACTGATACATCGATGTCATGGCTGTTATGAATGTCGAGCATTGTATTAGGTGTTTGCTATGTTAAGGTGTAGGCCACATGGTGAAGGATTGCCCTCATTTATGCGAGCCTTCTCCCTCTGAGGCGTGTGCGCTTCAACCTACCGTTCGTGGAAACTGTTGTGGATAGGCCTACCAAGGTGTTGCCTGGCCCATACACTGACATCACTCATCTGGCTCGTTATTTACCCGTTGAGATTACCGAAGAATCTCTCGCTGCATACAGATCCTTCATGGGTCCCTCCCTCCCTTTTTACGACCTTCCCTTGAGTGATGACAATCACTCTAGTGTTAGAAAGCAAAAAGAGTATCAGGAATCCATGGACGGTCCTGTATGGGACGCAGAGATTGTTCCCATCGACTGGGTGGCGTCTGCGAATGATTTTGTGATGGGGCTTGCTTATTCTATGCCTGATTTCGAGAGCAGTTTCGCCTCTCCGTAATTTTTGCCTGATTGTGCTACTCCCTTTTCTTGTGAGTCGGCTGATGTTGTTGTATTTTTGGATCATTCGGTTCCTGAGATTGCGCCGAAGTGGGATGATGACTCTACTATCTACGACGGAGAAGGTGGATTTTCGGAACACTTTTACGCACCCCGGTGGGATGAGGAATGTTCCAATTCTGATGTGGAGATTTGCACCTCCTTATTGCGTGAGGCTGTTCCTCTTACCATCGCGGACCTCGAGTTCTCGGATTCCCCACGATACGACTCGTATGATACCGATGATGATCTATGCTTGGATCCTGCTGGGAGTGAGATCGGGACCACTCCCCCTATTTCTGATTATTTTAGTTCTTCATCTCCTTTATTTCTTGATCCCCTTTTTCTATTTGAGCCTGTGAGGGTTGAGTCTTTGCAGGTTCTTTAAGAGGAATTGGAGCTTTCAGATTGAGTCATGGATGGTAGCATCCTCTTTCGCGAGGAAGTTGATTCCTCCTCCATTGAGGAAGGTCCATTCATCGCTTTCTCCTCTTACCGTCTCGCCATGGATGATACCTTGCTGGGCAAGGATTTATTTTATGGTGTGGTGTGTGAGGACCAGCGCTCCTCTTCTTACTTCCTTTTTCCTCTACCTATGTTGGGCATGTACTATTATTTAGGTAGAGTGGTAACTACTTTATCGTCGTATTGTTACCCGTTACCGAAACGGATTATGGAACAGTTACCTGTGCACTTTTCTTTTCATAGGCCAATTAGCTGGAACCTTTTCCTTAGCCGAATAAGTGGTGTTGGGTGGATAATGACCCCAGTAGTGATCTTTCGTTTCCTGCATTTTTATTTTTCATGTCTATTTTTGTTTTAGTATTTCTTTGTATTTTGACTATTTTTCCTTTATTTTGCGGAGCTCACCCCTGCATGTATTCATGGCAAATTCTATTGGCGGGGTTGTGATTCTTCATTTGGCGGACCTGCTTCTATTTTTTCACTCATCTTCTGGTATGCTCACTAGCTGAGCATTGGGTAACCTCTTCCCTTATTTCTATCTGATTTAAATTTTGATATTATATAATGTGTACCTTAGTTTAAATCTGGGGGAGAGATAATATTTGTTACCATTTCCACGCGCACATTTCATTTGCAAACTAGAAGTTTTTGTTGTTTTATTTTGATTAGTTCATTGCATCGCACACCACTTGTCACAACCCGCATTTTCTCCGAATTTAAGAAGTATCAGAGTAGGAGAAAACACGCATTGTGAGGCCACGTCGAGCAGGGGATAACTGTCGACGCTCAGGCGAACACCATCTAACTAGACTATGCAAATTCATAAGTTTAATGATTAGAAAATCAGTTATATTTTAAAGGTCGTATCCCTCGGCTCAGTGGATCACCTTGTACATAGTTTAAAAACTATACTTATACGCAGCGGAAAATACTTTATTTATATTTGACATCCTATGAGAGTGCATAAGTGTCCCCCGAGGTCCACTTATACTATGCAAGACTCTAGATTTATTTTATATTATAAGTAGGAAAACGATCTTTTTATGTTACTTGGAAAGTAGTGTATGAGTTTTATAAACATGCTGATCATGAGATTTACTTATTATAGTGTTTTTAGGTTTCAAAATAACTAGCAACCTAGCATAAATCTTCCCAAGAGCAAATAGACTATCTCTAAAAAGGTAGCAGTAAAAGAAACATATCTAGTATCATAAGTTTTTTTTAACTACTAGTGGGCGCCAACAATCTGACATGAACCCACTGACAAGTATGTATGTCTATAAGAAAACCAGAATACTACCTCACCACAACAAGAGAAAGATCCCTACAACTCAAGGGATCACCAGCAACACCACAGCAAATCTAGCCGTCTACTCGGCTACTAATCAGCACGTAAGGCATTCAGAGAAGAAAAGAATACCTCAGCAAGTAAAACAAGAGATTATGAATTAGAGCATTATATCAAAATGGAACAAAAGAGAGTAGGTAAACATGACAGTAAAAGCAAACACTGTCCAAAGTAAGCAAAAGTACACCAAGTATCAGGTAACAACAACAAGCCCTGCCCAAATCCTACAGAGGCTACAAGGCAAAAGACAAGAAAACCTGCCACAATATGTTGTATTCAACCAGGAAGAAACACCTAACAATCCTAGTTTGTGAGTAATGGCAGTAGTAAAACATCATAGACCTGAGTTGGTGACCAAAAACAGACCCCCAAACAAAACAGTTACAACAAAAAACAATTCACTGTGTCAGCACAAAACCACCACAAACCCAGCCCGTACGTGGGATTAAAAGGTGGCGGCCACAGCAATACCCAGCCCGTACATGGGACTAAAAAGTGGCGGCCATGGCTCGCACACAAAACATCCCGCTCCTTTAGAGCGTCAAAATACCACTACCTGCCATAACCCATGATTCGGCCTTAAAAAAAGAAGAAACGGATGGCCGACAAGACATCCCCACCTAAGAGGTAATCACTCAGGAAGGAAAGAAATTGCACGAAAAATTCAGTTAAGGCAAAAGAAATAAACATCAATCTCAGCTTACTGGAAATCGTCGATCTCCAGCCACAGGAAATCGTCGAACCCCGTTCGACGATTTTCGTCGAACACAGGCCACGGGAAATCGTCGAACTCCGTTTGACGATTTTCATTAAACACAGGTTACGGGAAATTGTTGAACTCCGTTCAACGATTTTCTTTTGTCGAACACAGGACGCAGGAAATCGTCGAACTCAGTTCGACGATTTTTCGTCGAACATAGGACACAGGAAATCGTCGAACTCAGGAAACCGGAGATCGTCGATCTCAGTTCGATGATTTCCGTCAAACTCAGGTCGACGATTTCATCATACTCTCCTCAACTCTCCAGACCACTACTACAAGCCCAGAATCACTCTAATCCTCAAGACTATGGAAAGGAAAAGAATTTCTGCTACTGCTACGACAACTGTCAAGCCAAATTTACACCCAAATCGAGCCTACCCATGAAATACTCAGCATTACAACACTACAGCAAACTGAGCATAGGCTTAAAGATTTGCAACAAAAGAGAAATCTGGCAAGACTAAGTAGCATTCCTAGGTTCTAAGAACAGGAACTTAAACTATCTCGAACAGGAAGCAAAAATCTGATATCTGGACAAGAAGGTAAAAATTTTGTAGGCTTAAACAAGGAGGTTTCAGGCTTAAAAAAACAAGACATTGATTAAATCTGGAAGGGTTAAGTCAACAGAAATAGGAAACTAGGTGAATAAATTCTACTTGGCAAGGGAAAGGAGTACCACTTGCCTCAATTTCCAGCGATTTATCTTGCACAGCCCTTCCTCTCTCTCTCGGCTCCAGCCGCAATATCACCTAAACAAGGATTCTAGAGTTTTAATGGCGGAAAAGGATCAAACGAAAAATTCCGAGACCCCTAGAAACACCATGAAAATTGAATCTCTTACCGTAGGAATGAAGGTCTAGGCGAGAGCAATCCAAATCCGCCTTCGAAATCGAATTCCGCCCACTAGAACTCCGGGAATCGGCGGTGCAAGGCATGGCTGTCCGCCGGTTTTCTTCCACTCATGAACAGGACAGCAGTTATTCTCTCACGGAAGGAGACGATGAATAGTCTTGTTTTTTTGTCTTAAGGATATATATATGCATAGACACGTCTTATCAGCCTTAACTGCCACATTAAAGCCATTGGATTCATTTCAAGCTTTATTAATTAATTATTTGCATCCATTATTATTAACACATCAAAACGACGCGAAATCGAACCACCTCGGAATCTGACGAAATTCACACCGTAACTAATTACCCACGCTACGAATGCAACGGCGAAGTCGAAATCAACTTTCGACGAACAAAACTCGGGTTATCACTACCCGAAGCCAAAACACAAGTATCCCCCGACAGGCCTCACCGGTCACCAAAACAGACCCGGCTTGCTAGGGGATCTTGCCAAAAAGGCTACCAACAACCACACAAGGAACCAAAAGAGCTAAGACCACGCTCTAAAAAATGGCACAAGCCGGAAACGTGTCAACGTAATGCCAAACAAGAATTAAATAATCGCAGAAAATCGGGGGCGTTACAGTCACTCCCCCTAAAAGAAAGTTTCTTCCCGAAACATTACGCACATAACTTCTACTATAGAAGGAAAGTAACAAAACAAGAGCTACTAGAAAGAATACGTACAAATCAAATAAAGGGAACAGGTGAGGGTGAACCTCCCTCATAGCCGACTCTAGCTCCCAAGTCGCGCTTTCCAAATCCTGATTCTTCCATATAACTTTCACCATCGGGATAGACTTTGTCCACAGCACCCGATCTTGAGTATCCAAGATGCGGACCGGCACCTCAACATATGAAAGATTAGTCTCCAACTAGGGCACAACATCCAAGACTTGCCCACTGCTTCGCACACACTTCCGTAATTGGCTTACATGAAATACATTATGAACATCTGGGAAGTTTGCTGGAAAATCCAGCCTATATGCTGACACGCCAATCCGTTCAACAATCTTAAACGGGCCCACATACCTTGGATCCAATTTTCGGTTCTTACCGAACCTCTTAACACCAACCATCGGGGAAACCTTAAGAAACACAAGGTCCCCTACAGAAAACTCCAAGTCAGACGTACGCCGGATGGCGTTCTTCTCATATCTCTCCTGAGCTATACGAAGCTTTTCTCGAATAAGCTTCACTGCGACATCCATTTCCTCGAACGCATTTGGACCCAGCACAGGCCTCTCACTGACCTCGGTCCAAAACAAGGGAGTTCTGCAGTGCCTCCCATACAAAGCTTCAAACGGAGCCATTTGCAAGCTCTCCTGGTAATTGTTATTGTATGAAAAGTCCATAAGCCGCAAACGCTCATCCCACGCTCCATTGTGGTCCAAGATGTAGTACCTGATCATAACCTCAACTATCTGGTTCACTCGCTCAGTCTGATCATTGGTCTGCGGGTGGTAAGCTGTAGAATACCTCAAATCTGAACCCAAACCCTCTTGCAGACTCCTCCAGAAGCGAGATGTAAAATGGGAGTCTCGATCCGAAATGATGCTAACTGGCACACAGTGTATTCTGATGACTTCATTCAAGTACAGCTCTGTTAACTTCTTCATCGGGTAATCTATCTTATAGGGTACAAAGTGCGCACACTTCGTCAATCGGTCCCCGATCACCCAAACTGAATCAAATCCCCTTGGAGATCTCAGTAAGCCCGTAATGAAGTCCATAGAAATACTCTCCCACTTCCAAGTCGGGATCTCCAACATAGTCAACTTGCCACCAGGCCTTCCATGATCAGCCTTCACACGCTTGCAAGTGTGGTACTCAGCAACAAATCGGGCTATATCACCCTTCATCCCATACCACCAAACAATCTGCTTCAATTCATGATACATTTTGTAGATCCCGGATGGTAAGCAACACTGGATCCATGAGCCTCTCTACAAATCATAACCCTGATGTCTCCAACAGCGGGGATGCAAAACCTGCCGCGGTACTTCAAGGTACCCGCATCATCGATAGAAAAATTCGGCAACTCCCCTCTCTCAGTCCTGAGGTATAAGTGCAGAAGATCCGGATCATCCTTCTGGTGCAACCTGGTAAGTGCAATCCAAGATGGTTCTGTCACTGCCAAACTGCTCTGCATGTCACAGCGTCCCACAGAAATATCCATCAGGAGGAACTGTTCCACTAAACGATCGGCGGTGAGATTAAAGATCTTCCCCGTCTTCCGGCTCAGGGAATCAGCCACCAGATTGGCCTTGCCCAGATGATACTGTATATCCACATCATAATCGGCAACATACTCTAGCCACCGCCGTTGGCGCAGATTCAACTCCTACTGAGTGAACACGTACTTTAGACTATCATGATCTGTGAAGATCTTGTACTGAGCACCATAAAGTAGATGCCACCACAGCTTTAGCGCATAAATCACCGCTGCAAACTCAAGGTCATGCGTAGGGGAATTTCTCTCATGAGTCTTTAATTGCCTTGACCCATACGCAATCACTTTTCCAGCCTGCATCAACACGTAACCCAGACCAACATGCGAGGCATCCATGTACACATCATACTCCATGCCCTCAGTAGGTAGGGTCAAAAAGGGAGCAGTGCACAATCTGTTCTTTAGTTCCAGGAAGGCTTCTTCGCACTCCTCGCTCCAAACAAAGGCTGTATTCTTTTGAGTCAATATGGTCAAAGGTGCAGCCAGGGTAGAGAAACCCTCCACGAACCTCCTGTAGTAGCCGACCAACCCTAGGAAGCTTCTAATCTCTATGGGCGTGACCGACCTGCTCCACTCCATCACTGCTGCGATCTTTTCCGGGTCGACTGAGATCACATCCTTATTCACCACGTGGCCCAGAAACGAGACCTGAGGCAACAAAATTCGCACTAGCTCAGCTTGGCGAATAACTTGTGGTTCCTCAACTCCGATAGAACCAAGCGCAGATGCTGCTCATGCTCCTCAGCACTGCGAGAGTAGATCAACACATCATCGATGAATACCACCACGAACTTGTCTAGAAAGTCCTTGAAAACCCGATTCATCATATCCATGAAAGCTGATGGTGCATTGGTCAAACCAAACAACATCACTAGAAACTCAAAGTGTCCATGCCTCGATCTAAATGCAGTCCGTGGAATATCTACCTCACGGATCCTGAGCTGATGATATCCAGAATGAAGATCAATCTTGGAAAACACCGTGCTACCACGTAACTGATCAAATAAGTCATCGATCCTCGGTAGAGGGTACCTGTTCTTAATGGTGACTTTGTTCACCTCCCTATAATCAATGCACAACCTCATCGACCCATCCTTATTCTTCATAAATAGAACAGGAGCACCCCAAGGCAACGAACTCGGCCTGATAAAGCCTTTTGCCAACAACTCGTCCAAATGGACTCGCAACTCCTCCAGCTAACAAGGGGCCATCCGGTAAGGCGCCTTAGCAATAGGACGCGTACCCGGTTCCAAATCAATCACAAACTCAACATCCCGCTCGGGGGGAAGACCAGGAAGGTCATTAGAAAAAACATTAGAGAAACCACGTACAACAGGAATCTCCTCCAAGTGCGGTACACTAACAGCAGTCACAACCACCGAGACTAAACAAGCAAAACAATCAGGATGAAACAGCTTCTGAGCACATACCGCAGAAATGATTGGAGAATCCTGTCACGGATCAGCATACACACTTCCAGGCTGACCTTTGTCCTTGATGAAGTCTAAGTGTTTCCCTTTGCACTGAATAACCGCATCGTACTTAGACAACCAGTCCATGCCCAGAATAACATCGAAGTACTCTAGATCAATCATCTTCATGTCTGCCTTCGCAAGAAAGTCCCCCAACAAAACAGGGCAATCCAGAATGCCCAAATCTGACAACACAGATTCACCAGAAGGGAACTTGATGCGGAAGGTATCACGAACTTGATCTATAATCAACCGATGAAGCTCTACAAAAGCTCTAGCCACAAACGAGTGGGTAGCACCGGAGTCGAACAGAACACGCGCCCAGTGATTCTTCACCTTAAATTTTCCTATAGGGGTACATAAGCAACTAAGGAGCCACCAAAACAAAAGTTGTAACCATTCTAGAAAATAAAACTTTCAGGCTAGGAATACAACTAACCTGAGATGACCTGAGTCGAAGCTTGAGCCACCTCTGAAGAGATCACGTTCAGCTTTCCTTTGCCCTTGTCCACACGCTGAGGCGGGGGTAAAGCCTGAAGTGGAACTGCTTGAAGAATAGGCTGGACCTGAGGACACCTAGTCTTGATATGGCCCTTCTGTCCACACTGATAGCAAACTTTATCCTTCGACCAGCACTGGGCAGCATCATGCCCGGGTCGCTTGCAAACAGAACAGGGAACATCCTTCCTAGGAGCACCTTGAATAGCATTACCTTGCTCCTTCTTCCGAGCTCCCGCCTTCTTGAAACACCTCTCAACAGGGTGGCCTGACCGGCCATAGAAGCTACACACTACCTTGCTCTTCTTTCCTGAAGCAGCATCGAGTACCTGGGGGTTCTTCTCTTCAGCAGACTTCCTCTTGTCCTTCCTCATTTGCTGGCCTCTGTTCTTTACGGTCTCAATTGCCTCCACTTTCAGAGCAGCCTCCACTACCCCTGCATAAGTCTCTGATCCATAAGCACTGGCCAACTGCTGAACCTTGCTCCTCAAGCCACCAAGGAACCGCTTGACTCGATCTGCTTCAACACTCACCAACCCAGGGGAAAACCGACTCAACTTACTGAACTCTATCTCGTACTCACTGACCGTGAGTTGCCTCTGCTTCAGGTGGAGGAAGTCGTTCATTAGTCGGTCACGCTCAACCAAAGGCAAGAACTTCCTCAACAGCATCTCCTTGAATAATCCCCAAGAGCAACCGACCACCAAGCTCTCCTTTTCCCTAAGCCACCAGCTCTTAGCCAAACCCTTTAGCTGATAGTCGGCTATCATCACCCTCTGATCATCTGCAATACCAGAGTACGAGAACATCTCCTCTATGGAGATCAGCCAAACATCTATGACCATGAAGTCTTCCTTACCGTCATATGTAGGAGGGCTACGTCTCTGAAACTGTGAGATAAAGGCCATCTCTGCCGGCACCACCATTGGAGGTCTCAGGGGAGCAGGAGGGGGAGGAGCAGCTGAACCCCCTGCAGGGGCTTGCACCGCCTGAGTCTGTCCTGCCACCACTGCCACCAGAGACTGGATCTGGGCCTGCATCTCCACCATCTGCCTGGTCAAGGAATCTTTGCTCTGACACAGACTCTCTATCACCGCACCACTCCGCGCTCCTGAAGACTCACCCTCAAACAGGGGAGTCGACCTAGTCGAAGGACTTCTCGCCATCCTAAAACCATAAAATCTGAGGCCGGAACCTAGTACAACAGTTAAAGCAAACTACCAGTACAGACAATACATACATAAATATGAACTTTTAACTGTTATACTTGCTCTGGGATTTTATTTTATTTTTACAAAAGTGATGCTATGCATAGCCTAGGTTGGTTAACCACCATCAACTAACTCTTGTGCCTAGATCGGGAATGCATGAATTTATATTCTTTTTCTGATTTAAAACCATGTGTGTACATATGTCATCCTGCAAATCTTCAGCTTGTCACGTTGTGCTTATGCAATGTTATGCTATGCATTATTGTGCTATGCATTCTAAAAAGGCCCTAATGCATGTCATGAGTGGCGTACACATGAAAATTTTATGCATCCCATACTACATAACATTCTCATGCAATGAAAAAGAAACGTGCTAGTCACATTCATGTGGTGAGGTTATGCATCCCATACTACATAAGCCTCACATGTTGCCCCTATGGTGGATCCATATACAGACACATATTATGCATCCCATACTACATAATATGCCTCGTATAGTTCATGTTATGCTATGACTGTAGTGTTCGTGCTTTAGCCAAGACGTGCTGATGACATATCGGTGTGTGTATGATATGATCCTAAAAATCTAATACCTACAAGGAAAGGTTGCCCGACAAATTGTCCAGCAACCTCCCTCTGATACCAACTGTCACAACCCGCATTTTTTCCGAATTTAAGAAGTATCAGAGTAGGATAAAACATGCGTCGTGAGGCCATGTCGAGCACGGGATAACTGTCGACGATCAGGCGAACACCATCTAACTAGACTATGAAAATTCATAAGTTTAATGATTAGAAAAGCAGTTATATATTAAAGGCTGTATCCCTCGGCTCAGTGGATCACCTACTCCACAGTTTAAAAACTATACTTATACGCAGCGGAAAATACTTTATTTATATTTGACATCCTATGAGAGTGCATAAGTGTCCCCCGATGTCCACTTATAATATGCAAGACTCTAGATTTATTTTATATTATAAGTAGGAAAACGATCTTTTTACGTTACTTGGAAAGTAGTGTATGAGTTTTATAAACATACTGATCTTGAGATTTACTTATTATAGTGTTTTTAGGTTTTAAAATAACTAGCAACCTAGCATAAATCTTCCCAAGAGCAAATAGACTATCTCTAGAAAGGTAGCAGTAAAAGAAACATATCTAGTATCATAAGTAAAAAAACTACCAGTGGGCGCCAACAATCTGACACGAACCCACTGACAAGTATGTATGTCTATAAGAAAACCAGAAAACTACCTCACCACAACAAGAGAAAGATCCCTACAACTCAAGGGATCACCAGCAACACCACAACAAATCTAGCCGTCTACTCGGCTACTAATCAGTGCCTGAGGCATTCAGAGAAGAAAAGAATACCTCAGCAAGTAAAACAAGAGATTCTGAATTCGTGCATTATATCAAAATGGAACAAAAGAGAGTAGGTAAACATGACAGTAAAAGCAAGCATTGTCCAAAGTAAGCAAAAGTACATAATGTACCCGGTAACAACAACAAGCACTGCCCAAATCCTGCAGAGGATACAAGGTAAAAGACAAGAAAACCTACCAGAATATGTTGCATTCAACCAGGAAGAAACACCTAACAATCCTAGTTTCTAAGTAATGGCAGTAGTAAAACATCATGGACATGATTTGGTGACCAAAAACAGTCCCCCAAACAAAACAGTTCCAACAAAAAAAAATTCACTGTGTCAACACAAAACCACCATAAACACAGCCCGCACCTGGTATTGAAAGGTGGCGGCCACAGCAATACCCACCCTATACCTGGGACTAAAAAGTGGCGGCAACGTCTCGCACATAGAACAACCCGCTCCTTTAGAGCGTCAAAATACCACTACCTGCCATAACCCACGATTCAGCCTTAAAAAAAGAAGAAACGAATGGCCGATAAGACATCCCCACCTAGGAGGTAATCACTTGGGACGGAAAGAAATTGCACGAAGAATTCGGTTATGGCAAAAGAAATCAACGTCAATCTCAGCTTATTGGAAATTGTCGATCTCCAGCCACATGAAATTGTCGAACCCCTTTCGACGATTTTCGTCGAACACAGGCCACGGGAAATCGTCGAACTCCGTTCGATGATTTTCGTTGAACATAGGTTATGGGAAATCGTCGAACTCTGTTCGACGATTTACTTTTGTCGAACAAAGGATGCAGGCAATCGTCGAACTCAGTTCGATGATTTTCGTCGAACACCGGACACAGGAAATCGTCGAACTCAGTTCGACGATTTTTCGTCGAACACAGGACACAAGAAATTGTCGAACTCAGGCAACCGAAGATCGTCGATTTCAGCTCGACGATTTCTGTCAAACTCAGATAGACGATTTCATCATACCCTCCTCAACTCTCCAGACCACTACTACAAGCCCAGAATCACTCTAATCCACAAGACTATGGAAAGGAAAAGAATTTCTGCTACTGCTACCACAACTGTCAAGCCAAATTTTCACCCAAATCGAGCCTACCCATGAAATACTCAGCATTATAACACTATAGCAAACTGACCATAGGCTTAAAGATTTGCAGCAAAAGAGAAATCTGGCATGACTAAGTAGCATTCCTAGGTTCTAAGAACAGGAACTTAAACTATCTCGAACAGGAAGCAAAAATCTAATATCTGGACAAGAAGGTAAAAATTTTGTAGGCTTAAACAAGGAGGTTTCATGCTTAAAAAAACAAGACATTGATTAAATCTGGAAGGGTTAAGTCAACAACAACAGGAAACTAGGTGAATAAATTCTACTTGGCAAGGGCAAGGTGTACCACTTGCCTCAATTTCCAGCGATTTATCTTGCACAGCCCTTCCTCTCTCTCTCGGCTCCAGCCGCAACAGCACCTAAACCAGGATTCTAGATTTTTAATGGCGGAAAAGGATCAAACCAAATATTCCGAGACCCCTAGAAATACCACGAAAATTGAATCTCTTACAGTAGGAATGAAGGTCTAGGAGAGAGCAATCCAAATCCGCCTTCAAAATCAAATTCCTCCCACTAGAACTCCGGGAATCGGCGGTGGAAGGCAATGTTGTCCGCCAGTTTTCTTCCACACGTGAACAGGACAGCGATTATTCTCTCACGGAAGGAGACGATGAATAGTCTCGTTTTTTTGTCTTAAGGCTATATATATGCATAGACACGTCTTATCAGCCTTAACTGCCACCTTAAAGCCACTGGATTCATTTCAAGCTTTATTAATTAATTATTTGCATCCATTATTATTAACACATCAAAACGACGCGAAACGGAACCACCTCGGAATCCGACGAAATTCACACCGTAACTAATTACCCACGCTACGAACGCAACGACGAAGTCGAAATCAACATTCGACAAATAAAACTCGGGTTATCACTACCCAAAGCCAAAACACATGCATCCCCCGAGAGGCCTCACCGGTCACCAAAACAGACCCGGCTTGCTAGGGGATCTTGCCAAAAAGGCTACCAACAACCACACAAGGAACGAAAAGAGCTAAGACCACGCTCTGAAAAATGGCACAAGCCGGTAATGTGTCAACGTAATGCCAAATGAGAATTAAATAATCGCAGAAAAATCGGGGGCGTTACACCACTGCACCCACATCAGCGCGTGCTTAGCTGTTAGCGTGGTGCGAGTTAAACTCATTTCTTTTGTATGATTTGGGAAAATTATTATGTGAGCATAAGATTGTGAGACAGAGTAAAATGTTGAGCATGTTGTGCTCTTAGTCAAGTGCTCTCGTCTCATATAGAAATTGGATTAGATTTAATTTTTTGTATGCTTATAGTTTTATATTTTTCAAATTGCGTAAATATTATTTATTCTACTCAAAAATTGGTGAATCCGGTGTGAATCTGACGGTAGCTTGGGGATGTGTGTAGACGGCCGTTAGATTCGTATTGCTCGAGTCGGGAGGACGGTTAGTCTTTCTCGTTAGCTAAGAAGTTACCCCAAGCTATTCTTGAAGCATGGGTATAGGTTAGTTCAATCGCATGAGCGTGATGTAGGCCATCATTTTGGTTCGGTTGAGCTTTGTACCGTTCCTAACTTCTTATCCTCGCTAGCCCCGTTGTGCCTACCCTTCCTTTTGATTCAGCTCCACCATTATTTCACCAAAGCCTCATAGTCGATCTTAGTCGTACACCTAAGTCTAGCTTTAGTCTTTTACATTTTCATTTTGGGGTGTGGATGTATGTGGTGATATTCCTTGTGAATATGTGGATGTGCTCCAAAGTTTTTATTTGCTGAAATTGTTAAAATAAAAAATGATTCGAAAAAAATATATATAAAAAAATAATTGTGAAAAAGAAAAGTGAAAAGAATAAGTATAATTGAAAATTCTATTTGAAATGAGATTGTATTTGGAGTAGACGGTGCACACACCCATATTTTAAAAATTAAGCCTGCGGGTGTGGTATACTTGCTTGTATTTTGGTTAGTGGATAGCTTTTTTTATGCTAGCTCATTTGGGTTAGGTGAGTAGCCTTCTTATTTATCTTTTTTTACCTTACCGAAACTCAAGCCCCATCTCTTCACCTAAAGTGCTACTGATTCATGGTGAACCAAACCAATGTCGTGGAGAGAGTACGAATGGGCAAGCATATGGTCACCGACATTGGTGGATTCCTTTGGAGGTTATCCCGAGCCCCTATCTTTAACAATGCTCGCCCTAGAGATTAGTCTACTTTCTCCCTATACGTGACGGGAAGATTCACCGTGATTCCATTTTTGAGTAGTAATAAACTCTAGAAACGCATTATAAAAAGTACAAACTATTTTATATACTTAGAAATTTCCTCTATTATATTTTTACGTGTGCGAGGATGGGACTTTGCATGGTACTCGTATCTCAATTTCTATGTTATCTAGGCTATTTTCCTTATCTGCATAGATTTCGTTTGCACGGGACGCACAAACAGGTAAGCCTGGGGGTGTGATGAGTCTGATATTTATAGGGTTTTTCGGACTCATCTGGGCTTGTTTTCGCACTCGAGAACCGCATTTCAACTGGTATTCGGTTATATTTGCATCGGCTGGTATATGACCATTTTGAGCATTATTCTGGCCCAAGGGTGTGCAATTACGCATTCTGTTGTTGGCGGTAAGCATATAATGCTCCCCATGGCTCTTTCTATTTGATTTTGTTTGCATTTCAGTGTTGGGAGCTTGTGCTCCATCTGGTTTCATTGCTGTGCAGGTAGTGCGTTTTCCCCAAGGCAGGAATTCTGATTTGTGGAAAATGCATGGTCGTGCATTTTCGTCACGAATTGTTTGTGCCCGATCGTGCGTTTTGTTGAGCTGGATAAACGTCGAGTGGAGCTCGACGAATTTCGTCGAGCTGAGCTCGACGATCTTCACGCACAGTTAACGGACGGTTTCTTGAAAACCATGCGTGAAGGAAACGCAAGGTTTTCTTATGGCTTTCTTGTCTGTAACAATCTGCAGTTAATCGTGCGATTTGTTCATACAAGGGCGGAAGCGCCCGTGGTCGTGTAAAATGCACGGTTCCCGTGTAGTGTCTTTCTTTACTGCGCTCTGTGTTTACCCATGCGATTTCCTTCATGCATGGGTGGAAGCGCCTGTGCGCGAGTAAAACGCACGGGTCAACGCATCTTCATCCGCAAGCTTGGCCTGTTAGTTGATAATGCACGGTTAGCTCACGGTCGTGCGTCATACCGTGCGTGACAATTTTTTTGACATGCTTCTATATAAGCACAGATTTTCCTCCATTTGAGAAGACCGGATTACAGACACTCCACCCGCCATTTTAGGTCAAAGTTCCGCCATTTCCCTTCATTCTCAACCATGGAGAGGCCTATTGGCCAGCTTTCAACGCTAAATTAAAGCTGGAGCTTCCTCTCGGTCTCCTCCATCCTTGAGCTTCAAGAAGAGTTTGATCTAGCATTCTCCATCAAGCTAGGAGAAGTTTGTGCCATGCTCCACCAGATCGTGACACGAAGAAGACGGGTAAATTGGGAGTTAGTGACAGCCTCCTCTACCCCGGACGCAGTTGAGGACCGAGCTAGGACGCGGATTGACAACCCGGCGATTGCTTCCGTGAATCATCAACAAGACTTCAGATTCGGTAGATTTCGCACACTCTCTTCTTGTTTTGTTGTTGATAGGTAGTTGATCTCTTTGTATGTGATGAAGAATGTTTAATTTGATATGCGTTTATATACAATCATGTCTATGTGATTTTGTATTTACGTTATTTTCTTAAGGTGCGCCATTTCAATCTGCCACCACATATGGTTCTGCACTCTAGCGATTTCTAGAGGTGTGCGTAGCAACGAGGTGTTCTCGACTCTCATTCTGCCATTCTCACCACCTCATCCGCAAGCCTACTCGTCCATCCGCCTAGCAATTCAATGCATAGCGGCCCGTATAATTTTCTATCCCGCATGGCGAAGCATCGCATATCGGTGTTGCATAGGAGTAGTTTATTAGCGTTTTACTTTCTTTTTCCGCAACAATCAAATCCCCCTTCGTTAACTCCGACCTAAGACTTCAATCTCAAGTCCTCCCCAAAATTAACTCCACCTTACTGTGTTCCTTGAGAGATCGATACCTGGGGAAATTCGCCCATTTTATATTACTTGTGCGACCGGTACACTCATCGTTCAACGCATCAAGGAGTTCTAGTTATCTGGACTTTGTAGTCTTAAAATTGGTGCTAGATCTACAGCAACTGAGCACAACATCTACCTACTGAGATGTACTCTGACTCTACAATTGATATTGCAATACTAGTTTGTTTCTTGCAGCTCCAAGATACCAATCTTCCTCCCAATAACTGATAGGTGCCAGATGTGCTCTTCCTGTCCTCTCTGGAGCCTGCAAAATCTACATCTGAATAGCCTATTAGTTCAAACTCCCCATTCCTAGGATACCATAGGCCAAGATCTGAATTCTCTTTAAGATACCTCAAGATTCACTTTACTGTAGAGTAGTGAGATTCTTTAGGGCAAGCCTTATACCTAGCACAAACACATGTACCATACATGATGCCTGGTCTACTTGCAGTCAGATATAGAAGAGAGCCAGTTATCCCTTTATACAAAGTTTCATCAACATGTTTCCCTGCCTCAACTTTGCCAACAGGCATACTTGACCCCATGGGAGTTCTCATGGTGGAAGAGTTCTCCAGCCAAATTTCTTTATCAACTCCCTAGTGAACTTAGACTGGGATATGGACAAGCCATCATAAGTCTGTCTTACTTGGAGGCTCAAGAAGATCTTTAGTTCACCCATGCTGCTCATCTCAAACTTCCCCTGCATAAGTTTAGCAAACCTTCTGCAAAGGTTGTGTTGGATCCCTGGTTTGGATTTGGGCTAGGTTCACTGATTATAATGTGTTTTGACCCACATTGTATAGCTAGGGTCAAGTTTATGAGTCCTTGAGTTTAGGCTAGTCATTAGGTTCAACCTTCATAGACCAGCCATCAGAGGACCTCAGTAGACTCAAACTTAGAAGAATTCAAAGTTCAAAATTATTAGTTCGAAATTCTTCGAACTCAGCTCGACGATCGTCGATCGTAGATCGATGAACTCAGAGTTATTTCTCTGAGTTGAGCTCGACGATATTTGAGATCAGGTACACGATCTATTCATTCAGACAGATTCTCTGCTCGATGAAATCTGGAGTTCAGCTTCAACAGATTCTTTCCAGTTTATTTTCTCTGACCTCAGCTCGACGAAGACAGATTCTTTGTTCAATGAACTTACAGCGCATATTTGGCAAGTTATTTCCAGAATGCAGTTCGCTGAGCTCCGATCGACGAACAGGAATTATCAGGTCGATGAACTTGGAACTCCAGTCGACGAATTCTATTCAGACCTCGATGAATTCTGTCCCAAGCCAGACTTAGAAAGTTTTCCTTATTTATGTCCTTACTTATTATATTATTTAACAGTAATTCTCTGAATAATTAATGCTTATATTCTCCTGAATATAGCCGTTATTGGCATCATTAATTATGGTCTTCATCAGGATTAATTTCTTACTTATTTTAATGGGACAGTTGGGGAAACGCATTAAAGATTATTTTCCAGCCGTTTCATTCTCCAGAATCAGCCATCAATTAATGCTTCGAATTCAAAATTCAAGAGGAGAATTCGACAGTAGAATATATTACAGAGAATTTTTCTTTCAGACCAGGACACACAAAATAGATGTGATATACAGATAAGAGAGACAAAAAGACATACACAAGATTTGTTTCTTCTTTGTGGAGAAAACATTCTATTTTCTCCTTGTTCTTTCTAAAGACTATAGAAGAACAACCATCAATATCAAGAATCTTCTTCTACTTCTACTCTAGGAATATTCAAAGGACAACAACTATGAATCAGTTAGAAAGTTACTGGATCACTTCAAGACAAGGCTGAAGACCTACACCCTGAACAATGTTCCATGCCTTCTAAACCATTCTTTACTTCAGAAGGTGCTTTGACAATATAAATCCACAAGTCTTCTCTGTTGTATATAGAAAAGAGAAGACACCATCAACTCTCTCAACCTCTTGTAAAAGGGTTTATTAACTCCCTTCAGAAGTTTATTCTTCGTTTTTTGGCACCTGATCAAAAGCCTAAAGGGTTGTGAGATCTCCCTGTAAATAGATCTTGTGGTGGCAGTCACCTGATCAAAAACTTGATAGTGGATTCCTAACAAGGTGTTAGAAGAATGAAAGTACCCAATTTGGGGAACCACTATAAAATTCTTGTGTTGTCTGGTTGTTTATTTTCTTTTTTTTTCTTGCTGTGGTGTGATAGATTTGCTTAGGTTGCATTTCTTTTTATACTATTATTAATATCACCTATTTTACTCTGCTAAATTCTAAAACAACCAAAAAGTTTTAAGTTACTATATTCACCCCCCTAGAGTAATCAGATATATCCCCTATCTTTCAATTAGTATCAGAGCGAGGTTTATTTGTTTATACAAGCTAACACTTGAACCAACAGATCCCTGTTAGATCTATTTTTCCTTTTTCCTATTTTTTCTGTCGATTTCACATCATGGAACAGAACAAAGATTATGCAAGCACCAGACCTCCAGTTTGCAATATGAACAAGTTTGCTATCTGGAAGACAAGAATTAGACTATATATGAATTCTATTGATGAAGATATTTTTAATGTTATTTTAACAAGACCACCAGTTTCACAAACTACATCTACTTCCACTTCCAGTACACATGCTGTTCCACCACCTGAGTGGACAGATGCTCAAAAGAAGGCCAAGATAGCCGATGCCAAGGCCATGAATATTTTGGCAAAAACAATGTTTGATGACATTTTCAAAAAAGTGGCAGAGTGCACATCAGCGAAAGCTATCTGGGATTCTCTTAACTAGATGGTTGCTGGTTCTGCAGATAAGAGAAAGGACATGACATCAAATCTTATCTCACAATATGAGAACTTTAAGAATGATGAGTCAGAGTCTGTGAGTGACACGTACAACAGACTAAGCTCAATTATCAATCAGCTGAAGACTCTGGACAAGGACATCACTCTCACAGAAGTCAATTACAAAATCCTCATGTGCTTCCCCAGCTCATGGGATTCCAGAATATGGCCAATCAAGGAGGCCAGAAGTTTAAATGATATTTCCACTGAATCTCTTCTTGGAAAGCTCAAGTCCTATGAACAACTAATAAAGAGAACAGAAGCTGCAGAGCAGAAGACTCATTCAGCAGCAAGAAAGGAGCAAAGTATAGCATTCAAGGCATCTGAAGAATCAGAAGCTCCAACTGCGAATGAAGAACTTCTAAGTCTCTTAGGCAAAAGATTTACAAGATGGCAAAAAAGGATTTCAGAAGAAAGTCATATAGGTAAGATGACAAGCCAAGGTATGACAAGACCCCAACTAAAGAAGTTGTTCTCTTTGGTTGCAGGAAGCCCGGACACTTTATAACAGAGTGTCTAGAGAACCTAAAGAAGGTGAGAAGAAGATAAAAGGAACCCAGGAAGCAGCACTACAGCAAGCCCTCCTCCAGCAAGCATAAAAGAAAGGAGAAAGGCTTTGTGGCTGAAACATGGAGTGAAATTGAAGATGAATCTTCACCTTCTAGCTCCAGTGAAGATGAAGAAGAGGCTAAGGCAATGGTGATTTACTTGATGGCTATTGATGCATCAAGCAGCCTATCTGAAGCTGAGCAATCAGATAGCAAAGAACCTCTATCTGAAGAGGATCAGCTACTGTCTTCCTTTGATTTAAATTTAGAAATTTACAACAGAATTTAAATCTGTATGAATTGATTTAATTAATTCAGAAAAATAGATTAATCAACTTAGAGAAAAATTGACTGAACAAGAAAACTTGCTTTCTGAAAATATCAAATTTAAAGATGAATTAACAATAACTAATGAATAGATCATCACTTTAAAAATTGAATTAATTGAGGCTAGGCAACTTGAAGAATCCCTAAATGGGAGAAGTATCCAGCTGATGGACATCACAAGCACAATGAATGTCAGGCTTAATGCCAAGCTGGGTTTAGGTGCTTCATCAAACCAACCCCCACTAATTCATAAGAATATTTTAACAACTACAATAAAATTTGTTTCAGAAAAGGGCAAGAAAAGATAGATAATAATAATGTCAAACAATCAGAATTAAAATAAAAGAAAAAGAGAAAGAATAAGAAAGACCTTAACCATAACAATATTCAACATATTTTGTCGAACTCAGATCGACGAAATGTGTACAGTTCGTTGAACTCAAGTAGACGAACTCAGAATGCAAACTTCTGTTACAATTATTCTCTAAACTGCAATCGACGAAACCAGTATGGTTCGTCGACCCGAGATCGATGATATTGGGGCCCAGAGAATGAATACTTTCATTCTTTGAGTGGAGTTCGACAAACTCATCTCCATTCGTCGACCTCAGATCGACGAACTTACCATAATTCGTCGTACCCAGCTCATCATAACAAAAACTTTAATTCATATAGAAAATTTAATCAACCAAGATAATATGTTAATCCATTCACCCAGTGGATAATTCCACCTAGAATATTTCACCCCTTAGGTTATAAAAATCAACCAAAATACTCTTATATTTCCAGCTTTAATTATGTAAATAAACAAGGACCCAAGGTAACCTGGGTCAAGAATAGCTAATCTATTTTATTGCAGGTGAAAGACTATCCCAACATAGTGCAACAGTGGTATCTGGATAGTGGCTGTTCAAAACATATGACTAGAAATAATGACAACTTAATCAACTATAAGTCAAAGCTAGGACCCAAGGTAATATTTGGTGATTCCAATTGTTAACCCTGAAATCTGCGATCCTTCCCAAAGCAGCTAGCTCGCTCGTCGCGGCAAGCCCCGGGCTCCTCCTGGAGGCTGCGATTCCCTAGGGTGGGCGGACAGAATTCTCTGTCCGCTCAGGTCGCACGGCTTGGGCGGTCCGGTCTGACCGCCCAGGCCGCGCGGCTTTCTTTGGTCGGCAGGGGTTGCGGACTGCTCCTGCAGTCCCCTCTGCAGGTCGCTCCCTTTTCAGCTTAACCGCAAGGTTGTCTCCGCAGGACCCTCTTTGCCGGACTCAACTCCCAATCCGCCCAAGTCGGCAATAAGCCCCGTCCCTTGCAGTAATTGGACTTCGTTAGCCCGCTCCTGCAGGTCACTCTTCAAGGAAACCAGACCGTTCAAACCGCCAAAACAACAGTGGTGACCTACCCACAGGCCACTAGCCAGCTCGCCAACACGTGTGGCCTGCCTCATCAGTCTGACAGGTCACTCAGGCCTTGGCCTCTAACAACATGAGTAACCAACTCCTTCGGTCTGCCTAAAGAGCGCGGACACTCGCTCTTCAGCTACCCGCGAAGATCAGCAACAGTACCCAGTTCCTCGTGAGCTCGGCGAACTCGAAGTGCGATCAAGACTTCCAGTCCGCCTTCATTAGTGAACCCAAACAGCTTCAACAGCCAGGCTCTCCATTCCAGCATAAGCGGACTCAACTTGTCAGTAGAGGCAGACTCGGCGGACTCCACAGACTCGCTACATAGTACGCCTTTCCTTTGCCTCCACCTGCTCTTCTCCAGCGACTGTGTCAACCTCCCTCAGTACGCAGTCTAGGTGCGGACTCGGTCAGTAGTGTCAGACTCCTTCCAGCCCACCAGGAAGCAGAACATCCTCAAGGCAGTACCAGGCCGCATAGCCCCACGCAGACTCTGCGGACTCGGTGGATAGCTTTCAGCCTGTACCCTTGGAATAGGCTCACTCGGCTCAGTAGCGGCGGACTTCGCAGTTTCACCACCCAGTCAGCCACTTAGCCTCCAGCGTCTGCCTCCCCAGCAGTAGGCGGATAACCTCAGCTCATCAGTAGCGGACTCGGCGGACTCTCCTTCGCAGTCCACCATTCAGTCTCCCAGTTCGGCATCAGCAGTACCAGCACAAGAAGCAAGCCCCAGTCCGAGCGGCCTGTTGCAAACTCGGTGGACTCGTTCCTCTTCTCGCACCAGTTACCGTCTCATTGGGGGTAACGTCACCGCAAGTCGTTACCTCCTCGGGCCTATAAATAGACCCACATACCTCTCATGGGGGTCAGCGTCAGATCCAGCATCAGCTTCGAGGTTCAGACATCCCCAAGGTGTTCACGCTCGAAGTCAGCCCATAGCCAACAACCTCCTGTGGACTCGGTCTCTCAGTCTGCACCCCTCTCCGTGCCTTCAGTCGCGCGGCCTGCCGGCCTCTGGTTCTCTAGTCCACGCGGTTTCCCATTTCCCTTAACCGTACGGCCTGCCGACTTTGCTCTTCAGTCCGTGCGACCTCTTCTGGCACCTCTTCCTTAGCCGTCAGCTTCCATATTGTACCCTTTATTGCTTTCTTGTAAAGGTGTATTAGCAAGCTGTAACTCTTTATTTTAATCAAAGGAAAGCCCATCGTAAGAGTGACATTTAAGCCGTGGCGGGCGAAGTCTGCTGTTGTCGCTGCTAGCGGCCCCCTCACTTTTCTTCTTAGCTCAGCTGATCTTCCTCTCGGCATCAACGTGCAAGCACAACTGTCCAAGTAACCGTATACTTGACAGCTCCTGATCAACCTCCTTCGCTGCTCTCAGCAAACCTCTCCTTTATCCCCACAACCCTCAGACAAGCGCTTGCTCCACTCTCGAGCACTCAGAAGCTTCCTCTTTCCTCGTAGCCTTAATCCTCTTCCTCTCCTAGCCTGTGAGATCGAACACCTCCTCCGTGTTAACTAAGCGGTGTCGTTTTCGTGCATCAATAGTTAACACGCGACCTTCAGATCCGAACAGATGGTGAACAATGACAGTTAGCCATGTCAGATCGTCAGCCAGCCGAGAACTTTGCTCCAAGTCCTAGAGATGATCCTCTATGGGAGGCCTTTGAGCAATCGCATCGTGATAATGCTAAGCAGTTCCAAGCATTCAACCAAATGTTCGCTATGATCACGCAGCGACTAGACTCTCAACCTGCAGCAGCGCTAGTTGCTTCAGCCGCCCCAATCAATCCATCCCCAATATTAGAGCATCAGCAAGCTTGTCCACCAGCTTACCCGTCGGTCTATCCTCCTTATACAACAACCTTCCCGCTAGGGCCTGCATCCCCTTTGCGACCTCAAGATGAAGAGTTTGCTGCTCGCCAAAACGTCTTCCGGGAAGCAGCCCGGGGAAGCCCTGCTAGATTTTTCAACTTTCAGGGAAGTCATACTTACCCTTCAGCTCTTGCCTTTGCTCCTGCATCAACTTTTCCCTTTTATCCTCCTGCTTCTATTGCAGCTGCAGCTTATGCTCCTTTTTATCCTTATACTGTATGAGAACAGGAAGAACCTTCACCGTTTGAAGAGAACGTTCATCAAGAACCAACTCCAGCAAATTTAAGAGAACCCCTGCTACCGATCTACACCGGAGAGAGTGATCCAGTGAAGCATCTACAAGCCTTTGAATCAGCCGTTGCTCTCAAAACTCTCTCAGATGCAACCAAGTGCAAGCTCCTTTTAACAACCTTTGATGGGCAAGTGAGGGACTGGTTCTACGGTTTTCACCCTCACTCCATCACTTCCTTTGCTGATCTGCAAAGGGAGTTCTTGCTCAGATTCTCTACTTCCACCAAGAGAAATGGCAGTCCAGAAGCGCTCTTTGAGATCAAGCAGCATGGCAATGAAACTTGGTCTCAGTTCGTTGATCGATTCCAGAGAGAAATCTTGGACATCGAGATTGTTAGCCAAGAAATGTACCTAGTTGCTCTTATCCATGGTCTCCGTGAAGGGCCTCTCAAGTTTGAAGCGAATGTCCGAGCACCAAGGACATACAAAGAGTTGATTGCCTTAGCCAACTCATACATCCGAGGCGAAAAGAGCAACCCAGGATTCGTCTCCAAGCTCTTATTAGAGAAAGATCCTTTTCACAAGCAGCCTCTGAGGTCTCCTCACAATGATTTCCCAACTCATTCGAGGAAGGAAAAAAGGTTTCAGTGCCATCAATACCCTTTCCTGAGCCGTGATTGTGCTCAAGATTCATTGTACCACTAGCTTCATCTTCTCAAACAGTTGCAGTCTACCATCAGCAAGATGATGTATTGCATGAATATGAAGTAGATACAGCCATGTCAGAAGGGAGCCAGATCATGAAAGACAGAGCTAATTACAAAAAGCCTTACCGACCAGCTGATCAAACGTGTAGAGACTCTGATCCATATTGTGAATTCCACAAAGAGTCATGTCACTTGACTGAGAACTGTCGAGCACTCCGCCAGCTTGTGCAAAGGATGCTCCAGCAGGGTAAGATGCGTGACCTGCTTCCTAAAGAAGATCGCCCTGATCCAGCAACCTCAAAGGGCAAAGAAGTTGCAGACGTTCCTTGCTCCTCAAAAGGAGTGAGCCTAGTGGAAGAGCCCCCTCTCCTCGTTGTTTGCAAAGCCATTGAAACATTCGACGCCGATGATGAGGGAGAGCTTGGAAGTCTATTCTAAGCCAGCAAAGGACTTCATAGTCCTCCAAATTTTCTCGCAACCATTATCGGTTACTCTTACTCTTCCCCTTTCAAACATTCTCTTTTCAAGACACTTCTAAGTGTTCATTCTTGCTTTTCAACAAAGCTTTTTTCAGGGATCCCATACTGACACAGTTCCCTTCTTGTAATGCTTCCTCCTCTATTCTCTCTTTTCCATGAGATCACTGAGCCACAGTGATGTCGCCGAGTCTTGCTATAGGATCCCATGGGATTGGATTCCGGCGTAAGACCACAGTGACCACATATCGCGGGGAAATTTCGCATATGTGTGTAGTGGGGGCTATCCAACTCTCATGTGGTGGAATACTGGACTTCGGATCCTAGCCAGCATCTGACACAAAGTGTGTGCTAGGGAGGCCCCATGTGTTAGCTCTGTTGTGCTCTGTCAGGATACATCATAGTTACGGTGATCTTTGATTGGCAAGCAATGGAGACCAAGCGTAGCCTTGTCTCTTCGATCATCTCACAACTGTGATGACCGAGCGTTCTCTAGTGCTCCCAATCCATGCTTTCGCGGGATCCTCGACTCCACTGATCAATCCACAGACAAGTTATAGGCCTCTTGGTGCAACCAGTCTCATCGATCATTGACGTATTAACACGAAGCATGTGATGAGTGCATCTAGCGATCTTTCTCAGGATTTCCCTTACTTTTCTCTTTTGTGCCCTCCTAGAGGATGCGCGTCCAGCCCGCTTCGCGTAGGACTATACTCGGGATGACCTTCCTCAGGCAAGCGATGCATAAGGCCCACGGGTGATCTCCTATGGCAGCATCCATTCTTCCTTGGTCATCTCCGAGTATAGACCTCCCTTTTTATCAACTGCCTTCTTTTACAGGTAAACAGGTTAATCCGACCTACCAAAAGGATTTCCAGCATCCGCTTTGCTTATGCTCATCTTATATGCATTGCTTGCTCAAAGCTCTATAAAGTGATCACTTATAAGCTCTCCACTACTCTTATCAAATGCCAACACTCAGCTTATTGATCTGGACTTCATGTTGAATACATCTCTAATATAGCAAGAAGATCACTATTTTATGGTTTGATCTTCCTTCACTTATCAGCAGAGTGCATCAGGCATTTCCTCTGCTATATGATCATATCAACCTTATCTTATCAACAGATTAACACCTGCAAGCCTCAGCTCTGGCACATGCAGCATAGCTCATTATTTCATGTTTGCTACTCACTCTTCTCTTTGCAGTGATTAGCAGGAACTTGCAAGTCATATCCAGGCACTTGCAACTTATTCTTTATATGTAATACCTGGTTCTAACTCTCGCTTTGCAGAAAACAGCAGATCCTTGCAAGTTTCTTCACAGGTACTTGTAAGTTATTTTCATGTTTTGTCTATTCCTAACTCTCTTCATGCAGAGATCAGCAGACCCTTGTAAGTTTCTTCATAGGTACTTGCAAGCTACTCTCATATATCTTGTATGTTCCTAATTCTTATTTTGCAGAGATCAGCCGTTACTTGCAAGTTTCTTTACAGGTACTTGCAAGTTACTTTCATATACCGTGCTTACTTCTAACTCTTCTTTTGCAGAGACCAGCAGATACCTTTAAGTTGCCTTCAGGTATTTGCGGCTTTCTTTAACTCGAATCTGTTTCTAACTTCACTTTTGTAGAAACCAGCAAAGACTTGCAAGTTCCTTTCAGGTACTTGCAGCTCATTTTTCTTTCTTGTATACTCCTCACCCTTCCTCTTGCAGAGGATAACAGGTGCTTGCAAGCCTCCATCAGGTACTTGCAAGTTATTATGTTTCTATGTTTTCCTCTCACTTTCATTTTGCAAAACTTCGTTGAAGACGCATCTTCTTCGTTTCGCAAAGGCAAACTCAGGTACACGCGAGACGTACCTTCTATGCCTGCACTAACATTTCCTTTACAGGAAATAAACTGGCAGCACAAAAACTCCTAAGGAGAGGCTTCAGGTTCTATCTCTCCTTGTCCCCTTCTCTTTCCTTTGGGGTGGATCACGATTTTCATTGGTCTCCAACTTTTTCGAAGTTCTATTTGGAACTTAAAAAAGTGCGGGGATTATGTTTACCACGAAATCGGCGATCCTTCGCAAGGCAGCCAGCTCGCTCGTCGCGGCTGCCCCGGGCTCCTCCTGGAGGCCGCGATGCCCTAGGGTGGGCGGACAGAATTCTCTATTCGCTCAAGCCGCATGGCTTGGGCGGTCTCAGCGGTCTGATAGCCCAGGCCGCGCGCCTTCCTTTTGTCGGCAGGGGCCGCGGACTGCTCTTGTAGTCCGCCTCTGCAGGCCGCCCCCTTTTCAGCTTAACCGCAAGGTTGTCTCCGCAGGACTCTCTTTGCCGTACTCAACTCCCTATCCGCCCAGGTCGGCAACAAGCCACGTCCCTTGCAAGAATTGGACTTCCTTAGCCCGCTCCTGCAGGTCACTCTTTAAGGAAACCAGACCGCTCAAACCTCCAAAGCAACAGTGGCGACCTGTCCGCAGGCCACCAGCCAGCTCGCCAACACGCGCGGCCTGTCTCGTCAGTCCGGCAGGTCGCTCAGCCCTTGGCCTCTAACAGCATGAGCAGCCAACTCCTTCAGTCCGCCTGAAGAGTGCGGACACTCGCTCTCCAGCTACCCGCAAAGATCAGCAGCAGTACCCAGTTCCTCGTGAGCTCAGTGGACTCGAAGTGCGTCAAGACTTCCAGTCCGCGTTCATTGGTGAACCCTAACAGCTTCAACAGCCAGGCTCTCCATCCCAGTATAAGCGGACTCAACTTGTCAGCAGATGCGGACTCGGCGGACTCCACGGACTCGCTACGTAGTCCTCCTTTCCTTTGCCTCCACCCGCTCTTCTCTAGTGGCAGGGTCAACCTCCCTTATTCCGCAGTCTAGGTGCGGACTCGGTCAGTAGTGGCAGACTCCTTCCAGCCTGCTAGGAAGCAGAACATCCTCAAGGCAGTCCTAGGATGCATAGCCCCGCTCGGACTCTGCGGACTCGGCGGATAGCTTTCAACCTGCACACTTGGAGCAGGCTTGCTCGGCTCAGTAGCGGCGGACTTCGTGGGTTCTCCTCCCACTCCGCCACTTAGCCTCCAGCGTCCGCCTCCCTAGCAGTAGGCATACAACCTCAGCTCATCAGCAGTAGACTCGACGGACTCTCCTTCGCAGTCCACCATTCAGTCTCCCAGTTCGCCATCAGCAGTACCAGCTCCAGAGGAAATCCCCAGTCCGTGCGGCATCTTGCGGACTCGGCGGAATCCTTCCTCTTCTCACACTTGTTACCATCTCACCGGGTGTAACGTCACCATAAGACGTTACCTCCTCGGACCTATAAATAGACCCCCATACCTCTCATGGGGGTCAGTGTCAGATCCAGTGCCAGCTTCGAGGTTCGGATATCCCCAAGGTGTTCACGCTCGGAGTCAGCCCACAGCCAGCAACCTCCTCTGGACTCGGTCTCTCAGTCCTCACCCCTCTCTATGCCTTCAGTCGCGCGGCCTGCCGGCCTCTGGTTCTCTAGTTCGTGCGGTTTCGCGTTTCCCTTAACCGCACGGCCTGCCGACTTTGCTCTTCAGTCTGCGCGGCCTCTTCTGGCACGTCTTCCTTAGCCGCTAGCTTCCCTATTGTACCCTTTATTGCTTTCTTGTAAAGGTGTATTAGCAAGCTGTAACTCTCGATTTTAATCAAAGGAAAGCCCGTCGCAAGAGTGACATTTAAGCCGCGGCGTGCGAAGTCTGTTGTTGCCGCTGCTAGTGGCCCCCTCTCTTTTCTTCTTAGCTCATCTCAGCTTCCTCTCAGCATCAACCTGCAAGCACAACTGTCCAAGTAACCGTCTGCTCGACAGCTCTTGATCAACCTCCTCCGCTGCTCTCAGCAAACCTCTCCTCTATACCCGCAACCCTCAGATAACCGCTTGCTCCACTCTCGAGCACTCAGAAGCTTCCTCTTTCCCCACAGCCATCATCCTCTTCCTCTCCTAGCCTGTGAGATCGAACACACTCCCTCCGTGTTAACTAAGCAGTGCCGTTTTCGCGCATCAACACCAATTGTGGCTAGACTGAAGGATATTGAAAGGTCAAAATTGGAGTAGTCACCTTCAAGAAGATTGCTTTTGTAAGTGGACTGAAGCACAACCTTATATCCATAAGTCAGTTATGTGATGAAAGGTTTCAGGTATCATTTAACAAAAACTCTTATATTATTACTTCTATAGATAACCAAGTAGTATTAACTGGTACTAGAGTATGAAATATGTATATAGTTAATTTTAAGTCATCTAAAACTGAAATATGCCAGTTTAATCAAACTAGTTATAATAATGATCTTTGTCATAGGAGATTAGGACCTGTAAAACTGAAAAACATTGCTAAACTCTCTAGGGACAACCTTTTTAGAGGATTGTCTTCTTACCCCTACAAAAAGGAAAGCCTCTGCAGGGCTTGTTAGTTAGGCAAGCTAACTAAAAATTGTTTTAAGTCACTTAATAAGAGTGATTCACCTAAGATTCTGTATTTACTACACATGGATCTCTTTGGACCCATTGCTGTACAGAGCCTAGGAGGGATGTCTTATACCTTAGTAATCATTGATGACTTCTCAAGGTTCACTTGAGTGTTTTTCTTAAGAAACAAGTCAGATAACTTCAAGATTCTTACAGATTTTCTTAAGAGCATAAGGATTGAGTACTCTACTCCAGTTGCATTGATCAGAAGTGATCATGGTACTGAGTTTGAGTCTCTTCCCATGCAAGAATTCTGTGAGAAGGAAGATATCAGGCATTGTTTCTCTTCTCCTAAAACTCCTCAACAAAGTAGGTAGCTAAAAGAAAAAACAGAACACTGATTGAAGTTGCATGCACATTACTTGGAGATGCTCACTTGCCCCTATCCTTCTGAGCAGAGGCTGTGAGCACAGCAAACTATGTAATGAATAGAAGTTTTATACATAAACTTAAGGGCAAGACCCCCTATGAACTACTCAAAGGGAAGAAACCTAAAGTAGACTATTTTAGAGTCTTTGGTTGCATTTGTTAAATTCATAACAATAATAAGAAACACATTATAATGTTTGATGCCAAGGTTGAAATAGGAATTTTTCTTGGATATTCCAAAGTAAGCAAGGCTTATATGATATATAATAAATCATATATGAAAATGGAAGAGTCTATTCATATCTCTTTTGATGAGACTAACATGTTTTACAAGGAGGCAATTCTTTCTACCAGGGAGACTTTGCAGGAACCACATCTATGTGAGAAGTTGGATGAATTGACCCTCACCAATGGGGCTGTTACACAACCTTTTCCACATGTTGCTGAAGATAGTGAAGATGATGACAACTGAACTCAGTGAATAGCCAACAACAGCTATGATTCCACAAGAGGAATTAATTCCCCAAGTTGTTTCTCAACCAACTCCTACTGAATTTGTCACACTTAGAGATCACCCTATATCTCAAGTGATTGGAGACATATCAGTTGGTGTGTAGACAAGACATCAAATCCACCAGATATGATGCATGCCTGCTTCATATCTCAAACTGAGCCCCAATCCATTAAAGATCCTGAGCAAGATCCACACTGGATCATTGCAATGCAAGGGGAGCTCAACCAATTTGAGAGATGTAGAGTTTGGGATTTAGTTCCAAGACCCAAAGACTACGCAGTCATTGGAACTAAATGGGTATTTAGAAACAAACTAGATGCTCAAGGTCTTATCATAAGGAATAAGGCAAGATTAGTTTCTCAAGGATATAGACAAGAGGAAGGCATAGATTATGACCAAACATTTGCCCCTGTTGCAAGGATAGAAGCAATAAGGATATTTTTAGCTTATGCAGCCTACAAGAAGTTCACAGTATATCAAATGGATGTCAAAAGTGAATTCCAAAATGGTGAACTCAAAGAAGATGTCTATGTGGAACAACCACCAGGTTTTATTTCTCCTACTCATCCTTCTTATGTTTTCAAATTGCATAAGTCTCTCTATGGTCTAAAGCAAGCTCCAAGAGCTTGGTATGAAACCTTAGGTAGCTTTCTCTTATAGCATAACTTTTCTAGAGACATAGTAGATAGGACTTTATTTATCAATCATCATCATGATAAAATCTTGTTAGTACAAATATATGTAGATGACATTATATTTGGTTCTACAGATTCCAAACTATGCAAAAGGTTCTCCAACCTTATGCATTCCAAGTTTGAAATGAGTAGCATGGGTGAGCTCTCCTACTTCCTTGGTCTCCAAGTGATGCAATACCGTGATGGCATGTCATATCCCAATCCAAGTATGCTAAGGAGCTGATAAAAAGGTTTGGGATGGCTGATGCTTCAGCTAAGAAAACACCTATGGCTACAAATGTTGTAATTGATTCTGATGAACATGGGAAACATGTAGATCAGAAATTATATAGGGCCATTGTTGGGTCCCTGTTGTATCTTACAGTAAGTAGACAAGACATTATGTTTGTTACATGTCTTTGTGTTAGGTTACAGGTGAACCCTATGGAATCTCACCTTATTTTCTTAAAAATCATTTTGAGATGTATAAAGAGTTGCCCATATTTAGGAGATTGGTATCCAACTAAGTCAGGATTTGAGTTGACTGGATACTCAGATGCTTACTTTGCTGGATGTAGAGTGGACCTAAAGAGTACATCAGGCACATGTCAGTTCCTTGGTGATAGGCTAGTGTCTTGGTTTTGCAAGAAGCAAACATCTGTGAATACCTCAACAGCTGAAGCTGAGTATATAGCAGCTGGCAGTTGTTGTTCACAAATGTTGTGATTCAAAACCAACTCCTAGATTATGCTGTCAACTTAAATAATTCAACTATATTGTGTGATAATACTAGTGCAATTTCCATTACACAGAATCCAGTGCATCATAGTAGAACTAAGTATATAGATGTAAGACATCATTTCATTAGAGAGTGTGTAGACAAAAAGAAAATTAATCTCACCTTTGTCACTATTGATTTGCAAAAGGCAGATATCTTCACCAAACCCTTGAATGAGAAGAAACATCTGTTCTTTATGAATCAGCTAGGTATGATAAATGAAGATGTATTAGTTTAACTTTCTGTCTGTGGTCAAAGAATTTGTCACAGTTCGTCGAACGGAGATTGACGAACTGAGAAACGTTCTTGAGAAATTCGCCGATTTGAGATCGACGAACTCTCTTTGTGTGAAGTTCTATTGGTCGAACGGATATCGACGATTCTGCTTCAGAAAATTTTCGTCGACCTGAGAACGACGAAAACTTTTCCCTTCTTCAGACTCAGATCGAGGAAATCTTTTGTCAATAAAATATTTCATCGAACTCAGATCGAATAATTTTGTTTATTTCGCCGGACGGAGTCTGCCGCTTCATATTCTTAAAACATATAACTAGGTTTTCTTCGAGCTCCATCCAGCGCTTTCTATTCCCCTTGCACTTGATCTTTCTGTTTCCTTTTGCAGGTGATCAATGGCGATTCCGGTGAACTCTCTTGCAACAATGAAGTTTGACATGGGATTCTGTTGGGTACATTGGTCAAATGTACCTGATTTGAAGAAGCCTCACCTAACTCAATGATATACATCATAGTGTATTTGATGTTTGTTTGAGTTAATTGTGCAGGTTAGGTATACACTGGACTGAAGCTAAAAATTTCTAAGTCCATGTGTCGACACCCAGAGGGAAAGTGTCGACACTTGAGAAAGCTTGTGTCGACACCCAGACAAGCAGTGTCGACACTTGGAGTCATTGTGTCGACACCTGAGAAGAAGAGTCGACACCAGACAGAAAGTGTCGACACTTGGAGCTGTGTCGACACTCAGTGAAGAAGTATGCAGAAAAGCTGTGTCGACACTTAGCAGAAGTGTCGACACCTAGAAGAGCTGTGGTCGACACTCAGCAAAAGTCTGCAGAGTCTAAGTAAAAGTGTCGACACTCAACACAATGTGTCGACACTATGCTGAAGAGTCAGTATTTGAAGAAAGTGTCGACACTCAGCACAATGTGTCGACACACAACCAGAAGAGTCAACACTTGAAGAAAGTGTCGACACCCAGCACAATGTGTCGACACTTAATTGAAGACTCTACACTTGAAGAAAGTGTCGACACAAGGAGCTGTGTCGACACTTAGCAAAGAACAGAAAAGTTACAAAATATTCTAAGTACAAGTGTCGACACTAAAGGAATGTGTCGACACTCAGCTGAAGAAACAAAAGTGAAGACTTGTGTCGACACCAAGAAGCAGTGTCGACACTTGACAGTTTCAACACATGAAGATGTGTCGACACAAAGGAGATGTGTCGACACTTAGAAGAATACAGTTAAAGAATGAAGAACAAGTACTTGTGTCGACACTCAATTTCAGTGTCGACACATGCAGAAGAATCTGTGTCGAGACATACAAGGAATTGTGTCGACACCTTGTAGACTTGTGTCGACACTTACACAACATGTGTCGACACTTGGCTATAAGTGTCGACACTTAAGAACAGAAAGTCTCGACACTATCTGACAGTTAGAGAAATTTCAAGAAGTGACTGGTTGACATGACAGCTGCCGATCCAGCCGGTCTACAGCAACTGTCAGAGAAATCAGAAGTCTGTTATGAACCGGACCAGCCGGTTACCATGAAGGAAGCCTATAAATAGGCACCCATAGTTTACAGAAATGGTGTGTGAAGGATTGTTGTTGTTACAACTTGTGAGAATATTCTAAGTGGTTGATCAGATTAAATCAAGAAGTGATACACAGAGGATCAACACAAGAAGATCTGTCAGTTCCAACTGCAGATCTAAGAAGTTGGAGAGAGAGAGCTCCAATCAAGAATTCAGTCTTTGGAACTAAGGCTGAGAAGAAGGATTCAGAAACATCTGGATCTCAAGAAGCAGAGGTCAAGGAACAACTGCAGAAGATTCAGACTAATTCAGTTCTAACTCAAGAAGCTTTGAAGGAAGCTAAGTCAGTTTGGATCTAACTGAGTTCTTCCAAGAACTCTTCAAGAAACTCTCAACTCCTCTCTTATTTTCTGAGTTGTAGAGTTAGCAATTGTATTTCTATTTTAACTTGTAGGATCCATTGGATCTGAGAGAATTGTAAGCCTATATTATAAAGGCTGAGGGTAGGGCTTGATTGCCTGAGTGTAGGAGTTGAAGAACTCTGAGTGTAGGCCTTAATTGGCTGAGTGTAGGCCTGGGTGGCTGAGTGTAGGCCTTTTGGCTGAGTGTAAGGCTTTGGGCCTGAGGTAGGAACCTAGTTGGGTTCTGAGTTAGTGGAGAAGTTTGGCCGAATCTAGTACACTGCTAGATAGGCGAAGGGGGAAAGTGGATGTACCCAAAGATTGGGGAACCACTATAAATTAGTGTGTCTTCTGTGCTGTGCTGTGCTGTGGAATTACTGTTTATATGCTGTAATTGCTGTTAGCTGTAGAATTCTGTGAAATAACTGTTGTGCTGCCAAACAAAAGTCAAAAAGGTTTAGGTCACCTATTCACCCCCCCTCTAGGTGTTTAGGTACCATATCTTTCAAGTGGTATCAGAGCCAGGTTCCTCAAAAAGGACTAACTGTCTGAGGAGATCCAGTTTGGCAGATTCAGTGTAAGTCAGGAAACAGTTTCAAGAAAATCAAGAAACATGGGTTCTTCAGAGAATCACAAGGAATTGGGTTCAATGAAACTGCCCATATGCAGAAAAGAGATTTTTGGAATCTGGAAAGAAAGGGTAAGGCTGTTCATGGAGGCCTCTGACCCTAGGATCTACATCACAGTCAAAGAAGGGCCCTATGTGCCCATGAAGATCTCAGTATTGGATGCAAATCAGAGGACTCCTAAGGATTTTTCTGAGATGACCAAGGATGAGATTGTCCTAGCTACAATGGACAAAAGGGCACAGAACATCATAGTTAGTGCAATTGATGATGCCACCTTCCAGAACCTTATTCACTGTAAAACAGCAAAAGAAATGTGGGATACCCTCATTGTCTACATGGAAGGTTCTGAAGAAGTAAGACAAGATAGGAAGTCCTTGCTTAATCAAGAATATGAGAGCTTTAGGCAAGGAAGAGGAGATAGCATCACTGAATGCTACAAGAAGTTTTATAGAATTGTTAATGAACTCATGTCCTATGGAAGAGAGTTCACTAACTATGAATTGAATGATAAATTCTTAAGGTCCCTAACCAAAGATTGGGACACTAAGATCTGTGCCATCAGAGAAATGGCAAAGTTGGGAGAAATTCCTCCTCCCACACTGTTTGGCAAGTTGTTGTCTTATGAGATGCAGCTGTCAGTAAGAAAAGAGGAAGAAAAATCAACAAGGACTGAGCACAGGGAAAGGACTGTTGCCTTCAAGTCAGAAGTACCTAGAAAGGGCAGGACTAAGTCATCAACTCCTCCTCCAGAGGTAGTTGAATCAGAATCTGATGAGTCTGTTAGCACAAAGTCTACAAGCAGTGAAAGTGATGAAGACTTTGCTGCATTCACCAGACATTTTCAGAAATTCCTGAAGAAGAAACAGTGGAGGTCCAGACCTTCATTTTCCAAAGGGAAAGAAGTTCAGTATCAGGAGAAGAAGCCTTCAAAGAAGGACAAGAAAAAGACAAAGACTAGCAAGGCAACTGGGTCTAAGATAGTGTGTTACTGCTGCAATAGACAGGGTCATGTTATTGCAGATTGTCCTGAGAGAAGGAAAGAATCCAGTGACAAAAAGAAGACTCACTTCAAAGGAAAGAAGGAGAAGTCCTTTGTTGCAAAGAATGAGAAGACTCTTTCAGACATTTCTTCTTCAGACACTGAGACAGATGCTGAAGCCTACATAGGGCTATTTGCTGAAGAAGAAGAAGAGTTTATGCAGATCATGGAATCAATCTATGAACAAGAAGAGTGTCAGTGCCAAGGACTGATGGCATTGACTGAAAGTACCAAAATCCTGGAGCAGCCAGGACCTAGTCAGGTACAAAGTCCAACTCAAAGTTCAGATTTCAGTTCTAGTTCAGAGTCAGATTCATCTTCATCAAGTGATGGAAGTGTTTCTGAATCTGAGGGAGATATTCATCAGCTCTTAGATGAATATAAAGTACTGTTGCAAGCCTATAAGAAAAGCAAGTCCCTTGCCAAAAGTCAGGCAAAGGAGATTGCTGATCTCAAGGCAGCTGCAACAGATTTTGAAAAACAGTATGATCAAAAACTGAATGAAGTAGCCAGGCTGAAACACATTACTGTGATTCAGATGGGTACTATTACATTTAAGAATGATCAAATTAAGAGACTGGAGATCAATCTCCAGAAGGAAAAAGAACTTGCTGCCAGGTTTTCAAAACCTAAATCAGTGCTACCATTGAATTGATGAATTTGTTCATCAAAAAGGAAAGCTGGACTAGGTTTTGTTAGACCTGCAGGGACTGTTCAGTCAGTTCAAGTCCAAGGGCAAAGCCCCAACATTCAACAAGCCTGCTGTAGTCAAGACAGCAAAGGTTGTACCTAAGCAAAGGTACAACAAGTTTGAATGCTGGTGCTGTGGCAAGGTTGGCCACTTTGCCTTGGATTGTTGGCACAATGCCAGTGCCAAGTTGAGTAGCAAGTTACCTGGTGGAAAGCCAGCAGGTAGCTATGTCAAGTTGCAAACTAACAATCACCAAGGACCCAAGTTTACTTTGGGTTCTAAGGTTCATTAATTTGTTTTGCAGGTGAATCCAAGTGGCCATACCCCAACATGGTACTTGGATAGTGGATGTTCCAGACATATGACTGGAACAAGGGGACTACTGAAGGACTACATTCCAATCAAAAATGGTCCTAAAGTGACCTTTGGTGGTTCTGAAAAAGGAATCATCAAAGGGTTTGGTAACATCTCTTCAAACCTTGTTACCATTACTCAAGTGGCTTATGTTAAAGGGTTGAAACACAACCTCATTAGTATAAGTCAGTTAAGTGATGTAGGGTATGACATCTCATTTGTTAAAAATGGTTGTCATATCAAGAGGTCAAGTGATCAAGAGATCATTTTGACAGGATATAGAAAGAGGAATGTCTACTGTCTAGACATTATGATTGAGAACAATGGTTCTCCTGTTTGTCTTGTAGCTGATGAGACAGTCTCTCATTGTGTCAAGTGGCACAAGAGGCTAGCTCATCTTAACTACAAGACTATTTGCAAACTCTTTAGCAAAGAGTTAGTGAGGAATGGTCCTCAAGTTAAGTGTGTCAAAGATGGCATTTGCTCAGCTTGTCAAAAGGGCAAGCAGACTAAATCCACCTTTAGAAGCTTGACAACAAAGATGCTGTGAGGTGTTTATACCTCTTGCATATGGATCTATTTGGTCCAATGCCAGTTCACAGCTTAGGTAGGAAGGTCTACACCTTTGTAGTTGTTGATGACTACTCAAGGTTTTCCTGGGTGTTCTTCTTAAAGCAGAAATCTGAAACACCTAGTGTCTTCTATAGTTTTGTTAAGCAAATTCAGAATGAATTGAACTGTACAGTGGTCAAAATTAGAAGTGACCATGGTACTGAGTTTCAGTCTGAAAGCATGACAAAGCTGTGTGAAGACTATGGGATATTTCAAGAATTCTCTTCACCTAGAACACCTCAGCAAAATGGCATTGCTGAAAGGAAAAATAGGACCTTGATAGAGGCTGGTAGAACCCTATTAAGTGATTCATCACTGCCAGAGTATTTCTGGGCTGAAGCAGTTAACACTGCATGCCATGTGATAAATAGGGCTACCATCACTAAAAGGTTAAACAAGACCCCCTATGAAGTTGTGAAAGGCAGGAAACCAAATCTATCCTATTTAGGATCTTTGGTTGTAAATGCTTCATACTTAACAATGGAAAGTCTTACTAACTAAGTTTGCTGCCAAGTCCCAAGAGGGAGTGTTTGTTGGGTACAGCAATAATAGTAAGGCTTATAGAGTCTACAACTTGACTACACAAGTTGTAGAGGAGTCTGTGCATGTAGTTTTTGATGAGACACAACTAATTAACAATGAGTTGTCTAGCAATGTATGCAGCCCCACAGGTCTTACTAAGAAGATGGACAAGCTAACCATAGAAGATGTACCTGCTGCAAGACAGCAAGTAGAAGAAGATGGCTTATGTCCAGGGGGAGAACTACATGTACCAGGAGCTGAAGAAGTACAAGGAACTCAGCATGATGAAGATGCTGTAGAAGTACAACCAGAAGTAAGGATGCCTCCAGCCAACAGGCATCTAAGAGATCATCCAGTAGAGCTGATAATTGGAGATCCAAGACAAGGTGTTCAGACAAGGAGCAGAAATCAGAATGCTGTAGTATATTCAAGTTTTCTGTCTCAAATAGAACCAAAGAAATTTGAAGAAGCTATACAAGATCCACAGTGGACTGAAGCTATGCAAGAAGAGCTTAATCAGTTCAAAAGGTGCAAGGTTTGGGAGCTGGTTCCAAAGCCTAAAGACCACAATGTTATAGGAACTAAGTGGATCTACAGAAATAAGTTAGATGAACAAGGTGTCATCATTAAGAATAAGGCAAGACTGGTTGCAAAAGGATATAGGCAAGAAGAAGGTATTGATTTTGATCAAACCTTTGCTCCAGTAGCCAGACTGGAAGCCATAAGGATGTTCTTGGCCTATGCAACCTATCAAGGATTCAAGGTATACCAAATGGATGTGAAGTCAGCATTCCTAAATGGTAATTTGAAAGAAGAAGTCTATGTGGAGCAGCCTGCAGGTTTTGTTGATCCAACTTTACCTCATTATGTGTATAGACTTAGGAAAGCATTATATGGGTTAAAACAAGCACCTAGAGCTTGGTATGAAACCCTATCTAGTTTCCTCATTGAGAACAAGTTCTCAAGGGGGAAAATAGATAAGACTCTATTCCTTAGGGAATCTAGAGGCAAAGTCATACTTGTCCAAATATATGTAGATGACATTATATTTGGGTCTACTGAAAGTAGCCTTTGCAAAAAGTTTGCAAAGCTTATGCAAAGTCAATTTGAGATGAGTAGTATGGGAGAACTGAAGTTTTTCTTGGGTCTCCAAGTTAAACAGACTGGAAGTGGTCTATCCATATGTCAGTCCAAGTTCACCCTAGAACTCATAAGGAAGTATGGTATGGATTCATCCAGTACCATGAAGACTCCTATGGGGTCAAGTATGTCTCTAAGCAAGGATGATGCAGGGAAACCTGTAGATGAAACCTTGTATAGAGGGATAGTTGGCTCCCTACTATACTTGACTGCAAGTAGGCCTGACATTATGTATGCTACATGTGTTTGTGCCAGGTATCAAGCCTGCCCTAAAGAGTCTCACTTGACTGCAGTCAAGAGAATTTTGAGATATCTAAAGGGCACACCCTATCTAGGCCTCTGGTACCCTAGGAATGGAGATTTTGATCTAACAGGCTATTCAGATGCAGACTTTGCAGGATGCAAAGAAGATAAAAAGAGCACTACTGGATCCTGTCAATTCCTAGGTGGAAGACTCATTTCATGGAGTAGTAAGAAGCAAACCAGTGTGGCTATTTCCACAGCTGAGTCAGAATATGTAGCTGCAGGAAGTTGCTGTGCTCAACTTCTGTGGATTCAACATCAGTTAGAAGACTATGGATTTCAGGTAAGTAGAACTCCACTTTACTGTGATTCTACTAGTGCTATTTCAATAGCTAACAATCCTGTATCACATAGTAGAACTAAACATATTGAGATTAAATATCACTTTCTTAGGGAGCATGTAGAAAGAAATGATATTGCACTTGAATATGTTAGAACTGATAATCAGATAGCTGATATGTTCACTAAGCCCTTAGAAGAAGCTAAGTTTAATAGGTTCAAAATTGAACTAGGTATGATAAACTTAGACTAAGTTTACAGAACTAAAAATTGGCTAAGTAAAAAGGTGTCGACACATAGACAAGTCTATGTCGACACAGAATAGTAAGTGTCGACACTTCAGGAAAATGGTGTCGACACATCTAGGAAGTTGGTGTCGACACTTCAGAATGTTAGTGTCGACACATGTCGAGTTGGTGTCGACACATTCAATAAGGTGTCGACACTTAAGTTTTACTCAGAATTTTCTAAGTAAAGTCTCGACTACATGTCGAGTAGTGTGGTGTCGACACTTAACCAAGTGTCGACACATAAAATCTGTTGACTAAACTTGTGTCGACACATGAGTGTCGAGACATTATAAGTCAGTGTCGACACTTATTGACAGTGTCGACACATCTTTAGCTCGCATCCCGTCTGTTCGTCTTCAAACTAGAAAGGTATAAATAGGATTCTGTCTTTGTTTGTCGACACGCTTTCAAAAGTTTCGAGACCAAAACTCTTGTGTCGACATTTCTCTCTTCTCAAGACTAAATCTTCAAACTCCTAATGGCTCCCAAGCTCGAGGAAAATGTTAACGAAGGGTATGAGCTCGTGCGAGGTGCTTTTGACGATGGCGATCAAGAAATCAAGACGGTGGTAACCCTAGTCACCGATTCAGGATTGGAGTTCTTGGTTTCAGAACCAACCAAAATTTGGAAGAAGGAAGTTATTGAATTTCTTACTGGAGCGTCTGTAGATGACTCAGGCTACAGAATTAAGTCAAGGGTGCATGACACCAAGGTCAAGATTTCACCCAAGTCCTTGAGAAAGGTACTTCAGCTACCTAAAGTTCAAGAAGAAGAGGAGGTGACCACATCTAAGACCAGAGAAGCACTTACCTGGTGTGGTCTTGATCCTAAGATGAAAATAGGATCAGTTTTCAACAGGAAGGGAATGAATAATCAAGGCAAATTCCTGTCTGAAGTTGTAGGCAAAGTTATACTAAGCAAACCAGGAGGACATGACAGGGTGTCAGCCTCTATGTTCAGTATTATGACCAGAATCATCTTCAACCTCAAAACAGACTGGTCTATGATTGTATTTGAGAAAGTGAAGGAAAGTCTGAAGAAGCCCAATCTGGGCAGGATACTAAGTCTCTACCTGGCTGGATCAATTCCAGAGGTATTGAGCACTGCTGCTGGAACTAAAATCAATCACATGAGGATAATGGATTCAAGGATATTCTCTAGATGGGAAAGAGTGCTGTCCAAAGAAGTTCCAACCCCAGAAAAACAAGTTTCAAAGAAAGACTCTCCTCCCAGGAAGAAGAGGAAGACTGCTGCTGTGACTCAGGAGTCCTCCAGCAGCTCAGGCAGTGAAGAACATGTTGTTTTCACTCCTGATAGTCCAATAGATATGGCTGCAGAGAAGTCACCTGCTCCTCAAGAGCCAGCTGAGATCCAGGGGGAGTTGCCTCCAGCTATCCCCAAGGATCCAAGCCAGGGGGAGCCTCCAGCTGTAGAACATCCCTCTACACTGGAGAGTGAGCAAGCTACACTTATTATCCAAGAGGTACTTTCTGACCTCAATACTTTAGATTTTTCTATAATAGATTCTGATTTGTCTGATATTCATCAGCAAACTCAGCAAGCAAACCAAGCACCAGATGTTGTTCTCCAAGACACATCTGCTGTAGTTAATGTACCCAGTACATCTCCTGCTCAGTCACCCCCAGAATATACAATGGAAGATCTATTTCTGAATTTAGATCAAGAAGATTTTGACATGGACAAGACTGCTGCTGATGAAGAGAAGAGTGCTGCTATTGAGGGGGAGAACTTGGATGTTCAGGAAGAGCCTATAAGGCTAGACACTGAGAAGGCACTAGATGTGCAAGCTGACAGACCCTCAAGCCCTAAGGATAGGGTAAATATAGCAAGTACTTCAGAGTCTGAGGATGTTGAAGCTGAGCAAGATAAGAAGAAGAAGTTCTTTGTCTTCAAAAGAAGGAGTCAGAGCTATAAGAAAGCTCTACAAACTGTTGCTCAACACTCCCTAGTCCAACAAGCTCCATCAACAGATTACAGCAGCTTAATGGTAGCAATGCAAGTTAAGCTGGATGAGCAAAGGAGTGCTATAGAGACATATATTGATGAAGGCCACAAGTCCCTACAATTTGATCTAGCTCAAGATATCAAATCAATAAGGTTTGAAATGAATTTGAATAAGAAGGAAATGACTGACTGCTTCCACAAGGGTGGTAATGCAGTGGTCTATTTGGCAACTCACCAGGAGAAAATCAAGTCTCAAGTAGATGATATAGCACATAAGCAAGGCTATGTGCTGGAAAATCAATTGAGAATGAATGATAATCTGACAGCTTCTCACAATGCAATAGTCACTGAACTGAAGAGTAAGTCTGCTGAACCTTCAACATCATCTGCTGCTGTCAAAGCTGAATTTGATAAAGAATTTCAGGAAGAAATTGCTGCTGTCAAGACAGCTATTAAGGATTCACAGAAGGTCATTTCAGAACAACTTACCAAGCTTAGACCTTTTTTTAAAGAGGGAATCAGGTACTTGGACAGCCAAATCAGATTCCAAAAGGATGATGTGAGAGATCATGTAGAACAAGAAGTCATAAAGGGGGAGAGGGTGTTAGTCAAAGCTAGCTCTGACCATGCCAAATGGATTTCTAATTCCATCAGAGCTACACTGGGCTATCCTCCCCTGTGTGATGATGATAATGTAGCTGAATCTGGTATTCAAAGTGCATATCTTGGAGGTGAGCAACAAGAAGTAGCTCAGGTGATCTATCCACCTCCAGATTTTGACATGGTTCATGCTGATGTAAGCACAATGTATAGTCCAACTGCTGTTAAGCCTAATATTGTTCTGGAAAAGGTTGTTCAACCTATTACAGCAGCTATGCAAGAGGCTTTGGACAAAGAAGAAGAGACTAGGCTATCAAAGAAGAAGTTCAGGGAACTGGCTGAGCAAAAACCAGATTTTGAACAGTGGAGCCCTACTTCTAGGAACATCATTCTCACAGCCTGGAAAGCAGCCAAGGACAATGCACATGAGAGGAACAAGTGGTTCTCAGAGGCAGAATGGAGGAAGCATGAGAGTAGGCAGGAAGCCATTGTCCAATATAGAAGGAAGGGTAAGTTAGGAAAGCTACCTCCTACAGCTGTGGAGCCTAGCAAGTACTTTCCTAAGCCCTATCATTACTTTGAGAGGCAAAAAATCAAGGCTGAAGAATAGAAGAAGAAGGACTCCAAAGGGAAGAAGACTGCTGAAGCTGAGCCTGCTGCTGCTGCTGCTGCTGTAAAGGCCAAAGTGCAAGCTGGAAAAGGCATAGTCATAAAAGAACCAGAGCAGAATTAGACTGAGCTTAGACTGAAGAATGTTGTAATCTGTTACATCTAAACATTATTGTAAATCTTTGAAAATATATTGCAAACAATGTATGAACAATTTTTGATAAATATATATTTCATGATTGTTCAGTAGAATGTGTCTAATTCTTGTTTGTTCTGTAATGCTGTATGAGTATACATGTGTGCTTTATTACATGTTTAAGTTTAACTCTGTTGACATATACCTGTTTTACATCATTTTATAATTTTTAATTATGAGTGGTGTATATCATTGACTAAGGGTTATGACTTCTCCAAATAGGGGGAGATTGTTGGGTACATTGGTCAAATGTACCTGATTTGAAGAAGCCTCACCTAACTCAATGATATACATCATAGTGTATTTGATGTTTGTTTGAGTTACTTGTGCAGGTTAGGTATACACTGGACTGAAGCTAAAAATTTCTAAGTCCATGTGTCGACACCCAGAGGGAAAGTGTCGACACTTGAGAAAGCTTGTGTCGACACCCAGACAAGCAGTGTCGACACTTGGAGTCATTGTGTCGACACCTGAGAAGAAGAGTCGACACCAGACAGAAAGTGTCGACACTTGGAGCTGTGTCGACACTCAGTGAAGAAGTATGCAGAAAAGCTGTGTCGACACTTAGCAGAAGTGTCGACACCTAGAAGAGCTGTGGCGACACTCAGCAAAAGTCTGCAGAGTATAAGTAAAAGTGTCGACACTCAACACAATGTGTCGACACTATGCTGAAGAGTCAGTATTTGAAGAAAGTGTCGACACTCAGCACAATGTGTCGACACACAACCAGAAGAGTCAACACTTGAAGAAAGTGTCGACACACAGCACAATGTGTCGACACTTAATTGAAGACTCTACACTTGAAGAAAGTATCGACACAAGGAGCTGTGTCGACACTTAGCAAAGAACAGAAAAGTTACAAAATATTCCAAGTACAAGTGTCGACACTAAAGGAATGTGTCGACACTCAGCTGAAGAAACAATAGTGAAGACTTGTGTCGACACCAAGAAGCAGTGTCGACACTTGACAGTTTCAACACGTGAAGATGTGTCGACACAAAGGAGATGTGTCGACACTTAGAAGAATACAGTTAAAGAATGAAGAACAAGACTTGTGTCGACACTCAATTTCAGTGTCGACACATGCAGAAGAATCTGTGTCGAGACATACAAGGAATTGTGTCGACACCTTGTAGACTTGTGTCGACACTTACACAACATGTGTCGACACTTGGCCTATAAGTGTCGACACTTAAGAACAGAAAGTCTCGACACTATCTGACAGTTAGGAAATTTCAAGAAGTGACTGGTTGACATGACAGCTGCCGATCCAGCCGGTCTACAGCAACTGTCAGAGAAATCAGAAGTCTGTTATGAACCGGACCAGCCGGTTACCATGAAGGAAGCCTATAAATAGGCACCCATTGTTTACAGAAATGGTGTGTGAAGGATTGTTGTTGTTACAACTTGTGAGAATATTCTAAGTGGTTGATCAGATTAAATCAAGAAGTGATACACAGAGGATCAACACAAGAAGGTCTGTCAGTTCAACTGCAGATCTAAGAAATTGGAGAGAGAGAGCTCCAATCAAGAATTCAGTCTTTGGAACTAAGGCTGAGAAGAAGGATTCAGAAACATCTGGATCTCAAGAAGTAGAGGTCAAGGAACAACTGCAAAAGATTCAGACTAATTCAGTTCTAACTCAAGAAGCTTTGAAGGAAGCTAAGTCAGTTTGGATCTAACTGAGTTCTTCCAAGAACTCTTCAAGAAACTCTCAACTCCTCTCTTATTTTCTGAGTTGTAGAGTTAGCAATTGTATTTCTATTTTAACTTGTAGGATCCATTGGATCTGAGAGAATTGTAAGCCTATATTATAAAGGCTGAGGGTAGGGCTTGATTGCCTGAGTGTAGGAGTTGAAGAACTCTGAGTGTAGGCCTTAATTGGCTGAGTGTAGGCCTGGGTGGCTGAGTGTAGGCCTTTTGGCTGAGTGTAAGGCTTTGGGCCTGAGGTAGGAACCTAGTTGGGTTCTGAGTTAGTGGAGAAGTTTGGCCGAATCTAGTACACTGCTAGATAGGCGAAGGGGGAAAGTGGATGTACCCAAAGATTGGGGAACCACTATAAATTAGTGTGTCTTCTGTGCTATGCTGTGCTGTGGAATTACTGTTTATATGCTGTAATTGCTGTTAGCTGTAGAATTCTCTGAAATAGCTGTTGTGCTGCCAAACAAAAGTCAAAAAGGATTAGGTCATCTATTCACCCCCCCTCTAGGTGTTTAGGTACCATATATTTCAGATTCGATATAGATTTTGAATCATTTCAACATTCCGATCAAAAATTCCTGGATATACTGAAATTATTTGAGGAACAACAGTTAAAGAACATCATGACAACCGAGATAAAGATAGCTGCTACTGAAATAAGAGAATGGGTGTTCACCTCCTCAACTCCAGACGCTGACACGATGACCAGCATAATATCTGGTAACCAAGTCTCTTTATCCTCAACAATCTTAACTGAAATTTTTGGTCTGATAAATGGTGAAGAAGATATAGAGATTGATAGTTCTGAGTTTGAGGACATGCTGAACAAAATGGGTCATGTTGAAGAGAACCCTAATCAGTTATTAAAGAAAAATTTATCTTCTGAATACAAATTTTTAGCCGATGTGGTGGGCAAGGTATTGCTAGGAAAGCATATTGCTCATGATTATATTACCAGGCAAAAATTTATGTTAATATGTGCAATAATGAATAAGAAACACGTGAATTGGGCTAAAACTTTCTTTGACTTGTCAAAAAGAAGAACAGTAAGAAGGAAGTGTGTTTTGGAAGAATTCTGGGAATTTTCCTACAAGAAAAGTCTGCTGAATCCCTCGTCTCTCAAACCATATTCATTAATGCCTCCAAATGGCTAACATGTGTCTTGTTTAGAAGGTGGGAGAGGACAATCCCAAAGCCATCTAGGACTTCAACCTCTTCCAGAACTTCTGAGGATACAAGCGCTGTAACAGCTGGTCCCCCACCCCAGAATTTGTCCCTCCACCACAATTCCATCCACCCAGATTCCAACTCCTCCATCTCAACAACCTACCCCTCCACAAATTTCAATTCCTTCTTCAACCCTCCAACAACCATCCTCGTCACCAGCTCATACTCCAACACTAATTAAATCTCCTGAACATCAACCAACACTAATTCAATCTCCAGAGCATAGCACACCACCCCCTTCCGCACTTCCTCAATCCCTACTTCCTCATCATCTTGTTTACTTTCCCCTCCATAACATCTCATCCATTCCATCCTTTGATCTACTATCATCTCCCATTAATACTCCATCACCTCATGATGAGCCCATGACAGACACCACTCCTTTCCCTTCATCATCCATCCTCCATCCTTCTGTATCAACTCAGACACCCACTGAGTTTATGCCAATGGATTCCCCTTCCCTTCCCACCCTTCTGGAACTCATCACTCCCCTTATATCAAAGCTTATAGTAGAGGCCATTAAACCTTTTGCTGACTCTATTGCATCTCTATCTGTCCTCATTTCTGCTTCCCCTTCTGTCCCTTCTTCTGGGGGCCTGGCTTCAGGACCCTCTGAACCCAGGCAGATGGAGATGTCCAGTGAAGAAGCTCCAGTCTCCTCTCCAGCAGTAGCAGAAGCAGCAGCAGTTTTGCAGTCAGAAGAGCTAGCAGATGCAGATGCAAATGTATATGATTACAGAAGTTGAGACAACAGTTGATTTTCATATGCTTTGTACAGATGAGCAAGTTGATTTGCCAGAAGTTTTGACTGTTGGTGATTGCTTTGTCAATCCCACAGTAGATATATTCAATTTGTTAAATTCTTTTGATACAACTTATTTGAGTTATCTTGCAGAAGTCTTCCCAGAGCAATCTATGGCTATAGTTTGTTATACTTCACCAATAAGCCTTGAAGTTGTTAATCAACTAAAGGCAAGTTTTATAGCACCAGTGATTTCAGAAGAACATGTGACTGAGAATGTTCTTAAATAAGCCTCTACTTTAGATCAAAAAGCTCTTTTCCCTCCTACCTACAAAATGGATGATAGCCCTTTCTCAAACATGGATGACATCATCCTTGCAGATATAGAAGAAGAAAATAAGACTATTTCTGAAAGTATTGCTGAACAAGAAGCTTCAAAATCTCAAGTGCTACCTCAAGCTGAAAAGAAAATCTCAAAGGAAGCCAAATCCTACCCATGACACTCCCTACCCTGGGATTCCTTCATGGATGTGGTTATCTAAGAATGAGAAAAAAGAAAGGAAGAAGAGAAGAAGGTACAAGTCTCCGCCTAGGTACTTCAGGAAAGTCCCTCCTCCTCCTCCTCCATCAGTCAGGGCCTCTAGAAGTATGACCCATGGATCAACACCTATTACCAAGGCCTATCAGAGACACTCCAAGCCAAGACCGCAAGGCAGCAGTCAACAACAATCCTCTCAGAGCAAGCCTCCTCCAGCAATAGACAAGAAAAGTACTTTAGCTTCTCCTGATTATTCAAAGAAGGACTCTAGTCCTAAAAGGACAGAATCTCCATCTATCCCTTTTATAAATCCAGAACAGGAAACAACTACAAAAATGCCCAGGTTTCAAGAGCTGGTTGGACTCTTTATGATCAACAAAGCTAAAGCAGCAGGAAAAGATCCATCACAGTACTCTACAATGTCCTCTTATAGAAAAGAAGAGCTCGCAAAAGCTAATAAATTTTCAATGTAGATGACTATATGAATCTACATCCTGAAGCAATAGTACCAAGGGCCACCTCAAGCACTATAATTGTAGCATCAGACATGACAATGTCAAAAAGAGAAGCTACAAATCCAAATCGAGAGATTATGTAAGACCCCCCTCCCGGATCCCAAAATACGGCACGAAGGGGGTCTTATGCCCAGAACAGCCGCCTTGCGGTAGCATTAGCACAGGGGCTAACCTGTACCACAAGACGCCTATTCTGCCAGCAACAATCAATATCAATATATATGCCAACCCAACCAAAATATAATAAGAAGTCAAATCCAGATAAGTATAATAGTCCAATGTACAATAAATAAGGAAGCTAATATCGAGCTTCTACAATATCAGAGTACAAAAATAAACGCCCAAAGGCTACATCAGAGTCCCTCAACACTCTCATCGGTAACCGACGGTAGCGACGATACCGTCCCTTCAAGCCCTGTCATCCTGTCCTGGCTGTCCTGCTGCAAAGTCCGCGGCTCCTCTAACCGCGGGGTGACCTTCTAAAAAGGAAGACGTAACAACCGTTAATCAAAAGACTAAGTGGCTTCACATCCGCTCCTCCGATGACTCCTCGGCACCGGGCGGAGAAAGGAACAAGAGTACAATATATGTTAAATAATATAGCAGGTTCAAGCAAGTGGTAATAGTATAATATGATTAATAACATATTAATATAGCAATTCTACACGAGCTATAATCGTCCATCAATTATAAGTATCTACAGTAGGAAAGTAACTTAACTTATAAGGATGCTCATACAAGCATATAAGTTATGGATCGGTTTAACAAGCCGGTCCTTGTTTATGAATGTAATGTAATGGAATGCAAACCTATACGATGAGTGCCCACACAAACCTATATGATGAGGATCTTATTTGTGCAATGTAATGTAATGGTATGTTTGGAATGCAATGACTCACCCATGATAACGCACATGCAACCGCTATGTCGACATAGACTAGTAATTCCCACTTTTCGAGCAGGTAGCTAACCTCTCATGCATCAACCGCCATGGCCAGGCGGCGATAGTAGAACGGGCTTATCTACTACTAAGCGGGCATCCACACTGCTTCACTTAGGCCTCCGTATGGCTCAATGCTAAGAACACATCAGCGGAGCCCCCGCCTCGCATACTATGGCCCAGCGGGAGTCTCGGGCAGATGTGCACCGAGAACCAAGCCCCGAACTGGCCTTGTATTACCCAGAAGGAGCCTCAGAAGAAAGCACGAGGACCAAGCCCAACTGTTCACTTGGCACGGAAGGATCCCCGGGACGTGAACACCGAGGGCCAAGCCCAACCGCCCAAGGTCTAACAGTCAACTCCCGTCGGTGTGACGACCGACGAGCCTGTAGACCTGCCACACTATCGTTAACCCAGGACTACAACACCGCATGTCGACTCACACCGCATGTAATTTCACATCATCGTGTCATGGAAGGAGCCTCAGAGAAAACATGAGGGCCAGGCCCAACCATCCACTCGATACAGAAGGAGCCCCAGGAAATGAGCACTGAGGACCAAGCCCAACCGTCCGGTTTTGACTCATCTCATTGCTATCTTAACTAGTGACGGTCAACACCGCACTTACATCCTTTCACAATGCTACCCATAGGGAGACGACACTCTAAGCATTGGACTACTAAATTCATTCCATTAATCAAACATTCACATGGCCATAAATTATCCTCCTACATGTCATTCAAAATGATTTCAACACATTATAAGCATGATGTGCATTTATATTAGTCTACCAATTTCTATCAAATAAATTCGTTTAAGTATGCTTCGCTTCACAAATCAATTTCATGGGATCCAATTATTAAACCTCATAAATTATAAAACTAAGATGATTAACATAAAAGATTTCCCCAAACCTCAAGTTAACTTAAAACATTGAGTCCACCGATTCCAAATCCCATGCTATACCAAACCCAGAATTTAAGTGCAGAATAAATCTGAACAGCAACTTCGACCGGATATTCCTAAAGCTACAGGAATCCAGTGAATACGTGTAACCCCTAGATGGAAAGGTCTTTTCATGGGTTACAACTTTCATACTCAGGCCACAACCCAGATTTGAGAGTAACATACTTGAAATCGGCTTCAAAGTCCACTGCGTACAGAACCCAATTTCTGCATACAGGGTTTGCCGGCTGCAAAATTCATTCGGACATTCCCATGGCTACAGATGCCGGCTGAAGCCGTGCAACCATTCGTTGGAAAGGTATTTTTAAGGGATTCAACTTTCTTGTTTATTCAATAGACCAAATCTGGACATATCACACCTGAAAATGTCCAAGGAGATCACTGCGCGCAGAACACAAATTCTGCATGCATCTTAAAGCGGAATGAACAGCATCGGTTCATCTTCCTCCTCAAGCCGATCTTCCCAAATCACCCCAGAAATTCCTCCTCCCTTATTCACCCTCATGAGGCCATGACTCTTCATGAAACCATCCCCCGTCTTCACATAGAATGTTGGAGAGGTTGAAGACAACACTAACCTTAGAGCACAAGCCCTAGAACGGCCTCTTCCTAGAGAAATCGACATCTCGCAAGTCTAGACTCTCTTGAGTCGACATCTCGCCTAGATATATCTACAGATCTAGCACCAAGGGAGAGGGGAGGAGGCTCACCTCATTTCCGACATTTCCACATCTCCGGCCATGGATCTTGTAACTCTTCGCTGCGGCATCTTCTTCTCCATGATGGTGGCGGATCTTCTCCTCTAGGACTTGCTCCAGCAGCTTCTCCCTCTCTACAAAAGTTCTCTCAGGTAAAAGGGGTGAAATGATGAGTGAAAATGGCTAGGGTTTTCACAACCATTATAAGTGAAAAGTGACACGGGCAGGGACACGCCCGTGTTCTTACCCGTATCCTGCTCGGGTAAAGCATTACAGACGGTTACCTGACGTTTCGATACACAAACATGGGTAGGGACACGCCCGTGTCCCTACCCGTGTCCACATGACACGGCCGTGTTAACTGGTTGTGTCCTCTGGACACACCTCGTCGAGCTCAACTCGACACACACAGGTAGGGACACACCCGTGTCTCTACCCGTGTCCTTCTCGGGAACTCTTCGTCGATCTCAACTCGACACACACGGGTAGGGACATGCCCTTTTCTCTACCCGTGTCCTCTTCGGTACACACCTCGTCGAGCTCTACTCGACACACACACTGGTAGGGACACGCCGTGTCCATACCGTACAATCATGCACACGGGTAGTGACACGCCCGTATCACTAACTGTGTCCTTCTATGGACATACTCGAGTCGTCGACTCGAGAACTGGCGTACCCCACACGGGTAGGGACACGCCCGTGTCTCTACCTATGTCCTTTTCTGTACCGATTTCTCCTCCCATTTACAAGTGCAGCCCCACTGCCAGCACTTCACTGAGCCCAAATCAGCTCTCCTAACTCAAAAACTTGCACGAAGGGCCTAGTGCGAATCGGGACGTTACAAATCCTATAAACAAAATAAAAGATTTAGTCACCGAAATCAGGCTAAGGCTATGGGAGAAAAAGCATAACAGAAGATAAAATATGCTTTTAAACAAAATTACCTCGAGGAAATAATTTCGGGTAGCATTTTTGCATCATGTCCACTGGCTCCCATGTATACTCTTCCTTCCCATGATTAGACCATAGCACCTTCACCAAAGGAACACTTTTGTGTCGCAAAATCCTTGTCTCATTGTCTACCATTCGCACCGGCTCTAATCTCACAGACCTATCAGTCGCCACTGCACCATCAGTGGTGGGGATATATTGATCGGGCCGCAACAGCGCCTTTCAAAGTGACGACACATGGAACATGTCGTGAAGATTCTCTAGCTCGGGCGGTAACTCCAACTGATAGGCCAAGGGAACAATCCTTTCTAGTATAGTGTAAGGCCCAACATACCTTGGGCTGAGCTTTTCACCCCACGCACCCGTGACACTCCATGATTCGGTCGGATTTTCATAAACGCTTTATCACCCACTTGAAACTCTACCATCCGGTGCTTTGCATTATAATACTTTGCCTGCCGACTTTGAGCCTCCAACATACGATCCCGTATTAATCTAACCACTGCATGAGTATCATCAATATACTCAATTCCCAAAGTCTTCGGGTCTTCATCTTGCACCCAAGACAAGGGGGTTCTACACCTTCTTTCGTAAAGGGCTTCATGGGGCGCCATGCCGATGCTAGCTTGATGGCTGTTGTTGTAGGAGAATTCTACCAGTGGTAAGAGCCTTTCCCACGAATCCCCTCTATCCAACACGCACAACCTCAACATGTCCTCCAATGTCCCGATGGTCCTCTCAGACTGCCCGTCCGTCTGAGGATGAAACGCGATGCTATAGGTAAGGCGTGAGCCCAAATACGCTTCTACCGCCTTCCACTCCTTGGAGGTAAAGTGACCATCCCGATCAGAAATGATTGTCTTAAGAACACCATGGTACCATACGAACTTCTCAACAAAGAGGCGTACCAAGACATCCACGTGAGCCTCTTTCTTCATGGGGATGAACCTGGCTACCTTTGTTAGTCGATCAACGATCACCCACACCGAATCATTCCCTAAGCATGAGTGAGGTAACCTGTGAACGAAGTCCATGGAGATATCCTCAAACTTCCACTCGGGGATGTGCATTGACTGTAATAAACCACCGGGGCTCTTGCATTCCCCCTTCACCCTTTGACAAGCCTCGCAATGTCTAACAAAGTATCTGACATCTTTCTTCATTCCTGACGAACACATGATCTTCTATAAGCCGGCGTACATCTTGGCAATACCCGGGTGCACTGAATACTGAGAGCAATGTGCATCTCTCAAGATATCCTCCCGAATTTTACTGCCTTTGGGAATGTAGAGCCGACCGCGGAAATAAACGAGGCCATCTTTTAGTGTGTACTCGTTAGTAGTCCCATCTTTGATTGACTTGATTTCTGGGGCCAGAGCTGCATCCCTTCCTTGCTTCGCCCGGATTCGGTCCTGGATATCGCAAACTATGCTCATAGTTGCCAAGTACTCTGTATACTCCTATGAAGGAACCTTATACATCAAAGTAATCTCCATCTCCTAGAGCACCCGAGCTACCTCCATGCACATCAACCGAGAATCTGAGCTCGAGTCCGGTACTTTTCTGCTCCATGCATCGGCCACCGAGTTCGCCTTTCCGGGGTGGTAGTTCAAGGTGAAATCATAATCGCACAGAAACTCTAACCACTGCTGTTGTCTCAAGTTCAACTCCTTCTGTGTATGAACGTACTTTAAGTTTTTATGGTCTGAAAAGATCTCGCAATGGACGCCGTATAGATAGTGCCTCTAAACCTTAAAGGCGAACACCGCTGCTCCCAATTCCAAATCATGAAGCGTGTAATTAATTTCATGCTTCTTTAACTATCTTGAGGCATAGACAATTACATGGCCATGCTGCATCAGTACCGCTCCCATCCCTTGATAAGACGTGTTAGTGTACACTTGAAATCCTTCCTTCCCGGACGGAAGTGCTAGGATGGGTGTAGAGGTAAGTTTATCCTTCAGCTCTTGGAAAGCAGCTTCACACTAGTGTATCCAATCATATGGCACACCTTTCTCTGTCAAGGAAGTAAGAGGAAGGGAAATCTTTGAGAATCCTTTTACGAACTTGCGGTAGTACCCGGCAAGTCCAAGGAAGCTCCGCACATCGGCCGCCAACTTCAAGGGTAACCACTCCTTCACGGCACGCACTTTGGCCGGATCCACTGCTAGTCCTGCTCCACTGATCACATGGCCCAAGAATGCAACCTCTTTATGCGGGGGTAATCCTGGCAGTTTCTCAGGAAATACCTCGGGGAAGTCCTGCACTACCCGTACATCCTGCATATCCAATGCTACGTCCTTCAACTCGAAACAGATCATGAAAACTTCTTCCCCCTTCATATGGGCTTTTAAAGCCTGAACTGAAGATAACAACATACGAGGTGCGAATCTAATACCTTCGAAGATGACATCGGAGTCCCCATGTCTCAAATAGATTCATTTCTCCGCGCAGTCGATCCTCGTAAAGTGCCAGTCCAACCATGCCATGCCCAAAATGAGGTCGAATTCCGGCATCCTCAAGACCATGGCAGGCGTATCAAAGGCCTTTCCCCCAATAAGTATCTCAAATTCGCACTTGGTAGTTGCGATCATCTCAGAGTCATCCGGGAGGCGTACTCGTCGGGCTATACCAGTGAAGTATTGTACACCCTCCACATCTTTAATGAAGTCTTCAGACACAAAAGAGTGTGAGGCACCGGTATCAAATAGCGCATAGGCCGTCTTCCCGCCGACTACCACGGTGCCTAAGTACCAATAACCAAAACTCAACACTAGGTATCTAGTATGTCTTAAGCAACTTATGTTAAATAATGAAAATGTGAAAGTTAACTGCAACATACCTGCAATCACATCCTGGGAATTTCGCTCCTGCGCCATGTCCAACGCGAACACTTGATCTCGAGCTGGTCCGGGGTTTCCTCCTCATGGTCCTCACCCTCGACCACGCAAGTGTCCCTGCCCTCGAGGAGCTGCCGGAGGGAGAGCAAGAGGTACATTCCCAAAACACTGTGGGCAGTAACGCAGAATGTGACCCCACTGGTTGCATTCGAAGCACACCTGCCCATAGCGCCCCTCGGGTTGCTGAATTTGTTGAGGCTGTGGTTGTGGAGGCAACTCGGGCGGCTGCGGAACCGGATGCTCCACCCTATAATTTCGGTGGAAACGTCTGCCACCCCTTTGATGTCCTATTCCTCCTCTATAGTCCTATCTCCTTCTGTTGTTTGGGCCAACTTCCATCACGCCCTCCGCAGGTCTCTTACCACTTCCCTAGTGGTCCTCCTACAATCTCTTTGCCATGTCGATAATCTCCGCCAAGCTAGAGTATGTTATAAACAAAAGGGCATGCCTCAAGCGATGCCACAACCCTTTGTAGAAGCTCTTGGAATATCCTCTATCATCCAAATCATATGAGTCCGCGAACCTCGCGAGATGTTGGAACTCTCGCTGATAATCCGTAAGGCTTATAGGGTCTACAACTTGATTACTCAAGTTGTAGAAGAGTCTGTACATATAGTCTTTGATGAAACAAGACTGATTAACTGTGAGTTGTCAAGTAGTGCTTGCAGTTCTACAAGTATAAATGAGAGAATGGACAAACTTACCATTACAGAAGATTCAACTGCAAATCAGGGAGTGAAAAATGCGGCTGCTGTCCAGGGGGAGTACAAGACTCTCCTGATGCTGATGAAAACCAAGAGGTGCAACATAATGAAGATGCTGGAGGTGTTCAATCTGAAGATAGACTACCCCCAGCTAATAAACACTTAAAGGATCATCCAGCAAATCAGATAATTGGTGATCCAAGACAAGGAGTGCAAACAAGAAGCAGGAATCTGAGCACAGTTCTTTGCTCCAGCTTCCTATCACAAGTGGAACCAAAGAAATTTGAAGAAGCAGTTCTAGACCCACATTGGATTGATGCCATGCAAGAGGAGCTGAATTAGTTCAGAAGATGCAAGGTCTAGAAGGTAGTTCCTAAACCCAAGGACCACAACATCATTGGAACAAAGTGGATCTTTAGGAACAAATTGGATGAGAATGAGATCATTGTGAAGAATAAAGGAAGACTTGTTGCAAAAGGATATATGCAGGAAGAAGGTATTGACTTTGATCAAACCTTTGCCCCAGTAGCAAGACTGGAAGCAATTAGGATGTTCCTTGCTTATGCAACATATCAAGGTTTCAAGGTATTTCAAATGGATGTAAAATCATCATTCCTGAATGGAAATCTAAAAGAAGAAGTCTATGTAGAGCAGCCCTCAGGTTTTGTTGATCCTCTCAAACCTGATTATGTTTATAGACTTAGGAAAACTTGTATGGGTTGAAACAAGACCCAAGGGCTTGGTATGAAACCCTGTCTAGTTTCCTCATTGAGAATAAATTCTCAAGGGGGGAAATAGACAAGACTCTATTCCTAAGGGAATGCAAAGGAAAGATAATCCTAGTCCAAATATATGTTTATGACATAATATTTGGGTCTACTGAAAGTAATCTTTGCAGAAAGTTTGCAAAACTTATGCAAGGAAAATTTGAAATGAGCAGTATGGGAGAACTTAAGTTTTTCTTGGGTCTCCAAGTAAGACAGACTGAAGATGGCTTGTCCATAACTCAGTCTAAGTTCACCCTAGAGTTAATAAATAAGTATGGTATGGAATCATCCACTACCATGAGAACTCCTATGAGGTCAAGTGTGTCTCTTAGCAAAGATGATGCATGGAAACCTATAGATGAAACTTTGTATAGAGGGATAGATGGCTCCCTTCTATATCTGACTGCTAGTAGACCAGATATCATGTATGCTACATGTGTCTGTGCTAGGTACCAATCCTGCCCTAAAGAATCTCATCTGACTGCAGTAAAAAGGATTTTGAGATATCTTAAGGGAATACCTTATCTAGGCCTTTGGTACCCTAGGAATGGAGATTTTCTACTGACAGACTATTCAAATGTAGATTTTGCAGGTTGTAAAGAAGATAGAAAAAGTACTATAGGAACCTATCAATTTCTAGGAGGAAGACTGGTGTCTTGGAGCAGTAAGAAGCAGACCAGTGTGGCAATCTCCACAGCTGAGTCAGAATATGTGGCTGCAGGAAGCTGCTGTGCATAACTTTTGTGGATTCAGCACCAGCTAGAAGACTTTGGTATTCAAGTAAGTAGAACACCTTTGTTTTGTGATTCTACAAGTGCAATTTCTATAGCTAATAATCCTGTTTCACATAGTAGGACTAAGAATATAGAAATTAGATACCATTTTCTTAGAGAACATGTAGAGAAAGAGGACATTTCACTAGAATTTGTTAAAACAGATAATCAAATTGCAGATATGTTTACTAAGCCTCTTGATGAAACTAAATTCAATAAGTTTAAGATTGAATTGGGTATGTTGAACATAGATTAGTTTAACAAAAATTGGCTAGGTAAAATTGTGTTGACACAAGGAGTTGTCTGTGTCGACACATAGAAGTGGTGTCGACATTCCAGAGAAATGATGTCGACACATCTAGAGCATTGGTGTCGACACTTCAGAGAAGTAGTGTTGACACATCCAGAGTAGGTGTCGACACATCCAGTAGTGGTGTCGACACTTAGGATTAACACAGATTTCGTCGAGTAGATAATCGACTAATCGTCGAACGCAGATGTATTTGTGTCCACACATCATAATTGGTGTCGACACATATAAGTCAATACTATTGTCGAGACTTAAGTAGTCTGTGTCGACACTTTTCAACACTGTCGACACATTCAGTAATTGTTGACGCGCCTTTTCACCTTCGTTTTTAGAAAGGTATAAATAGGTCAACAACATTGTCTGTCGACACCCTTTCTATAGTTTCGAGACCAAAACTTTGTGTCGACAAATTCTCTCATCTAAATTCAAGATTTCTCTAAACCCTAATGGCTCCTAAGCTTGAAGAGAATGTCAATGAAGGATATGAGCTGGTACGCAATGCCTTTGACCATGCGCATTCTGAAATTCAAGCTGTAGTAACCCTAGTTGCTGAGAATGGGTTGGAGTTTCTAGTTTCTGAACCAACCAAGATTTGGAAGAAGGAAATCCTAAAATTCTTTAGTGTTGCAACCCTAGATGAAACTGGACTAAAAATTCGATCCACAGTCCATGGAGTCAAAGTGAAAATCACCCAGAAAAGTCTAAGGAAAGTTCTACATCTACCAAGAACTCAAGAAGAAGAAGATGTACCTGCATCTAAGACAAGGGAAGCACTTGAATGGTGTAGATTGGATCCCACCTTAAAGATTGGAGCTGCCATGAACAGAAAAGCAATGAATCAGCAAGGCAAGTTTCTTTCAGAAATAGTTGGCAAAGTCATCCTCTGCAAGCCAAGGGACATGATAGGATTTCTACCTACAAGTTCAGCCTGATAATAAGGATCATCTACAGACTCAACACTAATTGGTATGTAGTGATTTTTGAAAAGATTAAGGAAAATCTGAAGAAGCCAAATCTGGGTAGGATTATGAGTCTGTACTTGGCTGGAACCATTCCTGAAGTAATGGACCAAGCTGCTGGTTGTAAAATTAACCACATAAGAAAGATGGACATTAGGATTATGTCAAGATGGGATAGAGTCCTAATTAAGGACATGCCTGATGAGGAAAGGGAAGAGGTTCCTGAGAAATCTACAACACAAGAAGTTCCTGCACAAGATACTGTAGATGGTGCACAAGTGCAGGGGGACCCTCATATTGAGGAAGAGCCAACCCACCTGGAGAGTGAGATAGCTACACAAACAATCCTTGAGGTAATTCAAGAGGTGAATCAATCAATTCTCATTGATAAAAAAGGGACACTAACTGAATTTTTGATTGATGTTGACCAGCCAACACAACAACACAGTCAAGTTCAAGATGCAATCATGGAGGATACATCAGCAAATGCTGATGCTCCAGAGATAAAAGAATCTTCAGTCCCTACTCAACAAGAATTCACCCTAGATGAGTTGTTTACTGCCATGGAGCAAGAGACTAAGGGGGAGACAAGAAGAACTGGGGGAGAACAAGCTTGATATAAGGGGGAGAAAGCTAACCTTGAGGGGGAGCAAGTAGGATCTTAAGGGGAGAAAGGAAGAGTTGAGGAGGAACAAAGGACTTACGGGGAACAACCAAGAACTGCACATGAATTGCCACCTAGTCCAAAGGATAGAGTCAATATAGCTAGTACCTCAGATTCTGAGGATGCAGCTGAGATTCAAGCAAATAAGAGGAAGCTCATGGTCTTCAAAAGGAGAAGCCAAAGCTACAAGAAGGCACTACAAACTGCTGCTCCACAACCTGCCCCAACAACTGATTACAGTTCATTGTTGGTAGCCTTGCAAGTAAAGCTAGATGAGCAAAGGATAACCATGGAGAAATACATGGATGAGACTCATAAAGATCTCCAACTCTCCTTGGCTACATATATCAAATCAATAAGATTTGAAGTGAATCAAAATAAGAAGGAAATGACTGATTGTTTTCACAAGGGTGGCAATGCAGTGGTTTTCCTAGCTACCCATCAAGAAAAGATAATGACCCAAGTTGATGATATAGTAGTCAAGCAAGGCTATGTCCTGGAAAATCAGATTAGGATGAATGATAATTTGACTGCATCACATAATACAATTGTTACAGAAATTAAAAATATAGCTACTGCTCAGACTGCAGAAAGGACTCAAGCCAAAGCAGATTTTGATAAGAAATTACAAGAAGGACTAGCTGCTGTCAAGACAGCTATTGAGGATTCTCAAAAGATTATTACTGCACAACTACAGAAATTGAAGCCTTTCTATAAAGATGATGTTAATTATCTAAATGCACAAATCAGATTTCAGAAAGATGATCTTAGAGATCATATTAAAAGAGAGGTCATAAAGGGGGAGAGGGTATTAGTCAAAGCTGGATCTGATCATGCTAAATGGATTTCCAATAGCATCAAAGCCACACTTGGATATCCACCTCTTTATGATGATGATAATGTGACTGAATCTGGTATAAATCCTGCATATTTTGGAGGTGAACAAGCTGAAGTTGCTCCAGTAATCTACCCTCCAGCATATTTTGAGATGATACATCAGGATGTACAATCTATGTACAGCCCTCCAGAAGGTGCTCAAAATGTGATCATAGAGAAAGTAGACAAGCCTGTGTCAGAGGCAGTTTTGAAAGAGCAAGAAGCTCTTTTATCCAAGAAGAGATTCAGAGAACAGGCAGAGTTAAGGCCTGATTTTGAACAGTGGAGCCCAACTTCTAGAAATATTATACTGACTGCTTGGAAAGCTGTTAAGGACAATACTCTAGACATGGGAAAATGATACTCTGAGCAAGAGTGGAGAAAGCATGAAGCCAGGCAAGAAGCCATAGTTCAATATAGAAGAAAGACTAAACTTGGGAAGCTACCTCCTATTACTCAGGAGACTAGCAAGTATTTCCCTAAGCCTTTTCATTACTTTGAAAGGCAAAGAATAAGAGCTGAAGAGCTAAAGAAGATAGATCAAAAAGGCAAGAAGCCAACTGATGACACTGATGCTCCAGTTCAAGCCAAGATTCAATCAGGCAAAGGAATTGTCATCAAGGAGCCAGAGCAGCCTTAGATTAGATTTTCTTAAGTTTACATCTTTGTAATCTTTTGTGTTAAAATCCATGTAAACTTTTGATTAAAGAAACTTTTGGTAGTTGAAACAAAACTATTATGAATGCTCATTGTGTTAGCATACTTATTCTGTGATGAAATATCTTTTATGTTTTGTTTTTAGTAGTTACCCTGTCATATAATATTGTTATACATCAAAATGTGTATTTGTTATGAATGGTGTATATCATTGACTAAGGGTTATGACTTCTCCAAATAGGGCGAGATTGTTGGGAACATTGAAAAATGTGTACCAGCTTTGAAGAAGCCTCACCCTACTCAATGATATGCATCAAGGTGTATTTGATGTGTTTTGAGTTTATATGTGCAGGTTAAGTAAATGCAGAAATGCAAGAAAAATTCTAAGTCCATGTGTGTCGACACCTAGAGAAGCTGTGTCGACACTTATGAAGGCCTGTGTCGACACTGGAGAAAAGCTATGTCAACACTTGACGTTAATTATGTCGACACTTGGAAAGGCTGTGTCGACACCAGAATCAACTATGTCGACACCAGAAGAAATGTGTCGACACACAGTGAAGCTCAGTCGACACACAGTGAAGCATTGTGGACATCATCTGTGTCGACACCTAGAGGCAGTGTCGACACGCAGAGAAGCAAAGTCGACATCAATTGTGTCTACACCAAAGGAGATGTGTCGACACATAGCAAGCTTCAACAAAGTTAAAGTAAAAAAGTACTTGTGTCGACACAAAAGAGATGTGTCGACACACAGCATGTTTCAACAAAGTTAAATAAAAGAAGGCTTCTGTCGACACACAGAATCAATGTTGACACATTCTAATTAAGCTGTGTCGAGAAGCAGTAAACAACAACAAAGGAGTTGTGTCAACACCACCAAAGCTTTTGTCGACACTTAGTCCACTTGTGTCGACACTTAGTACAATTATGTCGACACATAATGACGTTCAGTCTCGACACTTTCATACAGAGACAGTGATTTCAAGAAGTGACTGGATGAATTGACAGCTGTCATTTCTAACCGGTCAACTACAAGTGGACTAAGTGTTGGTCGTAGAATATTATTCCCGTCAGACTTGATTCTAACGAAAATAAAAAAGCAAGGTTCATACAATTTTGACTCCTTTTGCTGGAGTAAATGGAGTACCTTGTACCCTGTCTAATTCACGTATCACAAATGGATCGACAATAGGATTCTTTTTATTTTTTCGATGTCAATACGATATTTCTATTTGTATTTTACGTATCACAGGGATGTAATTAGGGGTAGAGAATATCTATGAAATTAAGGGCCTTATTGTTTTAATAATGATGATGATATCAATTCTTATTTGATTTGATACATTATAGTTGATAACGTTGATGAAGTCAGAGCTGTCAGAAGGTTGTTAGAAACCGGATCAGCCGGTTACCATGGAGGAAGACTATATAAAGACTTTCTCCTTCAACAGAAGATGATGTTGATCAATCATTGAAGAATTCAGATTCTGATCAATACAGATAAAAGTAATAATACAAAAGATTTTCGTGAGAAGACCTAAGAAGAAGTTGGAGAGAGAGAGAGAGCTCCATCTAAGAAGTGCAGTTGTTGAACCAGGCTGCCAAGAAAGATTCAGATTGAGATCTGAATCTCAAGTCAGAAGCTGATTGAAGATCAACTTCACAGAAGATTCAACCCTACTGAGTTCAGATTCAAGAAGCTTTGAAGAAAGCTAAGAGAGGTTGATCTATGCCATCAAGTTCTTCTAAGAACTGATCAAGAAGCAATCCATCCATTCTCTCTCTTTCAGGGTGGTTGTAATAAACTTTGTAAACACAATTTTCTGTAGGATCTATTCTAGATTTGAGTTGTAAGCCTATTATATAAAGGCTGAGTGTAGGAGAATATTTTCTCTAAGTCGTAGGGCTGTGAGCCTGAGGTGTAGGAGATTATGATCTCTGAGTGTAGACCTTGTTGAAGGCTGAGGTAGGGCAGTTGGCCTTAGTTGTAGGAGTGTGGATACACTCTGAGTTGTAGGAGCCCTGTTGGGGTTCTGAGCTACTGTAAGATCCGAGGATCTGAGGTGAAGAGAAGAAGTTAGGCCGAATCTAGTACACTGCTAGATATGCGAAGGGGGAAAGTGGATGTACCCAGACCTTGGGGAACCACTATAAAAATCTGTGTGCAATCTTTGTTGTGATATTTCTGTGAATATTTCTGTGATAGTTGTAGAATTTGCAATTGCTGCTTAAATTACAGAACAGATTTTCTTCCTTAAAAATAAAAGAAAAAGTACACCTATTCACTCCCCCCTCCTGTAGGTGGTTAGGCACTAATTCTTTCAAGTAACTCTTGCAGTTGGACTTTCAATTCCGCCATTTTCTTTGGCGCGATGCGATATGGCGAGCGGGCCACAGGTTTCGCACCTAGCACCAACTCGATCGTGAAGTCAATCTCTCGCTGGGGTGGTAGCCCATGGAGATCTTTGGGAAATACATCTGCTAATTCCAATACCACCGGAACATCGCTCACACCGGCCTTAGTCTCAATATCCTGAATCAGCGTGAAGTAGCACTCTGCGCCCTTCCGAATAGCCTTGACTACTTGGAGTGCTGACATCAACGTCCCACCCACTCCTCGCATCCCCGCAATCTTAGTCTCCTGCTCGGTATTCTGGCCCAATGTCATCTCTTTGACATTACAATCAATCAAGGCATAATGTTTCGCGAGCCAATCCATACCAAAGATCACGTCGAATTCCGATATCGGTAATACAGATGCAGTCAAACAGAAATCACGACTTCTTATTTGGGACGCCACATCGCAAGCTCGATCCACGAGCATCAAATAACCATTCGGCAACGCCACCCTGACACTATCTGTCTTAATACGACTAGGTATCCCAAGCCGCGCTAGGAACTCTTTAGATAGAAAAGAAGGCGAAGCACCCGTGTCAAACAATGCTCGTGCCAGCGTGTTCTGAATCATCATAAAGCCTGTGACAATCATGTCACACACACAAGCAGCATACAAGCAATAACACAACCAATAACGTAACTCATACATGTGATGATGTCACTCTGCTTAATGGCCTCCTACATGACAAGATTGTAGACCCGGTGCTGCGCCTGCGAGGCAGAGGATTCTGCCACTACTTTTCCTTTCTCCGCATACGACGCTCCCGCCTTCTTTTCACTCTTTGGCGGCACCCGACATTCACGGGCTATATGCCCCACCCGTCCACAATTAAAGCATGTATGAGTCTTCGGCTTTGAAGTGGCCCCCGACGTTGCTCCCGATGCAACAGTAGAAGGGGCTTGTCCAGCCTACTTGGACCTCTTTCCGCATCTCTTCTTAAAAAATGACTTTGCTGGTCGGGGCACTTTGAATTCCAGCTGTGTCACAGCCAAGGCCCGCTTCCCATGCACCCTCTTCATATCCTTTTCCAGCGCGCACGCTGTGTCGACTAACGCCTGGAAGTCTTGGTTCACAGAACTAGAGAGCAAGAATCGTAGCTCGTCCCGCAGTCCTTCATAGAACCTATTCGTCTTCCTCTGTTCATCAGCAAATATAAAACTCGCATACCGTCCCAAACGTGTAAACTCATGCAAGTAAGCTTCAACACTGCGTTCACCATGCGTCAGCCTTTGGAATTTGTTCTCCATGGCAATATGCTGTGCCGCCGGGAGGTGCTTTGCCAGGAACATTCGCGAGAACTTCTCGATCGTCACTTGTGTTAACGGTCGACCCTCTAAGTGGTGTAGTTCCATCTCATCCCACAATAAACGAGCCTCTCCTTCCAGCAAGAAGGTGGTTAAGTTGACTTTCTGATGTTCCTCCATTCTGATCGTCGTCATAATCTGCTTGACGCATGACAACTAGTCTTCGGCCTGTGTAGGGGATCCCAGCACCGAAAACGTAGGCGGGTTGAAACCCATGAACTACTTTAACTACTTCTCAGCTGGTCGAGGATTCACAACAGCTAAGGGTTCTAGCCTCGCCGCAACCTGTTCTAGCCTCACGGCCGGCTGCGCCTACTGTTGCGCCTGCCCAATCGGTTGTGCTTGGACCATGACAAACAATACCTCAGCAACTAATCGCACAGTTTCCGCAGAAGGCGGAGGTGTAGGCACCTCAGCTGGTGCCGTACTTTCATCAGAATGTTGGGGCTCCGATTGCACTACAAAACTCCACGTCACCTATAGGTGAACAAGACTCACACATTAGCGATAACACACAAGCAAAACAACAAAATAGGAACATGCATGTTCCTCAAACACATGTATTTGCCTTCCTAAGGTGAACATTCCAGAGTTAATTAGTGTTAACTTGATTCGTACAGACACGTGCTCGCCACCCCACAAAAGAATTCGATCATGAATTCGAAAGGGAAAGACCGAGACAGCTGATACCAAAAATGTAACGACCCCATCCGTTCACAGGTATATACTAGAAGGTCTGGTCGGGGCCCCACAACTTATACCATAAAACAGGCGGGGATGTCACGTAGTGAAACCAGAGTTGCGCATCCTAACTCATTGCATTCTAGTGGAAGCTTATAACACGAAACTGAACTCACATACAAGAATGTCCACCATATCAAAGTTCCACATTTATATAAAACATGAATCGTAGAAAATACAAAGTAACTGGCCTTATGACGTTACAGGGATTTATATAACAGTGGCTTCAAACATTGGCGCGCAGGCCAGCCACGTATAATCAACATAGTATTTTCATTTTGCCTTCGAGGGCTAGCAGTAACTGTAGTAGCAACAAAAACTTTAGCCTTTATGCGTCCTACTTGGCTCTCTGACACCTACACAGGGACAACCCACCCAACGGTGGTAAACTGGCAACGGTCAGCATTCAACTGACCAAATTATAACGACCACACCCCATTTACCGGGGCGGTGGTATTCCTTCCCTGCAGGCATAGCATTTCACAGGCAAATATGTATATTCATACATTATGCTCTCACACAATTTCATTCCATCACAACCGTCAGCCACACAGCTCGACGATTCGTGCACTCGAGGCACATTCTTAGTGTACCGGCAAACCAGTTGCCCACCACCGTATCAGGGTCGCAACCCAACGATAAAATATTGAGCATTTTCTCCATGTCGTGCAGCTGGAGATTATAGTCTTTGTAAACCGGGATTGTCCCGTAGACCCCATTGTATCACGGTGCGCAGGCCTAAGACTCTCGCTATGTGCTCCAACAAACCTCACTTTCAGGTCTCTCGTCGGACGAACATAACGCAGGTCGGATCATCCACCCCCCCCCCATTGCTCAAATCGCCTTGTCATCACTGAGTACGGCGTACTCGCGGCTAAATAAAAAGCGCGGGTCAGTTTCACCATTCCTGTTTGGCATAAAGCCTGGGTGTTTTCCTGGGCACAATATTACTTACTATCACACCCATTCATTTCACAACATAAGAGGGTCTTTCCTGGGCACACCAATACTTCCTGCTACTCTCTTCACAGGTACAACCCCATAATAATCACAAATGTCTAGGGTATTTTCCTGACTACCACTCCAGTACTTCCTGCTACTCCCCTTCACAGGTACCACCCATTAACATCAAGCATTACAAAGGGTATTTCCTGGGCACACTAGTACTTCATGCTACTCCCTTTCACAGGTAGAACCCAATAGCACAGGCATCACAAGAGTATTTCTCCCGGACTACCACTCCAGTACTTCCTGCTACTGCCTTTCACAGGTTTAACCCATCGACTCCTAAACTACACATTTATCACGGAGTCTTCTACGGTGCGTATATACAACATCACCAATTCAGACCAACCTGTCCAGATGGGCTTCACACAGCATGCCTATTTCGTACTCCTTTTCCAGATCTATATGTCAAATGATTAGGGATTCCATGAATCAACCCAAGAGACTCCCACAATAAGCCACCTCCTGGTGGGGGAATCCGATGCACATGCCAAAAAGGAAGCCTTCACATGGCTAGGAAGAAAAGTCGTTACCCTCGAAGATTGCTTCGGCGCCATGAGCTCCTAGCTGGCTGGAAAGAATTGCAACGGCTTTTCCCCCACAACGCTGGCCTCGGACCTCTAGTCGAAACTCCGTAGCACCACCGGTGGCCACTTCCTCTTCCTCCACCTCCTTCTTCCTCTCTCTCTCTCTCTCTAACTTTTAGAAAGATAAAGGCCCAAGTAAATAATGAGATTTCCTTCTCATCCACGGCCTTACGGAAGGAGGGAGGCACCTCGGCCCTTGGATCCCAGCTGAAGATTTGGACATGCAAGATTTTGCCAGAAAAGTATATTTTAGCCTGACACGGTGTAACGCCCCGAAAATTGTATTTGAGTTGGTCGCGTAAAAAGGGATTTTGGTTCCTGTATAGGGGTACATGGCCTAGGACACGGGCGTGTCCAAGGCCGTGTCTGGCATGGTGTTTCAGCCGATTTTATCCCGAGAAGGACACGGCAAGGAACACGGCTTAATGACACGGGCGTGTCATTTGACACGGGCGTGTGCCCACCTGTGTCAGTACCTGTGTTTCCAAGGGTCATGTCGGTTAGCGTAGCGGTTATATATGACACGCCCCCGAACACGGGCGTGTCGAGGACCCTACACGGGCGTGTCGAGTGAGACACGGGCGTGTCTGAGCCCGTGTGAGTCTCTGTGTTCTACGATCGTGCCTGGATCGAGGCACACGGCCTGGGACACGACCGTGTGCCAAGCCGTGTTCGGCCCAGGTCTGTTGATTTTTGAGCGGATCAGAGCCATTCGATTTCTTTATTTAAAATCCGACGGCCCCTGGGGAAACCCTGCTCTGTTAAGGTTGGAAATGGAGGATCAATTCCTCATTTTCTCCCTTAGTCTCTCTCTCTCAAGGAGTTGGAAAGAGGAGGAAGAAGGAGGAGGATTTCGACCGCCGGCGGTGCATTGGAGCACCGTTTTGAGATCTGAGAGAGGATCCGTGGAGGAAAGTTCGTTGCGAAGATTTCCATCCGTTTAGTTTTTCCATGGCGCCAAAGCATACTACAAGGGTAACGATTCTCAACTTGAGCATGTGAAGCTCTTCATTTTTGCATAGGGAAAACCCGCTCCCGCGAGTGTGCGGTGAGTGTGTGGTGTTCCTTGGGGTTGATGTGAATAGTCCCCCTTGTGTTGCATATAGAGTCCGGAATCGAAGTACGGGCATAGGCATTGTATGTGAAACCTACCTGGACGTGTATTGTCTGGATCGGTGATGTTGCATTTGTTATGATTTACCGGAGAAGACTCTGTGCTTTGGGTTTTCTGGTTTCTACGCGGTAGATTGCAGCAGGGATCCTTGGGGATTAACTCCAAGGCGCACCCAGAAAACAGAGCGGAAACGTGCTCTGCTAACTTGGCGGTTAGGGAACCGGCCTTGAACATAACTGAGTTATGTGATTGTTTGGAAAAGTTTTGGGATCCGAGAGAAGCTTGGCTCGTGCGTATGTCTTAAGGTGACTACGTGTTGTGAGCAACGGGCAACTGGAATTGGACCTAGGCTATGTGATTCGGTGCGAGGGACCCGAAAAGGGGACTAGCCGTTGGCATAGTCGGGAGCCTTAGAGAGTGGTCAGAAAGGCTAAATGCTCACGTGGTTTCCATCTTGGTGGTGGTGGTGAAGACGCTGAAGTGTCAGGATTCACCGTTAATGTGCCCTGAGTGCACGAGGTGTTTGGCCATGCGAGCCTACACCTGTGGAGAAATGTAATTGCACTTCATTGTTTAGCTGTGCTAATGTTATGCAGGGAAAGTGCATCGCCGTCCCGAGTAAGGGGCGGGGTCGTTATAATTTGGTCGGCTTTTGCTGACCGTTGCATTGTTTGCCACCGTGCGGTGGAATGTGGCTTGCAGGTGCTGCGGAACCGAGTGCAAGTTAGCGGGCTGGAGCCCATGTTGCTGTGCTGGCCCTTGAAGGCCGTAAAGAATAATTGTTTTTATTTTGTCATGTGTGGCCGGCCTGCGAGCCGATGTATGTAAGACACTATCTTATTAAGTGAATATTTGTAAGGCCATAAGGCCGTGTACCCTTTCAGTGTATTTGGTTTTCATTCCTGTTGAGTGGATGTGGACATTCATGATTATGGATTTAAGTTTTGGGTTCTTTCAACTATTTAAAAGCTTCCGCTAGAATGCTCTGTGTAGGACGAGTACTCTTAATTGGAATGTTTGGTTATTAATACGTAATTCTTCCGTCTGTCCATGGTATATGGCGTCGGGTTCCAGCTGGACCTTTTGTTATATGCCATACGACGGATGGAGGTGTTACAATTTGGTATCAGACTTCTGGTTACGGTCAGCCTTAACTGAATTCATGGGCGAATTCTTTTAAGGGGTGGTGAGCACATGTGTGTGTCATCGTTATAATATTAAAAAGAACCCATGAATGTCCACTTAGGAATGAAAAATACACGTGTTTGAGGAACCTGCGTGTTCTTATAATTTCTTTTTGCAATTTCGTTTGATCACTTATTGGTGTTTTGTACGACTATAGGTGACCGGGAGTGGTGCAGAGCCGACAGAACATCTAGTTTCTGAGGATTATAGTGCACCCAGCGTCGTGCTTGAGACCCCTCCATCATTTGAAACCATAAGAAGGATTGTTGAAGTGGTGCTCGCTATGATTAGTGCACAGCAGGGAAGCAATTATATGTTTTAACTGTGCGAAGCTAGGACATTTTGCCTGAAACTATTGGCGCGGACGACAGAAGTACGAGAAGAAATCTGGAGATATCTACGAGGAGAAGGGCAATGGGTCGGAGGCAACCGCATCGCACTATGACCCAACCCAGCCAAAAGTGTACAACCTTATCCAGCAGGAAGCCACAAAGCAGTTTGACGTGGTGACGGGTATGTATAACATGTTAGCTTTAAATATTTGTTTCCCTACGCATTTTAGCCTATGACTGATTGTGTTAGGCTTGTTTAAATTGTCGATTGTCCGGCGAGAGCACTGTTCGGTGCGGAAGTTTCGCATCCTTTTATCCGAAGAGTTTTTATCGCCCATCGGAGTACTTCCTTCGATGGCAAGGGTCAAATTGGATGGGCTGCTACCTACGGGTGCCCTATGCGTGCGGATAGAGCTTGTGGCTTTAGGGTAAGGCGTGGGAGTCACGTCGATGACTTGCGAGCGTCGCTATTGCTGATAGTTGCGTGCGATGTGATCTTTGCTATGGGCTGGCTCTCGGAGCAACAAACATGCATTGATTGTAGTTGCATGGAGGTCAGTTGGGAGCTAGTCGTGAGATGGCATTTGCGGGCGTGATAGGGGTCGAGCAAGACGTTGACGTCTGCCCCTTGAGTGATCATGGAAGTTCGGTCTGGGGCATACATCCAGAGGAATGTGAACATCTTTTCCTAGAGCGCAGCGGAGATGCCAGGAATTGATGCAGACGTGGCCTGCCACCGCCTCGACCTGGACCCGTGAGATCGCCCCGTCTAGGAGAAGAAGAGGTCCACAGAAGACAAGATGGCCGAACCCATCTGGGACGAGGTGGACAAACTCCTCAAGGTCGGCTTTGTATCTGAAATAAACACCCCGACTGGATCTCAAATGTAGTTATTGTTAAAAAAAGGAGACGGCCGGTGGCGTATGTGCATTGATTTTTCCTTACTTAATAAATCATGCCCTAAAGACTGTTATCCTTTGCCTCGGATCGATGCGCTGGTTGACTCAGCCGTCAGTTTTCCTGTAATGAGGTTCTTAGATGCATTTTCAGGTTATCATCAAATCCGGATGCACACCCCCCCCCCCCCCCGACATCAAAGATGTTTGCTTCATCATAGGGTATGGGTGCTACTGCTACAAAATGATGCCCTTTGGCCTGACGAATGCAGGGGTGACATACCAGAAGATGATGGATAGGGTCTTCCAAGAATAGAAGTGGAGGAACCTGGATGTGAATGTAGATGACCTCGTGATCAAGACTCGGGACATGGACTCTCACCTCCAGGACCTGGGGGAGACCTTCACCAACTTGTGCAAATACAAGATGATATTGAACCCCCTGAAGTGCATTTTCAGGGCCATTAGGGGGAAGTTCTTGGGACATCTCCTCACCCCCATGTGGGTCGAGCCAAATCTCGACATGGTAAAAGCCATCATTTAGCTGGGGTTGCCTCGGAATGCTAAAGATGTAATGGCCTCCCCAGCCCACGGCTCGAAAGGACAGCCTCTGGCACCCGCAGCACCACGCTTGAAAGGGTTAAGCCTAACTAGGTGTGCAGACCATGTACCCAAACCCCTCTCCATCCACACACAGGTTGTTGAGACCGGGGATCGAACCCGAGACCTCCTTGATAAGGAGTTTTCAAACCACTCCCCATCACCAATTGAGGGGAGGCCGTTACAAAAGAGGTGCAACAGTTGATAGGGAAGCTGGCAGGATTGAGTAGGTTCCTCTCCCGGGCCGGGGAGAAGTGCTCCCACTTCTTCAAGACATTGAGGGGAGGCCAAAAATTCATGTAGACCGAGAAGTATGAGGAGGAATTCCAAGCCCTAAAGAAGCAGTTGACCCAGGATTCGCTGCTCCAAGGGCCGAAAGAGGGGGAAGACCTATATTTTTATCTCGGGTTTGGAGAGATGCCTTGAGCTCCGTCCTGGTTCGAGAAGGGGGGATGAAGCAGCTCCCCCATATATTATGTGATCCGAGTCCTGAGGAAGGCCGAGCTTCGCTATCCTATCTTAGAAAAGCTAGCCTTCGCTCTGGTCATCAAGGCTAGGAGGCTCTGACACTACTTCCAGGCACACTCCATCCGAGTGGTGACTGACCAACCCCTCCGCAACAACTTTGAGGGGGTGTAGTATTCAGGCAGGTTAGCTAAGTGGTTGGTGTAACTGAGTGAGTTTGACATTTCCTTCGTCACCCGCCTCTCCATCAAGGCCCAAGCAATGACCTACTTTTTGGTTGACTGCGTGGTCGAGGTGCCGGAGGAAGAACTCACTTATCCGTCTTCGTAGAAGGTGAAGGTAGACGGCGCTTTAGGGAAGAATTCCTTGGGGATAGGGGTAATCTTGGAAATTCCCCAGAGAACGAGAATCAAATAAACAGTGGTGATGCACTTTCCCATCACTAACAACCAGGGCGAATATGAGGCCGTAATAGCATTGCTGCGCCTGGTCAGGGAGCTGGGGGTGCTTAACGTGGAGGTCCTCGGTGACTCCATGGTGGTGGTTTCCCAGATCAATGGGGATTTCGAGGCAAGGGAGCCTACCCTCCAGTTATACTTAGCAAAGGTGAAGGGGGTCATCGGTATGTTCCAGACCTTCTCCATCAGACACATGCCCAGGGAGGAAAATGAATAGGTTGATCAACTGGTGAAGCATGGTCCCCGGGTGGGGTGTACCATCACTGATCTATTCTGCCCTTCTATTGAAGAGGGAGAGCTGATGGAGGTGGATCAACACCCCTCGAGGATGGACCCATTCATAACCTTCCTTTCCATATGGGAGTATCCGGAGGGGATGTGCAAAAAGAAGTTCAAATATAAGTTGGCATACTATCTACTCGGGGACGCGCAATTGTATCTGAAGGCTCTCTCTGGGTTATTTGCCCATTGTGCGGTCGAGAGGGAGGTGCAGAGAATCTTGGAAGAACTCCACTTCGGGTATTGTGGGAGTCACTCCGGGAGTTAGACCCTGGAAGGAAGGATCGTCAGGAAAGGGTATTTATGTCCTACCCTAGGCCACGACGTTGCAAAATTCTCCAAGAATTGTAATAAGTGCCAGTTGTTTTCCCCCCTCCAGCTGCAGCCTGCCCAGTGCCTCAAGTGCATCACGGCCCCCTAGCCCTTTGCAATTTGGGGAATGGATTTTATTGGACCCTTCCCCAAGGCTAGTGGGCAGAGGAGGTTCCTGTTGGTAATTATAGATTATTTCTTTAAGTGGTTGGAGGTGAAGGCGCTGGATAACGTGACCTCCCAAGTCATCAAAAATGTTGTTTGGGGCGAGATCATCTACTAGCAAGGGTTGCCGCAGGCCATCGTCACGGACAATGGTCCTCAGTTCTCTAGTGCAGAATTCATCACCTTCTGTGGGCAGCTCGGGTTGATCTCAGATTTGCCTCAGTACATCACCCTAGGTACAACAGGCAGTTGGAGCGGCAAATAAAATCATAGTGAACCTCCTGAAGAAAAATGTTAAAAACTTGATTGTGAGCTGGGTGGATCACCTTCCCTTGGTCCTTTGGGCTCTTAGGACCAACCCCAACACAGCCACATGGGAAACCCCCTTCAAGCTCTGCCATGGATGCGAGGAAGTACTCCCAGTAGATTTCGACGTCCGGACGCCTCAGGTGGTCGCGGCTTAGTAAAGCAGAGAAGAGTGGCAAGATGAAAATGAGGAGCTGCGGCTCTCCCTTGACATGGTGAAGGAGTTGCGTGATCTCTCTACCATCCAATAGGAAGAAGTGAAAAGAAGAATGGCTAAGTACTTTGACAAGCACATCAGGATAAAATTGTTCGCGGAAGGGGACTTGGTCCTGAAAAAGTTGGATGCAGCGGTGAGATCAGCTGTTGTGGGGAAGCTCAACCCCAAATGGGAGGGTCCGTATATTGTAAAAGAAACATTGAAATCAGGAGGGCACCTCCCCCAGAATGTGGAGGGAGAGACACTAAGTCTTGCTTGGAGCGGTGATGACTTGAAACATTTTTACCCTTGAGCCATGTAAGTCATGTCTCTCCTTTAATAGAACTTCTTGATGTGCCAATTCTCCTGCAGTGATTCATGTGAATGGGTGAAGTGTTAATTTGATAGACCCTGAGCCGATCCCGCTGTCAGGCTCTCACCTAGGTGACAGGGCTGGATGTCACTCGAGAGCGTCTACCTAGACCCCGAGCAGATCCTGCTGCCAGGCTCTCACCTAGCTGACAGGGATGGATGTCACTAGAGATCTACCCAGACCCCACACAGATCCCACTACCATTGTAACACCTCCATCGTCACATGAAATATAATAGAAGGTTCGATCGCAGCCCCACGCCATATTCCTCAGACAGTCGGGGACATTACTTATGAATATCAGAACCAGTATACACATCCTAACTCAGGGCATACTAGTGGAAGCATTACGAGATAAATTTGAACTGAGCTATCATGAATGTCCACTATATATAAATCATATATATATATATATATATATATATATATATATATATATATATATATATATATATATATATATATATATATATATATATATATATATATATAGATTACATACGTTTGAACGTAGGCCGGCCACATATGAAAAGTCACAAAACATTATTTTTCTTTGGCATTCGAGGGCCAGCTTAGCACCAGCAGCAGCAACAATAACAGCAAGGGCTTCAACCCATTTTTTTCTGCTCGGCTCTTGAGCACCTGCATAGGGACAATACACCGCAACGGTGGCAAATAAAGCAACGGTCAGCATTCAGCTGAACAATATATAATGACCCTACCCCTTACCCAGGGCAACGGTATTCCTTCCCTGCAGGCATAAAATTTCACAAGAAGATATATCATAGGATGTGCACTCACACACCATCAATATATCAAAAACATCGACCACACGGCCGGACGCTCCGTGCACTCAGGGCACATTCTCGGTGTACCGGAAAACCAGGGTCCCCCCATCGTTCTCAGGCTTCAAACCCAATGGTAAACTTGAGCACTCCTACTCCACGACCTACAACCAGAGACTTTAGTCTTAATGGAGAACAACCTAATACTCTCATAATGCGATCCTAACGAAGCTATGTTTTCAGGCATTCAAGTTAGACAACCATCACGCGGATACAGTTCAGCCTTTGCTCATTGCTCAAATTGCAAGTTCAATGTTTTGACTGACGCGGGTCGGCATCCTCTTGTTCGTTCGGCTTACTGGACTTTAAGAGCTCACATAACTCATAATAGCCACAATGCCCACCAAGGACTGGCTTCACAATCACAGGTTAGCTTGGAGCTATTTCCAGCGATAATCACTATCGCCCGGCATTAGCTACAGAACTCTCTTTCCATCCCCATGCCTAAACATAACTGGACCAAGCATCCAGAAATCCCTGTAGCCACCTGCAGTGCTAGAAACACTGGACTTTCATTACATACATGACATGCACTTTGCAGGTATTTTCTTGGAATTCCACTCCAGTACTTCCTGCGACTCAATTTCATAGGCACAACCAACCGACTCCACAAAATACTCATTTATACGCGGAGTCTTCTCCGGTGCGCAAAATAAAACATCACCAATCCAGACGAACTTGTGCAGATGGGCTTCTCACAGTATGAATATTCCGTACTACACATTTTCGGATCTATACGCAAGACCTCTTGGGGATATCAAGAATCAACCCAACAGAAATCCCTCAATATTCCATCTTTTGGTGGGGAACTTCTATTCATATGCCAAATAAGGACTTCACAAGTCCAAAGAAGAAAGATAGTTACCCTTGAAGATCTCTTTGGAGCCATGACCGTGACCTATGATACAGATGGAATTGATTAACACAACTTCCTCTCGGTGGATCTAGCGTTGACACATGATTACAATCACAAGCAAACCTTGGATCCATCTTCACACAGCTCCTGAACCTTCCTCTTCTTCCTTCCCATCAAAGAAAGGCTATGAGAAGATGAGAATAAAATCTCAAGTCCATCCTTATAAAGAAGCTACTGTCACGCGGTAACCACTACCACTGCATAGTAAATGAGGCGCTAACCGCTTAAACCAGTTGGCGCCGCCATCAGAGCTAGCTCCAGCGATAACATTTTAGCCCTTGGCGATAACCCGTTCGACTTTCGTCGATCGGTTAGCACGGCGCGGGAGCGCGTGGCAGTAACCCGTTCGACTTTCATCGATCGGTTAGCGCGGCGCAGTAACTCCTACTGCCCGGCGTTAGCGCTCTCGGTGATTTCTCAAGAGCGTTAAGTGCTCGAAAGCGTTGAGTGGATACCACGGCGCGCTGGCTTCACGGTACCCAATTTCAGCATTGAATGCCAGGTCATTTAAATCACTAAGCTACCGCCCGCGATAGGACTATTGCCATGCGGTAACCCCCAATGACTACTACTCCTTTTTGGGGTGTTACAACCTCCCCCACCTTAGAAAAATTTCGTCCTGAAATTTGCATACAACACCAAGCAACAACCAGTAATAATTCTAATACAACAAATAGTTTCTACTCAAAAAAAAAATATACAACATGTTAGGTAAACAACTTGGGATATTCAGGCCGCATGGTCTGCTCATGCTCCCATGTCAGCTCTTCATGGCCACAGTTGTACAACCGGACCTTGACCATCCCGATTGTCTTGTTTCGCAGCTACTTAACCGCTTTATCCTCGATCTGAATGGGCCTAACTTTCGTCATTAGCCCGGATTTGATTGGCACGCGATCATTGACAATTACTTGTGCTGGATCGTTCACGGCTTTCCGAAGTGATGATATGTGGAACACATCATGCAATCCACTCAATTCCTCTGAAAGAGGTAGCCGATAGGCAACTTCTCCAACTCGTTCTACTACTTCAAATGGGCCAAGATACCTTGGACTCAGTTTTTTCAAGTGCCGAATCCTGGATACACCTTTCAATGCTTTAATTTTCAGATATACATATTCGTCAACCGCAAACTCTACGTTTCGGTGCTTGGTGTTGTTGTATTTGGCCTGCCAGTCATGGACTATTAATAGTCTCTCATGAATAGAGCGTATAGTCGAATTCGCCTCTTCGACTTCCCTACGCTTGTAGAGCTTTGAGTCACCTGTTTCCTCCCAAGCTAAGGGTATACGACACTTCTACCACACAAAGATTCAAAAGGCACCATATTTATAATAGCTTGAGAGCTATTATTGTAGGAAAACTCCACCATATAGAGAAGATCTTCCCATCTCTTTCTGAAATCCAAGGCGCATATTCGGAGCATGTCCTCCATCGTTATGTTTGTCCTCTCAGTTTGGCCATCCGTTTGTGGATGAAAGGTCGTACTGAATTGTAATTTTGTCCCCAACAGTTGATGGATTATCCGCCAATATTTCAAAGTGAAGCGCCTGTCTCGATCACTTACGATGCTACAAGGAACACTGTGTAATTGTACTATTTTCTCAACATAAAGCCTCGCTAAAACTTCCACTAAATCGTCCCTATTATTTGGAATGAAGTGAGCCACTTTAGTCAACCGTTCCACGATCACCCCAACCGAATCATTACCGCGTTTAGATCTCGGCAAACCATGCACGAAATCCATTGAAATATCATCAAACTTACATTCCGAAATAGGTAGCGACTTCAGGAAACCTCCAGGCTTCTAGCATTCCGCTTTCACCAGGGCACAAGTCTGACATTTAGCCACGTACAGTGCTATGTCTTTCTTCAAACTTGGCCAACAGAACAATTTTTTCATATCATTATACATTTTTATGGTCCCTAGGTGAATTGAATATTCAGTGAAGTGAGCTTCGTACATCAACTCATCTCTTAACTTAACCATCTTCGGGATGCAAAACGACCATTTTTTCGCAAAAGGCCTTCGTCACTGGAGAATTGGCCATTTACTCCATCCACTGCATAGCGTTGCAAACTTTCATCAAGTTCCATTGCCCGCTGAACCCTGTCTGCAAGGTCATACTGTACCTCCATCGGGGTCAAGCACGCATTTGCTGTAGAATTCTTGTCAACACAAGAAATCTCTAAAGCCTCCAACTCCTGGATTAGACGCTTATCATGCATCTGCAACCAATTTGCCCTTGCTGGAGTCCTCCAACTCAAGGCATCTACGACCACGTTTCCCTTCCCGGGAGTATAGTGAATCTGGAAGGTGTAGTCCCTGAGGAACTCCATCCACCTTCGTTGTCGCATGTTCAGATCTTTCTGATCCAACAAATATTTGAGGCTCTTATGGTCCGTGAATATATCCACCTTCACGCCATATAAATAATGATGCCACAATTTAAGTGCAAAAGTCACCACCGCCAACTCCAAGTCATGGACGGGGTGGTTCCGCTCATGCACTTTCAATTAGCGTGAGCCATAAGTGATCAACTTTCCGAATTGAAGAAGAATGCAGCCTAAGCCGCTCCCTGACGTATCACTATAGCTTTCAAATCCATCTAAACCACACGGCGACGTCATGATTGGCGTTGTGGTCAAGCGACTCTTCAGCTCTTCAAAAGCTCGCGCGCACTCCGGTGTCCAAACAAACTTCTGATCCTTCCTCGTTATTGTGGTAAGAGACAAAGCGATCAGTGAGAAGTTTTCTATGAAACATATGTAGTTGCCCGCCAGTCCAAGGAAACTCCTGACTTCGGACACAGAAGACAACACTGGTCATTCCCGAATGGCTTTTATATTTGACGGATCCACCACAATGCCTTCTCCACTCACCACATGACCAAGAAAAGCAACCGATGACAGCCAAAACTCACACTTTGAGAACTTGACATAGAGCTTATTTCTCTTCAGGGTATGCAACACCATTCTTAAATGTTTCGCATGATCTTCTTTCGACTGAGAGTACACGAAGATGTCATCAATGAAGACGATCACAAACAAATCCAAGTACTCTCGAAATTTTCGATGCATTAAGTCCAAGATCACCGATGGCACATTACATAGCCCAAACGGTATTAACGTGAACTCATAATGACCGCAGCATGTTGCAAATACTGTCTTGGGAATGTCACCTTCCCGAATCATCAACTGGTAGTACCCAGACTTCAAGTCTAGTTTCGAATAGACAGTTGATCCCACTAGCTAATCAAACATGTCATCAATTCGAGGTATTGGATACTTGTTCTTCTCCGTCAGGTTATTTAACAAGCAATAGTTGATGCACAACTGCAAGCTACCATCCTTCTTCTTCACAAAGAGAACTGGTTCGCACCAAGGTGACATACTTGGGCGTATATAACCCTATTCCAACAACTCTTATAGTTGCACTTTCAGTTCCGCCATTTCCTTTGGCGCTACTCGGTATGGCGAGCGGGCCATAGCTTTAGCACCTGGCACCAACTCATCAAGGAGTCAATCTGTCGCTGTGGTGGTAACCTCAGAAGGTCCATTGGAAACACATCAACAAAATCTGACACAATCGGAACATCTCCCACACTGTATTTTGGCTCAACTGCCTCAATAAGCGTGAAGAACAACTTCGCGCCTTTCCGAACTGTCGTGACACTTGGAGAGCAGACATCAATGTCCGGCTCGATCCTCGCATACCAGCTAACTTAGTCTCTCGTTCGGTATTCTTCCCCAGTGTGACCTCCTTGGAATTGCATTTTATATAAGCATGTTGCTCCGAGAGCCAGTCCATACCAAAGATCACATCAAATTTCGATATAGGGAGCACAGATGCTTCTAATCTGAATTCCCGACTTCCTATTCGTACCTCCACAAAGCAAGCTCTATCCGCATGCATCACACATCCCTTTGGTAACAACACCTTCACACTATCTGCCACCAAACGAATCGGCAAATCGATCTGTGATATAAAATCCACAGTTAAAAACGAATGCAAAACACCCATATCAAACAGTGCTCTCATCGGATAGTCCCGAATCAAGACAAAGCCTAAGACAAACATATCATTATTGCATTGATGATACACAATCTACATACAAGGTGTGAAATACCAAAATCAATAACAAAGTATCTTAACTCATACTTGTGACAACGTCACTTTGCTTGATGTCCTCCTGTTGGCCAAGATTATAAACCCGGGGCTGCACCGGGGATGTAGAGGTCTCCGACACTGCCTTTCCCTTTTCTACATAAGACACTCCTGTCTTCTTCTCACCCTTAGGCTGTCTAACCCGACAGTCACAGGCTAGATGACCCACCTTACCACAGGTATAGCAAGCACGAGGGTCTTGCCTAGAAGTTGCTCCAGATGCAACACTCGAGGGAGTCTGTGAAGAAGGCTTGGCTCTCCCCATTTCCTTCGGTAGTTCGTCTTTCCTGGGTGCGGCACTTTGACCTCGGGCTTTGTCACAGCCATGCCACTTTTAGACTGATCCAGCTTCATGTCCTTCTCCAACGCACGAGCTGTATCAACCAATGATTGAAACCCCTAGTTCACCGAGCTTGAGAGCAGGAATCTCAACTCATCCCGCAACCCTTCGAAGAATCTATTAGTTTTATTTTCTTTGTCAACAAAGATCATTCCCGCATAACGCCCCAACCTTGTAAACTCATGCAAGTAAGTATCAACACTACTTTCCCCCTTAGTTAGACGCTGGAACTCATTCTCCATAGCGATGCGTTGAGCTGATGGCAAATTCTTTGCCAAAAACAGTCTCGAAAACTCCTCGATCGAGACTTCCGTCAGTTGTCTTCCTCTAAGTGGTGCAGCTCTATTTCATCCCACCATAACTGAGCCTCTCCTTCTAGTAAGAAGGTGGCCAAGGTGACTTTCTGTTCTTCCTCCATCCTTATCTCCGTCAATATTCGCCTGACGTGGGATAACTAATCCCCCGCCTGCATTGGGGATCCCACAACCGTAAACGTAGGAGGATTGAAGCTCATAAATTACATCAGCTGTCATTCAGCTGCTCGCGGATCAACAACAACCTCAACAGTTTCGGACCTCACACACACCTGTTCTGGAACCACCGCAGGCTGCGCCTGCCCAGTCGGCTATGCTTGGATCATAGCAAATAGCGCCTCAGCAACTAAACGTACTATCTCCACAAAAGGAGGAGGTGTGGGCACCTCAGCCGGTGCTGTTCTCTCAGCAGAATGTTGGGTCTCAGACTGCCCTGCACCACTTCGCGTCACCTATACGTGTAAAAGACGCACTTTAGCGACTTGGCAAAAGCAATAGCAAAAATATAGGAACGCGCAGGTTCCTCAAACAAGTATAATTACATTCCTTAGTAGACATTCTTGAGTTCATATATGTTATAACGGGTCGTACGTACATGTACACGCCACGCCGCAAAAGAATTCGACCACGAATTCGAAGGAGGAAAACCAAGACAAGCTGATACCAAATTGTAACACCTCCATACGTCACATAAAATACAACAGAAGGTCCGGCCGTGGCCCCACGCCATATTCCACAGACAGTCGGGTACATTACTTATGAATATCAGAACCAGTATACGCATCCTAACTCAGAGCATTCTAGCGGAAGCATTAGTGGTTAAATTTGAACTCAACTATCATGAATGTCCACTATATATAAATCATCATATTTATATATATATCTCATATGAATGTATACAAAGTACACCAAAGTGTTTGGCCTTAAGGCCTTCAAAGTTTTCTTCATACGTCTGGATTACATACGTCGGCATGCAGGCCAGCCAAAAACGAAAAGTCACATAATATTTTTTTTTCTTTGGCCTTCGAGGGCCAGCATAATAGCAACAATAACAACAACAAGGGCTTTAGCCCATTATTTTATGCTCGGCTCTCCAACACTTACATAGGGACAATCCACCGTAACGGTGGCAAACAAAGCAACGGTCAACATTCAGCTGACCAATATATAACGACCCTACCCCTTACCTGGGGCAGCGATATTCCTTCCATGCAGGCATAGCATTTCACAAGCAGATATATCACAAGATGTGCACTCACGCACCATCAATATGTCACAAACGTCGACCACATGGCCCGACGCTACGTGCACTCAGGGCACATTCTCGGTGTAACGGAAAACCAGGGTCCCACCACCGTTCTCGGGCTTCAAACACAACGGTAAACTTGAGCATTCCTGCTCCACGGCCTACAACCGAAGACTTTAGTCTTAATGACGAACAACCTAAGACTCTCATGATACGATCATAACAAAGCTGCTTTTTCTGGCACTCAAGTTAGACAACCATAACGCAGATACAGTTCAGCACTTGTCCGTTGCTCAATTCACCAGTTCAATGTCTATACTGACACATGTCGGCATCCCCTTATCCGTTCAGCTCACTGGACTTTAAGAGCTCACATAGCTCACAATAGCCACAATGCCCACCAAGGACTGGTTTCACAATCACAGGTTAGCTAGGAGCTATTGCCAGCAACAATCACTATCTCTCGACATTAGCGACAGAACTCTATTTCCGTCCCTAGCCCTAACCATAACTGGACCAACCATCTAGAAATCCCTACAGCAACCTGTAGTGCCAGAAACACTTGACTTTCGTAGCATACATCACATGCACTTTGCGGGTATTTTCCTGAAATTCCAATCCAGTAATTCCTGCTACTCCATTTCACAGGCACAACCCACCAAATCCACAAAATACTCATTTATATGCGGAGTCTTCTCCGGTGCGCAAAATAAAACATCACCAATCCAGACCAACTTGTCCAGATGGTCTTCACATGGTATGCGTATTCCGTACTACATATTTTCGGATCTATATGCAAGACCTCTTGGGGATATCAATAATCAACGCAACGGAAATTCCTCAATATTCCACCTTTTGGTCGGGGAAATCCATGCATATGCCAAATAAGGACTTCATATGTCCAAGGAAGAAAGATCGTTACCCTTGAACATCTCTTCGAAGACATGACCGTGATCTATGATCCGGATAGAATTGATTACCATAACTTCCTCTCCGTGGATCTAGCGTCGACTCGCGATTCCAATCACATGCAAATCTTGGATCAAACTTCACACTACTCCTGGAGGTTCCTCCTCTTCCATCCCAGAAAAGAAAGGATATGAGAAGATGAGAATAAAATCTCAAGTCCATCCTTATAAAGATGTACGCTCTCGAGTGACATCTTGCCCTGCTAGCTAGGTGAGAGCCTGGCAGCGGGATCTGCTCGGAGTCTTGGTAGACGCTCTCAAGTGACATCGAGCCCTGCCAAATAGGGGAGAGCCTGTCAGCGTGATCTTCTTGGGGTCTAGGTAGATGCTCTCGAGTGACATCTAGCCCTGCCAGCTAGGTGAGAGCTCTCACCTGGCTGTAACACCCCAAAAAGGAGTAGTGGTCATTGGGGGCTACCGCGTGAAGATAGACTTTTCGCGGGCGGTATCTCGGTGATTTAAATGACCTAGCACTCAATGCTTAAATTGGGTACCGTGAAGCTGGCACATCGCAGTAGCATCTTAATGATTTTTACCACTCAACGCTTTCGAGCACTCACCACTCTCGAGAAATTGTCAAGAGCGGTAATGCCAGGCGGTAGGAGTTACTGCGCCGCGCTAACCGATCGACGAAAGTCGAACGGGTTACCGCCAAGCACTACCTCGCGGTGCTAATTGATCGATGATAGTCGAACGGGTTATCGCCAAGCGCTAAAATGTTACCACTAGAGCTAGCTCTGATGGAAGCGCCGGCTGGTTAAAGCGGTTACCGCCTTATTTATCGCGCGGTGGTTGTGGTTACTAGGACCTCGAGTAGATCCCGTTGCCAGGCTCTCACCTAGCTGATAGGGTTGATGTCACTCGATGGCATCTACCCTGACCCCGAGCAGATCTCGCTTCCAGGCTCTCACCTAGCTGGCAGGGCTGGATGTCACTCGATGGTGTCTAACCAGATCCCGTGCAGATCTCGCTGCCAGGCTCTCACCTAGCTGGTTGGGTTCGATGTCACTCGAGAGCATCTAACCAGACCTCGAGCAGATCCCGCTACCAGGTTCTCAACTAGCTAGCAGGGCTAGATGTCACTCGAGTGCATATACCCAGACCACGAGCAGATCCCGCTGCCAGACTCTCACCTAGATGACAAGGCTGTATGTCACTCGAGAGCATCTACCCAGACCCCGAGTAGGCTCCATTGTCAGGCTCTCTCCTAGCCAGCATGGCTAATGTCACTCGAGAGAGTCTACCCAGACCCCGATTAGATTCAACTACCAGGCTCTCCCCTAGCTGGCATGGTTGGATGTCACTCGATGGCGTCTACCCGGACCTCGAGCAGATCCCACTGTCAGGCTCTCACCTAGTTGGCGGGGCTGGATGTAACTCGATGGCATCTACCCAAAACCCGAACAGATCCCGCTTCCAGGCTCTCACCTAGCTGGCAGGGCTGGATGTCACTCGAGAGTGTCTACCTAGACCCAAAGCAGATCCCACTATCATGCTCTCACCTAGGTAGCAGGGCTGGATGTCACTCGAGAGTGTCTACCTAGACCCAAAGCAGATCCCACTATCATGCTCTCACCTAGGTAGCAGGGCTGGATGTCACTCGATGGCATCTACCCGGACCCCGAGCAGACCCCGCTGTCAGGCTATCACATAGATGACAGGGCTGGATGTCACTCGATGGCATCTACCCGGACCCCAAGCTCTTCCCTCTTCCAGGCTCTCACTTAGCTAGCAGCGCTGGATGTCACTCGATGGTGTATACCAGGACCTCGAGCAATTCCTGCTGCCAAGCTCTCACCTAGCTGGCAGTGCTGGATGTCACTTAGGGGAGTCCTACCCTCTCCAAAATATTACTTGGGAAATTTTTCTTTTTTCTAAAAACAAGAAGAGAATCCTCACAGGGTAGTCAGGCCTTATGGGACCAGGTCAGCAATGGGGTGACGAGTTGAGTCCTTGGCACTCGCTGAAAAAGGCGAGCTCTAGTAGGGCACTCCAACTCCCTTCAGTTTTACTTTGAATTTTTTGGTTATTTTGGGCTTCACATTAGCGAAAAGGGAGGCTGCTCGCGAGCAAGCTGGGGGTGGCGAGCCCAGTGCGGCGAGTGGTCCACCACCAGATCGTCTAGGGCTAGCAAGCTCTAAAGATCTACTCATGGGTGAGAGTCATAAAGTCGATTCTAACGGCATGATCTATGCACGCGAGGTCTCCCGAGGAGTAGAGCGAGCAATCGAGTACGTCACAGCAAGGAAGCCTAGAAAAAAAGAAAGAAAAAGTGAAGACAAAGTTCATATCAAAGCTGTTTTCATTTATATAATGTTATTACAAAAAGAGGAGCTCACCTCCGCGATGTTACAAAACGGGGGAGGGGGGGGGGGAGGAGTTATACTGAAAAAAGAAAAGGGCGCGGGTCAGCTCTCGCCTCCCTCCCCAGACTGGCGGTCTTCGCCCACTCCTCCGGATAGAACATCTTTGAAGCCCTTCCCGAAGAGCAGGTTGAAGCTGTCCTCCTTCTCGCTGGGCGACATGGGCGGGAACAGACGGCATAAGGTCCCGGGACGTGATCTCTTCACAGCCCTCCACCTGCAACGCCGTGACTTTCATCATTTAAAGGGGGCATTCAGTGGACTCGATCGTGTTGACCCGCATCCGTTCAGTGACATCGGGCTCGCCAAAGATCCTCGGCCTCTTGTACTAGAAGGGGGACTCGCTGCTGCCCGGGGGGCAGAGGATTTCCGCTTGGCGGAGGATCTCACAATGAAGGCCCTTATTCTTCTCTTTCAGTGCCCCGTTCTGCTCCTCCAGCCCGGCAAGGCGAGCCTCCAGCTCGGTGGAGCGGACACGCAGTTGGTTGTTCACTTCTTCCAGCCCAGTGGTGTGAACCTGCAACTCATAAGCGACATTGGCATCTGGAAAAATGTTAGAAACGAACAAAAAACAAACCGGAAGTGGTTTAATAGAAACTTTATTATCTGAAAAAGGTATCTGTTACAAAGGTATGACCTCCCTTATATAGAATGGAGGAGAGAAGAGAGAATATATGTAAGAGATGTGGGACTAAAAATTTACATGACACAAGCGGACTATACAGACACAAACCGCACATTCCGCGCGGTTAGACAGAAGGGCTAATCGCTTGGCTATTACCAGAGAGAGAGAGAGAGATCGCCATGGGAGACCGCCAGACCGTCCGGTCTCCAAGTCGCCAGAGTCAAACCGCTAGACCGCTTGGACCTCAAACAACAACACACAACAACCAAACCACTGAAGGGTAACTGCAAAACCGCACGGTCATCAACCCGCCAAGCCAGACCTCCAGACCGCCCGGTCACCAACTTCAACACTCCCCCTCAAGCTGGAGCATATGTATTGATCATGCCCAGCTTGTCACAAATATGAAGGAACTAGGCAGATAGTGGCTTGGTGAAGATGTCAGCCAGCTCTTTATCTGAAGTGATGAAGTGAGTGCAAATTAGTTCCTTCAGAATCTCTTCACCAATGAAATGACATTCGACCTCAATGTGCTTGGTTCTTTCATGGAAGACCGGATTTTTGGAGATATATATAGCAGCCATGTTATCACAGAACATAGGTAGAGGATGGTTGTACACCTCTCCTAAATCTAGCAGGAGAGCCCGTAGCCACTTTAACTCACAAGTGGTCGATGCCATACTACGATACTCTGCTTCAGTACTGGACCTGGAAACAACCGACTGCTTCTTGCTCTTCCAGCTCACCAGATTTCCCCCAACAAAGGTGCAAAAACCCGAGGTTGACTTGCGATCCCCTTTGTCATCAGCGTAACTCGCATCTGAGTATGCTTCAACCCTCAGATGATAATTCTTTTGAAAGAGTAATCCTTTCCCAGGCGCTGCTTTGATATATTCCAAGATCCGCAAGGCAGATTGAAGATGACACTCCCGAGTAGCTTGCATAAACTGGCTTACCTTGCCAATAGCATAGGAGATGTCAGGTCTGATTACTGTGAGATAAATGAGTTTGCCCACCAGACGCCGGTACCTCGTAATATCGGATAGAAGAGGCGAGTCATCTGTCCAAGTTTTGTCTTCTCCAGTAGTCATAGGACAACGGGCAGGTTTAGCACCTGTCAATCCTGCCTCCTTTAAAAGATCAAGGGCATACTTCCTTTAGGAAAGAACCTTGGAGTTGGGATTCCTAGAGATTTCAATCCCCATAAAGTACTTCGGAGATGCCATATCCTTTGTGATCAGGTGTTGACGGAGGTGTTTCTTTGTCAACGTTACCCCCTCCTGGTCATCGCCAGTAAGAAGAATGTCATCGACATAAACTGTAAGAAAAACCATACCAGAGACGGTTTTTCGAACAAATAAGGAGTGATCGGCCGAGCTTCTTGTAAAACCAATGACCGCAACAATGCCGCTAAACTTGTCAAACCAGGCACGCGGACTTTGCTTGAGGCCATAAATAGCCTTCTTCAGTCGACATACACGTGTCTCCCCCTAAGCAACATACCCCAAAGGTTGCTCCATATAAACAGCTTCCTGTATATCACCGTAGAGGAAAGCATTCTTAACATCTAGTTGCGAAATCGGCCAGTCCTGGTTGACAGCCACGGAGAGAAGGACCCGTATGGTGCTGAGACGAGCAACGGGAGAGAATGTATCGAAATAATCAACAACATAGGTCTTAGTGAATCCTTTAGCCACCAGGCAGGGTTTTTAGCGATCCACACTGCCATCGTGGAGGAATTTCACCACAAAAAACCCAGCGACAGCCAACAACATCTGTGTTAACAGGAGGAGGAACAAGAGTCCAGGTACCCCGTTCAGTGAGAGTAGCGATCTCTTCATCCATGACAACCTTCCAATGTGGAATGGTAAGAGCTTCCTGATAGGAACGTGGGGTGGAAGTAGAAGAGATAGCCAGAGCAAAGTCCCTACGAGCAGGCGTTAAACGATCATAGGAAACAACAGCAGCAAGAGGATGCTGGGTACAAGCCCGAACCCCTTTGCGAAGGGCAATGGGGAGGTCTAGGTCAGCAGGTACCTCAGTATCCGGAGCATCCGCTGTGGATAAAGCTGGCCCGAGAGAAGAGAGCGATGACATCGAAGAGGAGGAAGGTGGAGTAGGAGAGGGGTAAGATGGTGGAGATAGTGGAGATGATGGAGATGGTGGAGATGGCGGAATAGTAGTAGGAGTTGAGAGAATATGGGGGTCGGTGAGAGAAGGAGGATTAGCAGGAGTAGAGGAAGAAGCGAAAGAGAAGTAAGATGCATTTTCAAAGAAGGTAACATCCGCAGAGACAAATTATTTGCGGGTGACGGGGTCAAAGCAACAATAACCTTTCTGAGTGGGAGAGTACCCCAGAAAGATACATTTGGTGGACTGAGGGGAGAGTTTGTCGCGGGTGGTAGAGGGAGCATGCACAAAGGCTGTGCATCTAAAGATACGTAAAGGAAGAGGAAAGGTTTCTTTGCCCGGATAGAGAATGGAGAAAGGAGTTTGACCATGGAGAACGGTGGAGGGAATGTGATTGATAAGATAGCAAGCGATGAGAACAACATAGCCCCAGTAGGAGCGAGGGACATGCATTTGCGTAAGTAGAGTGCGAGCGAGATCAAGGAGGTGACGGTTTTTGCGTTCCGCCACTCCATTTTGTTGGGAGGAGTAAACGCAACTGGTTTGATGAATAATCCCATGTTGCGTATAAGAAGAGGAAAAGGCTTGACTAAGATATTATTTTGCGTTATTCGAGCGTAAGATTTTAATGGAAACTTCAAACTGAATTTGAATTGAATGATAAAAGGATGTCCATATATCAAAAAGTTCAGAATGGTCTCATAAGAGATAGACCCAAGTACAGCGAGAAAAGTCATCAATGAACGTAACAAAGTAAGAACTACCCCGCCCAACGGTAAAGGTAGGAGTAGGACCGCAGATGTCAGAGTGAACAAGATCAAACGGACGGGTAGATCCACGATCTTGCTTTGGTGGAAAGGAAGAGCGGTGATGCTTGCCAAGTTGACATGTGTCACAATTAATAGGAGGATGTTGGGAAGGGAGGTGGGGGAGAAGTTGGCGAAGAAGGCGAGGGGGGGGGGGCATGACCAAGGCGAAGATGCCATTGGAGAAGATCTGTAGAGGATGAGGAGAAGGCAGATAGAGCAGAGACGTTGTCGAGAAAGTAGAGGCCGCCACTCTCAGTCCCAGTAACAATCGTCCGTTGGGAGGACGGATCCTGAAAAGTATAAAAGGTAGGAGTGAATGTGACGGTGCACTGTAGTTGCTTGCATAAAGAGGTAACCGATAATAACTTGCAAGAAAACTGGGGCACATAGAGGGTATCTGGAAGGCAGAGAGACGGAGTGACTTGAACCATGCCCGTCCCATTGACCGGGGAGGGAGAACCATCCGCAACTATGAAAGGGGGCAACCGATCATGTGTGTCTAGATGAGAGAAACATTGAGGATTGCCTGTCATATGATTTGTAGCACCAAAATCGATCAACCATCGTCCGCGGGTAACAGTATGGGAACTACCAGAAGAGATGACCACCGAGGCGGATGGCTCGGAGGAAGTGGAATCCATTGAAGAGAGACGGCGAGAAAACAGCAAGTCACGGTAGATAAAACAAGTCACAAGCCGGTCGGACAAAAGCAGGTCGCGCAGCGAGGAAGGCCGCAACGGTCAGAGAACAGATTTGCAGCGGTCACAGTGACAACACACCAGCGGACTCGACCCAGAAGCAGAGCAAAGTAGGGAAGGAAGTCGACTGGCCCGAGGATGGCCGTGCAAGTAGGAGAGGAACAAGTCGTACGACAAAAGGATAGGCCGTGGCTACTAGTAAGCAGGAGCGGCTAGAAGGAAACAGGTTTCAACGCCGAAGGAGGAGGCGAGGAAACAAGGTCGCAGCGACTAAAAACATGGCGAGGTGACTAAGAAGATGAGCGGCTAGGCATGGAGAGCAACAAGCTGCGCGAACAGGGCAGCGGTTAGAAGAGGACACAGGCCGCGAAGACAGGTCACGGACAGAATAAACAAGCCGCGAGATCAAAGAGCGCGCACACAATCAGGAGGAAAGGACTGAGTCCTCTGATACCATGTTAGAAATGAACCAAAAACAAACCGGAAGTGGTTTAATAGAAACTTTATTATCTGAAAAAGGTATCTATTACACAGGTATGACCTCCCTTATATAGAATGGAGGAGAGAAGAGAGAATACAAATAAGAGATGTGGGACTAAAAATTTACATGACACAAGCGGACTATACAGACACAAAACGCACAAGCCGCGCGGTTAGACAGAAGGGCTAACCGCTCGGCTATTACCAGAGAGAGTGTGATTGCCATGGGAGACCGCCAGACCGCCCGGTCTCCAAGTCGCCAGTGTCAAACCGCTAGACTGCTTGGACCTCAGACAACAACACACAACAACCAAACCGCTGAATGGTAACTGCAAAACCGCGCGATCATCAACCTGCCAAGCCAGACCGCCAGACTGCCCGGTCACCAACTTCCACCAAAAATAAAAAGGGTAAACGAACTTATAACAGAGAAGGCAGCAAAATCCTAAGTAAAAAGAGAGAGAATAAACCTGGTACTTACCAACCTGCCGACGGCTTGGGCGAGTAATTTCTCAGCGATGCTGAGCTGCCTCGCCAGGTCGACAGCTTTGTCATTGCCGATGTCGGCACCTGCTCCGATTTCTACATATGGTTGCCAAAGTTGAAGTCACGGTGGATCATCATATGGTGCAGCTCTATAGCCCGCATATGGGCTTGCATGCCCTCATGGCCGAGCTGTCGTAGGGTCATGCCCTTGTAGCCCTCGACATCCTGACGCCCATAGAGGTCGAAGCCGAGAGCATAGGCATGGCCAGTGGAGAGCTGACGGTCGGTACATGAAGGGTGGAGTGTGGATATGGAGACTCGGTGGGTCAGCTCGTCCCACTGAACCATGCACTCGCTGACCCAGTCTTTCCACCTTCCCCTGATGCCAAAAAGGGGTGGCCCTTCGGCATGCTGGTTGCCTTATTCATAGAACGGGGAGAATAGGACTCGACACCCACCTGCCCCTTGCCGAGATCACCTTCAGCGAGCTCTCCGGCGACCCATCCGGGGTAGTCTCGGTCAAGGTCATGTATTTTGGCTTTTGTTGTTGTTATTGCTGTCTTACCACCAGGATTACTGGAGACCTCTTCATCTTATTTTGCGGTGGCTAGCAGCGGGGCGAGCTTGTCCCCGCAGGGTCAGGTCGCTTCTTGCTGTATGAGGGCTTGGGTGAGACCAGCTCATCTCGACAAGCGGCTGCGACCGTCTTCTCACTTGTGAGTGGGTCAGGGAATAATCCCGACTTTGCAAAAGGCAGGTTCGTGGGAATCAATACCTCCACTGCATGAAAAAACTTAGTTGAAAAAATTCTATGGAATTTGGCAAGCTGAGCAAGAAGAAAAAGAGAAAGTACCTTCGTCGGGAAGGAGGGGGAGGAGCGATTCGAGGCCCCTTCACAGGAAGGTGACCTCGAAGTCTTTGTGGAGGAAGAATTTATTGAGCTCGCCGTCATTGCCAGACACGGCGGGGGGTCGGTATACTTCCTCGCCTTTCTGCTGGGCCGAGTAGGGGATGTTGTTGAGATCTCCCTTGATGAAGACGATCGTGGTCATCCAATTGTGATGCTTGTTTGCAATCTCGCAAACTTTGATAAATGAGCACCCAAAGTAGGCGACGCCATCTGGGGTCGCCTTGTAAGATAAGAGTTTCCTGAAAATGGTCATGTTGAACTCTATTCGCTCCCGACTGAGGATGCACGCGAACACCACCATCATAGAGATGACGTTCGAGTTGAGCTGCACGGGCACCGTGCCATAATACTTCAGTATTTGGCGGACTTCCGGCCAAAGTGGTAGGCGCAACCCCACCTTTAAATGCGAGATGGGGATGGTGAGCTCGTCAGAGTAGAAGGTGTTGATGGCTTCACACTCCCTGGGTCGGCGCGCCTCACAGCCAGGGGGCGCGTAGTCAGTTACAAACTCCGCGAGTTCTGCTTCGGTCATGTTCCCTTCAAAGAAGCAGTTGTCAGTGAAGTATTGGGCGCATTTGGAGCAGCCGTTGTCATCGGGGTTTGTCTTACCCATGCTCGCGGGAAGGTTATAACGCAAGTACGAATGGAGAGAAGGTAAGAAGAGGGGATATGAAGGCAATATACACGGTGTTTTGTGGTTGGTGAGGGGGCATATTTAAAGAAAAAGAATTCAAAGGCCGAGTGACCGATCAGTCCAGCTCGCGTGGCCCAGCTCGCCAACACCAGCTCGCCGACTTCTGAGGCTTGTCCCATCACATGCCGAGTTGAACCAAGAGGGTAATATGTTATTCAAATAACAAGCATTGAAATCTAAAAAATATTTCAAGTTATTACAGCCCAAGGGCGAATACTGTTCAAATATATGAAAAGAAAAAGGAACAAGTTCAATATGCGCGAGTTGACGAGGTAAGAGGTGAGTGCCGGTAGGCTTAGTAGTGGAGCCATTTTTATCCACCTCTGCCTCGCGTTCCCTTCCTCGCAGGTTGCCGCGAGTTGTGGAGCTCGCGATGATGCAGTAGCCCCGAGCCGACCCCTCTCGATTGGCCTAGCCAGAGGACCACGTTCTGGCGACCTCTGCCGGGCTGCAGCCCATGCACCCAACCCATGACCGCACCTATTCTTAGTGCGGTGGGATGTTGAGGTGCAGTCTCGAACCCAGCCCCCAGCTCAGTTGGTGATGAGAGCTTTTAGGAAAGCTCTTTATCATGGGGGCGAGGGTTCGAGACCCCGCCTCAACATCCCTCCACACTGAGAATAGGTGCGGTCATGGGTGGGGTGCATGGCCTGCAGGCCGGTAGTTGGCCACCGTATAAGAGCCAAGCCACTGCATCACGCGAAACCGCCCTAAGTTCCTCTAGGCGGTCTGGAGGCTCTCATTGATCTCGTCCAAGAACTGGGAAGGGGACATCACGTCGCCTGCCGGGTTGCCCCTCACCTCATCCGTGAGCCTCACATAGTCGTACTGCAGCATCTCGTTGCCCCATGTACCTTGCACAACCCGTGCACTAGCTTTTTGAAGAGCCCGATCCCCCTCCTCGTCAGCTCGCCGTTCTCCACTTCGGAACCCAAGAAGGAGTCCAGCGAGCTTAAAGAATGGAGGGGTGAGTAGCGGATCTGTCCCGAAAATTCGTCAGCCTCAGACTGGCTAGGAAGAGCTGCAAAGACAGTCAAGCATCAGTACGAAAGGCGAGTAACCCAAGAAAATTACGGGACAAGAACCGCTGAAGGTCAGTCTACCTAACGAGCTCGGCATCCCCAAGAAAGTGTGGGGTGGGGGCAGGCTCAGATTCTTGCCACAGTGATGTGAAAATATTCGCAAAGAAAATAAAAACCGAACAAGTAATCCAACGAGGTAACTATACCTATCGAAATGCAGCTACGGGACACATGTGTCGTATTAAAATCCGGGAACCTTCGAGTAATCTTACTCACGCGAAAACTATTATCCTATCGAAGATTGTTCTAGGGTCTAAGAGAATGCTAAATGCAATTAAGAAGAGAAATATTACGCTAACAAGGGAAATGCTTGCGGTTAAATAAAGAGCTACTAAAAGCGATTACAACGAGGGGTTAAGACGATGATAAAGAAGAGAACTCGATCGAGAATCACATCGGCTAAAGTCGATTAAATATGCGATAATAAACCGTAACTTAATAAGGTAAAATCCATGACCGTGGAGGTTCCATAAGCATGAACACGCTTCTCTCAAAGTCGTGCCCACCTGAGTTTAGGAAGGACCGACCGAACTCTCATCCAAATCGGAGACCTAAAGCTCGCTTTATGTTGTTAACCACTCTATTAGATTTCACTCCAATGTGACAGATTTAACGTCTTCCTCTCTCAAGGGGTGCGTGTAACTCTCTATACTCTTGAGCATTCACTTCAAACTACGAGCCTCTCGGCTAGCTAAGAATGAAAACAAATATGGAAATTATATATCGATGATATAACTCCAAACATGATTTTTTCAAGAGTAAATCAAAAGTCTAAGCCTTACAAAGAAAGTGCAAACTAGAGCATCATAACTTAATCAACTCAAACCTCAGATCATCAAGATCGAGTACAAGGAGGATTAGTTACTTATGGTGCAGTGGTGGAAGAGAGATGAGTAAAAATGCATTAAGAAAAGTAATAAAAGGGCATACTTTTTATTAACACTGAAAGACAACAAGAACTTGAAAATAGAAGATTACAAGTGCTGGAAATGAGAACCTATGCTAGCATTAACATTTAGCTACTCAGCAATTACAACAACTAATACAAAAAGAGTAAACTAAGCTAGATTAAAAAGCTTAAGATGAGGAGGGAGAGGAGAAGCATGGAAAGTAACAAGAAAACTACAAGAAAACTAAAGTGCAGAACCTCCCCTCTCATTCCAAAAACTGGCTCGGAACCTTGGAGATGGGCTCAATTTATAGAGTTTTTCGGGTTGGGTCACGCCCCCCTTACACGCCCGGGTCAGGGGTGTACCTGGGCGTGACACATTCAGTGCGACTTTTTTTGCTGAAATTAAATGCTGGAGGTGACAGCCGTCGTAGTTGAATTACACACCCATATGTCACGTCCGACCCGAGCGTGTAAGGGGGGCATGACCCATTCGGTGCGATATAAAAACTAGCTAATCATAAAAAGTGACAAATCCAAAAAGTTTTAATCATGCTTACACAAGTACTATGCGAAATTCCAAGTAGGAAGAATGTGAAATGTAAACCTAAAGTAGTTACTTTGGCAGGGTTTAACAATTTATAAACTTTACTAACGAAAATAAATCATCCAAAATTTTAAGAAAATTCTATAAATAAATTTAAGTAATGCAACAAAATGAAAAAGAACATTGAGTTGTTAATAGATCCAAAAGACATATTATAACTATACCAATCAAATAAAAAAAATATAATTCCAATCCAAAACTTTACTAATCTACTTTTCTTCTTTACTTAGCTAATAAACAAGATTCAAATACATGAATCAAAAGGGATTATTAGGTCTGAAACGTTTGGTTTAGGATTATGATTACGAGTGGAATTCAATGATAAACAAGAAGTCTTTAAAATAACACTAAACCAAAATAAAGAGTTTCAAAAAATTTTATCAAAATTAAATATTTTTCTTTCTTTTTTTCATTTTTTCCCTTTTTTTTCTTTTTCTTTCTTTCTTCTTTTTTTTTCAAAACAAAATAAACCCCAAAAATAATTTTCTTTTCAATTTGAAATTGGCCAAACAAGAGTAAGTACATCTTTTGAGCATAAATTTTTCAAAAAGTTCTCCAAAAATAAATCACAAAAATAACCCTATCATAATCATGAAATTTTTTGATGAAACTCAAAAAGGCTAGTGTGATTAGATAGGTTGAAATATTTAATCTTTGGTGAAAATGAATTGATAAGTGGAGCTAATCAATTAAAAACGGAAAAAGGCACAAAAGCAGCTAACTAGGGGTAGAAAAATTTTTAGGTTGTCAAGAAAGATCAAACGAAAATAAAAACGGCCTAAATCATTTTCATGCTTCTAAATTTATTTAAAGCATAAGCTTTGAAAAATTTCAAAAAACAAGTCCTAGATAATAAATAAAGACTAATGAAATTATCTTGAAAATAGAAATAATAAGCGACTTGGATCGTTCACATCTACTACGCTAATCAAAAGTTGACATTACAAAAATTATCCAAAAACAAAAGGAACAATAGTGGATGAAAGATTTTCGAGAAAGTAAAGAAAATAAAGTACAAAAACATAATAAAAATGCGAGTTTTAGTAAAACATTTCACGTTAACATGCTACCGTGAATTAGAAACACAGCTAGGCTAACATTTTACTTATGAAATATAATTAAAAATAATGATTATAAAGATTATAATTGGCTAAGTTATTTATATGAAATTTTGAGAAAAACAAAACAAAAATAGTGGGTACTATTGAAATACCAAAATCAGTTTAAAATAACATATATATATATATATATATATATATATATATATATATATATATATATATATATATATATGAAATATATCTCTTTTTTGGATTGTTGAGAAATTCTCTTTTTAGTATTTTTAATCAAAATATATATTTTTTTATTTTGATTTTTAAAGGAAACAAAAATAAAGACAAGAGAATGAGAAAATTCTCCCCCATGCTTAAAATAGACATTGTCTTCAATGGAGAAAGAGGGGTATGAGAGAGAAAAAAACTAAAACATAAATAATGTACAGAATTGAAAAACAGGTACTTCCCCGAATTTATGCATCGCGAATGTTAAGTGATGTGTTGGATCCCTAGTTGGATTTGGGCTAGGTTTACTAAACTAGGATTATTGACCCAACATGTATAGTTAGGGTCATGTTTGTGTCCTAGAGTCTAGGCCATGTCCTTAGAGTCAACATTGCTTGGACCAGCCAACAACAGACTGTAGAAGACTCAAGAATTAGAGAAAAATAAGTTTTAGGAAAGTGAGTTCGACGTTCGTCGAACTCAGCTCGACGAAAGTCGTGCTTAGCTCGATGAACTCAGAGACAATTCTCTGAGCTAAGCTCGACGAACTTGATTCTCAGGTCGACGATTCTGGATGCTCTACTTCAACATTCTAAGTCCAGAATCATTTTACTGAACTCTAGTCGATGAATTCATGTTCTCTGCTCGACGAACTTAGACCACAGTATTGACAAGTTTTACCAAGTAGCAGTCAGCAGTTCTTAGGTCGACGATCTTGTATCTCAGGTCGACGAACAACAATTATCTGGTCTACGAACATGACTTCTCAGCTCGGTGAACTATGGACCCAGGTCGATGAATTCTGTTCTTTGCTCGACGATTTCTGTACAGATGTAGACCTGGACTTTTCCTTCCTTCTGTCCTTATTTTATTGCAGTAATTCCTGAATAATCAATGCTTAATATTCTCTGAATATTATCGTTAGAAGCAGCATTGATTATCATATTCATCAGGAAAATTACTTGTCATTTTTCAATGGGACAGTTGGGGAAATAAATTAATGCAATCATTCTCAAGGCCGACAACAATCAGTGAAGGAATTCAAAAATTCAAAGGACAATTTCATAGAAAATATAAAAGGGATTTCTTCCTCCTTCTCGAAGTGAGACAACAAGCAATAACACAGATATAGAGTCAAGAAACAAGAAGCCCAGGAAAGAAAAAGAATTCAAGATACTGAAGAAGAAGAAGAACATCCATACAAATCAAGATTCTTCTTCATTCTTCATTCCAGGATTCTTCAAGGATAGTAAACCTTTATCAGTCAACAAGTTCCTGGATCTATTCTGGTCAAGGTTAAAAGATTGAAGACCTACTCACCCTGAAGCAAAGCTCAATATTCCTGAACAACTCAATAACTCAGGGGGAGCTTTGTTAACATCAAAGATCCACTAGTCTTCTCAGTTGTATTTGAGAATGAGAATACACCATCATTCTCTCACCCCCCCCCCCTCACTATACAAAGGGTTCTTTAACTCCCTTTAAAAGTTATTCCTTGGTTGCAAGTCACCTGATCAAAAGACTTGGGATTGGTTTTTGACCAACTGATCAAAAGCTCATTGGTGGCAGTCGACTGATCAAAAACCTGAGTGGATTACTACCAGGGTGTTAGAAGAGTCGATGTACCAAGGTTGGGGAACTACTATAAAAATTCTTGTGTTATCTGGTTGCCCTCTTTCTTTTGTTTTTGCTGTGCCTGTGCTAGTTAGATTTGCTGTGCCTGTGTTAATTAATTTATTATTGCTGTGCCTGTAGTAGATTAGGTTATCTTAGATTGCGCTTTTACTTACATTAAATATTGATATCAAATAGCTGCTATACTATAAAGTTTTTAATTAACAGCAAAAAGCTTTAAAGTTTTAAAGATACTTTATTAACCCCCTCTAGAGTATATCAGATCTAACCCTCTCTTTCAATTGGTATCAGAGCAGTGTTTCTTTGGTTGTACAAGTTAACCCTTGAAGCAAAAGATCCTATGTTAGATCTGACCTTTTATTTTCCTTAGATTTATATACACAGCATGACACAAAACAAGGACTATGCAAGCACCAGACCTCCAATGTAAAACTTAAATAAGTTTGTCATCTGGAAGGAAAGAATTAAACTATATATCAATTCCATTAATGAGGACATCTACAACTCTATTTTGACAGGTCCACCTCAATCAACTACCTCTACATCTACAACAACCTCAGGCACAAATGCTGTTCCACCACCTAAGTGGACAGATGTACAGAAGAAGTCCAAGATTGCTGATGCAAAGGCCATGAACATTCTGGTTCAGACTATGTCTGATGATATTTTCTAGAAGGTGTCTGAATGCACATCAGCTAAGGCTATTTCGGACTCTCTCAACCAAATGGTGGCTGGCTCTACTGATGAAAGGAAAGACAGAAGATCAAATCTCATATCCCAGTGTGAGAACTTCAAAAAGGATGAGTTAGAATCTGTTGCTGACATGTACAACAGACTGAGCTCAATAATCAATGAGCTGAATACTTTGGATAAGGACATCACCCTTACTGAAGTCAATGATAATATCCTCATGTGCTTCCCAATCACATGGGATTCAATGATCTGGCCAATCAAGGAGGCCAGGAGCTTAAATGAGATTTCCACAGAATCTCTACTTGGAAAGCTCAAATCCTATGAGCAGCTGATGAAGTCCAGAGAAGCAGCTGAACAAAGGACTCCTCCACTAGTAATAAAGGAGCACAACTTGGCATTCAAGGCTAGTGAAGGGACTGAATCTTCCACAGTAAATGAAGATTTGATGAGTCTCCTTCCTAAAAGATTTTACAAAATGTCAAGAAATGACTTCAGAAGAAAATCATCAAGCCAGAATGATAAGCCAAGATATGATAAAACACCTACTAAAGAAGAAGTATGTTTTCGGAGCAGGAAACCTGGACACTTTATCTCAGAGTGTCTAGAGAATCAAAAGAAAGAAAGAACAAGAGAGAAGGACTCCAGAAGACAGCAAAGCTCAAGGCCTTCCTCTAGCAAATACAAAAAGAAGGAGAAGGGTTTTGTTGCTGAATCCTAAAGTGACATTGAAGATGAATCCACATCTTCCAGTTCCAGTGAAGAGGAAGAAGAGGCAAGGGCCAAGGAAGTCTGCCTCATGGCCATCAATGTCTCCAGCAGATCATCAGATGATGATGAAGAATTTGATAATGAAGGAGCTTCAGAATCAGAAGCTGATCAGGTACTTTCATCTTTTGATTATAATTCTGATAGCTTCAAAATTGAATTTAAAACCATGTGTATTGACCTAATAAACTCTGAAAAGGAAATTAAAACACTTAGGAAAAGACTATCCAATAAAGAAAATCTGATGTCTGAAAACACTAAGTTAAAAGATGAACTAACACTAGCCAATGAACAAATTATTTCTTTAAAAACACATCTATGTTAGGCTAAGCAACTTGATGAATCTCTCAATGGGAGAAGCCTTTTGCTAATGGACATTACAAGCATAGTCAATGCCAGACTGAATGACAAACTGGGCTTGGGTGCATCATCAAGCTTACCCCCATACTTACGAAGAATATATTATCAACTCCCATTAAATTTGTTTGAGCCAAAGGTAAAGAGGTAATAAACAACAAACAAACTACAGAAGAATTACCTAACACTAAAAATCAAAATAATAGAAACCAGAAAATCTTAATTAAAAACAAAGTTCAACAGATTTGAAAGTCCACCTAGTGTCGGGTATGTGTACCTATGGGGGGGGGGAATAGGTGACGTGTGGTTCTTTTGCGGAATTTACAGATGTACCTGCACAATAAAAACAACAACCACAGCACACAGATTACACAACAAATTTATAGTGGTTCCCCGACTTGGGTACATCCACTTTCCCCCTTCGACCTATCTCCCCAACAAGGACACTCGACTCGGTCACTTCACCAACGGGATTGAAATCCAATCCCTCACTAACGGAAGGAGCCCTTCCACACGTGAGAGTCAACACTCCCCACAAAGCGGGTTGCACCCAACCCTTACAACTCGGAACAAAAGTTCCTTTACACACGAAATGAAAATGTAGAATGTACACGTGATACACAACTTCTTTTGGAGACTACGGTGTTCCTCTTTGTTCGACGACGTGCTCTTGAAGTCGATGAAGAGTCTACGACCTTGGTCTCTCTTGGAGAAGATCTCCCCGGAACGCGGCGGCACACGAGCGGCGGCTAGCTTCGGGATCGGCGGCTACGATGAAGAGTGGCTGCAGAACTTGGAGATCTAAACTTCGTAGCGAAACAAGCTAGGTCTACCAACGGTCACTCTAGGATCAGTCGTCTCGATCGATTCGGACGGGGGAGTTTTTCCCGGTCAACAAATCGAGAGACAAGAGATCTCCGGATAGACGCGTGAGACTCAAGCCTTGCTAAGCTTCTGTCACCGGAGATCGGGAAGAAGATCGATCAGCGGTGGCGACAACTTGACGCGAGCGGCGGCGGCGGAGCGGAGCGATTTCGCGAAGTTAGGGTTACGTGCTCGGCCTCTTTCTCCGTGATCTCTGTTCAAAAAATGCTGTGTATAAATACTGTAGGATTCTCAAATATGACCGTTTGTGGGACGCACAAATGAAATCCCCAAAATCCGGTTCAAACAAATCCAGAAGCAGAATCCGGTTCAGCTGCATACTGAGAAACGCCAAGTAAAAATCGGCGAGATCGCAGACGATTCTCGACGAATCGGCGAGAATCACTAAGTGATTCTCGACGATTCGTCGAGAATCGTTTGTGACTCTCGTCGACTCACTTGTCGATTCTCAACGATTTGGACTTTGTATTCATGGGCTGCTTGACCACTGGTTCGGCGGGAATTACAAGTAATTCTCGTCGAATCTTACTTGGCACCCTATTGAGGTGGCCAGAAGGAGTCGGCGAGAATCACTGATGATTCTCGTCGATTCGGCGAGAATCACCAAGTGATTCTCGTCGAATTTACTTGGACGATTTTTCGTCTTCCACCTAGGAGCTGCTCCTTGATCCTCCATGCTCCTTGGCTTCTCTTGCATATGAGCGGCCCTGTACTTGAAAGTAAGTGCACTCCAATAGAGAGAGTACACATAGGCCAACACACTGATCTGCTCAACGAGGGATTACGTCGTGCAGACCCGTGTATATTGACCTACTGCACCCTGACATTGGTGTGCACTTAGCGTGGAGAGACTGCAAGTACAACTTGAAAGAGTTTATCAAATACATTGTGAATTCATCTTAGCTTGACAGGTGGCTTCCTCAAATCTAGGTAATCGTGGATACAATACCCAACAATCTCCCCCTATTTGACGAAGCCAAAACCCTACTAGCTAAGATGAATAACACCTATCAAATAATAATTATAGCATTTTAAAAAAAATTAAATATGCAACTCAAAGGAATATATGTAATTAGAACAGGACTTGAATCATTCACACATTCAAGAGAATATATATATATACCAAGAGAAATATATTCACATATAATTCAGAACTGTTCGTACGACAGTAATAATTAATAAATGTTCTTAATACACCGTGACCAGCTATAAAATAATGGCTATTTGTCCTTAGCTACGTCACCCTTAAGAGTTTGCGCCAAGTACTTTTTGCTCTGTCTTTCCATGTATTCCTTGGGCTTCGGATAGTACCTAGGAGGAGCAACTTTGTCTGGATCCTTGTTGTTTCTGAAGAAAATGTTGCGCTTCGCTTCAAATGCTTTGTGCGTCTCCCATTCATACTGGCTATATGCTTCATTTCGATTTATCTCTCCTCTTTCTTGCAGCCGGAAGGTGTCTAAAATGATGTTTCTTGAAACTGGGCTCCACCTTTCGTTTCTTACATCCTCCTCACTTAGTCTGATCCTCTTTTGAGTTGGTGTCTCCTTTGATGTCCTTTCCTGAACTTTCCTCTTTCCCCTTGCTTTAGCTAAGGCCTCCTGGTCAAACATACTTCTCAGCTTAGATTTGGAGATGGCCCTAGCGTCAGCTTCATCAGTGAAAATATCAGCAGCACTTGTACTTACATCCTCAGCAATATGTACTTCCTCAGCAGCCTTAGAAGTCTCAGGAACCTGAACACCGGCAGGTTGGTCAGGTAGGACGACGCCTAACGTGCCCAGTGCCTGTTGTAGCATCCACCAGCAACTCTCATAGACGTATTTGCTTGATTGGGCAAAGTTTGCATCCATGCTTTCGTGGAGCTCGGCCAGCTTAGCGATATACTCCTTCTCCCCCTTTTTGGCTTCGTCAGCTATGCAATTGGCATATGAGTGCAAGGAATCATCAATAACTTAGTTGTCTTGCTGAATTCAGTGATTAGGGCCTGCTGATTTGCATTTAAAGTGACCATGTTACCATCAAATTTCTGAATATTGTTGGCCACAACGTATGCGTTCTGATTGACAACAGCCAGAGTATCAGTAGCCTTTTTCAAGCCGGCCATTAACAGTGTGACAGCTTCGCCGGCCGCGTTATATTTTTCTTCGAATTTCTTCTCCATTACGTCTAGCTTATGGTTGATTGCCACCATATTCTTCAGCATGAGATCTTCAGAAGTCTTAATCTTTTGCAGCATTGTTTTCTGAGCTTTATCAAAAGAGGTTTTAAGCTCATTCACGATGCCCTGAATTATATGGACAGTATGAATGGCTAGGTCATCTCGTAATGGGATACCTGGAGGCACTTCTTGGCCTTGCTCTGGCTCGGCAGCAGACGCATCAGTAGAGCTGGATACCATCACAGTCTCTATGGGAGGGATGTTGGTTGCCTTATTTACCTCCCCCTCCACTGGTGCAGACTTATCAGTAGGAGGTTCATCAGTATCCGGAGACTCAAACACTTCATGGCCCTCATTCACAGCGTCCTCTCCGTCCGCATCCAAAAATTCATCCACATCAGCAGCTTCTTCCTCTTCTTGATCAGCAGACTCCAGTATTTCAGCTTCAGTTCCTTGAGTGTGTCTGTTCAGGACCTCCTCATCCTCTAACCCAGGTTCACTTTCTTCATTAACTTCGGCCACCGCATCCCTGGCCACCTGGGCGATGTCAGATATTATATCCATATGAGAGGGTAGAGTCTCCCCCTCGATTCCTGCAGTCAGGGTATCAGGAATTTCACGGGGGGAGGCTGCGGGAGATACTTCCTCATGCTCTTCTACAGCAGGCTGTCCGATGCGCCGCTCCCATCGATCAAACACAGTAGCATCCATCTTTTTCAAGTAATGGAGAGGGACTCCTTTGCTCATGTCGAATTTGTCTCCGTTGAGCTGGTTGAGATATAGACTGATGATGCGGCCGAAGCTTGGAGTGCCCAGAGTGTCCTTGATCTTTTGAAACAGCAACTCTCCCCAGTTGAACCTCTTTCTGCAGACCACAGCTATGAGAATTTTGAACATATCTCCGGAGATATGATCATGGGAGCCTGGCTTGCAGATGAGTACTTTTCCTATGATGTCAGATAGTAGCTTCCCTTCTTCATTCATCTCTTTTCGCTTTACAGATCGAGTGCCTCTGGGTAGACCGCAGAACAGGAGGGATCTGGCTTTGTCCTCGTCCTCCATATAGTCTTCCTGCTCCGCACTTGAAAGCTGCAGGTAGCGTGTTAGCTTACTGACAGACATCTTTACCTTAGTCCCAGCCACCTTGCTCTTGATGATGGAGTCTCTATCTCGAAGCCTTGCGGTAGAGAAGAACTCCAGCACTTCTTTATCTAAAACTTTGCAAGGATGCTCCAATACGAAGGATAGTCCGGCTTCTTCCAGCATGAGAATGATGTTCCGGAACTCGTCCGAGGCATGAGCAAAACCAGTGCGAACCAGCTCGCAACCAGAAATCAAGCCTGCAGTCGTCCTAGGGGCCATTGAGGATCTAGAAAGAAGCCCGACTCTAAACATTAGTGAACATTCAAAAGGAGAACATCACTTGGGGTTCGGCCTTGGAGCCATTGAGGAGGAGGTTACCTAAGGGCTTACTCGCAGGTGAGTTGACGAGCTTCGGGAAGATCCTCGGTGGAGAGAAGAGTATCCCGTGGGGTGCGGCCTTGCTAGTACCTTGCGGAGAGAAGATGTTCACACACAGCAGCGATTCGACGGCGTCGACAAGAGCGTCGGAGGGCTGCGGGTGTCGGCGAGTTCGCGGAAGTGCCCGTGCGCGAGTCTTGGGGAGTTCTCTTGCGCGAGGGTCGTCGGGTGTGCTCTTGCGCGAGTCGTGAGGAAGGCGAACGGGCGACGGCTGTGAGAGGGATTCGGTTTCGGCGGGATTTATATCAGTCGTCGGGATTCTTAAGGAAGCCGAGCGGTCGGCAAGCTCCTTCGGCGGGATTCGACGGGATTTGTCTAATTTGGTGAGATATAAAATGGGTCGGCGGGATTTGGAGTATATATTGATGTTTGTCTTGAAACTTTGGGAAGCATTGCACAATTTTCAAATTCTTCGAGTGTCAAGTTAACACAAGATTAATAAATACATGTTTATTATAACGACAATCTATTTGGATTTGAGCGAGGCTTCTCCAGACACTTTTTGATGTCAATTGTGATTTGTCGAGATTCGCAATGACATATCTTGGTTAACCTTTTATTGATGTGTAATGATTTGCATGCCTCGAGGTAATCTCTCCTTAAAGGTGCACACATATATGATGAGCATAAGTATACTTATACACAAGGATAACAATATATATATATATATATATTTAATTTGAATGAGGATGCATCATGACACAAGTCCTTGAACTGATCAAAGTTACCTGGGATTTGGAGAGTTATCGTTTTAGTCCCACAGATGGAGCATATTAGTAGCTTGAAGTGAGTATGCTCAACAGGTAGCACATCTGTTATTGCAGACGCTTGTTCCAAATAAGCCTTGAGCCACCTACTGTCCAGATCCCATCGTATTTAAAGGGGACCTAGACTACCCTGCAAAACAGAATTACTTTACCTTAGGAACCCAAATCATATTGGGTCCTAGGTTTCTATTAGCATGAGCATGCAACTGCCTTCCTTGAGAAAACCTGTCTAGAAGACTGCCTCTGTCCCTATAATGTGGATAAGCCCTTGCTGTGGGCACAGAGAGGTTGTGCCAACAGTCAATGGCAAAGTGTCCCACTTTGCCGCAGCACCAACAAGAGTGAATGTTGTATCGCCGTTTTTGACCTGATCTAGTGACTGATGTAGTCACGGTCCTAGGTCTCAAAGGGATAGGGCATGTTCTTGTTGCACAAATTCCTCTTCCGTCGAGGCATGATGAAGGGTGGAACGAATGCATGATGTGAGCGTTATGAGGCCGAGAAGGCGGTGCCATTCTTTCAGGCATCTTCCTTGCTGAGGCTCCATGACGCCTGACATCATGACTTCTATTCTCCCTATCCCGTGTCCTCGAATGGAGAGAATTCTTCTGTGAACTAGGACCTGCAGATCCACACTTTGTTGTGGCAGTGGCCGTGAATACAAAGGGCTCAGAATGAGCCTTAGGTATTTCCTCATGGGTGGCCATGACGCCTCTTGCACTATGGACGTTTCCACATGGGGACAATTCACCCTTGCAGTGACCACGATTATTCCTGTGGTCATACCTGAAGGCATGATGAGTTGCCTTCCCGCTTGGAGTGGGAGGTCGGAACACTGTTTCCCCATTTCTCCATCCCTGGATAATCCGGGAGATCCACCCGGTTTCTTGTTTTCTCTTTATAGCATCAACTTTGGAAAAGTTAGATACTATACGTTTCTCATTTTCTAGACTATTCTCTAGAGCTGAGATCTTAGAGTCCTTGACCTTGTTGGACGCCAATTGGAGAACCAACAAGATCTTCAGTCGAGCAATCTCTCGAGCTTGCTCCTCAGCAAGTAGATTGCTTTCCTGAAGGGCTCTCTTCAGGGAATCAGTATTTTCTGGAGGAGAGCAGTTTCTGTCTTCAGAAAAGTCAAAAGATGTGGGACAGGATGAAGATGATACCTGCTCATCTGGGTTATTGTCATTAGAATCAGTGACCAATGTTTCGTCCTCGTCGGAGTTGCTTTCCTCACTATCTTCTTCAGTCTCTGACAAGGATACTGGAGCTCTGATGCAATCCGAAGGATCCTTGCATTCATCTTCAGAGGTGAGGACTCCCACATACGCTTCATCCTCTGATTGGCAGCATATTTCAGCATTCTCTGACCCCCCCATCAGCTCTGAGATCGTCATCCACAGAGATTTAGCCGTTTTACATTTTTCCAACCTGGAGTGAGAGGCTCCAGACCAGACATCCATAATAATTTGTCGAATCCTCTAGTCCAGTTGGAAAAGTGAGAGTTCCATCTCTGTCATCTCAGCAATGCACATGGGCACTTGGATCCCCGAGTCGGAGGTCTTCATGGGGATAAACGGACCCTCTTCCAGGATGAGGGATGCTCGTGGATCAATGGCATCCAGGTGAAATAATACTCTCATCCTCCAGATGGGATAATAATCCTTTGAGCATGCAGGGAGTTTGAGTGGCAATACGTCATAATCCAGATCCATGCTTCTGACACTGGTGGCAGGATTCTGCTCAAGGTGTTAACCTTTTTGAAGAGCAACCTGGCTCTGATACCACTGGAAAGTCCACCTAGTGTCGGGTATGTGTACCTATGGGGGGGGGGGGGAATAGGTGACGTGTGGTTCTTTTGCGGAATTTACAGATGTACCTGCACAATAAAAACAACAACCACAGCACACAGAATACACAACAAATTTATAGTGGTTCCCCGACTTGGGTACATCCACTTTCCCCCTTCGACCTATCTCCCCAACAAGGGACGACTCGGTCACTTCACCAACGGGATTGAAATCCAATCCCTTCACTAACGGAAGGAGCCCTTCCACACGTGAGAGTCAACACTCCCACAAAGCGGGTTGCACCCAACCCTTACAACTCGGAACAAAAGTTCCTTTACAACGAAATGAAAATGTAGAATGTACACGTGATACAAACTTCTTTTGGAGAATACGGTGTTCCTCTTTGTTCGACGACGTGCTCTTGAAGTCGATGAAGAGTCTACGACCTTGGTCTCTCTTGGAGAAGATCTCCCCGGAACCGGCGGCGGCACACGAGCGGCGGCTAGCTTCGGGATCGGCGGCTACGATGAAGAGTGGCTGCAGAACTTGGAGATCTAAACTTCGTAGCGAAACAAGCTAGGTCTACCAACGGTCACTCTAGGATCAGTCGTCTCGATCGATTCGGACGGGGGAGTTTTTCCCGGTCAACAAATCGAGAGACAAGAGATCTCCGGATAGACGCGTGAGACTCAAGCCTTGCTAAGCTTCTGTCACCGGAGATCGGGAAGAAGATCGATCAGCGGTGGCGACAACTTGACGCGAGCGGCGGCGGCGGAGCGGAGCGATTTCGCGAAGTTAGGGTTACGTGCTCGGCCTCTTTCTCCGTGATCTCTGTTCAAAAAATGCCTGTGTATAAATACTGTAGGATTCTCAAATATGACCGTTTGTGGGACCCACAAATGAAATCCCCAAAATCCGGTTCAAACAAATCCAGAAGCAGAATCCGGTTCAGCTGCATACTGAGAAAACGCCAAGTAAAAATCGGCGAGAATCGCAGACGATTCTCGACGAATCGGCGAGAATCACTAAGTGATTCTCGACGATTCGTCGAGAATCGTTTGTGACTCTCGTCGACTCACTTGTCGATTCTCAACGATTTGGACTTTGTATTCATGGGCTGCTTGACCACTGGTTCGGCGGGAATTACAAGTAATTCTCGTCGAATCTTACTTGGCACCCTGTTGAGGTGGCCAGAAGGAGTCGGCGAGAATCACTGATGATTCTCGTCGATTCGGCGAGAATCACCAAGTGATTCTCGCCGATTCGGCGAGAATCACTTGGTGATTCTCGTCGAATTTGCCTTGGACGATTTTTCGTCTCCACCTAGGAGCTGCTCCTTGATCCTCCATGCTCCTTGGCTTCTCTTGCATATGAGCGGCCCTGTACTTGAAAGTAAGTGCACTCCAATAGAGAGAGTACACATAGGCCAACACACTGATCTGCTCAACGAGGGATTACTTCGTGCAGACCCGTGTATATTGACCTACTGCACCCTGACATTGGTGTGCACTTAGCGTGGAGAGACTGCAAGTACAACTTGAAAGAGTTTATCAAATACATTGTGAATTCATCTTAGCTTGACAGGTGGCTTCCTCAAATCTAGGTAATCGTGGATACAATACCCAACAGATTTCGTCAAACTCAGGGACGAAATGTGGCTAGTTCGTCGAACTCCGATCGACGATCTATGAACTCCAATATTAGCTACACTAATTCATATTACTGCGATCAACGAACTGTGTCGGGTTCGTCGAGCAGAGATCGACGATCTTTGGGCACAAAAAATGAATATGTTCATTCTCTGAGCAGAGATCGACGATCTCATCCCACTTCATCGAACTCTGGTCGACAAACTTATAACTTTTCGTCTAACCCAGACAGACGTAATAAAAGTCATAATTATAACAGTAACTCTAATCAAACTAGGAAACATTTTAATCCACTTGCTGATTGGATCATTCCTCCTAGAATATATCACCCCTTAGGGTATAAATATCAACCTGAATTTTCAGTAATATCAAGCTTTTTTATCAACAATATAAAGGACCCAAGGTAACCTGGGTCAAGAACAACTAATTGCTTTCATTGTAGGAAAAGAGTTGTCCAGCTGTTAATCAAAAATGGTACGTGGATAGTGGATGCTCCAAGCATATGACTGGCAGTAAGGAAAACTTAACTAACTATAAGTCCAAGCTGGGACCAAAGGTGACCTTTGGTAATTCAAATTGTGGCCAGTCTGAAGGCTTTGGAGAAGTTAAGATTAGAATAGTCACATTAAAAAAGGTGACATATTAAGTGGACTCAAGCATAACCTCATCTCTATAAGTCAACTATGTGATGAAAGTTATCAGGTACACTTTAACTCAACATCTTGTATTATTTCTAATAAAGAAAAACAAACTGTTTTAAATAGAAATTGACAAGGTAATATATATATATATAGTAGATTTTCATTCTACAAATTCAGATATCTGTTTATTTAATATTGTTCGCAATCAAAATGATCTTTGGCATAAAAGGCTAGGACATGTTAATATGAAAAACATTGCTAGGCTATCTAAAGACAACCTTGTGAGAGGTTTGCCTTCTGGTCCCTACAAGAAGGAAGGCCTCTGCAGGACTTGTCAACTAGGCAAGCAAACTAAATCTAGTTTTAAATCAGTTAATAAGAGTGATTCACCTAGGATCTTGTACTTGCTACACATGGACCTTTTTGGACCTATTGCTGTACAAAGCCTAGAAGGGAAATCATATACCCTAGGTATTGTAGATGGCTTCTCAAGATTTACTTGGGTGTTCTTTCTGAGATCTAAGTCAGATACATTCAAAGTCCTTACAAATTTTCTCAGGACCATACAGATTGAGTACTCTACTCATGTTGCATTGATTAGAAGTGTTCATGATACAGAGTTTGAGTCTCTCCGTATGCATGAGTTCTGTGAGAACGAAGGTATCAGACATTGCTTCTCATCTCCTAGAACTCTTCAACAAAATGGGGTAGCTGAAAGGAAGAATAGAACCTTAATTAAAGCTGCAGGCACATTACTTGCAGATGCTTACATGCCCCTATCCTTTTGTACAGAGGCTGTAAGCACAACAAACTATGTACTGAATACGAGTTTAATACATAAACTTAAGAATAGGACTCCCTATGAATTGCTCAAAGGGAAGAAACCTAAAATCACCTATTTTAAAGTATTTGGTTGTATGTGTTATATTCATAATAATAACAAGAAGTATATTAGAAAGTTTGAAGCTAAGACTGAAGAGGGAATTTTTCTAGGATATTCCCAAGTCAGCAAAGCTTATAGGGTGTTCAATAAATCATCTTTAAAAATTGAGGAATCAATTCATGTAACTTTTGATTAGGCTAACATGTCTTATAAGGAGAAAAAAATTTCTACCAATAGCATCTTGCAGGTACCTCACTTGTGTGAGAAAATGGGTGAGTTAAACCCTCCATAAGAGGTTATATCACCTCCTCCTCCACAAGCTGATGAAGATAGTGAAGATGAAGTTCTTGAAGTGGCTGAACCTACTCCAACATCAGACATTATTCTACAAGAGGAATTCATTCAAAATGCTGTTGTTGAACCAACTCCACCCACTGATCTTGTCACATTAAGGGATCACCCTAGATCCTAAGTGATTGGGGACATTTCAGTAGGTGTACAGACCAGGCATCAACTCAACCAAGATGTGATGCATGCATGTTTCCTCTCTCAAGTTGAGTCTCAATCCATAAAAGATGCTGAGCAAGATCCCCACTAGATTATTGCAATACAAGAGGAACTCAATCAATTTGAGAGATGCAGAGTTTGGGATTTAGTTCCAAGACCCAAAGACTACCTAGTAATTGGAAATAAATGGGTATATCGAAACAAACTTGATGCTCATGGTGTAATTGTGAGAAACAAGGCTAGGCTTGTTGCTCAAGATTATAGGCAAGAAGAAGAAATAGACTATGACCAAACTTTTGCACTAGTTGCAAGGTTAGAAGCGATCAGAATCTTCCTTGCTTATGCTGCCTACAAGAAGTTCAAAGTCTATTAAATGGATGTCAAGAGTGCCTTTCTGAATGGAGTACTTAAAGAAGAGGTTTATGTTGAACAACCTCCAGGTTTTAACTCTCCAACCCATCCTTCATATGTCTTTAGATTGCATAAAGATCTTTATGGTTTAAAGCAACCTCCAAGAGCTTGGTATGAGACCTTAGCTTGCTTTCTAATAGAGCATAAATTCACTAGAGGCATTGTAGATGGGACATTACTCACTAGGCACCATAAGGACCAAATCTTGTCAGTACAAATTTATGTAGATAACATTATATTTGGGTCTACAGATTCCAAACTATGCAAGATGTTCTCTGACCTCATGCATTCTAAGTTTGAAGTGACTATTATGGGTGAGCTCTCCTACTTCCATAGTCTCCAAGTGAAGCAGCTACCTGATGACATCTTTATATCCCAGGCTAAGTATGCTAAAGAGATTATTAAAAAGTTTGGGATGGCTGATGCCTCAGGAAAGAAAACACTCATGGCAACTAATGCGGTAATAGATTCTGATGAACATGGGAAACTTGTAGATCAGAAATTATATAGGGGCATTATTGGGTCCCTACTATACCTTACAGCTAGCAGACCTGACATAATGTTTGATACATGTCTTTGTGCTAGGTTAAAAGTGAACCCTAAAGAATCTCATCCAGTTTTCCTAAAACGAATTTTGAGATATATAAAGAGTAGTACTAGTCTAGGACTCTGGTATCCTACTGAGTCAGAATTTGAGTTAATTGGATACTCAGATGCTGACTTTACTGGATACAAGATAGACAGAAAGAGTACCTCTGGAACATGCCAGTTCCTTGGTATGAGATTAGTCTCATGGTTTAGAAAGAAACAGTCATATGTGTTTATATCAACTGCTGAAGCAGAATATATTACAACTGGCAGTTGCTGTTCCCAGATGCTGTGGATTCAAAACCAACTCCTGGACTATGGGTTCAACTTAAATATTTCAACTCTCTTATGTGATAACAAAAGTGCAATATCCATAGCACAAAATGCAGTCCATCACAGTAGGACTAAGTATATAGACATTAGACATCATTTCATTAGAGAATGTGTAGACAAAAATAAAATTAATCTTGTCTATATCTACACAGATTTACAAAGAGCTGATATTTTCAGCAAACCCCTGGATGAAAGAAATCACTTTTTCTTTATAAATCAGCTCGGTATGATAAATGGAGAAGACTTAAATTGATTTCTATCTATAGTTGACGAATTTTTCAAAGTTCATCAAATGGAGATCGACGAACTGAGAAAATTTCTAGAGATATTCGTGGAACGGAGATCGACGAACTCTCTGTGAGTGAAGTTATTTTCGTCGAACGGAGATAGACGAATCTGCTTCAGAAAATTTTCGTCGAACGGAGCTCGACAAATTATTTTTCAATATTCAGACTAAGATCGACGAATTTTTTCAACTATAAAATATTTCGTCGAGCTCAGATAGAAGAATTCTTTATTTTTCGCTGAACGGAGTTTCTCGATTTATATTCTGAAAAAGCATATAACTAGGTTTTTCTTCGACCTCCGTCCTGCACTTTTAGTTCCATTGCACTTGATCTTTCTTATTTGTTGCAGGTGCACCATGGCGATTCCAGCGACTGCTAACTCTATAATGAAATTTGACATGGGATTTGACATCGATTTTGATTCATTCTAGTTTTCTTATGCAATTTTCGTGGAGATCTTGAAGTTGTTTGAAGAACAACAACTGAAATAATTCATGACGGTCAGGATAAAGATTGCAATCACCGAGATCAAGGAATGGGTTTCTACCTCTACGACAACAGAGGATTCCATGACAGGAACAATTTCGGTTAACTCAGTCTCTCTCTCTCCAAATGTACTAACCGACATTTTCGGTCTATTGAATGGTGAGGAAGACATCGAACTGGATACTAAAGAGTATAATAGTATGTTAACTCAAAGGTCATTGTGGAGATAACCCTAATAAACTGCTCAAGAAGAACTTGTCGGCCGAATACTAGTTCTTGGCTGATGTGGTCGACAAAATGCTGTTAGGAAAACATACAGCACATGATTATATAACCAAACATCAATTCTTGGTGATCGTTGCTTTGGTGAATAAGAAAAGGATTAACTGGGGACAAATACTGTTTGATCTGATTAAGTGGAAAAACAACAAGAAAGTGGTTTGCTTCGGCCGGATACTGGGGATTTTTCTACAGGAAAAGGCCTCTGAACATTTGATGTCAACAAAAGTGTTCATCAATGACTCCAAGAGGCTCACCTCTGCCCTCTTTGGTAGATGGGAAAGGAGGATCACCAAGCCAACCAAGGCTTCTTCATCCTCCAGGACTTCTGAAAGCACAAGGGCAGTTATAGTCGCTCCCCCACCCTCAGAAGAAGGTCCCTCCACTTCCAACATTTCTTCTTCTCCTCAACACCACCAACAACAATCACTACACATCTCTACTCCAGTTCCATCTCCTGCATATTCTCCACCTCCATCCTCTTCTCAAATAGATTTCACTGAAATCCCATCTTCCCCCATTCAGGAATCCCTACAATACTATCCTTCTCAATCACCAGAACCATCCCCACCTCAATCTCCCCTTCCACCTCATTTAACTACCACAGATCCTGACACCTTTATCTCCTCCCACACATTCAATCTAGTGATTCCTCCATCCTCTCCCCATTAGGAACCCATCCCCACACTAATAATTCCACCCTCTACAACTACTCCTCCCTCTGTCCCCTTTCCTCCACTAGTCCAAACTGACCTTCCAACTTCTGCACTTGACTACACACACACAGATATGTCCAGTGCATTCTCTGTCTATTAAAATTATGGTCATCACAATCCCTACTCCTCCACTGCTACAGAATCCCACTATTTAAATTTTTCTTATATTGCTAAGGATTTGCTTGGATTCATCTCTCCCACTCTTCAAACCCTTTTAAATAATGCTCTAGCTCCTCTCACTACTTCCATCCAAACTCTCTCTACCACAGTTGTTGCTCTATCCCCTGTCCCTTCTTATGGGGGACTACCTCCAGGACCCTCTGCAGCTAGTCAGGTGGAGATGCTTCATGATGAAGAAGTTCCAGAGCAAGCAGCAGCAACAGAAGCAGCAGAAGCAGCAGCAGTAGAAGCAGCAGCAACAGCAGAATTTGATTCTTTCATGACTGACTCTTCAGAAGATGTAGCAGATCCTTCTGAAATAATAGATTTAATAGACTCAGATACTGATATGAATGAGCCTGTTCTGGTTGAGATAGATACTGTCGTGGATTATATTCTCAATCCCACTGTTAATTTGACTTCCTTATTGGACCTATTCAATGTTGTGTACAGTAATATTCTACCCAGCTATTCTCATCATCATTCTTTGGCCATTGTACCTTACACTGCACCACTCAGCCCCACAGTTTTCATGCAACTTAAGGCTAGTCTTGCAGCTGCATAACCTCCTACTCCCAAGAACATTGCCTCTCCTAAAGCCATTTCTGCTCCAACCATCATTATGGATGATAGCCCCATGCCTGATCTTGATGAGTTGATCATGGATGATATTGAAGAAGAAAATAAGTCAGTCGCTGAAAGCACTGATGTACTCAGTTCTCCAGCTCCAGCTCCAGCTCTTCCTCCTGCTCCTCCCCAGACTGAACAATTATTGATATCTGTAGAAGAATTGAAAGAGATTAATGCTTTATATGATAATCCACAGAACTCTTCAGATGATGATGAAGAAGAGGATTCAGGTGACAGTCCATCTGATAAGAAAAAATAACTTTTAAAGAAGAGGAAAGCTCCTCCACCTCCTGCTCCAAAGCCAAACCCAACACATGACACTCCATACTACATTCTTCAAAATGTTACTCCATACAAGGGATGCCAGCTTGGATGTCGTTGTCCAAGAATCAACAGAAAGAAATGAAGAAAAGTAGGAAGTATTCACCTCCTCCACAGAGATTCAAGAAGGACCCTCCTCCTCCTCCACCTGCTGCTGGTGCTTCAGGATCTTCATCTCAAAGGACTACCCAGTATCAAACCTATCAAGGGTATTAGGGTAGATCCTCCTCCTCTTCTGGAAGTAGCCAGCACAGGTACTACTCCTTAGGCAAGCAGCATCAACATCAACAATCTGCTGAATATCAGAAAGCTGAAAGCCAAAAAAGACCTGAATCTCCTACTGTATCTTTTGAGGATCCAGAAACTGCTACAACTGCAAGGATGGCTAGGTTCTAAGATTTGGTTGGCCTATCTATGATCAACAAAGCCAAAGCTGAAGGAAAGGATCCCTCTAAATACACAATAATGTCCAAATACAGGAAGGAAGAACTTAGCAGGTTTGCCAAAGCTAACAAATTTTGTAATGGTGATGATTATATGAAGTTATATCCAGAAACTGTGATGCCAAGGGCCACTTACCTGAATATTATTGGAGATGCTGATACGACAATGACAAAGACTCAAGCAGCCAATCCAAATAGGGAAATCAAGTTTACACAGACTGGTGATAAAGCTAAAGAGGTTGAGCACAAGGAGCCAAAGAAGAAGAAATGAGTTTTAATCTGTTTAATCTTTCTGTTTGTCTTAAAAACTGCTTAATCATTTTCTGATATAAAGCTCACTGCATATATATCTTCTGCATATTTTAAAGTTTCATGCCAGATATATTTTCCTTGTTTTGTAAATAATTTGTGTCTATAATTAGTGACCTCACCCAAATAGGGGGAGAATATTGGATCCCTAGTTGGATTTGAGATAGGTTCACTAAACTGGGATTATTGACCCAACATGTATAGCCAAGGTCATGTATGTGTCCTAGAGTCCAGGCCATGTCCGTAGAGTCAACGTTGCTTGGACAAGACAACAACAAACTGCAGAAGACTCAAGAATTAGAGAAAAATCAATTTCAGGAAAGTGAGTTCGACGTTCGCTCGACGAAAGTCGTGCTCAGCTCGATAACACGCGGCCTTCAGATCCGTGTAGTGTTTTGAAATCAGCGGACGAAGATGTCAGACCGCAGAGCCCGCTCCTCAGATCAGTCCAGCACTTCAGAGGACTCTCTTTGGGACGCGATTGAGCAAGCTCGCCTTGAGGCCGAGCAGTCCCGCCAGCAGACTGACCAGCGTCTCGACGCAATCAGCCAAGCTCTGCTCGCGCTGGCCCAGCGGCTTGCTCCTCAGGCCGCAGCGGACCCCGCGGACTCGCCAGTCCGCCAGCCCCCAGCTCGCCGAACTCCGCTTCGGCAGTCGCCAGCAACTCCCCGGAACCCTGATCAGTCCGCTGCCCCTCTGCGCCCTCAGGAGGAGCAGTTTGCTTTCAGAAATTTCTTCAGAGAGGCTGCCAGGGGCACTCCTGCCCGCCAGCTTCATTTTGCTGACCGCCAGTCCGCCGAGCCCGCGGACTCCCCGGCTCCAGTCCGCCCCTTCTACCCCGCAGAGTTCGAGACCCCATCTCCCTTTGTTGACCGAATCCGATGGGAATCGGCTCCGAGCAACTTTAGGGAGCCTCACATCCCATTCTATTCAGGAGGGACTGATCCAGTCTCTCACCTCCAAGCATTTGAGGGGGCAGTTGCTTTGAGATGCCTCTCAGATGCTATCAAGTGTAAACTCTTGGTTACCACTCTCGAAGGACAGGTGAGAGAGTGGTTCTACGAGCTGCCATCGGGCACATTCTCTTCTTTTGCAGAGCTTCGTAGCCAGCTGTTGCTGAGGTTTGCTACCTCGAGGAAGAGGAAGAATGGGCCAGCTGCCCTATTTGAAATCAAGCAAAGGGATAATGAATCGGTGGCGCGATTCATTGATCTCTTTCAGAGAGAGATCCAAGGGGTCAGGAATGTAAACCCCGATTATTATAAGGTCGCCTTGATCCATGGCCTCCGGGAGGGCCCTCTGAAGTTTAAAGCAACAACCAAGGCACCTGAGACTTATCAAGAGTTGATCGCCATGGTCAACCGTTTCATTGAAGGATAAAATGCCAATACAACTTATGTCTCATCCCTGACAGCTAAGGCTGAAGGAAGGGATGCCTCCGCTTCTTCCTCTCGTGGCAAGCCCCCTCGCCCAGACTTCCAGCCTCCGTCTCAAAGAGGCAGAAACTTCCGCAACAAGAAACCTTTCCATGGCCATCAACAGTTTCATGAGAAGAGACTGCCGCTGGCCGCCACTCCCGCCATTCCATTGCAAGCTCTTCCCATCCTCCAACAAGCAGCCTTGCCTGCTCCGGGCCAATTTGATGAAAGCCCCATGGAGGACGCTGCAGATCTGGACCTTGACGAAGTCATCCAGATCTTGCAAAGAAGATCAGAAGAAAAGAGGCAAGAGCCTCAGAAAATGTGGAAGCCAAGAAATAATGCACAATATTGCCAGTTCCACAAAGAAAAGGGCCATCTGATTGAGGACTGCAAGGCCCTTCACGCGCTGATAGAGAAGTTGCTTGCCGAGGGCAAGATTGACCTGACCAAGAAGGATTCTCCTTCCTCTTCGAAGCCATCCACCTCAAAGGGCAAAGAGGTAGCCGAGGCATACCAAGAATGTGTGGATGTAGAGGACGAAGGCCGTCTGGGGCCGATCAACGTCCCGGTGGAGTGCTTCGATGCAGATGATGAAGGGGTCCTGGGACGCCTCTTCTTCATCCATGGTGGAGCAGGGACCGAGTCCACTCGGAAATCGTCAATTTCAAGGGTCACCCAGGCAGAGGTGGCCTCCTCTTCCGTTGCTCCTCCAAGTGAGGTTGTCACCTTTGGTCCAGCAGACCTACCTCAAACAGCCAACCCGTTTGATGACGCCGTAGTAATCAAGGCTGTAGTGGGGGACTTCACAGTGGATAGGATTCTTGTTGACACAGGCAGCTCGATCAACCTCCTGTTCAAGTCTACCTTTGAGGCCCTGAGGACCGGAAAGCCTCTGCTTTCCACTAAGGGGCCACTCTATGGTTTCTCGGGAGAAAGAAAGGAAGTAGAGGGTAGCGTCATCCTGCCCGTGAAGCTCGGAGGGTCGACTAAGCAAATACAGTTCATAGTGGTTGACGCCCCCAGCAGCTACCATGCCATCTTCGGCAGGCCCTTGTTAAACAAGTATCAAGCGGTGGTTTCCACTTACCACCTTGCCATCAAGTTCTTTGCCGATGTAAGGATGTGCCGGGTCAGGAGTGACCCAAGAAGAGCAAGGGAGTGCTACGTCCGTACTGTCAACATGGTTGAAGTCATCCCTTCCCTTGCTCCAACAGAAGCTGCAGAAGTCTCTCCCAGTTCAGAAGTTGCTGCCGATGAAGGTGCTCACCTGGAACCTGCCCAGGTGACGCAAGGAGTCCCCATTGCTGAGGGGGAGGAGAGGAAGCTCTCCATCAACTCGGAGCTACCTGAAGATCAAAAGGCTGAGTTGATTTCCTGCTTGCTGAATAACCTGGATGTCTTCGCCTGGTCAGCAGAAGACATGCCAGGAGTGGATCCTGATGTTGCATGCCACCACTTGAACGTTGATCCCGGCTGCAAGCCCATACAACAAAAGAAGAGGGACATGGCTACAAAGCTTTGTGAACTGATAAGGGAGGAGGTCGCAAAGCTCCTCAAAGCAAATTTTATCAAAGAAATTCAATATCCTACTTGGATTTCTAATGTTGTAATGGTTAAGAAACCAGGAGGAAAATGGCGAATGTGTGTAGATTTTACCAAACTTAATAAAGCATGCCCTAAAGATTGCTACCCCTTGCCTCGGATAGATTCTTTAGTTGATTCGGCGGTAGGGTACTCTTATATGAGTTTTTTAGATGCGTTTTCTGGTTATCACCAGATAAGAATGCATAAGCCCGACGTTCCTCACACGTCGTTCATAACTAATGATGGTTGCTATTGCTACCTTGTGATGCCCTTTGGGCTTAAGAATGCTGGTGCAACCTACCAACGGATGATGGACCGTGTGTTTAACCATCAGAAGGGGAGGAACATAGAAGTGTATGTAGACGATCTCTTGATTAAGAGTAAGTCATTTTCGCTGCACTTGCGAGACCTAGCAGAGATGTTCGCTACTCTGCGTAGGTACAAAATGAAGCTCAATCCTTTGAAATGTACGTTTGGGCCGAGTAAGGGGAAGTTTCTTGGTCATCTCCTTACTCCGGAAGGACTTGCCCCCAATCCTGATAAAGTGAAAGCCATCCTTGATATGCCTACCCCTCGTTCACCTAAAGAAGTTCAGCAGTTAGGGGGGAGGCTAGCAGGCCTTGCGAGATTTCTCTCTCGAGTTGGAGATAGGAGTGCTCCATTCTTCAAAACTCTCCGAGGAGCCTCCAAGTTTGAGTGGACGGAAGAATGCTCCCAAGCTTTTGAGCAGTTGAAGATGCAACTGACCTCAGCACCCCTGCTTCAGAGTCCTCGCCCAGGAGAGATTCTTTTCTTGTACCTAGGGGTTGGCCCTGAGGCCGTCAGCTCCGTTCTTCTCCGGGAAGAGAGCAGAAAACAATTCCCAATTTATTATGTTAGCCATATCCTAAAGAGTGCTAAGACACGGTATCCAATTCTGGAGAAGTTAGCCTTGGCGCTAGTCATGTCAGCTCGCAGGCTTCGTCCATACTTCCAAGCACATTCAATTCAAGTCGTCACCGATCAGCCTTTGAAGGGTGTGTTAGAAAAACCAGAACATTCCGGCAGACTAGCTAAGTGGGCAATAAAGTTGAGCGAATTTGAAATCTCTTATGTGCCCAAGACAGCCATTAAAGCTCAGGTTCTAGCAGATTTTCTAATCGACATGCCAGAGTACAGTCCTGATCGAGCAGAAAGGTCACCTTTAGCTTGGACCATCTATGTTGATGGAGCCTCAGGCAGTTCTTCCGGAGCAGGGGTGGTTCTCATCAATCCAAACGGAGTCAAATTGGAACAGGCCATCAAATTTTACTTTTCAGTAACCAATAATCAGGCCGAATATGAATCTTTGCTAGCAGGCTTGAGGCTTGCAAGAGAACTCGGAATCGATCATGTTCACATCAAAACCGATTCTCTGGTAATGGCGTCACAAGTCCTCGGTAACTTCAAAACAAGAGAGCCGATCCTGAAGAAATATCTAGCTCTTGTGAAGATAGAAGTCGGTAGGTTCAAGAGTTTTACCATCGAGCACATCCCCAGAACAGAAAATGAGGATGCCAATTTTCTTTCCAAGCATGGGATGCTTTCAGGAGGGACACCTTCCGAGCTCTTTCGACCGGCAGTGTTGGAAGGAGATTTGATGCAAGTAGACCAACGTGCCTCTTGGATGGACCCATTCATCCTCTATCTGTCAACGGGAGATTATCATCATACAGTCAGAGATAAGAAAAAGTTCTGAATAAAAGCAGCTCATTACTTCCTAGTGGCGGGAGTCCTCTACAGAAAAACTTTCCTCTCTACCATGGCCCGGTGTGTTTCAGAAGAAGAAGCTTTCACTGTTTTGCAAGAGATTCATTCCGGAGAGTGTGGAAGCCACTCGGGAGCAAGAACTCTTGAAAAACGAATCCTGCGGCAAGGATATTTCTGGCCCACTATGAAGAGAGACTCTGAGATCTATGCCAGAAGGTGTGTTCAGTGCCAGAAGTTTGCTCCACTTCAGCACCAAGCAGCTCAGTCCCTCAGATCAATTGCAACTCCTTGGCCCTTCGCAGTTTGGGGAATGGACCTCCTCGGTCCTTTTCCCATGGCAAGCAGTCAGCGGCGTTTCATCATCGTAATGATCGACTACTTCAGCAAGTGGATCGAAGCCAAGGCATTGGCAAAGACAACTACTCAGGTCGTCAGAAACTTCATTTGGGGGGAGATTGTCTGTCGGCATGGAATTCCAATGGCTATAATCACTGATAATGGGCCGCAATTCAACAACTCCGAGATGATAGATTTTTGCAAGCAGATCGGAACAGAGCTGCGGTTTGCATCAGTTCATCATCCCAGAAGCAATGGACAAGTAGAAGCAGCCAACAAGCAGATCCTCAATTTGCTCAAAAAGAAAGTGCAGAATCTCAAGGGCAGCTGGGCTGATCAGCTTCCATCAGTTCTCTGGTCCCTTAGGATAATGCCATCATCCGCAACTGGGGAGTCTCCATTCAAGCTCTCTCATGGCTCGGAGGCACTTATACCAGTTGAGTTTGAAGTCCCGTCACCCAGAGTTCTGCTTGCAAGAGAAGGCGTTGAGGACTGGCTTGAATTGAATAGTGAAGAGATGAGGTTCAGCCTGGAACATATCGAGGCCATCAGAGATCAAGCAGCCATAAGGCAGGAAGAGGTCAAAAGAAGGATGGCTCGCTACTTTGATCAGAACATGAGGATCAAACATTTCCAAGGGGGAGATCTCGTTCTAAAGAAGATTGATGCTGCTGCAAGAGCTGGTTCAATTGGGAAGCTTAATCCAAATTGGGCTGGCCCTTTTGTTATCAAAGAAGCATTAAAGAGCGGCGCTTACCGCCTGCAGACATACGAAGGAGAGGATATACCACACACATGGAGCGGGCATGATCTCAAGCGGTTCTATTCTTAAACCTCCTTTTTCTACTTTGTGTATCCTCTTCAAGAGTTATTATGAATAAAAACTACTTGCTAACGCTTCTTCAAGTGTTGTCTATATAATCATGACAGATGAGACGCTAAGCAAGATTCCAAAAATGGTTCTGCACCTGAACTCCATTTTCTTTCTTAATGTTTGCTTTGCAAATACATTTTATTAATCGAAGGATCTATACTGACACCTTTTTCTAGTGTTTTCTCTCTCTCCCAAAAACCTATTAACGGTTCCCTGATACCAGGAGACATCGCCGAGTTCAGCAAGACCTCCCCTAGAGCTGTTGTCATTAGCGTAACACCACAAAGACCACGTGTTGCGAGGAGATTTCGCACCGTGTAGTGGGAGCTTGCAGGCTCTAGCGCGGTTGGATTCTGGACTTCGGATCCCGGCAAGTACCTGACCCCACCTCTGCATTATGGAGGGCTGGGTGGGGTAAAGCTCTACCATGCCGCCATAGGGATATCGTTACAACTTCGATGATCGCATGAGGAAAGTATGCCGTTCCGGCTCACCTGCCCGCGGGTCATCTTAGCTTGTAACCCTCGAACACTCCATGGTACCCTCAAGCAGTGCCTGCAGGATACCTACAGCTTAGACTGTACTCCAGGCAAGAGGGCAGGGAACCGTTCCGCCAAATGAGCATTTTGCTCTTCGCAGGGAATTATGTGCGGACTGGTTTTCTCTATCCGCTCAGTCCGCCTGTTTGGGTTGATCTTATAACTTGTAGTCCGGTGAGGAAAGTATGCCGCTCCGGCTCACCTGCCCACCTGGTCGCGAGCTATAGGTCATTTCTCCTATTGTGAGCGGATTGGTTTTCTGTGTCCGCTCAGTCCGCCAGCTTGGGTTGATTTTATAGCATGTAGCCCGGTGAGGAAAGTATGCCGCTCCGACTCACCTGCCCACCTGGTCGCAAGCTATAAATCATTTCTTGTATTATGAGCGGATTGATTTTCTTTTTCGCTATGGGTCATTTCTATCTTTGGCGGACTGGCCTTATCTATCCGCGCAGTCCTCCTGTTTCCTTGGGATGATTTTATAGATTCTATCTTTGGCGGACTGCTTTTCTGTATCCACTCAGTCCGACAGTTTTCTTGAAACCACGAGCTATATAGATCATTTCTTCTATAAGCGGGTCGGTCTTCTGTATCCGCTCAGTCCGCAGAATGGTTTTCATATGTTATAATTTGATTAATAAAGAGAAATGCGGACTCTACTAGAACTCAATGAAGTACCACCTGACTTTGTTATCAGCTGGCTATTTTCGTCATTTTTAAGGCGAATGTTGAATGGATTGATGAGTTGGATTCTCTAATCAGCAAGATTCGTTATAAATGATCCTAGTGTCGTGCGGACTGCAATTAAAACTCAACAGAGTCCGCCTGACAATTTCTTATTCGTCGACAATAATATTCTTTAATCAGCAAGATATTGCTCAAACTTATCAGCGTGACGTGTGGACTGCTAAGTAAGTGTCGGTGCGGCGAGCATGGAAAAAGAACATTGCAGAAAGCACACATGCCAAAAATATCCTTTATTTCTATTTCATCAAAAACTGTTTACATCATTCTATATGTTCGGCGTACTGCAATCTTGCGTCCGCCACTTTTACAAAAAACAATAGATAAAAACTACATTGATCAATCTGTAGTCCTTTGTTTCTTTTCTGGAGGTGCAGGGCTGTCACCAACAATGTCAACTTCTGGAGAGTAGCCCCCGGAGCCGCTCCCGCTGCTATCCGATCCTGTACTCGAGGCGGACCCGCTATGCGAGCTCCCAGTAGCAGAGGAGGATGCATAGGTGTCGGACTCGGCGGACAGTTTCTCTACTCGCGGGCTTGATGCAGCATTGTCTTCCTTGGCACTTTGCCCTTCGCCCTGCCCTCCGTCTTCTTCTTCAACTTCTTCTTCTTCTTCTTCGTCTTCTTCTTCCTCTTCTTCACCTTCCTCAATGATGTCCTTTCCTTTTTTAGCCCTCTCCATCGCCGCGACCTGAGGAGCCAGCTCAGGGAAAATCTCCAAAAAAAGGGACGCCATCCACTCCCTCCTTTATGAAGCCGTCGCGGACAAGTCACTCAATAGCGACCTCAACGGTCTCCTTTACGAAAGGGAGCATGGCAGACTGGAAGTTGTTGTTTTCCAAGTCATAGGCGACCTGCGCAAAACAAAAAGCAAACGTCAGACAGATCGCGGCGGACAGCAAACTAAGGCCGCTGCGAATTCAACTAACCCCGAGCTCTTCTCTTTGCTGAGCAACCCTTTTTCCCAACCGCACATTCCTTTCCTTTAGCGCTTTATTATCCTTTTGAAGTTGTTCATTCTGCCTCAACAGGTCTCTGGCCAGGGTGGCAACATAGTGATTTGTCACCACGCTGTTCGCCGCGGCCTGAGAGGCTAGCAGAGGGAGGTCGGCGGCGGGCGCCTTCTTAAGGTCACTCAAGTTGCGCTTTCCGTAAAGCGCGGAAATCGCAATGTGGGCATAGCGTGTTATCCGCGGACTCTTCCACGAAGGAAGCGCGGTGGATAAGCGGACGTGTTTATTCTTGCTGTGCCAGTGGACCATAGGGTTCCCCCTAAGGTCCTTCTGGCTGATGCCGAAGCCACTCATGGAGAAGCTTTCTGAGGAAGAGTAATCCGCTGCGGGATCCCCTTCCTCCTTCCTCTTTCTTGCAATTGCTTCTTTCTTTTCTTTCTGTGTAGGGACGAAGCCGCTAGGCGTCTGCGGCAAGTTAGCGGGTACCGCCAAGGTCGCTGCAAAAACAAATGGGTTAAACACCAAGGTCGCAGCGGATCCAAAAGCTGAGTTCGGAAGCTACTTACCCTCTTCGGGCATGACGTCTGCTAAGCTCGCTAGAAGCGGAATATAATGCTCGATGTCGAGCCTGGCGTTGGCCAAGAACTCGACAATGGCGGACTCTAAATCATCCAGTTGCACGCTTTTGAAGGCGGAGTCCGCGCGCACCTGCGGATAGGTGTGCGCGAACCCTAGGTCGCCCTCAAAAATCAGGAACCTAGAGGTCCAGTTGTGGATTTTGTTGGGAAGGCCCACAACCTTCATCCCCCTGAAGTATAAATAAATCACCACCTTGTAGGGGCGGTCTCCGGAAGCAGTAATGGAGCGGACAGAGAATATTTTGCGGAAGACATTCATTGAAAAAGCGATCTTTTCAGATCGCAAATAAGAGACAAAGCTGCAGATCGCAGCGAGTGTATTCGGCGCAAGCTGGCCAGACACCATTCCGTAGTGCCCAAAGATGGCGGCGAGTTCCCATAGGAGCGGAAACTTGAATCCGCTATCAAAATGGTCCACAGGGATGTTGATCTGGGTTGCGGTTGAGAAGTTTAATCTTTCTTGATGGGCGGGAAGGCGGACAAGGATGTTCGAGTTCGCCATCTTCTTTTCAACAAAGGCGTCCAGGTCGGCCTCTATCAATGTGCATTTCCGGTGGTCCGCGGAATGTAAGGCGACAGCAGCATCGGTCCGCGCGGACACCATTTTGCAGGCCGCAGGGTTCTTTTTACATCAGCTGTTTCCTGCAAAAGAGAAAGCAGAAGGCCCTATTTATAGCTAAAGAGTCCAACAACTTTTTGACCAGGCCGCAGAGCTCGCAATTCCAATCCGCACAGTGGTGTAGGGATGTTTGTGAGATGGACGTGCTTACGTGAACGGCGGATTACCCATCACAGAACATAGAAAAAATAAGAGAGTGCTCCGACCAAAAGCGAACGAAAAGGGGTCGGTTGGCTCTCAAAAATACGGGACTCGATACAACGTCCTTAGGACCTACTCTCCAACAAGCACACAACTCGCGCCTAGCCGGACTCGATACCACGACCTTAGGACCTACCTCTCCAACAAGCACACATCTCACCGCACCTACACAAGCATCTATTCTTTTCACAATAAGCCGTCAATCGCAGCAAAAAATATATTTAGGAGCGGCGGTAAACGATAAGGAGGGATCAAGAACAAGTTGAGATTAACTCCCTTGTTAGCACCAAAGCGTGCCCAATCTTGGAGAACAAGTCAAGGCTTGGCCTAGTTTGTTCTCTAGCGGATCTTCCAATCCGGAAAACAAGAGGGTCAACAACAACGTTCGATTCAGATTTGCAAGCGAAAAACACTTTAAAATCGCGGAAAAGACGGATGAATAACCTCCACAAAATTCTCACAGCAAGAAACACAAAGATAGGGAAGAGATTACCCAACCAAGAAGAAGATCACACAATATTTGTGGGAGAATCACTCTCTCCACGGTTCCACCGGTTTCACACCGAAGGGGGCTGCTTCCTTCTTCCACGGAGTCGCACCGAAAGAAGCCACGCCGGAGTCGCACCGAACGGGGATGGAGGAGGCAAGGCTTGGCTTCACACCAAAGGGGAGGAGGTGGCTATGGCTTTCACCATGGTGGCCGAAATTCCTCAAGGGGGGTTACTTTAGGTTTCTTTTTCCAATGCATAACTCATCATAATATCCTCCTTTAAATAGGAGTTACAAAAGAGATCCAACCATCCATGATGGAGATGAAATCTCATCCATCCGGGCGGTTACATACACACCAAGGGTTTAATAGCACACCAACATGAAAATAAAAATATTACAAGCCAAATGTTTTAAGCAATTAAAATAAAACTAAGTAGAATTATTAAGCAAGCTTTGCGCGCCGCGGACGGAGGTTGTATCGCAGCTTTCCGTTAGCGTCCGTGGCGTTGTCATGACGCCGCAAATCTTTAACTTGTTGCGCCGCAGCAACCGGGTCATCATCAGGAAGTGTTGGAGGGGCCGCAACAACCGGGTCATCAACAGGAAGTGTTGGACGGGCCGCGCCATCAATCCTCCCCCACTCAAAATCGCGCATCTCCGATGCGTGGGCTGATAGAAAGCGGCGGAGAAGCTCGGCATCCAAACGTTGAAGCTCTGTCGCGAGGACCCATGAGTCGTCCGACGGTGGGCGGTCACGCCAACGGATGAGGAAGCGGTAGGTAGCACCGGTAGGAGTAGTAAGTGGCTCAGCAGCGAGTATCATATCTGGATGGAGAAACGTCTTGGGAAACCTGGGAAACATGTCAGCAGTAGGAATAAAAGAAGGCAGCGTACCATCCGATGTTATACCTGCGGGGACCGGAGGAGAGAGATCATCCAAACTACCACTCCCCAACCCATTAGAAATTTCAGTGGAGGGAGAAGACGACAAAGAAACCAACTCTTGTGGAGGCGCAACAAACAGCGTCAAATCCGAGACATTAAAAATAGGGGAGATACCCCATTCAGCAGGCAAATCCAATACGAAAGCGTTGTCACCTAGCTTCTTTATAATCCGAAAAGGACCGGCGCGTTTTGGAGCTAACTTTTTAACGGTGCCAGTTGGCATTCGTTCGGGAACTAACCGTACTAAAACCAGATCGCCGACCTTAAAGTGTGACACCTTCCTATGTAGATTAGCGTGCGCTTGATAAGACTCATATTGAGCAGTCAAGGTAGCTCGTATACGTGCATGTAAGTCGTGAATATGTTGGGCGAAGGATTGTGCAAATTGACTTGTTTTGTATGTGGGAGGTAAGGGGACCAAGTCAAGTGGCACAGGGGCCTTATACCCGTGGACAATTTCATTCGGAGACATACCCGTGGACCGATTTTTAGAATTATTGTAAGCCAGTTGTGCATGTGGAAGCAGTAAATCCCAAGTGCCTTTATGGTCGCTCACGAGACATCGAAGAAGATTTCCTAGGCTCCGATTGACTACTTCCGTCTGGCCATCAGTTTGTGGGTGATAAGCCGCGGAGAATAATAATTTTGTGCCCATAAGAACCCACAAGGTTTTCCAAAAGTAGCTAGTGAACTTGACGTCCCTATCTGAGACAATAGTCTTCGGAACGCCACGGTGACTAACGACGTCTTTAAAATACAGTTTCGCAATGTGAGAGGCGTCGTTGGTCTTACTACAGGGGAGGAAGTACGCCATCTTGGAGAACCTATCCACAACAACGAGTATAGAATCATGACGTCGCAGGGTGGGGGGAAGGCCTAATACAAAGTCCATGCTCACGTCTTCCCACGGGACGGACGGAATAGGTAGCGGAGTGTATAAACCTACATTGGACTTAGTACCTTTAGAAACTTGGCACGTACGGCAACTGCTCACAACTTTCCCAACCATCGCATTTAGTTTAGGCCAAAAGAATTTCTCCTCTACGAGCGTTATCGTTTTGTCTCTGCCAAAGTGGCCACTCAAGCCACCACTATGTAACTCCCAAATGATGTGGAGTCGCAAAGAGGAGTGGGGGATACACAATTTTCCGTGTTTGAATAAGTATCCGTCTCTAAGTGAATAGGCCGTGATGGTCGCGGGAGAGCTATCCTGGGCAGATAAGTATGGCTCCTGAAAATCAGGGCATGTGGCGTATTCATCCTTTATGCGCTCGAACCCTACCACGTGGACTTGCATGGAGGAAAGTAAGAGGGTGAGGCGGCTGAGTGCATCGGCAACTCGATTGTCGGTCCCTTTAAGGTGCTTGAGAGTAAATGTGTATTCTTGCAAGAAGGATACCCATTTAGCGTGGCGCGGGCTGATTTTGTGCTGACCATTGATGAATCGCAACGCTTCATGATCAGAGAGGATCACAAACTCCTTATGAAGGAGGTAGTGCCTCCAATGATGCAAACATCTAATGACCGCATAAAACTCCCTATCGTAATTGGAATAATTTAATTTAGCACCCGCTAACTTCTCACTAAAATAACTAACCGGGTGACCCTCTTGACTCAAGACACCTCCAATCCCTACGCCAGATGCATCACAAGTAAGCTCGAAGACCTTGGTGAAGTCAGGGAGACGTAACACCGGTGCTTCAGTCATAAGCTCCTTAATACGATGGAATGCAAACGTGGCGGATTTGGACCATGTGAATTCTCCTTTCTTCATGCAGTCCGTAATGGGTGCCATAATGCTACTAAAATCACGTATGAAACGACGATAAAAGGTAGCTAACCCGTGGAAACTACGCACCTCACGAAGGCTAGTGGGCTCGGGCCAGTCTCTAATCACCTGAACCTTTCCTGGGTCAACACGAATTCCTTCAGAGCCAACTATATAACCTAAGAATTCAACCTCCGAAACATAAAACGTGCATTTCTTTAGATTTAGATATAAGGTTTCAGTCCTTAAGGTGGAGAGGACTACTTTGATGTGAGAGAGGTGTTCGGCGGGGGAGGTACTAAACACTAGGATGTCATCAAAATACACTACAACAAACTTCCCCATATATGGCCTAAAGATGTGCGTCATCATCCGGGAGAAGGTGCTGGGGGCATTGGATAGCCCAAAGGGCATCACAAGCCATTCATACAACCCGTCCTTAGACTTGAACGCCGTCTTCCACTCATCCCCCTCTCGGATCCTGATTTGGTGGTAACCACTCCGTAAGTCCAGTTTAGAGAAGATAGTGGCACCCGATAGGACATCCAAGAGATCATCTAGTCGCGGAATTGGAAACCTATATTTTATAGTAATTTTGTTGAGAGCTCGGCTATCAACACACATGCGCCAGGTGCCATCCTTCTTAGGGGCAAGAAGAGCGGGGACAGCACATGGGCTCATACTCGTCCTAATAAATCCCTTATTTAACAACTCCTCTATCTGGGTTTGTAACTCTATGTGGGCAGTTGGATTAAGCCTATAGTGTGGTTGGTTGGGTAAGGACGATCCGGGGATAAGGTCTATTGCGTGTTGTATATCTCTAAGCGGTGGTAACGACGAAGGCAACTCCTCCGGGTATACATCCCTAAACTCATCCAACAATACCCGTAGCTCTCGGGGTAAATCTTCCAACACGCCACCATCAGTTTTTTCACTCAGAAGTACAAGAGCGTACATTATTCCCCCAATAAAGGGATCCTTCACAAATTCCTTCCTACCAACTAAACTCAAGGCTTTCCTCTCAACTGGGATGGTGGTATCCTTAGCCAACACTACCGGCTCTTTTGGCACAGTCGGTCTCAAGGTGACGATCTTGCCATTGAATTTAAACTCATAAGTGTTGGCACGACCATAGTGCGTCACATCACGGTCATATAGCCACGGGCGGCCTAATAACACATGACAAACGTCCATTGGTAGGACGTCGCACCAAACCTCATCCGTGTAGGATTTGAAAGACAGGGGGACTAGGCACCGTTGGGTAACCTTAATAGTAACCTTACTAATCCAAGCGACCTGGTAAGGGGGTCGGGTGCGGCTCGACAGTCAAGGACATGCGCTTAACGGCATTCTCAGAAACGGCGTTTACGCAACTACCACCATCAATAACTAATTTGCAAAGTTTTTCTCCACTCTTAAAGATCAGGGAAAAGATGCTCGTCCTCTTCCAGTCGTCTACAGGACGAGGAGTGGTCAAAATGCAACGCATCACCATAAGGCGGTGATCGTCCTCCAAGTCACTAGGGACTCCGTCAGGGTCGCTCTCCTCTTCGGCCTCATGGACATAGTCGTCAGGGTCGGTAGTGGACTCTAGTAAGGCTATGGCCTTCGTCTTGGTGGGGCATTCATAGGCATAGTGGCCTTGAACAACGCATGAGTAACAAGTGGTGTTAGCCTTGCTAACCTTTCCAACGGGGATACGCTCACTAGCGGGGTTCTTGGTATTTCTCGCGGTAATCACAACGGATTTCGACTCGGAGGATCTAAATCTTCCTTTATCAGGAAAAGTGGAAGAAGATGCCCCAGCGGTGGACTTATTCTTTGCATTAGAATAACGGGAGTGAGCTTTAGATGCTAGGTTCTTTTCAATGTCCAAGGCGGCATTGAAAGTCGTATTCAAGTCCGTGTGACCATAACGCAAGAGTTTCCGCTGTATGTCGGGGTGAAGTCCCTTTCGAAATCTAGATAAAGTTACTTCGGGGATCTCTCGAAGGTCACATCGTACCATACGGTCCTTAAGTTCTCCCATATATTCAGCAACAGACATTGAGCCTTGCCGAAGGGTGGCAAGCTCATCGAACATTTGCGTCCGATGGTATGCGGGAACGTACTGATCGGTTAGCAGGTTCTTCATAACAGCCCATCCAATGAGTGGGACCCCGTGCCCAGCTCCTAACCTACGTTCTTCATTCAGCCAATAGGTTTTGGCACGTCCCATTAATTTCATCCTGGCAACTTGAACCTTTTGGGGGTCCGTGAGGTTGTGCCATTCGAAATAGCACTCCATGTCTATAGCCCAATGGAGGAAGATCTGGGGATCTCCCATGCCATCATAGGTGGGGGCATCTATCTTGATAGCCCTCGTGATATCAAAGCCTCGCTCGGGGCGGGGTTCTCGAGGGGGCATACGGGGAGAGTTTCCCTCAGAATCCGAATCAAAGTTCGGTTGGTGCCGGTTGGGCTGCCCAGCATTAACGGGAGGTGGGGGTGGCCTTGCTTGATTTTGTAGGATCTGGGCTAAGGCGTTCCTAAGCTCTGTCATTTCGGCACGAATACCTGCTATAGCCTCGGTGTTGGGATCACCATGCTCATTCGCAGCCATCCTAGACGTAGACGGGGTTGCGTACTCCGTTCCTAGCCTAGTGCGCATTCAGGTTTGGGAGGCCCCGGGCAAGATGAATTTTTCTAGGACTGAAGCTGTATTGAAAATAAGATATTTTTATATACACCCGATGAGAATAACACGTAGATCGTTAAAAAATTTTTTTTTTGAAATTTTGCTGAAAAATAAAGATTTCAGCCCGCTATTTGCAGACCACAGAAAATAAATTTTTTTTGAGTTCTAACGATCGGATCTCTAACAAGGAACGCAGAGAGGATGTTTGCAACGTGAAAGTTGAAACAACCTCCCTCTGATACCAAATTGGTGTAGGGATGTTTGTGAGATGGACGTGCTTACGTGAACGGCGGATTACCCATCACAGAACATAGAAAAAATAAGAGAGTGCTCCGACCAAAAGCGAACGAAAAGGGGTCGGTTGGCTCTCAAAAATACGGGACTCGATACAACGTCCTTAGGACCTACTCTCCAACAAGCACACAACTCGCGCCTAGCCGGACTCGATACCACGACCTTAGGACCTACCTCTCCAACAAGCACACATCTCACCGCACCTACACAAGCATCTATTCTTTTCACAATAAGCCGTCAATCGCAGCAAAAAATATATTTAGGAGCGGCGGTAAACGATAAGGAGGGATCAAGAACAAGTTGAGATTAACTCCCTTGTTAGCACCAAAGCGTGCCCAATCTTGGAGAACAAGTCAAGGCTTGGCCTAGTTTGTTCTCTAGCGGATCTTCCAATCCGGAAAACAAGAGGGTCAACAACAACGTTCGATTCAGATTTGCAAGCGAAAAACACTTTAAAATCGCGGAAAAGACGGATGAATAACCTCCACAAAATTCTCACAGCAAGAAACACAAAGATAGGGAAGAGATTACCCAACCAAGAAGAAGATCACACAATATTTGTGGGAGAATCACTCTCTCCACGGTTCCACCGGTTTCACACCGAAGGGGGCTGCTTCCTTCTTCCACGGAGTCGCACCGAAAGAAGCCACGCCGGAGTCGCACCGAACGGGGATGGAGGAGGCAAGGCTTGGCTTCACACCAAAGGGGAGGAGGTGGCTATGGCTTTCACCATGGTGGCCGAAATTCCTCAAGGGGGGTTACTTTAGGTTTCTTTTTCCAATGCATAACTCATCATAATATCCTCCTTTAAATAGGAGTTACAAAAGAGATCCAACCATCCATGATGGAGATGAAATCTCATCCATCCGGGCGGTTACATACACACCAAGGGTTTAATAGCACACCAACATGAAAATAAAAATATTACAAGCCAAATGTTTTAAGCAATTAAAATAAAACTAAGTAGAATTATTAAGCAAGCTTTGCGCGCCGCGGACGGAGGTTGTATCGCAGCTTTCCGTTAGCGTCCGTGGCGTTGTCATGACGCCGCAAATCTTTAACTTGTTGCGCCGCAGCAACCGGGTCATCATCAGGAAGTGTTGGAGGGGCCGCAACAACCGGGTCATCAACAGGAAGTGTTGGACGGGCCGCGCCATCACACAGTCCGCAAAAAGTTAAAACAGCCAAACAACAACGCGGATACAAACACAGATTCATATGCCAAGGAAAATTCAAAGCAAAAAAGTTGTGGCCGACACAATTTGTTGTCCGCTCAGATCGCGCTTTTTTCTCCCGGCAGGTCACAAGGAGCGGATACATTTTCAATCCGCTTAGTTCGCAGTATTGCCAACCTGCAGGTTAGATAACGAGAAGCGGACACAGCATTAGTCCACACAATTCGCCACATCACAAGGATTAAGCTACATAATTTGCGGATATATAATCTGAGTCCGCACAGATCAAATAGAGTTCATTTTACAGCACAGCATTGCTTGAAGCACAATTATCCAAATAATTATACAATTAAGCAAATAAAAGCTCAAGGCATTGCGGACTCAGCGGTCCCTATTATCGGTCCGCGCCGGCCTTTCTGCCCTGTCTCTGCATAAATGAGCTGCTTGATAGCTTATCTGAAGAATTTCACTGTACGCACGGCAGAGATGATGATGAATGACATTTATGGTCCGGTGCATATGAGCAGCTTCCCGATCAACCCGACTGAGGGGCACCATTGGCTCCGTCGCAGGCCTCGGCTCCTCATCCGTAGATTGTTGGGCACCGCCTGCCGGTGCGGCGATCTCTGGAGCAGCGCGATCTGACACTCGCGGCCTCTGCTTAGCGACCTCGGCAGCCCGCTTCCCTTTTTCTCCACACACCGACGCCAAGTGTGTTGATGCACGAAAACGGACAGGGAGTCGGGCACCACCAGCTAACGGTTCGAACACCGGGGAATAGGGGAGGAAAGGAGAAGACTGTCGACCAATCGGTTACTAGCGGTCGCGGCTAAAGGACCGGAAAAGGGGGGCCGCTGGCAGCGGCAACAGCAGAGTTCGCCCGCCGCGGCTTAAATGGCACTCTTGCGGCGGGCTTTCCTTTACTTCAAATAAGAAACAGTTACAACGAGTAAAAGAAGAAGCCGGCCGGACTACAAGCCGCAATACACTAGACTTGAGACCGCAGCTCTTAACAGGCGAGCTCCTGGATCCCAGTCAGCGTGTCTTGGGGAGTGCACCCTCCCCCTATTTATAGGCTCGGGGGCCTGCCCAAACGGGCAGGGCTAAAATTACCGGCTGCCCGGGGTACAGGAGAACCGGGCAGAGGTGAGGGGAAGCAAAAGAGAGAGAAAAAAGAAAGGAGGGAAGCCGCGCGGCCTGGCGGATTCCTCCTGGCGAGCTGACGGCTGGGTCCTTGGGCCTTGTCGCTAAGCAGGGTCGGCGTTGGCAGCGGCCTGACATGGAGACCGCCCGGCTTGGGAGGCTTGGCGGCTTGAGTAGGCAGGCCGCCCGGTCTGGAAAGCTGCGCGGGCAGGTCGCGGATTCCGGGCTTATCATAATCCCCGCACATTTTTAAGTTTCCAAAAAACTTCAAAAATGTAGAACTAAGCCGGAGACCGCGACTGCTTCATCGTCGTCTATAAAATCCCCTGACCCTTGACATTCTTCAGGATTCCTGCCAAGCCACGGGTCGCTACTCGCCACTTGCGGTCAGAATATTGCAAGCCGACGCGATTTCTCTAGCGATGGATGTAATGTCATCAATGTTAGCCCGCAACAAGAAACCGCCAGAAACGAAGCAGAGCCGGAGCGAGAACTCGAATGACTCTACCCGTTAGACTGCCAAGAAGACTGGGAAGCCGGAGACACCAGCGGCTTCTGGAGCTGAAAAGAGGCCGACAGAGATCGTCGGCGGACCATCGCAGGCCGCAGCAGATCCCAAAGCGGTTTCGAAGGCTGCTCCACTGCAAACCGGAATTGCCAAATCCTTCGACCTGACTTTCTCTCCATCAGGAGAGCCACTCCTAAAAATCGGTGGGACGGAGGAGAAGAGTGTTGAATCTGGGAAACCGTCCGAATTGCCGGGCAAGGTCGACTTAATCGTTGTGGATGACAACGAGCCGGAGAAGGCGCTGGAGACCGAACAGATTGTAGGCGAACAGCGCAAGCGGACTGAAAAGGTGTTCGGCTCCCTGAAACGGCGGAAAGAAAGGAGCGAAACCCTTGAAGAAAGGATGAAGAGGAAAATGAGGAAAGTGCACGCCAGAAACCGGAATATTTCTGAAAAGACCGGCGCGGACAGTCTGCAACACAGGCCGCACGAGAAGGAGGTACCCGAGAACCCGCCTACACCGGAGTACAAGCCGAGCGAACTTGAGAGTACGCCAGCGGTTAGCGACTCGCTCAGCGAGCTCCTGAAGGGCATGGAGACTCTCCAGCGGCAAGACGCGCTATTGTCGACACCAGCGGCCTCTGAGGAGGTTGACCGCCCGAACATCCAGGTTATTGGGGAGAAGCCTGGCGATCCGACTTCCGCGGCTTCTGAAGGAGCTGAGAAACTGAAGCTTCGCGAGAAGATGGAGGAGATGAAGAAACTGATCGCTGATAAGCCGGTGGCGACCGCACATCCATTGCTGCAAGGTAAACACCGGGACGTTAGGCGAATTATTAAATTCTACAAGTCGCGGTCAAGGAAGAAGGGGGCGAATATTATATTCAATCCGCCGGCCAGCTTTTTCCTGACCACGGCTCAACTGAAAAGCCGAGCTAAGGAAACCGAGCGGCTATGGAAAGAAAAGCTGAAGAGGATAGATCCTGAGCGGCTCAGGCGGCCAGTGATTAAAATCCATACCGCGGCCTCTGGAGGAGATAAACATCAAACCGGCGGTCTTATCCTACCGATTTCCTTACTAGAAGGTCGCAACAATCCGGCTGAACCTGACTGCGGTTTCTCTTCTGCAGGTGTACCAGAGACCGCGATGAAACCGGGCGACTTGACGTTGTTTTTGTCCATGCTGCCACCGCCTCCGCCTCCAAGTGTTCGCGAGAAGGAGATGGCCGACTTCCAGAAGCACGTCGGCACGCTGCAGGCGGCTTTGGACGCGGCCACCGAAACCCTGCGGATTAAAGACGAATAACAGCGGGTTGCCCAGGAGGCCGCGGAAAAAAGGATCCAAGAGCTGCAAACCACCCTGGAGCGAGAGACCGCAAGGTTGCAAACTGCGCTTGAGCAGGAGACCGCGAGGATGAAGACTGCGATGGAACAAGAGACTGCCAGGCTCCAGACCGCGATGAAGGAAGAGACCGCCAGGCTCCAGACCGCGAGGAAGGAAGAGACCGCCAGGCTCCAGACCACGATGGAAACCGCTGAGGCGAAGATTGCTGAGATGCAGGTCGCCTTGGAGCAGGAAAGGGCGGAGAAGTATTTGCTGATGGCCGCGCGGCTGGAAGTTGACAGAGAAGAGATCCCACATGCTGAAGGCGGCGAGAACCAAGACCTGCCAGCGGAGACCGGCGAAGAACAGCGGCCTGCACTACCAACTCCTGTAGAGTTGCCGGGTACTAGCCGCCCGGCCTCTGGCGAGACTTCGCACTCGCCGGTGGCCGCGACGCCTAACCAGGTCGCAGTTCCAAGCGGTCTGGGGGTCCAGGCGATCCCCATGATACCGTTTGCGACAGTAGAGCGCGATGCTGCGCGAGTTCATCGGTCTCTGCATGCGCTTCATAATCTGGTTAGCCAGGTGTACGTTGCGATTGTGCAGACCGGTGAACAGGTCGCGCACATAGGACGAGATAGGCCGGAAGACGACAAACGAACCTGAGCGACTTGAGAGAACTAAGCCGCGCGGACATTCGTATATTATGTTGTAATATATATTTTTTCTCTGGATGTTGAACAATTTGATTGCTGTAAACTATTGTATTTTATTATGCTGCGAACTGAATGCGGCTTATGCGGCTTGAATTTATAATCCACATGTCTGCTGCTTTGTTCTGAGAAATTTAAAGTTTAGGAAAGTAGCCGCGCGGTCTGGCGAACAGAGCGCCGGCTTGTATACTTGATATTCACATGATACGCCATAAAATTTTTCTAAGTGCAGGAATATAGCCGTGCGGATTGACGGACTAGACGGCGACTTGGTCATTAAGCTGATCTGCGCTTCGAGCGGACTTAGGCTGCGCGGCGTGACGACTAGCCACATTTGACGTTGGGCACTGTAGCTTCACGGATTTTCTATAAATAGAACAGATCCCGTAGATTTCATCACAAATCAAGAAGGATGCGGGCTAAGTCCAAGTCGTTGCGGTCTGACAAGGCCACTGCGGTTAGGACAGACGCGGCCTCCGCTTTCCACTCAGCTGACCACAAAGAATGCCGGCTTACAAAAGCCGAGCTGGATGACTTTGTCGAGAAACACATGCAAGGAAGTCCGCTGATCGCGCGGCTTCCCCGACAGGATGAGCGGATCAACTCCTCCAATGCAAATCAGATTGCGGTCCCCGTCGACCACTTCGACTGCGGCTTCAGCTTCCCGGTCTTGCTAGAGGCTGTAGCGGTCTTCGACCACTACGGAGTTGTGCCCGGACAACTTCCCCCAAACTCGATAGCCGCCATCTACAGCTTCATCTCCTACCTCAGGTCGGAAAGAGTCCGCTTCTCTATGAGGCTCTTCCGAGAGTGCTTTTCGGTGCGGTCTATCCCGGACTCCGGGACGAAGATCTTCCGGGGGCACCTCTACTTCGGCTGTAGAGGGCTGAAGATAGTGAACCTGGCGAACAAGATCGCAAACTGGCCGGAGCGGTTTCTCATCTTTGAGGGAAACCTGGGGTTGCTGCCAGTCGACCCCCAGATCCGCGAAGAGGCCGCCTTCGGCAGCAGCGGCTTGGACGGCATGGAGAAGGAGATCTACGACTTCTTCAAAGGCGAGCGGCTTGATGTAAACCACTACATCCCGCTGTTGCCGTCGCTAGTAGGAGTAGAGGCGGAAGACAGTAAGCTCCAAGCCGGCCGACCTGATATCTTAGCCGCAAGGACTGGAAACTAACTTTGCCTTTATCTTTGCAGCTGCTGTGGCGGTCCCGCTGAACAAGCCGCAGACTCCTGGCGGCCTGACTCTCACTCAAAGAGAGAAGAGAGCGAGGCGTGCCAAGCCGGCGCGGGTTGCGGAGGAGGAGGAGGAGGACTCCTCTGGAGAGTTCATTCTGCAAGGAACCGGCAGCAGCTTGAAGGATGTCCACGGCGATCCGGCCTTGCGGTGGAGTCCGGACGGCAAGTTGGTGACGATCTCCACCGCCCTCCCCTACTGGGGAGCAGAAGAAGTAAGCCGCCACGCGAGCGCGGTTGGCGGCGCGCTGTACGGCAAGCGCAACTTGAAGGCGATGCGACGAGTTCCTCCAGACGACCTACCGCGGCTAGCCGCGCAAGTCGGCGCGAGGAGCTTCGTGGCAAGTCACTTCATGGGCCTTGCCTACAAGCAACTGATGAAGGAGAACAGCGGCCTGAAGACACAGTTAGGCGAACAACAATAAGAGAACAAGCGGCTTAAGGAAAAGGAGGCGGTAAGTCATTACCAATACTCGTGCGGTTATCATTATGTAACCGTGCGACCTTACCTTTACTTTGTTTTGCAGGAAATGTACAACCCGACCAACACCATCTCCCAAGACCAAGTCTTCCCCCAACTCGTCCAAGGGATCGATGGAGCGCTTAACCGCCTCCGGGACCTTGGCGGCTTGGCCACCGGCTTCACCGACTTTACATGTGCCGACATTTACCCCTCCCTGAAAGAGCAGATGGCCGACGTCTATAGGTCGATCAAGGGCAAGGCCAAGGTCGGGGAAGAAGTCGGCGAGGTGGTCGGAGACGCGGTGGAAGAGGTCGGCCAGGGAAGCCGGAGTCCATGCACATCGCCTGAGTCCGGCGGCCAAGAATCGGAGACCGCGCGGCCAGACTCGACAACTTCTGGCGGTTCAGCGAGCTCCGCAACTAGCAGCGGATACTCTCTATCATCTGTCGACATTGGCGATGACAGTGATTTGGATTCTCCTGCGACTAAGAAGCTCAAACCGGGCGATTAGAAAATCTATAACTTGTTTTTGTATTTTGAACTTTTTTGAAATCGACGGTATTGTTTTTGTAACCGCGCGATTAAGACTTTGTAATACTTAACGAATGGAAATGAAGGCATTTTACCTTTCTCTTTGTTATATTTCACTTTTCTTACTTGACTAAGTCCGCGCGGTCTCAGTTTAGCTTCCGATTTAAAATATAAGTATGTAAACCGACTGAGTTTGCGCTGCGACTTCAACAAAGCTATCCGCAAGAGAGAGATATTTTCCTGCGGTTTATACCGGAGTGCACGTCGACGATAAGCCGAGCAGCTAATAACTTAAACCGCAATTTTCCTTAATGAATTATTCAACGTTATCTGCTGGAAGGGCTGAATTGTCGCGGCTTGCTCATACATAAACCGTGACCGCTAAGCCGCGCGGCCACCTGTCGCAGTCGGCAGACATCCATAACATTGAAATATTAGATTGCGGCTAGGGCGAACTCTGAAACGAATTGCCCATTTGATTAAAGGAACAAGAATAGAGAAACAAGCTTCGGCTTCCGATAATACAGGCCGATATAGGCATATGGAAGCCGGGAATTGTTGTGACGACAGTTCGCTGATTAGCTAATATAATTAATACCATAAGCCGACAGATCAAAGCCAGGAATTAAGTGCCAGACGCAGGTCGGGCGACTTCCTTTCCATATGAATAACAAACCGGCAATTGATATATTTGAGCCAAATAAGATACTGAATAGCGGATAGGTGGACGTAAGCCGGCCGAGTTCCCAAATATATTAATGATAATCCGGCAGGTAGGAAAGTTAAAAAACTTAAGCCGGAATATGAAACCGGGCGGCTTGTGTAATAAATTATACAACTTGCACAGGCCGCTTAGTAAAACCGCGAGATAGCGGATAGGCGCGTGTTGTCCTGCAAAAATAGGTGAAGACATGCACTTATGTGTCAATGTGGGCAGGTGCGCGCGGCATTGCTTTCCACACAAAGAACACATAAGCGAGATCGAAATTCTTAAAATCCATGACCAATGTCAAGCGGGACAAGTACGCAACGTCTGCGACTGAAGTCAAGTAGGACAAGTACGCAATGTCTGCGACGAAGGTCAAGCGGGACAAGTACGTAATGCCTGTCTGTGACTGAAGTCATGCGTGACGGGTACGTAATGTCTGCGACTGAAGGCCAAGCGGAAAACCCACTACACATCTGCGACTGAAGTCAAGCAGGACAAGTACGCAATGTCTGCGACGAAGGTCAAGCGGGACAAGTACGTAATGCCTGTCTGTAACTGAAGTCAAGCGGGATGTGGAGGGCTTAAGAATTCGAAAGGGGCTCTTGCCCCTACATGCATGCATATTGGCATAAAGAGTAAAGCTAAAAATAAGCTTCAAATGAAAAAGTAACATTTGCACGATGTTAAGGAAGTGACAAAGGATATATATCTGTAGTTCTATCATGCCTCATTAATACCGATTGTGAAGGAGATGTTATGTACTATTCTGAACATAAGCACTTTTCTTTATAGAAAGAAAGAGGAATCACTGCTTGAATTATTGAGCAAGAAATGAAAGATTGCCCTACAGAGTTACTAAATAACATATTCTTGCAACTTTCCAGCTCTTACAAGTTGATTAGCCAATTCCCTGAGAGCTATGCAATCTTCTGCTAGATGACCAATATCTTTATGATACTTGCAAAAAAGTTGCTCGTGCCGATACTTGATTTTGGATTTCATACGCCGAGGCTTCTTGAACTCAGGCATTCCCTGAATGATTATCAAAAGATCTTCCATAGGAATTTTAAACTTAACATACTTACCTGAACCTTTTCCATACTTTGGAATTTTATCCTGGAGAATATAAGGAGACTTGCAATATTCAACTTGCAAAACATCTTGTGGGGAAATAGATCGCTGTTGACCAGAAGTCCCTTGAGATTGTTTAGCCATTTGATTCAGAAACGAAACATAACCTTTATTTGCCTCTTCGCCCATTATGAATGTATTAACTATATCAATAAGATCTCCGTAGCTTTTGGGATATTTTGTGGTGAGCTTGAATTTCAATTGGCCTTCTTGAAGTGCATTTATGAAAGCATACAAGTAATAGTCTTGATGGACGCTACAAATATCTAAAACCTCCTTTTGAAACCGATCAACAAAATCTGGATTAGACTCGTCAATTCCTTGCTTGATTCGGAAGAGAGCTCCAACGTCTCTTTTCCGCTTCCTGTAAATAGCGAATCTAGAAATAAATTGACTTCGAAGATCCTTAAAGCTGGTTACTGATCGAGGTGGGAGGCTATAAAACCATTCTCTTGCAACATTGCCAAAAGATATAACGAAGAGTTTGCATTTTACTCCATTTGATACTTTTCTCAATGAAATAGCTGATTCAAAAGCTTGCAGATGAGAAAACGGATCATCACATCCAGAATACTCCGGGAGACGCGGTACTCTGAAGTCATCGGAGACAGTATCCCACTGAATTCGATTAATGAATGGAGAAGGGGCCTCTTCTTCATCCTCACAAAGAGGTTCATTTGCAACAGATTCTAGGCCACGCTCAACACTGTTTGCAAAAAATTCTTTATGAGGGTCCACAACCTCACTATTAAAATACGAGCAATCCTGCACTTCTGAGAGATCTGTAGTCACTGAGATGCGGCTTGATTTATCATGACCCTTTGCAGGATTCATCCTAAAAAGAAAGAATAGCCGAACTTTTTCAAGAGACCGCAGAACAGCGGCGGCTTAATGTGGCGGCTAGACGATACTGCAAACCGATAAGAAGACCGGCTGAAAAGAGAGCGGATAGAAAGCCAGGTTCTACAGCACTGGAGGCGGGCTGAAAACCTTAGCCGGCGAAGTTGCGGCTTGCTCGACAGGCCGCCGAACTCTAGAGGATAGAGCGGTCTAATTAGCTAGACCGCTGATTTCATCGATTAGTCGAGATCTGAAGGTCGCGTGTTAACTGTTGATGCATGAAACGGACAGGGAGTCGGGCACCACCAGCTAACGGTTCGAACACCGGGGAATAGGGGAGGAAAGGAGAAGACTGTCGACCAATCGGTTACTAGCGGTCGCGGCTAAAGGACCGGAAAAGGGGGCCCGCTGGCAGCGGCAACAGCAGAGTTCGCCCGCTGCGGCTTAAATGCCACTCTTGCGGCGGGCTTTCCTTTACTTCAAATAAGAAACAGTTACAACGAGTAAAAGCAGAAGCCGGCCGGACTACAAGCCACAATACACTAGACTTGAGACCGCAGCTCTTAACAGGCGAGCTCCTGGATCCCAGTCAGCGTTTCTTGGGGACTGCACCCTCCCCCTATTTATAGGCTCGGGGGCCTGCCCAAACGGGCAGGGCTAAAAATACCGGCTGCCCGGGGTACAGGAGAACCGGGCAGAGGTGAGGGGAAGCAAAAGAGAAAGAAACAAGAAAGGAGGGAAGCCGCGCGGCCTGGCGGATTCCTCCTGGCGAGCTGACGGCTGGGTCCTTGGGCCTTGTTGCTGAGCAGGGTCGGCGTTGGCAGCGGCCTGACATGGAGACCGCCCGGCTTGGTTGGCTTGGCGGCTTGAGTAGGCAGGCCGCCCGGTCTGGAAAACTGCGCGGGCAGGTCGCGGATTCCGGGCTTATCAAAGTGCTTGCCTTTATAGAATCGGACGTCGTCCGCAAGCCTCTTCTTCTCCCTCTCAGACCTCTCCAGCGCCCTCGAGATGCTGGCGATCTGGTCTTTCAGGGCCTTCTCGCGTTCTGCAGACGCTTTCTCACGCGTAGCGGACGCTCTCTCACGCTCCTCTGATTTCTCTAGCTCTGCTTTAAAACCTTGCATTTCAGCTTGGAATTTCCTCTCTAACTCTTTAATCATATTCAGGCTGGGCGGCTCATCCCTCGCGGATTCCACATGCGAGACTCCGTCACCACCGGTATTTGGCGTTACCACGAACTCACCACTCTCGATGGAGCCCGTCGGCGACTTTCTACCTGCAACAAACAAAGTAAACTTCACATTTAAAGGCAGTTCGCGGCGGACGCAAAGAAAGGATGAAAGTTCACTTTTAGACATAGCAGCAGCGAGTTGCCGACTATCGAAGATGATTGGCCGCCTTGCCCGCTCCAGCTCAAAGGCGCTTAACCGCCTCTTCCATTCACGATGAACCTTTGCTCTTTTCTCAGCAGCCGCACTTGTTGAAACCACAATATCGTCCGTCTCAGTGATGATTTTGATTGGTCTTGGCATCCGCGGAGGCGACCTGTAAAGCCACTTACGCTGAAAGTATTTAGGCGCCGGTTGAAGTTTACCTGACCGAATCAGCTCCGCAGCAATCCGCAGGTCCTCAACGGCTTTACTTCGAGGCCGCCCCTACCGCAGCAACATGAGCAACGATTTGTTTCTTCTGCTTCTCTATCTTCTCTTTCAGTCTCTCTCTCTCCTCTTCCTCCGCAGCGGACAAGGAAAGGAGTTCGTCCCAATTATTCCCAGTGGCCGCCTTAGATTGCTACAGTACAACCAGCAAGGATTCATTGATTAAATCAAGTCGATCGACGTCTATGGAATCAATTATCTCATCCGTGGATAAACTGACCATGGAGAGGGAATTATCTCCCTGGATTTGGGCCTCCGGTGTAACCAGATCGCTGTCAGGAACTTCTTTGTCACGCGGTCTGTATTGTAAGTCCGCATCCCCAGTACGCTTGGAGACGTTCTTCTCCTTCATTGCGCGCAGTTTCTTCTCAACCCGCTCGACGACGGTCGCCCCGTCCCTCTTCCTCCTCTTCCTTTTAGCAGTCTTCTCAGCAGAATCCGCGGCGGACCCACCTAGGTCGGGCTGGTTTTCGCGGACAGGCTCTGGGTTCACAGCAGTCAATGCCTTTGAGGGCGCATCGTCCTCTTCCTCAGTCCGCCTGTCTTCTTCATCCAAGTTAACGATAGGCACCTGGGCATTGGGAGAAGATATGTCAGCCTCAATGTGTTCGCTAGTGGTGTCCGCCGAAGTTGTAGTTTTCTGAGAAGGGGCAGAGTCCGACAGCGTCACCATCTTTTCACTTCTCAATGGTTCGGCGTCGACTGCGGCGTCTTCGTGAGCAGATATGTCAGCACGGTGGACTGCTTTCTCCGAAGGCTTCTGGCTATGGGAACTCTCTCCTGTGGGGCGGACGAGATCCTTTTTTGTCGACCTCTTTGCTATCTTCTTGGTCTTCATAGGCGTTGCCAGTGCTGGGTCGCCCTTTGCAGTGAGACTAGAGAAGAAAGCTCCAAGCCTTGCCATGCCGGACTGGAAAGTGGAGACCGCAAGTGGTGAGTAGCGCCCCGTATCGATCGAGATTCTCAACAGTTCCAGGGCCTCCTGCGATATTTATAGCGTTGTCAGCATTTTCGAGGCGTGCGGACTCGGCGGTTAAGAAAACATTTTCGAAGTTTTCTGGAAACTTAAAAATGTGGGGGGATTATGTTAACCCCTCAGTCCGCAACACCCTGCAAGATTCCAAAGCCGCCCTTTCAACAGGCGCGGACGCGATTTATCAGTCCGCCCAGTCCAGCAAGGTCACCAATCGGACAAGGTACCCCAGCAACGGACGCAAGGTCCTGTCCGCTTAGTCCGCCAGGACGGATATCAGATTCTCTGCAGCGGCGGACGCAGTGTCTCGTCCGCCCAGGCCGCCGCCCTACAGCAGGATCGGGCCCAGCAACAGTGGAAGCTCTAGTCCGCGAGCCCAGTCCGCCGCTTCTGTGCGGACTGGCGTGTTCTTTCTTTTTGCTTCCCGTCACCGCTGCCCGGTTCTCCTGTACCCCGGGCAGTCGGTTATTTTAGCCCCGCCCGTTTGGGCAGGCCCCCTATCCTATAAATAGGGGGGAGGTGGTGCACCCAAGGCACGCTGACTCGGACCCAGGAACCTACGTGTTACAGGCTGCGGACTCGAATCCTGTGCCTTGCGGACTCCCCCTCACTCTGCTCTTGTCAGCCTTTTCCTTTCACTTGTAACCCAATCCTTCTTCAATCAAGGGAAAGCCCGTCGCAAGAGAGGCATTCAGGCCGCGACGGGCGAAGTCTGTTGTTGTCGTGGTTCACGACCCTGCTCTTCTTCCTGCCCTCATCCGCTTAGTAGATTACTACTCGCAGTCTCCCTATTCCCCGGTGTCCGAACCGTTAGCTGGTGGTGCTCGACCCCCCTTGTGTTTTCGTGCATCAACAACATCTATTGGATTTCACTCTAATCTGGGAGATTTAATGTCTGCCTCTCTCGAGGGGTGCGTGCAACTCTCTTTACTATTGAGTGTTCACTTCAAACTATGAGCCTCTCGGCTAGCTAAGAATGAAACAAATATGGAAAATATATATCGATGATATAACTCCAAACATGATTTTTTCAAGAGTAAATCAAAAGTCTAAGCCTTACAAAAAAGTGCGAACTAGAACATCATAATTTAATCAACTCGAACCTCGGATCATCAAGATCGAGTACAAGCAAGATTAGTTACTCATGGTGATGTGGAGGAAGAAAGATTAGTAGAAACGCATTAAGAAAACAAAGAAAAGGGCACACTTTTTATTAACACTGAAAGAGAGCTACAACTTGAAAATAGAAGATTACAAGTGATGGAAATGAAAACCTATGCTAGCATTAACATTTAGCTACTAAGAAATTACAACAACTAATACAAAACGAGAAAACAAAGCTAGATTAAAAAGCCTACGATGTGGAGGGAGAGGGGAAGCATGGAAAAATATAATAAAACTACAAGAAAACTAAAGGGCAGAACCTCCCCTCTCACTCCAAAAACTGGCTCTGAACCCTTGGAGATGGGCTCAATTTATAGAGTTTTTTCGGGTTAGTTCACGCCCCCCTTACACGCCCAGGTCGGGAGTGTACCTGTGGCATGACACATTCGGTGCGACTTTTTTTGCTGAAATTAAATGCTGGAGGTGACGGGCTTCGTAGTTGTATTACACGCCCAAATGTCACGCCCGACCCAGGCATGTAAGGGGAAGGGGGCGTGACCCATTCAGTGCAACTGTGGAGCGGGAAAAAGATCGTGATGCGGCGATTCCTCGAAACTTGCGGACATGCCTCTGGAACACGCCCATGTAAGTGTTACATCGGCGTGACAGAGGGCGTGTACACTGAGTTTTCAAGGAAGGCAGTTTCAGACCGATAGCTTCATTCTTCTGGGTTACACTCCCTAGGTACAAACCCGGGTAGGGCATGACCTTGGGGCGTGTAACAACAAAAATTGGCTGAAAGCCATGAAAACCTACAAAAAGCCGAAAATACATTTTTGACAATAATATATACAAAAGGAGGTCAATATAAGCACTTACAAGATATGATTTGTGCATTAATAACCCGAAAATACCCTAATATTTTCTTACTATAAAAGGTACTATCACACGGCCTGGGCGGTGTGTTTTTGGTTGGAGGAGGTTGAAGCCCGGCACATGGATGGCTTCAACGCCTCCCCCTCAGTCCCGGTAGGAAGTTACTGATAGGAGCAGATGCGAGCTGGCAAGTTCGACCTCTGCGAGTCCAGCCCCAGTGTCCCAAAGACGGGTATTCTCTGGAGTTTCAAGCTGCGAGACACTGAGGGGAGTTTAACTCGCAGTGCGGAGGCCTCACCGTTATCCCGGTGGTTGTCCGGGTCAGTACAAAGATCGACGATGTTTTTCTTCTTCTCAGGGGCAGGAAAAGTAGAGGAGTCGGCCCTGTGCTCCAGGGCGGATTTCAAGTCGTGAAAGATATTCTCGACCACTTGGGGAAATGGTTTATCCCTCTTAGTATGATTAGGTTCAGCCGATCCGCACTGCGGGATGCTATTATGAACCGCGGTCAGGCTGGAAATGCGACTAGTGGAAACCTCGTGAATTTGGGAAGGCCTCTCTTGGAACTCTTTAGGGATAGGCATTTCGGCATGTTTTGAACGAAGGAAATGGAAGACACCCAGGTACGCAAGCATGTATATATAGTCGCAGGTGGACCCCCCCCCCTGAAGATTCTCTCTGGCTCCTGCCGCACTCACCGAACACTTGGGGTTGGATGATTCTTTCTGAGCTTTGCCAAGCTCAAAAAGAGCGGGGATTGTATACAACCCTGTATACCGCGAGTGTGGTCCCCAGGAGCCAGACATGCCGGCTCGCTTTTTCCCATGTCCTGGGGAGCACCCAAGGGACCAGAGCTCGGCAGCCCCCAGCTTGTCTAGGCGAGCCCAGCAAGTGACAGGCGAGTAGGGCCAGTTGATGAGTCCGATATTTATAGGGTTCTTCAGACTCATCTAGGCTTGTTTTCGCACTCGTGCACCACATTTAAACTGATATTCAGTTATATTTGCATCGGCCGATCTATGACCATTTTGTGCACTGTTTTGGACCAAGGGTGTGTAATTGTGCATTCTGTTGTTAGGGGCAAGCACATGGTGCTCCCCAGGGGCTCTTTCTAATTGCTTTTGTTGCATTTCCGCATTGCTGGAGGGTCCTCTTTTGATTTATTTGTTTGAATGCAGGTGGTGCATTTTCCCCCGAGTATGGAATTCAGGTTTGTTGAAAAAGCACGGTCGTGCATTTTGCTCGCACACTGTTTGTGCCCGATCATTCGTTTTATTGAGCTGGAGGAACGTCGAGTGGAGCTCGACGAATTTCGTCGAGCTGAGCTCGACGATCTTCATGCATAGTTAATGCACGGTTTCTTCGGAACCGTGCGCGAAGGAAACACATGGTTTTCCTGCTGCTTTCTTGTTTGTACCAATCTATGGTTAATCATGTGATTTGTTCACGCATGGGCGGAAGCACCCGTGCGCGTGTAAAACACATGATTCCTCTTACTTGCCTCGAATTCCAGCTTTTTGTTTTTGCCCGTGCGATTTCCTTCACGTACGGGTAGTAATGTCCGTGTGTGAGTAAAATGCACGGGTAACCGCTTCTCCTTCAGCAGGCTTGTTCAGAAAGTTAATATCGCACGGTTTGCGCACGGCCGTGTGCCAAACCATGCGTGACCATTATTTCCGACTTTTCTATTTAATACGCAGATTTCATCGTTCCAAAAAAGAAAGTCCGATCTAGCCCGCCATTTCCGCCCCTTTGAGCGGGAAAACTTCCCTCTAGCTGATATTTTCTCTCCCCTCCTTGGAGAGTTGATCCGGCCACCATTCTCCCTCCAAAAGCTTGCAATAGCTTCATCTCCGACCACCATTTTCTTCTCCAAACTCCAAGCTCTATTTCAAGCTCATAAGGTGCTGCATCCGTGGATTTCTCCAGATAGATTTAGCCCAGCGACTATGCAGGAAGAAGACGGGTTATTGGAAGGAAGTGACAGCCGTTCTGGACCCTGGATGTCATCCGTAGACCGAGCTCGGACAAGGCCCGACAACCCTTGACTCTGCCTGCGAATCTCGCAAACCCTTCGTGCGTTTGGTTGTATTTCTTCCCCTCCTCTTGTACTTACTTTGTTATGAACTTGTTGTTGTTTGATTTTTTCTTAATAACACTGTCTAGTTTAAGTATTTCAGCATGTCTATGTATTGTTATATCTTAGATCATGATTGTGTTGCTGAGCTTCAGTTTTTCGTGTTCTTGTTGAGATAGTGCCATTCTAGAAATTGCTAGAAGAGTGCGCGGCATAGAGGTGATTGCGACCCTCATTGGCTCATCCATCTTTCATATTACTCTCTTTAGTAATCCACCAAAGAAACGCAGTTACGGCGACCCGCAATAGGTTTATTAGTGTTAAACTTAGGAAACTCCAAACCAAAATCCCCTTTGTTTACGTTAACACATGCAATTACTTTTTTAATAACAAAATCACACACCCTACTTGCAATCCTCAAGAGATCGATATCTGGGGATTCAAATCCTCAAGTTTATTACTTGACTACGATCGGTACACTTGCCGATGCAACAAGTTTTTGGCGCCGTTGTCGGGGAGTGCAACTGTTGCGTTTATTTTTCTTTTGAAAAAGTTTGTAAGTGTTTTTGGTATATTTGAAAGGATTTTTTGTGTTCTATGATAGATCGAAACTACAGTGATAGGGTTGAAGATCTTTTGTGTGAGCTTGAAACCACACGTGCGAGGCAAGCTCGCCTACGTGCTGCTGCTGCTGAAGAAACGATGGTGGATCTTGGCCAAGGAGGAAATGGCCACGGTGAATGGGTTGTTGAAGGCCAAGTGGTGGTCCAACCATGCATTAAGACAATGCGTGATTTCACAACCCCTACTGCGGGAAGTGTTTACCCTGGCTTCGGACCGGCCATCATAAAAAACCACTTCTAGATTAAATCCGTCATCCTAAATATGATCCGAAATAATACTCAATTCTCGGGCTTGCCGAGTGAGGATCCGCAGCTCCATCTAGCGGAGTTCTCGTAGATTTGCAGCACATTCTGCTATGCCGGTATTTCTGATGATGTAGTAAAGCTGATGTTGTTCCCATTTTCTCTAAGGGACAAGGCCAAAACCTGGCTCCATACTATTGTTCCTTGGACTGCTACTAAATGGGAGGCACTGTCCTCTATGTTCTTGGCGAAGTTCCACCCGGTGGATAAGATTGTGAATGCCCGTAGGGATATTGCAACTTTTCGTCAGCTGGACGAAAGAAACGTTGTCTGAGGCGTGGGAGAGATTCACTGACTTGTAGCGTCGATGCCCCTAGCATGGCTGTGAGTCGTGGAATTTAGTTGAAATATTCTACTTTGCTATTGAGCGTAATTTCAGGGCTATGATCGACGCAGCAGCTGGAGGCACGATAATGAACCTATCTCCTGACGAGGCATTGAGGCTACTTTGCGACATTTCCTCCCATAGCACATACTGGGCCGCCGGAAGAAATACTCCTAAAGGGGCGAGGAATCTGTTTGAAGTGAATACAGTGGTGAAACAAGCTGAGGCGAGCCATCATACTTTGGATGGAAGGATGATGTTGACCAGATCGTCCCCTCCTCCAGCTCGGTTTATGGACATTCGTGCTAGGGTTATTGTAACCCCGACCATTATGCTTATGAGTGCACTACTGAAGAGGCCATTGCTGAGCCGTCAGGTATAACTTCTGACGAGAGCGTTGATGTGCTGGCGTTAAGATTACCATTCACGACCAAGTAATAAAATGGAGGAGTAGCTTCCCCAAGTATCGATCTCACGCGGAGTGCAAGTAGGGAGCATGAATTCCGCTTTCAGAGAAATGAATGAAAGTGCTAAGTAAAAACGAGGGGTTTGATTTTGGGTTTCCTACACTATGCAGCATTAATCTAGTGCGGGTCGCCGTCACCGCATCGGTAGGGTGAATTACTCCAAAGAGTAATAGCGGAGATGGACAAACTATCGAGGGTCCTAAACACCTCTTCGCAACGAGCGCTTCTAGCAGTCGATAGAACAACTCAAACACAACTTTCTCTAACAAATATGAAGCTCATCAACACACATCGTGATCAAGAAATCACCACACAAAATCATAGCAAGAACTTGAGCAAAACATGGTTATTAAACCTTAAGCATACTAGCACAAGTTCAGGAAAAGCAAATCCAAGAAAAGAGGGGGTGAAATACAACCAAGCACTTGAAGGCTCTCTAAGATTCACGACCGGAAGCGAGGGTTGTCGAGCCTTGTCCTAGCTCGGTCTTTGGAATGTATCCGGGATCCCGAAGGGCTGTCACTTCCTTCTTCACACCCGTCTTCTTCGTGTTGTGGTCGCTAATTCGGATCAGAGCAAAATGCTTCACAAGTTCTACAACTAAGTACTCAAACAGTAGCTTGGAGGCCGGAAATGGCGATGGCGGTCAGAGACAAAGCTTTAGCAACCTCTTTGGAGGAGGATGGGTGGCCGGATGAACCCTCCAAGGAGGAGAGAGAAAACGACGGCTGGAGGGACGAGTTCCCACTCAAAGGGGCGGTAATGGCGGGGGAAAACAGATATAAAGCTTTAGCAAGCTCTTTGGAGGAGAATGGGTGGCCGGATCAACCCTCTAAGGAGGAGAGAGAAAACGATGGTTGGAGGGACGAGTTCCCGCTCAAAGGGACAGAAATGGTGGGGGAAAACGGAGATGATCCAGTCCCGAAGAAATCTGCGGCTAAAATAGTAAAAGTCAGAAAAAATTGTCACACACGGTCTGGCGCACGACCGTGCGTGAACCGTGTGATATTAATATTCAAAAAAAATGACTACGGAAGAAGAAGCGTTGACCTGTGCGTTTCGTTCGCGCACGGGTGCGTGAAGGAAATCTCACAGGTAGCGAAAGAGTGCTGGAAAATAGAAACATACAGGAATATTGTGCGTTTTACTTGCGCACGGGCGCAGCCGCCCGTGCGTGAACAACACGCACGATTAGCCACAGAACGGAATAAACTGGGAAGCTACAGGAAATCCGTGTGTTTCCTTCGCGCACGGTTTCGAATAAATCGTGTGTCAACCGTGCGAGAGAAAATTCGTCGAGCTCAGTTCAACATTCTTCCAGCCAACTACAACACAAGATTTCACGCAAACTGTGCGTGAAAGAAACGCACGACCGTGCGTTTTCCTTGAGCCAGAATTCCTGCCCTAGGAGAAACGCACCAGCTGCACAAAATATAAACTCACAAAGTAGGACCCTCCAGCAATCAACAAAATGCAATAAAAACTACTGGAATGAGCCCTGGGGAGCACAAAGTGCATACAGCCAGCAATCGAATGCGCAATTGCACACCCACGGGCTAGAAAAGTGCAGTAAACGTGAAACGCAGTAGGAACGAAATATCAATGAAAACAACCGAAAAGTGAAGTGCAAAGCCATGAAAACTAGCCCAGATGAGTCCGCAAAATAATATATAAACGGGACTCATCACACCCCCAGATATACCTATTTGCGCGTCCGGAGCAAAGAAGATCCTTGCAGACTAGAAAAAGAGCTAACTAACACAGTAATTATGATCCGCAGTACCATGCGAAGTCGCACGCTCGCGGACATAAAAATATAGTAGAAAAATTTCAAAGCATATAAAATAATTTTACTTTTCAGCCTGCGTAACAAAAATTCTATGACTACTCAAAAACAGAATCACGGTGAATCCTTCGGTCACGCGCAGGGCGAAAATAAACTAACCACTAAGGCGAGTATTGCCAAATATCGGGATTCGGGACAACCTCCAAAGGAATCAACCAATGTCGTTGACCATATGCTTGCCCGTACGCACTCTCTCCACGACACTAGTTTGCTTATGCGTGAGTTCGTAGGACTTCAGGTACTAATGGGTCTTGGGTAAAGGCGAGGTAATCAAGGACAAAAACGAATGCTACGCACAAAACCCAACTGAGCTAGCACAAAAAGAGTCTATCTGCTACCCACAAAACACGCGGGTACACCACACCCCAAGACTTAATTTTTAAAATACGGGTGTGCGTACCGCCTACTCCAAAACATATATCAACTCAAATCAGATTTTCAGTTATACTTTTCCTTTCTCTTTTTCTTTCTTTTTCAAATTTTTTTTTATAAATTTTCTTCTTAATTCTTCTTTTCCTTTTACACAATTCCAGCAAATAAATTCATGGGAGCACAACCACATATTTCACAAAGAACAACACCACATCAACACCCCCATCCTGAAATTACAAAATAGTAAAGCTACACTTGGGTGTGGGACTAGGGTCGGTTACTAGGCTTTGGTGAAATAAAAGTGGAGCTGAATCAAAGGAGGGGTAGGCACAATGGGGCTAGCGAGGATAAGATGTTATGAACGGTTACAAAACTCAACATGGCCAAAATGATGGCCCACATCATGCTCATGCTTAATTAACCATGCACTAATGCTTCTAGAGTCGCTTGGGACAAGTTCTTAGCCAACGAGAAAGACTATCCATCCTCCCGACTCGAGCAATACAATCTAACGACTGTCTACATGTGACACGCCCGTGTCCCAGGCCGTGTGCCCATACACGGCACTTCAACACGCCCTAGCGCAAAACTCGTCGGGCTGAGATCGTCGAGCCGAAGGGACACGCCCAGTGACACGCCCGTGTCACAGGCTGTGTTCACCCATCTCTCGACACTCGACGACCACATCTCGACACTCGACGATCGTCGAGTTAAATTCATCGAGCACACGACAAGGCCTGGGACACGCCCGTGTCCTTGGCCGTGTGCCTTCTCTCGACACATCGTCGAGCGAAAAACGTCGACACCCAGACCGATCGTCGACATGGCCTCGACACGCCCTGAGACACGCCCGTGTCTCAGGCCGTGTCTGCTGTTCGACGATCGTCGACTCCAAATTTCGTCGACCTCGCGGCCAAATCGTCGACTCCAGCTTGACACGCTGTGGGACACGCCCGTGTCCCAGGCCGTATCACCCGAAAATTACCTGCTGAGAAAATTGGGCTGTTACACTACACACATCCCTAAGCTACCATCGGATTCACACCAGATTCAGCAATTTTTGAGTAGAATAAAAAGAATTTACGCAATTAGAAAAATATAAAACTAGAAGCATGCAGAAAAATTAATTCTACTCTAATTTCTATACGAGATGGGTGCACTCGACTAGGAGCACAACAAGGTCAACATTTTACCCTGTCTCACAATCCTATGTCAGCAAGGTAATTTTCCTAAATCTAACGAAAGAAACAACTTTGACTCGCCGTACACAAAAAGTTAAGCACGCGCTTATGTGGGTGCAAAGATGCGCAATGCAATGAACTAAACAAATAAATTAAAAATAGCTACTGGTATGCAAATGAAGTGCACGTGCAAAGGTAACATCGACAAGCTCTCCCCCAGACTTAAGCTAAGAAGCACAACAAAATATGTTGAAGCTAAAATCAAAATTAGATAAGGGGGAGAATTTACCCAATGCTCAGGAGAAGAGCATACCAGAAGATTGGCTTTAAACTTGATCAATAAGCCCACGGCCCAGACAAAATCACCTGCAAGAAGCACATCTCCAACCAAGCAAATAATAGTCCTGCACACTCAAAAAGCTAAACAACAAATTAAACGCAGCTAAATTGGGTTGTCTCCCAGAAGCCCTTTTCTTTACCGTCCTTAAGGTGGACCAAATATCTGTATTAACAGTTTTATACAATGTTCAGGTAGCAAAAGTTTAATACGCTGAGAAAGACAATTCAAAGTCACGCACAACATTATGCAAATAAAATGCTAGCAGCAACAAGACAAATGGAGACGGCCCCGGAGATCCCTCACTTTTCAATTAAACGCCGATTTGTTATAGATCCCCCCAGACACGCGAGATGAGGAAGAGGGGAGAGATTTAGGGCCCAAGGAAGATAAGTATCCCCTGCCCCTACCCTCCTCCATCCCGCGCCTGTGGGCAAAACTCTGCGCTTTGAGCAGAAGCAACTCCTTCTGTTTTAATTCCATAGAAGAGGAGCGCTAGGGAGGTAAGGTCAGACCAGGCTCTTCAGTAGCTAGATTAACATCCAAACCTTGGGGCATCCTTTCATCACCCGCTGAGGGTGAAAGATCATCCCATGTTACCTGTTTCATAGTTTTACAAACTTTGGATAAACAATTTGCAGTTTTTGAATCGAAATTCTACACGCCCACATCTGGCGTGCACATCACATCCATCTTTGCATCAACATCATGCATCACATCAAGGACCAGTGTCACTTCTTTCCCTTTAGTTGTCATTGGAGTTTCAAAAACTTCCTCAACCTATTCTTGTCACGTCGATTCAAAATCTACCTTAACACCACAAGAAACATCATTAGATGACACGATTGTTAAGTTCACTGGTTTTACGAGGTCAACAAAAATTAATTGAGGAGGCGAAGGTGGTAAAGGTGCATTAACTTTGGGCGCAACAGTGGCGCCACTAGCATCAAAATGCAGCATCGCCTCACTGGCTTTAAGGAAGGGGACCCCAACGATGGGTTTTGACGTGTTACCCCTGGGTCCAAGCACCTAAAAGTCTGTGAAGATAGCCGACCCATTCAAAACCACTTCTACACCCTTAACCTCTCCATTGGTCTCAACCACAGATCCATCAGCTACCATTAAGGATTTCCTTCCATCGGATTTGATATTCAAATTCATCTTTTCAATATCTTGCAAAGCAAGAATGTTGCAAGATGAACCAGAATCACACAGCGCTAGAATTTATATTGCATTAATCTCACATTTAATAGTCGTTTCACGGGCATTACATTCCCACACATCCTCAACACTCTTCCCCTTCTCACGGGGATTCTTCTCCGTGTCGCTAGGAAAAGTGTCGCGGGTGCGCTCTGAAAATACATGTGCCAATTATCCCAATTGCTTTTCCAAATTCCTCATGAAAGCAGTCTGAGTAGCCATATTCGACTTGGGCCATTTCAACAAATTTTTCCATCATCTCCTCTAACGCGCTCTTGCGCGTCCCTTGCAAATTCTGATTACAACCGGTCTGAGACGGTCGCGGCTGGCTACTAGAAGCCTGAGCATCTAATTGATGCTAGCCCCCCTGCCATCTTTGACCGGACGCGTTTTGGTTCCATGGGAAATTAGGATTGTTTCTCGCATTATGGTTATAAGCATTATTGTAAGGCACAACATGATTTTGATTATTTATAAAATTAACATTTTCTTCACAAGCCATACTTTCCTGGTCAGCAAACAGCTCACCTGCGGGGCACTCATAAGCGTGGTGGCCAGAGTTACCATAACCCTAGCACGATATACTCATCATAGGGGCAGGCGTTGAGGTTGATCGGGTCAACATCATCTTCCCATCCAAGGCAGGATGGATTGATTCGGCGTGCAGCCCCATTGCATTTACATCAAACAAATTTCTCGCCCCTCTAGGATCATTCCTGCATGCTGTCCAGTACGTGTTGTGGGAGGTCGTGTCTTTAAGGAGTCTCAACACTTCCTCAGGCAATAAGTTCATGATCGTGCCACCTGCCGCCGCATCGATCATTGCCCTGAAATTTGGCTCAATGGTGAAATAAAATATCTCCACCAAATTCCAAGGCTCATAGCCGTATTGAGGACAACGGCGCTGTAGGTCGACAAATCTCTCCCATGCCTCAGAAAGAGTTTCTTGATCCAGCTATCTTAACGTGGCTATTTCCCTACAAGCATTAACAATTTTATCAACATGATGAAACTTAGCCAAAAACATGGAAGATAAAGCTTCCCAGGTGGCAGCGGTGCCAAGCGCGATCGTATGCAGCCACGTCTTGGCCCTATCACTTAGTGAAAAGGGAGTAACTTTAGTTTCACAACTTCATTCACAATGCCCGCATAGCAGAAAGTAACGCATATCTCAGAAAACTCAGCCAAATGTAACTGAGGATCCTCGATCAGCAAACCTGAGTACTGTGTATTGTTCCTACTCATATTCAAAATCTCATGCTTGATCTCAAAATGATTATTGGCTATGGATGGCCCGAACCCTGGATAAACACACCCCACTGTAGGGGTAGTGAAATCCTGCATTGTCCTAATGCGAGGCTGGGCCACATCCCGGTTCTCAATGATTCGTTCCCCTTGGCCATTTCCCAAATGGCCCAAGTCATCCATCCTTCCCTCAGCTGCAGAAGCACGCAAGCGAGCTCTCCTCGTTCGTGCAGTCTCAGGATCAACACCCAAATCTTCGCCCCTTTTACCAGGGTTCACATCTATCATACAACACTCCCAAAAAGAAAACACTAAAAACACCAAAACACTCACAAACTTTTCCCAAAAGAAACAAAATCCACGCAATAGTTGCACTCCCCGGCAACAACATCAAAAACTTGATGTGTTGGCGGTAAGATTACCGTTCACGACCAAGTAATAAAATGGAGGAGTAGCTTCCCCATGTATCGATCTCACGTGGAGTGCAAGTAGTGAGCATGGATTCCACTTTCAGAGAAATGAATGAAAGTGCTAAGTAAAAACGAGGGGTTTGATTTGGGGTTTCCTACACTAAGCAGCATTAATCTATTGAGGGTCGCCGTCACCGCGTCGCCAGGGTGAATTACTCCAAAGAGTAATAGCGGAGACAGACAAATATCGAGGGTCGTAAACTCCTTTTCGCATCTCGCGCTTCTAGCAGTCGCTAGAACGGCTCAAACACAACTTTCTCTAACAAAGATGAAGCTCATCAACGCATATCATGATCAAGAAATCACCACACAAAATCATAGCAAGACCTTGAGCAAAACATGGTTATTAAACCTCAAGCATACTAGCACAAGTTCAGGAAAAGAAAATCCAAGAAAAATGGGGGTGGAATACAACCAAGCACTCGAAGGCTCTCCAAGATTCACGGCCGGAAGCGAGGGTCGTCGAGCCTCATCATAGCTAGCTCTTTGGAAGGTATCCAGGATCCCGAAGGGCTGTCACTTCCTTCTTCACACCCGTCTTCTTCGTGTTGTGGTTGCTGTTTCGGATCAGAGCAAAATGCTTCACAAGTTTTGCAACTAAGAACTCAAACAGTAGCTTGGAGCCCGACAATGGCGATGGCGGTCGGAGACAAAGCTTTAGCAAGCTCTTTGGAGGAGAATGGGTGGCCGGATCAACCCTCCAAGGAGGAGACAGAAAACGACAGCTGGAGGGATGAGTTCCCTCTCAAAGGGGCGGAAATGGCGGGGGAAAACGGTGATAAAGCTTTAGCAAGCTCTTTGGAGGAGAATGGGTGGCCGGATCAACCCACCAAGGAGGAGAGAGAAAATGACGGCTGGGGGGAAGAGTTCCCGCTCAAAGGGGCGGAAATGGCGAGGGAAAACGGAGATGATCCGGTCCAAAAGAAATCTGCGGCTTAAATAGTAAAGTCAGAAAAATGTCACGCACGGTCTGGGGCACGACCGTGCGTCAACCGTGTGATATTAATATCTAGAAAAACGCCTGAGGAAGAAGAAGCGTTGACCCGTGCGTTTCCTTCGCGCACGGGCGATTCCGCCCATGCGTGAAGGAAATCGCATGGGAAGCGACAGAGTGCTGGAAAATAGAAACATACAGGAAAACCGTGTCTTTTAATCCCGCATGGGCGCAGCAGCCCATGCGTGAACTACATGCACGATTAGCCACAGAACGGAATAAACTGGGAAGCTACAGGAAATCCGTACATTTCCTTTGCGCACGGTTTCGAAGGAACCTTGCATCAACCATACGAGAGGAAATTCATCGAGCTCAGTTCGACGTTCTTCCAGCCGACTACAACGCATAATTTCACGCAAACTGTGCGTGAAAGAAACGCACGACCATGCATTTTCCTTGAGACAGAATTCCCGCCGTGGGGGAAAACGCACCATCTGCCCAAAATATAAACTCACAAAGGTGGACCCTCCAGCAATCAACAAAATGAAATAAAAAATACTGGAATGAGCCCTGGGGAACACCAAGTGCATACCCCCAGCAATCGAATGCGCAATTACGCACCCACGGTCTAGAAAAGTGCACTAAACGTGAAACGCAGTAGGAACGAAATATCAATGAAAACAACTGAAAAGTGAAAGTGCGAAGCCATGAAAACCATCCCAGATGAGTCCGCAAAACCCTATATAAACGGGACTCATCAAGCATAAATTTTATAAATAATCAAAACCGCATTGCTCCTTATAATAATGTGTATAACCCCAACGCGAGAAATCATCCTAATTTATCATGGAATCAAAATGCTCCCGGTCAAAGGTGGCAGGGAGGCCAGCAACAATTTGATGCTCAAGCCTCTAACAGCCAGCCGTGACCGTCGCATCAGGGTTATAATAAGAATGCGCATGTGGCTCGTAAGAGTGCGTTGGAGGAAATGATGGAAATATTTGTGGATATGGTCCAATCTAATATGGCCACTCAAACCGCTTACATGAGGAACTTGGAAACAAAACCGGGGCAACTGGCCCATGTGTTCTCCGAGCGTACTCGTCGCACCCTCCCCAGAGATACGGAGAAAAATCTCCGTGAGCAAGGGAAGAATGCTGGAGAGGCGGAGGGTTGCAATAAAAATGAAATGGCTGTAAAGTGTGAGATTAAAAAGATGAAGACGGTAGATTTATGTGATTCCGGGTCCTCGTGCAACATTCTTGCTTTGCAAGATGTTGAGAAATTTCATTTAAATGTTGAATCGAGTGTTCGGAAGACACTAGTTCTTGCCGATGGGTCGGTATTAAAGACCGACGGGGAAATTAAGGAGGTGGAAGTGAAACTGAATGGGGCTATTGTAGTCTCTGACTTTCAGGTGTTAGGACCCATGGGAAATACATTGAAACCCATCTTATGGGTCCCATTCATAAAAGCTAGTGAAGCTACATTGCAATTAAATGCGAGAGGTGTCACCTTGGATTCCAAGGTCGATTTGCCTTTACCACCGTCACTTCGCCCTATAATTTCAAATGAACCTGAAGAACTTCTGAAATTGAATGTCTTGTTATCTATTGATTTATCTATAGCTGATGAGATATGTATTTTGCTGAATGAGCAAGACAAGGCTGTGAAAGTGGAAGAAATGTTGATGTCAGCTGAAGCAGAAACAAGTGCGGAGTTGCTGGCAGTGAAACAAGACTCAGATAGTAAAGAACGTGAGCTGATCACGGCTATAGAGATCGTGTAGAAGATAGACTTAAAAACTTCTATTGCTCCGAACAAATTTTGTAAGACTGTTAAACAGGTGACCTGGGCTGATCTTTCATTCGCCGCTGGTGAGGAAAGGATGCCCCCGGATGAGAAAGATAGACATGCTGCTAAATTGGTTGGTGTGGTTATACCACCCTGGCAATCCCCATTTGTGGATCTGAAAAGAAAAGAACTGCTCATGCGCAAGGCACATAATTTTGCCCGCCGGCGCGGGAAAGAAGTGGTTAGGGGCGGGGGAGATTAGACTTCCTTGGGCCCTAAAGCTTTCGCGTTGCCCACATCTCCGTGACTGGGGGATCTATCACAAGTCAGCGTTCAGCCGAGGAGTGAAGGATCTCCTGGGCCCCTTTCCTGCTTTTTCTAGTTTTATTTATTGCTTAATACTGTGTGTAACTTTAGACTTTTTCGTTGCGTTTTGAACTTATGCTATGAACCATATTTATATAACTGCTAATATATGTATTTGGTCCACCTTAAGGACGGTAAAGAAAAGTGGCTTATGGAAGACAACCCAATTTCCCTGCTTTTAATTTGTTCAATTATGTTGCTGTGATTATATGTTTATAGTATGCGTGGTTAGAGGTATTCTCTTGTACAGGTGGAGTTCGTTTGGTCCGTAGACTTTCTGTTGAAATTAAGGCCAAGCTTCTGGTATGCTCATTTGCTGAGCATGGGGCAACCTCTCACCCAACCTTTATTTCTCTATTTTTATAGCAAATCTTGAATAGGTTGTTTAGTTTAAGTCTGGTGGGGGAGAGTTAAGCGGGTTACCTGTGCACATGCACTACTATCGCTTTCATACCAAAAGCACATTTTTATTATCTATTTTCATGATATCTTGCCCGCATCGTGCACCTACACCCACATGAGCTCGATCTTAAGCAGGCGCACGACTCAAGTCAAATTTATTTCTATACTGTTAACTTCAAAATAGTGGTGCTGGCTTAGGATTTTAGAATACAGTAGTTCGAAACTCGTGCAGTGCACCTAATCGAGTACTCATGGTGTACAAAAATAGTATAGATTTAATTTTTCTTTATGCCCATACATTTATACTTTTCTGCATTTGTAAATATTGTTTGTACTACTCAAAAGTATTGAATCTGGAGTAATTGAACGGTGGTTTAGGAATGTGTGTAGCCGTCACTAGCCTCGTATTGCTCGAGTCGATAGGAATCATCATTTTTCTCGGTGGCTAACAACTTGCCCCAAGCTACTCTCGAAGCCTTGATGTATGGTTAGTCTAGCGCGAGCGTGATGTAAGACGTCTTTTTGGCCCAGTTGAGCTTTGTACCATTCCTAACGACTTATCCTCTCTAGCCCCGTTGTGCCTACCCTTGTTTTAATTCAGCTCCACCATTTTTTTCACCAAAGGCTCATAGCTGATCCTAGTCGCAAACCCAAGTTGAGCTTTAGTGTTTTGCATTTTCATTTAGGGGGTGTTGATGTAGTGATATTCCTTGTGAATATGTGGATGTTCTCCAAAGTTTTTATCTGCTGAAGTTGCTAAAATAAAAAGATGATGTAAACAGAAAATATATGTATAAAAATTAATTGTGAAAATGAAAAGTGAAAAGAAAATCTGTAATTGAAAATCCTATTTGAGATTTTGTGGCGGTAGGTGGTGCACAGACTCAAGTTATCAAGTTCAAGACTGGTGGTGTGGTGCACCCGCATGTATTATTGGCGAGTGGATATCTTTTTGTTGAGCTCATTTGGGTTAGGTGCGTAGGCTTCTTTTTTTTATCTTTGTTTACCTCACTAAAACTCAAACACCATTTCTACCCTAAAGCCCTACGGATTCACACTTGAGTTTAAACTAGCACACTGGAGAGAGTGTGAAGGGGCAAGCGTATGGTCCCCAACATTGATGGATTTATTTGGAGGTGATCACGAGACCCGGTCTTTGGCAATGCTCAACTGAGTGACCTGCCTACTTTCTTCCTACATATGACCGAACGATTCTCCAGAATTCCAATTTTGAGTTGTTACAATATTTATTTACGCCTGTCGAAAGTTATAGACTCCGTAGTATAATTAAAAATTTTACCTATTATATTTTCTACACCCACGAAGTATTTGATTTCTCGCATTACTTTATTTTGGAAATTTCTAAGCCAGCTAGCTGTTTTCTAGTTCACGGAGAAATGATTTGCTCGGGATGAGCAAATGTTTAAGTTTGGTGGTGTGATGAGTCAGATAATTATAGGGTTTTTCGGACTCATCTGCGCTTGTTTTCACACTCGTGCACCGCATTTCAATCGATATTCGGTTATATTTTCTTCAGCGATCTATGACCATTTTGTGCACTATTTTGGCCCAAGGGTGTGTAATTGCGCATTCTGTTATTGGGGGTAAGAACATGGTGCTCTCCAGGGGCACTTTCTAGTTGCTTTTGTTGCATTTTTGCATTGCTGGAGGGTCCTCTTTTGATTTATTTGTTTGAATGCACGTTGTGCGTTTTCCTACAAGTCTGGAATTTAGGTTTGTGAAAAATGCACGGTCATGCGTTTTACTAGTGCACGATTTTTGCCCGATCGTGTGTTTTGTTGAGCTGGAGAAACGTCGTGTGGAGCTCGACGAATTTCATTCTAGCTGAGCTTGACGATCTTCACGCACGATTAACACACGGTTTCTTCGGAACTGTGCGCGAAGGAAACGTACGGTTTTCCTGAAGCTTTCTTGTTTGTACCAATCTGTGGTTAATCGTGTGACTTGTTCTCACACAGGCGGAAGCGCCCGTGGGCATGTAAAATGCACGGTTCCACCTGCTTGCCTTGAATTCCATCTTTCTGTTGTTACCCGTGCAATTTCCTTCACGCACTGGCGGAAATGTCTCTGCGCGAGTAAAACACACGGGTCAACGCTTCTCCTTCCGCAGGATTGTTCTGAAAGTTAATATCGCATGGTTTGCGCATGATCGTGCGCCAAACCACGCGTGACCATTATTTTTGATTTTTTTATTTAAGACGCAGATTTCATCGTTCCAAAAAAAGAAAGTCTGATCCATCCCGCCATTTTTGCCCCTCTGAGCGGGATAACATCCCTCCAACTGATATTTTCTCTCTCCTCCTTAGGAGAGTTGATCCGTCCACCATTCTCCCTCCAAAAGCCTGCATAAGCTTCATCTTTGGCCACCATTTTCTTCTCCAAACTCCAAGCTCCATTTCAAGCTCATAAGGTGCTTCATCTGTGGAGTTCTCTGTATAGATTTAGCCCAATGACTATTCACAAAGAAGACGAATTATTGGAAGGAGGTTACAACCATTATGGACCACGGACGTCATCCGTAGACTGAGCTCAGACAAGTCCCGACAACTATTGAATCCGGCCGCGAAACTCGGAAAGCCCGTGTGTTTTGTTGTATTTCTCCACCTCCTCTTGTAGTTACTTTGTTCTGAACTTGTGGTTGTTTGGTTGTTGCTTAAGAACACTATTTATGTAAACCCCTCAGTCCGCAACATACTACAAGATTCCAAAGCCCCCCATTCAGCAGGCGTGGACAGGATTTGTCCGTCCGCCCAGTCCGGCATTGTCACCAGTCGGGCGCCAAGGGTGATACTCCAGCAGCGGACGCAAGGACCAGTCCGCTCAGTCCGCCGGCGCTTTGGGTAACAGGTTCTCCAGCAGCGGACGCAGTATCTCGTCCGCCCAGGCCGCCGCCCTCCAGTGGGCGCGCCCAGCAGCAGTGGAAGCTCCAGCTCGCGAGCCCAGTCCTCCACTTCTGTGCGGACTGGCGTGTTCTTTCTTTTTGCTTCCCGTCACCGCTGCCCGGTTCTCCTGTACCCCGGGCAGCCGGTTATTTTAGCCCTGCCCGTTTGGGCAGGCCCCCTATCCTATAAATAGGGGGGAGGTGGTGCACTCAAGGCACGCTGACTCGGACTTAGGAGCCTACTTGTTACAGGCTGCGGACTCGAATCCTGTGCCTTGCGGACTCCCCCTTGCTCTGTTTTCCTCAGTCTTTTCCTTTCACTTGTAACTAGATCCTTCTTCAATCAAGGGAAAGCCCGTCGCTAGAGAGGCATTCAGGCCGCGACGGGAGAAGTCTGTTGTTGCCGTGGTTCACGGCCCTGCTCTTCTTCCAGCTCTCATCCGCTTAGTAGATCGCTACTCGCAGTCTCCCTATTCCCCCGGTGATCGAACAAGTTAGCTGGTTGTGCTCGACCCCCCTTGTGTTTTCGTGCATCAACAGTTAACACGCGACCTTCAGATCCGAGTAGTGTTTTGAAATCAGCGGACGAAAGATGTCAGACCGCAGAGCCCGCTCTTCAGACCGCTCCAGTTCTTCAGAGGACTCCCTTTGGGACGCAATAGAACAAGCTCGCCTTGAGGCCGAGCAGTCTCGCCGGCAGACCGACCAGCGTCTTGACACAATCAGCCAAGCTCTGCTTGCTTTGGCCCAGCGGCTTGCTCCTCAGGCCGCAGCGGACCCAGCGAACTCGCCAGTCCGCCAGACCCCAGCTCGCCGAACTCCGCTTCGGCAGTCGCCAGAAACTCCTCGGAACCCTGCTCAGACCGCAGCCCCTCTGCGCCCTCAAGAGGAAGAGTTTGCTTTCAGAGAGTTCTTCAGAGAAGCTGCTAGGGGCACTCCTGCCCGCCAACTCCGCTTTGCTGACCGCCAGTCCGCCGAGCCCGCGGACTCCTCGGCTCCAGTCCGCCCTTTCTATCCTGCAGAGTTTGACACCCCGTCTCCCTTTGTTGACCGAATTCGATGGGAATCGGCCCCGAGCAACTTCAGGGAGCCGCGCATCCCGTTCTATACAGGAGCGACAGATCCCGTTTCTCACCTCCAGGCATTTGAGGGGGCAGTTGCTTTAAGATGCCTCTCAGATGCGATTAAGTGTAAATTGCTGGTTACCACTCTCGAAGGGCAAGCGAGAGAATGGTTCTATGAGCTGCCTTCGGGCACTATCTCTTCTTTTGCCGAGCTTCGTAGCCAGTTACTGCTGAGGTTTGCTACCTCAAGGAAGAGGAAGAATGGGCCAGCTGCCCTATTTGAGATCAAGCAGAGGGATAACGAATCGGTGGCACGATTCGTTGATCGCTTTCAAAGAGAAATTCAGGGGGTGAGGAATGTGAACCCCGACTATTATAAAGTTGCCTTGATCCTTGGCCTCTGGGAAGGCCCTCTGAAGTTTAAAGCAACGACCAAGGCTCCCGAGACTTATCAGGAGTTGATCGCCATGGTCAACCGTTTCATAGAAGGGGAAAATGCCAATCCGACCTATGTTTCATCCCTGACAGCCAAGGCTGAAGCAAGGGATGCCTCCGCTTCTTCCTCTCGTGGCAGGCCCCCTCGTCCAGACTTCCAGCCTCCGTCTCAAAGAGGCAGGAACTTCCGCAACAAAAAACCATTCCAAGGCCGTCAACAGTTTCACGAGCAGAGACTGCCGTTGACCGCCGCTCCCGCCGTTCCTTTGCAAGCTCTTCCCATCCTCCAGCAGGCAGCCTTGCCTGCCCCGTGCCAATATGATGAAAGTCCCATGGAGGACCCTGCAGATCTGGACCTTGACGAAGTCATCCAGATCCTGCAAAGGAGATCAGAAGAAAGGAGGCAAGAGCCTCAGAAGCTGTGGAAGCCGAGGAATAATTCGCAATACTGCCAATTCCACAAGGAAAAGGGTCATCTGACTGAGGAATGCAAGGCCCTTCGTGCGCTGATTGATAGGTTTCTTGCCGAGGGCAAGATTGACATGACCAAGAAGGATTCTCCTTCCTCGTCGAAGCCATCCACCTCGAAGGGCAAAGAGGTAGCTGAGGCTTACCAGGAGTGTGTAGATGTGGAGGACGAAGGCCGTCTGGGGCCGATCAACGTCCCAGTGGAATGCTTTGATGCAGATGATGAGGGAGTTCTGGGACGCCTCTTCTTCATCCATGGTGGAGCAGGGACCGAGTCCACTCGGAAATCTTCAATTTCAAGGGTCACCCAGGCAGAGGTGGCCTCTTCTTCCGTTGCTCCCCCAAGAGAAGTCGTCACTTTTGGTCCGGAAGATCTGCCTCAAACAGCCAATCCATTTGACGATGCTGTTGTGATCAAGGCTGTGCTTGGAGACTTCACAGTGGACAGAATTCTTGTTGATACGGGCAGTTCAGTCAACCTCATCTTCAAGTCTACTTTTGAGGCCCTGAGGACCGGAAAGCCTCTGCTTTCCACTGAGGGGCCGCTCTATGGATTCTCAAGAGAGAGGAAAGATGTGGAGGGCAGCGTCACCTTGCCAGTGAAGCTTGGAGGGGCAACAAAGCAGATACAGTTCATAGTGGTCGACGCCCCCAGCAGCTACCATGTCATCTTCGGCAGGCCCCTGCTGAACAAGTACCAAGCAGTGATTTCCACTTATCACCTCGCCATCAAGTTCTTTGCCGATGGGAGGATGTGCCGGGTCAGGAGCGACCCAAGGAGAGCAAGGGAGTGCTACGTCCGCACTGTCAACATGGTTGAAGCTTCCCTTGCTCCAGCAGAGGCTGCAGAAGCCTCTTCCAGTTCGAAAGTTGCTGCTGATGAAGGTGCTCACCTGGAACCTGCCCAGGCGACGCAAGGAGTCTCCATTGCTGAAGGGGAGGAGAGGAAACTCTCCATCAACTCGGAGCTACCTGAAGATCAAAAGGCTGAGTTGATTTCCTGCCTGCTAAAGAACCTGGATGTCTTTGCCTGGTCAGCAGAAGACATGCCGGGGGTGGATCCTGATGTAGCTTGCCACCATCTGAATGTTGATCCCAGCTGCAAGCCCATCCAACAGAAGAAGAGGGACGTGGCAACAAAGCTTGCAGAACCAATAAGGGAGGAGGTTGCGAAACTCCTCAAGGCGAATTTTATTAAAGAAGTACAATATCCCACCTGGATTTCAAATGTTGTAATGGTTAAAAAACCAGGGGAAAGTGGCGAATGTGTGTAGACTTTACAAAACTTAATAAAGCATGTCCTAAAGATTGCTACCCCCTGCCTCGGATAGATTCTTTAGTTGATTCCGCGGTAGGATACTCTTACATGAGTTTTTTAGATGCGTTTTCTGGTTATCACCAGATAAGAATGCATAAGCCCGACGTTCCTCACACGTTGTTCATTACTAACGATGGATGTTATTGCTATCTTGTCATGCCCTTTGGGCTTAAGAATGCTGGCGCGACCTATCAACGGATGATGGACCGTGTGTTTAACCATCAAAAAGGAAGAAACCTAGAAGTGTATGTAGACGATCTCTTGATTAAGAGTAAATCGTTTTCGCTGCACTTGCTAGATCTAGCAGAGACGTTCGCTACTCTGCGTAGATACAAGATGAAGCTCAATCCTTTGAAGTGTACTTTTGGAGCGAGTAAGGGGAAGTTTCTTGGTCATCTCCTTACTCCGGAGGGACTTGCCCCCAATCCTGACAAGGTAAAAGCTATTATTGAAATGCCTACCCCTCGTTCACCGAAGGAAGTTCAGCAGTTAGGGGGAAGGCTAGCAGGTCTTGCAAGATTTCTTTCTCGGGTTGGAGATAGGAGTGCCCCCTTCTTTAAGACCCTCCGACGTGCGTCCAAGTTTGAGTGGACAGAAGAGTGTTCCCAGGCTTTTGAACAGTTAAAGATGCAGCTTACCTCATCGCCTCTACTTCAGAGCCCCCGCCCAGGAGAGATTCTTTTCTTGTACCTAGGGGTTGGCCCTGAGGCCGTCAGCTCCGTTCTTCTTCGGGAAGAAGGCAGAAAGCAATTCCCAATCTACTACGTCAGCCATATTCTGAAGAGTGCTGAGACGCGGTATCCGATCCTGGAGAAGGTAGCCTTGGCACTGGTCATGTCAGCTCGCAGGCTTCGCCCGTACTTCCAAGCACATTCAATTCAAGTCATCACCGATCAACCTTTGAAGGGTGTATTGGAAAAGCCCGAGCATTCCGGCAGGCTAGCTAAGTGGGCAATAGAGCTAAGTGAATTTGAAATTTCTTATGTGCCCAAGACATCCATCAAAGCTCAAGTCCTAGCAGATTTTCTGATTGACATGCCAGAGTCCAGTTCTGATCAGGTAGAAAGGTCACCTTTGGCTTGGACCATCTATGTTGATGGTGCCTCAGGCAGAATTTCTTCTGGAGCAGGAGTGGTTCTCATCAATCCAAACGGAGTCAAGTTGGAGCAGGCCATCAAGTTTTGCTTTCCAGTAACAAACAACCAGGCCGAATATGAATCTCTGCTAGCAGGTTTGAGGCTCGCAAGGGAATTAGGGATCGATCATGTCCACATCAAAACCGATTCTCTGGTAATGGCGTCGCAAGTCCTCGGCAACTTCGAAGCAAGGGAGCCCGTCTTGAAAAAATACCTAGCTCTTGTGAAAATAGAGGTCGGCAGGTTTAAAAGCTTCACTATCGAACATATCCCCAGAACAGAGAATGAGGAGGCCGATTTTCTCTCTAAGCATGGGATGCCTTCAGGAGGCACAACTTCCGAGCTCTTCCGCCCGGCAGTGGTGGAAGGAGATTTGATGCAAGTAGATCAACGCGCCTCTTGGATGGACCCATTCATCCTATATCTGTCAACAGGAAATTATCATCATACAGTTAGAGACAAGAAAAAGTTCAGAATAAAAGCAGCTCACTACTTTCTAGTGGCGGGAATCCTTTATAGAAAGACCTTCCTCTCAACCATGGCCCGATGTGTTTCAGAAGAAGAAGCTCACACCATTTTGCAAGAAGTTCATTCAGGAGAGTGTGGAAGTCACTCTGGAGCAAGAACTCTTGAAAGACGAGTCCTGCGGCAAGGGTATTTCTGGCCCACAATGAAGAAAGACTCAGAGATCTACGCCAGAAGGTGTGTTCAATGCCAGAAGTTTGCTCCGCTTCAGCACCAAGCAGCTCAGTCCCTCAGGTCGATTGCAACTCCTTGGCCCTTTGCGGTTTGGGGAATGGATCTCATTGGTCCTTTTCCCTTGGCAAGCGGGCAACGGCGTTTTATCATCGTAATGATCGACTACTTCAGCAAGTGGATCGAAGCCAAGGCATTGGCTAAGACAACGACTCAGATCGTCAAGAACTTCATTTGGGGAGAAATTGTCTGCCGGCACGGGATACCAATGGCAATAATCACTGACAATGGACCACAGTTCAACAACTCAGAGATGATAGATTTTTGCAGGCAGATCGGAACAGAGCTGCGTTTTGCATCAGTTCATCATCCCAGAAGCAATGGCCAGGTGGAAGCTGCCAACAAACAGATCCTCAACTTGCTCAAAAAGAAAGTGCAGAATCTCAAGGGCAGTTGGGCTGATCAGCTTCCATCAGTCCTCTGGTCCCTTAGGACGACGCCATCATCCGCAACTGGGGAGACTCCATTCAAACTCTCTCATGGCTCAGAGGCACTCATCCCGATTAAGTTTGAAGTCCCGTCACCCAGAGTGCTGCTTGCAAGAGAAGGTGTCGACGATTGGGCTGAATTGAATAATGAGGAGATGAGGTTCAGCTTGGAACACATCGAGGAGGTCAGAGATCAAGCATCCATAAGGCAGGAGGAGGTCAAAAGGAGGATGGCCCGTTACTTCGATCAGAATGTAAGGATCAAACACTTCCAAGTGGGAGATCTAGTTCTAAAGAAGGTTGATGCTGCTGCAAGAGCTGGTTCAGTTGGAAAGCTTAATCCAAATTGGGCCGGCCCTTTTGTCGTCAAAGAACTGTTAAAAAGCGGCGCTTACCGCTTGCAGACTCACGAAGGAGAGGATATACCGCACACTTGGAGCGGGGATGATCTCAAGCGGTTCTATTCTTAAACTTCCTTCTTCTACTTTGTGTATCCTCTTCAAGAACTATTATGAATAGAAACTGCTTGCTAACACTTCTTCAAGTGTTTTTGTTGTAATCATAACAGATAAGGCGCTAAGAGAGATTTCAAAAACGGTTCTACACTCAAACTCTTTCTTCTTCCTTATGTTTGCTTTGCGAATATGTTTTATAATCCATACTGACACCTTTTTCTAGTGTTTCCTCTCTCTCCCAAAGACCTATAACGGTTCCCTGATACCAGGAGACATCGCCGAGTTCAGCTAGACCTCCCCTAGAGCCGTTGTCATTAGCGTAACACCACGAAGACCACGTGTTGCGAGGAGATTTCGCACCGTGTAGTGGGAGCTTGCAGGCTCTAGCGCGGTTGGATTCTGGACTTCGGATCCCGGCAGGTACCTGACCCCACCTTTGCATTATGGAGGGCAAGGTGGGTGTAAAGCTCTACCATGCCGCTTTAGGGATATTGTTACAACTCCGATGATCACATGAGGAAAGTATGCCGTTCCGGCTCACCTGCCCGCGGGTCATCTTAGCTTGTAACTCTCGAACACTCCATGGTACCCTCAAGCAGTGCCTGCAGGAGACCCACAGCTTAGACTGTACTCCAGGCAAGAGGGCAGGGAACCGTTCCGCCAAGTGAGCATCTTGCTCTTCGCAGGGAATTATCTGCGGACTGGTCTTCAGCGTCCGCTCAGTCCGCCGGTTTGGGTTGATCTTATAGCTTGTAGCCCGGTGAGGAAAGTATGCCGCTCAGGCTCACCTGCCCACCTGGTCGCGAGTTATAGGTCATTTCTATCTTTGGCGAACTGATTTTCTCTATCCGCAGAGTCCGCCTGTTTGGGTTGATCTTATAGCTTGTAGCCCGGTGAGGAAAGTATGCCGCTTCGGCTCACCTGCCCACCTGGTCGCAAGCTATAGATCATTTCTATCTTTGGCGGACTGGATTCGTTATCCGCACAGTTTGGAAGTTTCCTTGGGATTGCAAGCTGGTTTTCTTTAGCGGACTGATTTTCTCTATCCGGTCAGTCCGCCGACTTGGGTTGATCTTATAGCTTGTAGCCCGGTGAGGAAAGTATGCCGCTCAGGCTCACCTGCCCACCTGGTCGCAAGCTATAGATCATTTCTATTATGAGCGGATTGGTTTTCTGTATCCGCTCAGTCCGCAGGGTACATATTCAAGTTTGTAGTTCCTGTTATAAGCGGATTGGTCTTCTATATCCGCTCAGTTCGCAGAATGATTTTCATATACAAGTTTGATCACTATTATGAGTAGATTGGTTTTCTGTATCCGCTCAGTCCGCAGAATGATTCTCGCATTGTTTGATAAGTTAATAATCAATGTACTTCTATATTATGTGCGGTCTGGCTTGCGGACCACAACTATAACTCCTGGCATTATTATCAGCTGGCTGTTCTCTGAGGAGGATACTGAATGAGTTGATGTCTAATTCTTTAATCGACAAGGTTCACTATAAATAATGTATGTATCATGCGGACTGCAAGTGAAACTCGACAGAGTCCGCCTGACAGTTTCTTGGTCCAAAGTGGAACCATAATTCTCTAATCAGCAAAGGCTCAGGTTTATCAAGCGTGTTGTGCGGACTGCTAAGTATCGGTGCGGTGAGCGTGGAGAAAAAAGAGCATTGCAGAAAGCACACATGCCAAAAAATATCCTTTCCATTTCATCAAAAAATTTTACATCATTCAATATATTCGGCGGACTGCAATCTTGCGTCCGCCACTTTTTACAAAAAACAAAACAAAATATATACATATGCATTGATCAATCAGTCCGCTGTCTCTTCTCAGGAGGTGCAGGGCTGTCACCGATGATGTCGACATCTGGAGAATAGCCCCCCGAGCTGCTCCCGCTCCTACCTGATCCTGTACTAGTGGCGGACCCGCTATGCGAGCTCCCAGTAGCAGAGGAAGAGGTAGAAGTGTCGGACTCGGCGGACAGCTCCTCTCCTTGTCGGCTCGATGCAGCATCGTCCGCATTTTCCCTGACACCTTGCTCTTCGCCCTGCGAGCCTCCGTCTTCTTTCTCTTCTTCTTCTTCTTCTTCGTCGTCTTCATCCTCATCTTCGCCTTCCTCAATGACATCCTTTCCTTTTCTAGCTCTCTCCATCGCTGCGACCTGAGGGGCCAGCTCCGGGAAGATCTCCAGAAAAGGGACGCCCTCCACTCCTTCCTTCATGAGGCCGTCGCGGGCAAGTCGCTCCACAGCAACCTCAACAGTCTCCATCACAAAAGGGAGCGTGGCGGCCTGGAATTTATTGTTCTCCAAGTCGTAGGCGACCTGCGAAAGACAATTACAAACATCAGACAGATCGCGGCGGATAAAAAATCTAGACCGCGGCAAATGCAACTCACCGACAGCTCCTCTCTTTGCCGAGCATTCCTTTCTCCCATCCGCGCGTTCCTTTCCTTTAGCACCTTGTTATCCTTCTGAAGCTGTTCATTCTGCCTCAACAGGTCTCTGGCCAGAGTGGCAACATAATGATTTGTCACCGCGCTGTTCGCAGAAGCCTGGGAAGCCAGCAGAGGGAGGTCGGCGGCGGACACTTTCTTGAGGTCGCTCAGATTGCGCTTTCCATACAGCGCGGAGATCGCGATATGCGCGTGGCGTGATATCCGCGGACTCTTCCACGAAGGAAGCGCGGTGGATAGGCGGACGTGTTTGTTTTTGCTGTGCCAATGGACCATGGGGTTCCCCCTGAGGTCCTTCTGGCTGATACCGAAGCCAGTCATTGAGAAACTTTCTGAGGAAGAGTAGTCCGCTGCGGGATCCCCTTCCTCCTTCCTCTTTATGGCGACTGCTTCCTTCTTCTCCCTTTGTGTAGGAGTGAAGCCGCTGGGGGTCTGCGGCAAGTTAGCAGGCACCGCCAAGGTCGCTGCAAAAAGAGAACCAGAGTTAACAGCATGGTAGCGGCGGATACAAAAGCTGAGTCCGCTAAATTACTTACTGTCCTCAGGCATGACATCCGCCAAGCTCGCCAGCAGCGGAAGGTAGTATTCGATGTCAAGCCTGGCATTCGCCAAGAACTCGACTATTGCGGACTCCAGGTCGTCCAGCTGCACATTTTTGAAAACGGAGTCCGCGCGCACCTGCGGATACGTGTGCGCGAACCCAAGGTCGCCCTCAAAAATTAGAAACCTCGAGGTCCAGTTGTGGATCTTGTTTGGAAGACCCACTACCTTCATCCCCCTGCAGTAGAAGTAGATTACTCCCTTATAGGGGCGGCCTCCGGAGGCGGTTATAGAGCGGACGGAGAATATTTTGCGGAAGATGTTCATTGAGAAAGCAATCTTTTCAGATCGCAGATAAGAGATGTAGCTGCAGATCGCGGCAAGGGTATTCGGCGCGAGCTGGCCAGGGACCATCCCGTAGTGCTCAAAAATTGCTGCGAGCTCCCATAGGAGCGGGAACCTGAATCCGCTATCGAAATGATCAACGGGAATGGCGATCTGGGTCGCCGTCGAGAAATTCAACCTTTCCTGATGAGCGGGTAGGCGGACGAGTATGTTTGAGTCCGCCATCTTCTTTTCGACGAAGGCAGCCAAGTCAGCCTCCGTCAAAGTACATTTTCTGTGATCGGCAGAATGGAAGGCGACTGCAGCATCAGTGCGCGCGGACACCATGTTGCAGGCCGCAGGATTCCGTTTACTTCAGCAATTTCCTGCATAGAGAAAGCAGAAGGCAGTATTTATAGATAAAGTTTCTGACAGCCTTTTGGCCAGTCCGCGCAGGTCGCATGTTCAATCCGCACAGTCCGCAAAGAATTAAAAAAGCAGCCAAACAAATAACGCGGATACAAAGGCAAATTAACATTCCAAGGGAAATTCAGAACCAAGTTGTGGCCGGTGCAGTTTCCTATCCGCCCAGGTCGCGTATTTTCCCACCTGCAGGTTAAATAACGAGAAGCAGACACAGCATGAATTCGCACAAATCGCCACGTCACAAGGATTAAACTACATGAATAGCAGATATATAATCTGAGTCCGCACAGATCAAATAGAATTAGTTCACAGCACAGCATTATTTGGAGCAATCATACAAACAATATACAGTTAATCAGATAAAAGTTCAAGGCATTGCGGACTCAGCGGTCCCTGTTATCGGTCCGCGCCGGCCTTTCTGCCCTGTCCCTGCATAGATGAGCCGCCTGATCGCTTATCTGAAGAATTTCACTGTATACACGGCAGAGATGATGATGGATGACGTTTATAGTCCGGTGCATATGGGCGGCTTCCCGGTCAACTCGACTGAGAGGCACCATTGGCTCCGCTGCCGGCCTCGGCTCCTCATCCGCAGCGCGTGGGATACCACCTGTCGGTGCGGCAATCTCCGAAGCCGCGCGATCTGACACCCGCGGCCTCTGCTCAGCGACCTCAGCAGTCCGCTTTTCTTTTCCTTCACGGGCCGACGCCAAGTGCTTGCCTCTGTAGTATCAGACATCATCCGCGAGCCTTTTCTTTTCCCTTTCAGACCTCTCCAGCGCCCGCGAGATGCTGGCGATCTGGTCTTTGAGGGCCTTCTCGCGTTCCGCGGACGCTTTCTCGCGCGCCGCGGACGCCCTCTCGCGCTCCGCCGCTTTCTCTAACTCTGTTTTGACACACTGCATTTCAGCTTCAAATTTCTTCTCTAACTCTTGTACCATACTCAGGGTAGGCGGCTCGTCTTCCGCGGTTTCCACATGTGAGACCGCGTCAGCACCGGGGTTCGGCGTGGCAGCGATCTCGCCACTCTCGGTAGAGTCCGGCGGCGACTTCCCACCTGCAACAAGCAAAGTCAACTCCAGATTCAAAAACAGCTCGCGGCGGACACAAAGGAAGGATGAAAAATCACTTTGAGACATAACAGCAGCGAGTTGTCGACTATCGAAGATGACTGGAAGCCTTGCCCTCTCCGGGTCAAAGGCGTTTAACCGCTTCCTCCATTCGCGGTGGACCTTGGCCCTTTTCTCAGCAGCAGAGCTCGTCGACACTACAATATCGTCCGTCTCCGTGATAATCTTGACTGGCTTCGATTTCCGCGGCGGCGACCTGTAAAGCCACTTGCGCTGAAAATATTTAGGCGCAGGTTGAAGTTTACCTGACCGCAGCAGCTCCGCAGCAATCCGCAGATCCTCAGCGGCTTTGTCCGCGGCGAGCTGCTTCGAGGCCGCCCTAACTGCAGCAACATGAGCAACGATTTGCTTCTTTTGCTCCTCTATCTTCTCCTTCAGCCTCTCTCTCTCCTCTTCCTCCGCAGCGGACAGAGATGGAAGTTCGTTACCTTTTTCCGCAGCGGCCTCCGCCTCGTTCTGCTGCAGTACAACCAGCAAGGAGTCCTGGATTAAGTCAAGTTGATCGACGTCTATGGAATCAAATATCTCATCCGTGGAAAGACTGACCGTTGAGAGGGAATTCTCTCCCTGGATTTGGGCCTCCGGAGTAACCAGATCGCCGTCTGGAACTTCTTTTTCGCGCGGCCTGTGTTGTAAGTCCGCTGCCCCAGTCCGCTTAGAGACGTTCTTCTCCTTCATTGCGCGAAGCTTCTTCTCAACCCGCTCGGCGACGGTCGCTCCGTCTCTCTTCCTCTTCTTCTTCTTGGCGGTCTTCTCAGCAGCATCCGCGGCGGACCCCCCTAAATCGGGCTGGTCAGCGCGGACAGGTTCAGGATTCACAGCAGCCAATGCCTTTGAGGGCGCGTCGTCCCCTACCTCAGTCCGCCGGTCTTCTTCGTCCAAGTCAACGATTTGCACCGAGGCATTGGGGGAAGATATGTCAGTCTCCATGTGTTCGCCAGCAGTGTCCGCCGAGGTTGCGGTTTTCTGAGAAGGGGCGGAGTCCGACAAGGTTGCCATCTTCTCACTCCTCAATGGTTCGGCGTCGACTACGGCATCCCCGCGAGCAGACACATCGACGTGGCGGGCTGCTTTCTCCGCAGGCTTCTGGCTCTGGGAACTCTCTCCTATGGAGCGGACAGGATCTTTTCCTGTCGACCTCTTCACAATCTTTTTGGTCTTCATAGGCGTTGTATGCTCCAGGTCGCCTTTTGCAGTAACGCTAGATAAGAAAGCTCCAAGCCTAGCCATGCCGGACTGGAAGGTGGAGACCGCAAGTGGTGAATAGCGCCCCGTGTCGATCAAGATTCTCAGCAGATCCAGACCATCCAGCGATATTTATAGCGTTGGCGGGGTTTTCGAGGTTTGCGGACTCGGCGGTTAAGAGAACATTTTCGAAGTTTTCTGGAAACTTAAAAATGTGCGGGGATTATGTTAACCCCTCAGTCCGCAACATACTACAAGATTCCAAAGCCCCCCATTCAGCAGGCGCGGACAGGATTTGTCCGTCCGCCCAGTCCGGCATTGTCACCAGTCGGGCGCCAAGGGTGATACTCCAGCAGCGGACGCAAGGACCAGTCCGCTCAGTCCGCCGGCGCTTTGGGTAACAGGTTCTCCAGCGGCGGACGCAGTATCTCGTCCGCCCAGGCCGCCGCCCTCCAGTGGGCGCGCCCAGCAGCAGTGGAAGCTCCAGCTCGCGAGCCCAGTCCGCCACTTCTGTGCGGACTGGCGTGTTCTTTCTTTTTGCTTCCCGTCACCGCTGCCCGGTTCTCCTGTACCCCGGGCAGCCGGTTATTTTAGCCCTGCCCGTTTGGGCAGGCCCCCTATCCTATAAATAGGGGGGAGGTGGTGCACTCAAGGCACGCTGACTCGTACCCAGGAGCCTACTTGTTACAGGCTGCGGACTCGAATCCTGTGCCTTGCGGACTCCCCCTTGCTCTGTTTTCCTCAGTCTTTTCCTTTCACTTGTAACTAGATCCTTCTTCAATCAAGGGAAAGCCCGTCGCTAGAGAGGCATTCAGGCCGCGACGGGCGAAGTCTGTTGTTGCCGTGGTTCACGACCCTGCTCTTCTTCCAGCTCTCATCCGCTTAGTAGATCGCTACTCGCAGTCTCCCTATTCCCCCGGTGATCGAACAAGTTAGCTGGTTGTGCTCGACCCCCCTTGTGTTTTCGTGCATCAACAATTTAGTTTAAGTATTTCAGCATGTCTATGTGTTGTTATATCTTAGATCATGATTGTGTTGTTAAGCTTCAATTTTTCATGTTCTTGTTGAGATAGTTTTGTTCTAGTGATTGCTAGATGCGTGCACGACGAAGCGGTGATTGCGACCCTCATTGGCTCATCCATCTTTCATATTACTCTCTTGAGTAATCCACAAAAGAGACGCAGTCACCGCGACCCGCAATAGGTTTATTAGTGTTAAACTTAGGAAACTCCAAACCAAAACCCCCTTTGTTTACGTTAACACTTGCAATCACTTTTTCAATTGCAAAATTACACTCCCTACTTGCACTCCTCGAGAGATCGATATCCGGGGATTCAACTCCTCAACTTTATTACTTGAATATGATCGGTACACTTGCCAATGCAACACTAGTCCGGCCCGCACTCACCAAGAGGCAGGAAGAGGCAACGTGTACCAGTTCTATCGAGCACTCGACAGGCCAGATACTCAACATCGTTCTGCTTGAGTATTAAGTGAAGTCCAGACACTCAATGCCGTTTTGACTTAACATTGTGTGAAGCCCTACCATCCCGTACCCGCTTAGAGTTCGTCGAACAATTCTTGGTCGTTCGTCGAATGGAGCTCAGCGTTCGTCAAGCTGGAAACCTGAGTTCGTCGAACTAACTCGTTGTTCGTTGACGCGGATTTTATTTGCAACTCTAGTATAAACTGTGTAGATAGGCATAAGCTAGATTGATTTTAATCTCAGACAAGTGCACCTATCAATCACAGTATAGGAGAATTCTACATCTCATGTTGTATTTCTCAGGGTCTTTTCAAGTACTCGTACTGACTCTCGCTCTGTTATCGTACCTTTATTTAAGATTGTTTGTTTAATCTAAACTAGCATTACTTGGACTAATTGGATAAAGTGACATTGGAGGATTAAGAATGATAAAAAGCAGATAGTCTAAAGAGCATTCACATGAGAATATTCACTCATTAATTCAACTCTATGTAGTCACGTATTAACAATATTATGAAATTCATTGTATTGTAAGGGTTCAATCTTTATCGAATTCTCTCTCGGGCAATCAAATACCTAAACCTAATTTGAGGAAAGTTTCTCTCGAATAATTCACAACACTCAAGTTCGCACTAATATAAAGTATCCCTGTCTTATACAAAAAATCATGAAATCCTATCTCTAAGATACCACGAATCTCAGTATCCGTATTGCCATTATCCAAACAGCATATCTCTCGATCATGAAATTTGAAATACAAAGAGAAAGAACACCAGAGAATGAAATTACAAGCCATCATCACAATCTTCCAATTTCTCAATCTAGAATTTGGGATTCATATAAAATAAATAATAACATCAAATCTATGATTAATCTCTTTCTTTGAAACCACACATAAAGATAAAATACCACAAATCTGATATAAAAACAAAAATACATGATTACTGAATCGTTTAAAAGAACAAGTCTCATGCAAAATTTAAAAATAACGTTAGATCCACTAAGAGAAATGGACGATTAAAAGAGATACATGAAGATTAAAACCATATGGATTATCTCCTTCGATTTCCCCTTCACTTGAGTGCCCCACTTTTATCCTCCAGAAGTTCTCCAAGTCCTTTAATCAAAAAAGTCCATTCTATTTCTTTGTGTAGGCTTTTATAGTCTTCATGCAAATAGGTGTCGAACACGGTTTCCAACACGGCCGTGTCATAGGCAGTGTAAGGTTAAACAGTGCGTCTTGGCGGTTTTTGAAATGAAAAGGAGCGCCTGGTCGTGAGCCGTGTCATTGGACATGGCTAGTAACATGGCTGTGTGCTCTACATGGATCCAGGTCTGGTCCTTCCCGGTAAGGACACGGGTATTGACACAGGCGTGTCCCTATCCGTGTGGTGCCCAATCCGAGATTTTCCTACCATCAATCATGTTGGATCCGTAAACACCGCTGCTTGCTCAAAGACTTGTAGTTCCAAGGGCTTGCAATACCTGCATTAAGAAAATTAATGAATAAATAAATAACTTAACAAAGGAAAGTGAAGAAAAAAATCTATATTGCGCTCTTCTATTCATGAAAATTCAAGTTCTTAACTATTTTTCGCACAATTATAACAAATGGAGGTAGATAATAGTGGGCATGATTACAATTATGATAGTAAAAAGAACTTAATAATTGTACTCATCAAATACCCCCAGACTTAAGTGTTTCCTTGTCCCTAAGCAAAATAATTCAAACACTTGGGTTACCAATAATTAATTTTTCTTCCGCAAGCAGGTTGCCATGAATTCAAAGAGAAATTTGAAGTTGTAATTGTATAGGAAATAGTATAGCAGACTTTTCTAAATATAACTTTAACTTAAAATTCCTCCCATATATCTCTTAACTATCTTTCACTCTTTCCTAAAAATAAAATTACAGTCATCCATAACAAATGTGAGGAGAAAATAACAAACTCAGTAAGGTAGGCATTAGTGTTTCAAAACTTATAAGTACCAATATTGATAGTCATAAGCTTGCCTTTTCAGACTCTCTCCACGACACTAGTTAGGATTAACAAGGTTTGATCCTTAGGACTTGTATTAGGATGTAACTTTTTAGCTTAGGATAAAAGATCATAGGTGGGATAATCAAAAATAAACCCGATGGTTCTTATCACACCTAGATCACGATTGAGCCTCTTGCTATGTGATTTCCTTAACATACATCACCATTATAAAAACACCACCCAGACTTCGTAATTATTATACTCCCCCTTTTTGTATTATATTTTTTTTTCTTTTTTCAATCTTTTGATGCATATTCGTATTTTTCCTCTCTTATAATATTTTCACCAATAAATAGCTTTATCAAAGTGCTTTACACCATCTATTTAAATTTTGTAATTCACATAGCAAAAGGTGTAAACTCGATGATAGATGTGTTAATAGGTAAGGATTTTTGGCCTTGGTGAACTTTATTAGTGGTGCATCGAAAGAAATAGGGATTAGGTCCAAATTGGGTTTGCAAGGGTATAATGTTTAGGGTTTTGGGCTTGCAAGGCTTAAGCTATCCAATATGAGGCCTAAGTCATTTCCGCGCTCACTAATTAACTTATGCGAATGTTTTTAGGATCCCTAGAGGGCAAGTTCTAGACACCAATAAAGAGTATTCTTCATTTTGATTCCCTAATACAAAACTATCAAAATGTTACACTCTTTGAGTCGCTTTAATATAGATAATTATATTTTCTAAAATAGAGTGATTGCTAGTTAATAATATAGATGACTAATCTTAAAAATAAGTTATATAGAGAAAATTAAGCTAATGAATATTTATACATAATTACTATCAATAAATTTGTACACTCAATGAGAACTTTAATTCATTTTAAATTGTTTGCCAAAACAAATTAACTACTTATAATCCCAAGTTAGTGAATTAAAGAAATCTTAGAAAGAAGAAAAAACAATTTTATTCGGGGGGGGGGGGGGGGGGGGGGGGTTAATGAGTCCACATTTTTTTGTTTATTTTTATTTTGTCCTGTTTCTAAACAAATTGTAACCATGTACAGTAGTTAAATATTAGAATTTAAGAATATCCACCCCCAGATTTAGATTTTGCAGTGTCCTCAATACAACATAAAGAACTGATAAAGCAAGTAATGTAAAGAACTGAACATCAATGAAATAGAAAAGCAATAGCAGTACAACAGGAACAAAAATGAGAGCAAATAATGTCTGATGATATATATATCGAAATATAAAATACTACAGAGAAATTAAAAATAAAATGCTAGGTAAGTAGCATCTAAAGAATCGTCGGGGAGGTGATGTAAGACCCTCTTTTTTTTCAATTTAAAACCCCGGAGTCTTAGGCCCAGAACCGCCGCCTTGCGGTGACACCTTCGCACCCGGGAAGGTCGTCACTACAAGACGCCGATCCTGCCGGCCAAATCGATCGCAGCTGTAGCAAACGTAGTAGTGCAAGAGAAGATAAGTCCACAACAAATCACATATATATAAAAAAAATCTCCACGAAAGGAGTGTCCACAGAATAGAAAAGTGTACAGAAATAAAAGGGCTGAAGCCCGGTACATCAATATCGTCACTACAGATCTCTCGTGTAGAAGCAAAACAAAACAACTACTAGAAGTCGGAACTCACGGTCCCAGCTGGCTGCACTCCTGAGCTAGACTGCCCTATCTCTAATTGCACCGGTCTCCTGGGCTGCTCCTCCATACTCGGCTCCACGATCCCCTAATATGATGTGGTTCGAAAACCATTAGTCTAAAAGACTAAGCCCTATCATCCCCCACCCCTTCCCTCATGCTCCTAGGCACAGAGCGGGGAGGAAGAAAGGAAAGGACATGAAAGAGGATAGAAATCAAAAACAGGTGACAGGGGGGACCTAACTAGCAAGTTATAATCATGTTGTAATAGGTAAAGTAAGAAAGGAATTTAACATTCACTTATGCGAGTACACATAAGCCAAGGGATCTTCTACAAGGCTCCCATCATATAAAATGTCTCATACCACTTTATACGTTGGGGTGTCGGTTATCACAAGCAGCATATAATTATTGAAGTAACCTTAATTTATAAACTTGCCCACACAAGCTTATAGACCAAGGGGTCGTTTTGCAGGGCCTAATGTATAAGCGTCCCATACCACTTATACTTTAGGTGTCAGGGCTAAAAGAATCATTTATGCTATGACATGCAAGTGGGTATGATGGACATGCAAGTGCAACACACACACCCGACTCTGTGCACACAGACCTTTTGTTCCCCTTTCGGAGCCGTTACCTCGCAGGATACCTCCGTAGTGGCAGACGGAAGCGGTGGGTTGGTCCTCGCCCACGTCAAAACTAGTAAAAGCACTACCGGTCTGACCTATCATACACCTCAACGCTTGGTGCACTAAGTGGACTACCGCATACTCTTGCCGACAAGACCGCCAGACTTAAGTTTGGCGAAGTGTAAAACCACACTTGCCGAGTCATCGTATAGGCGTCGGTGCATCGACTAACCCATACCGAAGACCCACCACCTTAACTTTCTTTCCTTTCATGCACATGCAAATTTATCGTATCAGAACCGAGCCAAACCTCCCCGGACCATCCCGTCTGTCACAAATATCAACCGAGCCAAAGCTCCCCGGACCAAAACGTCCGTCTCTTATTCCAAACCTCATCCCTTTGAACACCCCGGGATGGCGCCCCTTTGAACACCTCGAGACGACTTAACCATTTCCAATAGTTGTCAAACTAGTGAGTGCAGTGTGAAACCCTATTTACTAAATTACTCTTTCGATTTGTTCTTTAAGGTTTACGTTAACCCAGGACTGCCCCCGGTATTCCCTGTGAAGGGCTCTCAAGGGGCACTAGGAACTTTGTTGGGAATATGCCCAGCGTTCCCTTTCACAAGGTACTTATTATTATTATTGGTTGATTTCCCTTACCCATTACCTTCTCATATTGCGATAGGCTAATCCTAAGGTAGTTTAGACCTTTCACTCTCGCGGGAACGACGATCTTTCGTCGACCTCGCGTATCTTCTAACACACGTCAACTCGATTCCCGCCACTCCTTAGAACTTATATGGTGACTCATCAATTCAACACGACTAACTCTACACCATCCCAACTCCTATCTTAATACAAATTTTCCCCAAATTACTATTTGCAGACCAACCTATACTAAGAGATGTTCATGATAGGATGTCCTTCAAGTTTTCATCCGAATGACCTAGGATTATTACTGGAGACCTATCAAGACATAAATGATTTAATTCCAGAATGTTGTATTTTCCTCAATTAATATTCTATTTAAATAATTTCTTACAAGATCCAATTATAGTCAAGTTGATCATGAAGTATACATTTTAGACATGATTAATTTTCCATAAATTCATGATAATATTCCATATATCTAAAAGTGACAATATCCAAATTTGACATTTTCTACAAACATTTATGGGGCCTAAAATTATTTTAGCAGTAAATTCCATGTTCCAAAATTTGTAAATCAACTACTTGATATTTTCATCCAAATAATTTAAGATAATTATATTACACTGCTACAGTACAAAAATTATCACTGGCCAAACTTTCATGATTTTTTACAGAATATTTATTTCTAAATAAATTCAATACAAAAATCTACAAAGGGCATAATTGTGAATTAAGTACTATGAATATACTTCAAAAATTCCTAATTAAATTTCTAACAGTAGATATCATCCTAAAATCATCAATGGCCAAAATGCACATTTTTACAAGTTAAATTATTCTTTAAATGATTTTATTTATTTTGTATGGCCTTTACAACATTTATGAAGGAAGCAACATATAAATTCCTTTAAAAATTGAAATAAAATTCAGAGACCTCTATTTAGGTCAAAGACCTATACTGGCCAAATTTTACTAAATTCCATTTAGACCAAATGATCAAATTAAATCAAATACTAAATTGAACATTTTGATAATTAACAAAGGGACTACCATGAATATAATCTGTAAAATTCCACTAAAAATATCTACGGGTTCAACTCACCCTAAGATTCATTCTAACCCATTCTCACACCTTTTAGATGAGGTTAAGTTACTGTTTTGACCTAGGAGTGCTTCTACCCTAAAACTAGGGTTTGACTTTTGAGGTACTTAACTACTTCTAAATTCCCTAATATTTCAACCAGAGGCTTAAATATGTCTAATCTAACTGTCTGCTGAATTACAAGGCCACACAAGGTCATTTTCCCCTATGTCATTCACAGCCCCCTAAAGGTCCATCCTTAGGGTGTGAACTTGGGTCTATGGGTAAGTCAACCCTAATTCCTCCATTTTCCCCAAAAAGGGTAGGGTACCTAAGGTAATACTAAGTCAGTCGTCCAAAAAGGATTGTGCCTTCAATATTTCATTTTTTTTCTTCTTCTTTTAGCTATAAGCACACCAAGTCCTTTACAAGTCATCACATGCATGGGGTTTCCCTAATTGCTGTGATCCAAATGGGCTGAAAATTTAACCATGCCCTAATAATGTCCTCAGAGACATGGCAAAAAAAATTGGGGTCTTTTGGAGTTGAACGACTCCAAGAATCACCTAAACAAGCCTAGGGGTAATTTGGTAATTTCACCCTAATTTAAATTCCAATCAGTCCCATTTTGGGCAGGACCTACATATTCCCTAAACCAGTTACTTCCCAAAATAGCACGTCATTTGGCCCTCTGGATGGGCTTGGGCATCCCTTTCAAATTTCTACATTTTTGTTATTTGCAGCCCAAGGTCATTCAATTTTTCAGATCTTGTAAGTGAAATATCTCAACATGCAGAGGGCTAAATTGTCTAATTTTTCAACCATAAGTCTAATACACTCCTATGGGTCCGGCCACCAAAATTTGGGGCATTTTTGAGTTGATATGCTCCAAAAATCAACAAACATCAATTTATCATATTTGGACTAAAACTATAGATTTATTTTCCCCCAAAAATTCCCATTTTTGGAGGGGGCCTAGATATTCCTAATAAAGCCACATGCCCAACCTTTCAGGCCATTTGGACTTAGGGTTTTGGCAGGGCACCCATTTTAGTTTCTGACCTATCCTAGGACCAGCCCTAGGAAAATGGCTCTATAGGGCAGTACACTTAACCAAAAATTATGTGTAACATATCCAATTAAAGGCGACTTCAAGACCTACAAATTTCATGTTAAGAACATTTTATGAAAAAGTATGTATGTGCCCTAAATATTGACATGGAAAATTCGGATTTTAGGGGAAAGAAAATATACTATTCATGTATTTAAATAAAACCAGGATTTATATATTATGCATGCACGGATCTTAAAGCAGATGGACGACTGCTGTGTTTTCTTCTCCAAACGCCTGGTTCCCAGCCCGATTTTCACGGGAGCTTTCACGGTGGCTACCGGCGGTGACTCCACCGGCGATCATCAGCTCCCCCCTCACGGTGGTGGGGCAAGCTTTTCCGGCGGCTAGGGCGGCGGGAGGTGGCGGCGCCACCTCACCCGAACCTTCAAAACTGCCATTAATGGAGGAAAACGAAGAGCTGTGTTCGGGCTCATTCGAGCCCGAACCCTAACCTAAACATCCCTAAGATCTAAGCATGGAGAGAGGGGTGAGGGAGGAACTTCCCGACGGCCTTGCGACGTGAGGATTGGGGGGGGGGGGGACCATGACGGCGGCGACGGCGCTTCTCCCTTGGTTTTCTCGGCTTCAACTTGGTCCAGCTCTAGGCTCAGTCTCTCTATCTCTCTCTGCTGCTCTCCTTGTCCTGAGGGTGATGAAGTGAGGTGGAAAAGTGGGGAGATGAAGTAAAAGAAAGGGGGTGATAATTCCTATGTGAGAGGTGGTGGGTTTGCCTTGTTTTTGTCACCAAGCATGCATGGGTGGGCCCCACTCCATCCAGCTCCTTCTCCATTTCTCCAAGGGTCGGCCAGCCCATGTGGGGGCTGATGGCATGGGTCCAAGTGGCTTATTCCACTAAATACCCTTAAATATACCCCTTTCCTCTCTCCTAAATAATTCTTTAATTTTGAGATTCTCTCTCTCTCTCTCCTAGTCACTAAGTTGGCTGGTCAATCTCCTATCGGCAGCCCACATGTTTATTTCATCCACCAAAATATGGTTTGCCCAAGTGAGTTGGGCTTGAGCTTGAGTTAGCCCATTTGGGCTAGCTTGACCCAAACCTAGGCTAGGGTTGACTTACGTCAATTTGGTCTTTGAGGTTGGCCCAAATGGGTCCTTGGTGACCCATTGGCCTCCCCTAAGGCCTAGGTAGGGTTGTCTTGGCCCTTTGAAGGTGACATGACCCTTAGGCAGGGCACTTGACCATTTTAGGGCTAGAGTTGACTTTGGTCAACTTAGCCTTTTTGGTCGGCCCCAATGGGTCCTCAGTGACCCATTGGCCTCTCACTAGGGTTATGAAGGTATGTGTGGGGTCCACTTGGCTAAGGGAACTTCAATTGGCCCTTGTGCAGGTCAGTTTGACCCAATGTAGGTTAGGTTGACCCATTTAGGGTTATAGTTGACTTTGGTCAACTTAACCTCTTGGGTGGACCCCAATGGGTACTAGGTGACCCATTGACCTCACCCTAGGGTTAGGTGGGCTTGGGTGGGGTCCACTTGGCTTGGGGATTGTCAGTTGACCCTAAGTAAGTTTGTTTGTCCCATTGTAGGCTAGGTTGACACATTTAGGATTAGGGTTGACTTTGGTCAACTTAACCTCTTGGGTGGACCCCAATGGGTCCTAGGTGACCCATTGACCTCACTCTAGTGTTAGGTGGGCTTGGGTGGGGTCCACTTGGCTTGGGGATGGTCAATTGACCCTAAGTAGGTTAGTTTGACCCATTTAGGGTTAGGGTTGACTTTGGTCAACTTAACCCTTTTGACTGCCCTCCATGGGTCCTTAGTGCTCTAATGGATCTTACAATGGGTTGATGAGACCTATGTGTGGTCTTGAAGTCTTAGTGAAGCCCCATGGTTATCTTAAACTAAGGTTCAGGAATTTACTATTTGCAGACCAGCATGGTCTCACCCACATTCTTAGGTTTTCTTGGTCTTCTTGGGCTTCCTAAGGTTTGGTCATGACCTAGTCATGGCCAAAAACTAGTCCTAGGGGTGTAGTTGGAAATGGGATGTTACAGGTGAGGGGAGCTGGGAGCTACTGCTTGTGGAGGATAGATCTTGAGGTGATCCCTGATCTGAGCTATGGCGGACTCTATCCGCTGTTGTGATTCCTCTATACGTTTTAAGCACGGTGAGATCTCAGACTCATAAAGGTGACAGAAATCACATGAATTCTGAGAGCGCGGTCGAGGAGGAGGGGCAGAAGACTATCCATGATGATGAATAGACTGGGATGGATGAATCAGAGCCTCGTCCAGGTCATGGTCGTCATCATCAAATCAGAGGCAAGCTGAAGTCCGTGCTTCGCAATAGAATAAATAGGTCCACCCTGACCCTGACGTGCAGTGATGAGGTGGAGGGATCGAAGACTAGCCATGGTGATAGGAATTGTCCTCGCTACCAGTGTCATCGAGGAGAGGAAATCAAAGATATTCATGTTCTTCTCCAAGCGAGTGATGTAGGGTGCTACATAGATAGACCCAATACAGGAATTGTCGGCCTGATGAAAAATGAAATGTGCTAACATATATCCCATGTGAATGTGGTATCGCGAAGACATGCTATAGAGATAAGGAATATCGTGTCTACTCACAACACTAGAGCTTTCTACCCGACCACTCAATGTATGACATAGTAGGTTATGGATGGAATGAAGAGCGGGAGAATGCAACTGAGAGGCCTTAGACCTCTTGGCCTCATATGGGGACAGTTCGAACACAAGCAGAGACCAGATATTGGCGGCATGGTCATGAGAGGGGTGATCAAGGTGATGTTTGGAATATGCAGCACTGTTGAGGAAAGAGTCCTCATATACCACTAAATACTGGATGAACTAGATAAGAGAGAGAGTATAGGTGGTGCCCGCGACTCGAAACAAAATAATTCCTTACTGTGAGTTGGTTGTTTCGGTGAAGGTCGGCATTAGATTTAGGTAGAAAGTGGACATAAACTCTAGCGTATGTTCCTTAAATCCCAACTCATCAATATTAAAAAATTGCGCCCACCACTCTACAGAAACTAACTCTCGTACTTCGGCAGCCAAATTGATCTCCTCTAAAACGCTACAATCGATAGTACGAATATCCTGAAATTTCTTGGATTGGAGGCGATTAAAGCGATTAACATGTGCTGAATCCGTAAACGCCAGGTGCATAGCATCGCTGCACTGCTCTGTAGATAATGCGGTGAGATTCAGACGACGACGACGTCTCCCTTGCGATCATCCCGTCGACATGATCTGTAGAGGAAGAATAAGAAAGAGAGAAGTGAGAAGAGAAATAAAATTTAGAAGAGTGAGAAGGAGAGGATTGAGAAGAGAATGAAGAAGAAGGAGAAAAGAATAAAGATTGAGATTGAGAATTCGAAGAATAAGAAGAAGAGAATGAAGAAAATAGGAATCAAAAAACAAGCGAATGATAGAAATTTTTCCTAGGAAAGTAGTTCGAGATTAGAGGACATGGATCCGCGAATTTTTAAGCCAAAGATTTCCCAACTGAGTTCGTGGCATGAAGGTGTGCTGGAAGCTAGGGCTTTAACCAGGGATTGGAAAGGAGGAAGATGAGAATCGGTAGCACAAAGCCTTATATATTATGTCGAACATGTGTTGCGACACGGGCGTGTGTGTACCCGTGTTCACTAAATTAAAACCGCTCAGTACACGGGTCTCGAGATGACGGTGGTCAAATTGATGGGAAAGGAGCGCGCCAAGCAAACACGGTCAACAACACGGGTGTGTGTGGACTCGTGTGGTCAAACTGACGGGGAAACAGTGACGCGAGCACGGTCCACAACACGGGCATGTGTGGACCCATGTCCTTCTCGGAAACACCATTGTTGAACCCATACACAACGTTCTTTCGTCGAACTCCGACACGACGGGCTTTCGTTGAACTTAGACATGGGTGTGCACACGGCTGGGTAGCTGCCTATGTGTTGCATCATCGAACTCATTACCCTACATGACTCTTTTGTCGAACTCATACATGGCTTGTTTTTGTCGAACTTCGACACGACCAAGCACACGGGTGGGTGTCCACCCGTGTAGTGCTCGGGCAACAACATTACATCGTCGAGCTCAGTGGACATGACTTCATTCACACGGCTGTGTGTCCACCCGTGTGGTGCTCGGGATGAAATGGAGAGCGACACGGCCAAGCACACGGGCGTGTGTCCACCCGTGTGGTGCTCCAGAAAAACAATAATTCCATGAACGCGGCTTGGCACACGGGTGAGTGCAAACCCGTGTGCTCCTCTGAAATCGAATTACTTTGTAAGTGTTTTTTTATAATGATTTTATAATACAATTTACCTAAATTTTTACCAAAAAACAAAAACTTAGAAAATTTATTAAATTACACTCAATCAATGTCTAGTCGGACGCATGATTCTTGGCGAGTGAAATCTTAAGGAAACTCTCCATAATAAAGGTTTAATCGGTGCTCGTTCGAATAAAGTTTTGTGGCATTTCATGCAATTTAGAGATATTACCTGATTTTTTACAAGAATCACATGAATGTACATACCTTTGAGCAGCCCTAAATAGAAGGGGCCAATAAAAACAGGAATCAAGAACCTTTTTAGCTGATCGGTTTTCTCCAAAGTGACCACTTGTAGGGCCTGAATGACACTGCTCCAAGATTTTCCAGCCCTTCTCCGCCGATACACATCTACGTATAATGGAATCTGTACATATCCGAAAAAGATAGGGGTCCTCCCAAAAGTAAAATTTCAAGTCAGAGAAAATTTTCATTTCCTGCAGATATGAAAAATCTTTTGGAAGTACCTTAGCCATAATATAGTTTGCATAGTCGGTAAACCATGGATAATCATTATTTATATTTGTAGATAATGCATACAGCGATTCCTCCGAAAATATATCTCTAATCTCAGACTCATCTAACATCGTTCATAGTGGATTTTCTAAACTTGAGAGATGATCTGCCGCAAAGGTTTCTGCTCCTCATTTATCCCTAATTTCCAAATCAAATTCTTGCAAGAAAAGAACCCAACGGATTAAATGAAGTTTTGCTTCTGCTTTTGCAAGTAAATATTTTAGGGCAGAGTGATCTGTGTATACTACCACATTAGACAATGTTAAAGTAGATCTTAATTAGGAGATTAATTAGGAGATCTAAAATAGAGATTAAGTGATATAATTATGGAATGAACTAATTTACAATTATATGTAGTAATCAAAATTGGTAGATTAATAGATTTTAAGCTTTCAAAATATTGAAAACGAGTCCCCGGCAACGCCGCCAAAAGATTGATGCGTGATTTTTATTTGCAACTCTAGTATATATTATGCAAATAGGTATAAGCTAGATTGATTTTAATCTCAGGCAAGTGCACCTATCAATCATAGTATAAGAGAATTCGACATCTCGTGTGGTATTCCTCATGGTCTTTTCAAGTACTCGTACTCACTCTCGCTCTATTATCGTACCTATATTTAAGATTGGTTGATTAATCTAAACTTTCATTCCTAGGACTAATTAAATAAAGTGACATTGGAGGATTAATGATTATAAAAGCAGATAGTCTAAGAGCATTCACAAGAGAATATTCACTCATTAATTCAAGTCTATTTAGACACATGTTAACAATATTATCAAATTCATTATATTGTAAGGGTTCAATCTTTATCGAATTCTCTCTCGAGCAATCCAATACCTAAACCTAAGTTGAGTAAATTTTCTCTCGAACAATTCACAACACTCAAGTTTGCACTAATATAAAGTACCCCTATCTAATACAAAAATTCATGAAATCCTATCTCTAAGATACCACGAATCTCATTATCCGTATCTCCATTATCCAAACAACATATCTCTCGGTCATGAAATATGAAATACAAAGAGAAAGAACACCAGAGAATGAAATTACAAGCCATCAACACAACATTCCAATTTATCAATCTAGAAGTTTGGGATTCACATAAAACAAATAATAACTTCAAATCTAGGATTAATCTCATTGTTTGAAACCATGCATATGGATAAAATACCACAAATCTGAAATAAAAACCAAAATACATGATTACTGAATCGTTTCAAAGAACAAATCTCATGCGAAATGTAAAAATAAAGTTAGATCCACTAAAGAAGGGGAGGATTAAAAGAGATACATGAAGATTAAAACCATACAGATTATCTCCTTCGATTTCCACTTCGCTTGAGTGCCCAATTTTCGTCCTCCAGAAGTTCTCCAATCCTTTAATAAAAAAAGACCATTCTATTTTTTTGTGCAGGATTTTATAGTCTTCATGCAAACAGGTGTCAAAGACGGGTTCCAACACGGCCGTGTCATAGGCCATGTAAGGTTAAAATGTGCGCTTGGGTGGTTTTTGAAATTAAAAGGCGTGCCTGGTCATGAGTCATGTCATTGGACACAGCTAGTAGCACGATCGTGTGTTCTACATGGCTCCAGGTCTGGTCCTTCCCGATAAGGACACAGGTAGTGTCACGGTCGTATCCATACCCATGTGGTGCCCAATCCGAGATTTTCCTGCCATCAGTCATGTGGATTCGTGAACACCTCTTCTTGCTCAAAGACTTTTAGTTCCAAGGTCTTGCAATACCTGCATTAAGAAAAATAATGAATAAATAAATAAATTAACAAAGGAAAGTTAAGACAAATCTATATTGCGCTCTTTTATTCATGAAAATTCAATTTCATAACTATTTTTAGCATAATTATAACGAATGGAGGTAGATAATAGTGAGCATAATTACAATTATGATAGTAAAAAGAACTTAATAATTATACTCATCATTCATCGAACTGAATTTCTCTGGAGCCGGACCAGCCTGATCGAGCGGTCTAAGTCCTGGGATAGCACTCAAGGGGCCAGAGTATGACAGCCCCTAGCTCGCCCATGCGAGGTGGATTTACCAGGGGGTGAGTAGAGCTGAAGGGCTCACACTCGCCTAGAAGAGCCCGACAAGAGGCAGGATAGTAGGGCCAGCTGGGCCCGTACATGCCGAAGTCCGGAGAGAGGTGGCGAGTGGTAGGTCCACCGAGCACTCGCCGCCCCAGGCGAGCAGAGGTTCAGGGGGCCAATCGCCCCGTGATCTATGATGTTTTTTTTACCATTTTGCCCCACCTGGTCTTCTTATAGCATGTTAGAACATCGAAGTTATGTGTTGACAGACCCAGTTGGATTTCATATAATTGTTCAAAACAGCGAAGCTTGGCTATTTGCAGGCCTTTTCAGAAATCTATAAATAGGACCCAAGGGGTACCTCAGAAGGCATGCTTACTTGCCCCTAGTCTTCTAGTGCTTTCTGAGGTAGTCTTAGCTCGACTTTTGGATAAGGTAGGGGAAGCACTATAAAATCTTTCGGGTGTGTGGTGGGACCTCCACGCCGAGCCCTTGGGTCAGTTCCCTTTTTTTCTTTTCCTTAATTATTTGGCTTGTAGGAGAGGAGTAGGTGTACGATCACCCCTTCCCCAAGGGCGAAATCCACAGAGACCGAATTCTCGGTTTCAACAAGACCCTGAAGCATATGCTTCTAATGCATCATCAATCAGGTACTTTTAATTTCCCGATCAGCGTTCAAGCTGCAAACACAATGGTACTTCCAATTTCCCCATCAGCATACAAGCCACTAATTAGAATGCCTGCCTAGGCCCCACCCGCTCTTGGGCCTCAAACCCGGGCTTGCCTACAAGCTCTGACTTCTCACGTCAGGATTACGCCACACAAACAAACCGATGCTAAGAACCCTTACTAGACCCCACCCGCTCGTGATGACCCAGACTCGACTCCAATATCGGGACCAAGTCCACTGAAGGAGACCTAATTGATGTTTTTAGTTGTCTACCTAAATCACCTAGAGGGTGGTGAATAGGTGAGGTCTACGTCTTTTTGCGGATTAAAAAATTGAACAAGCAAGGCACAGAAAATTGCAAGCAATCACAGACGACACCAAAAATTATAGTGGTTACCCAACCTTGGGTACATCCACTTCCACATCACCGATCTAGCAATGCACTAGACTCAGCTACTCAACTATTTACTAAGATTAAAAATAATCCTACAACTCGGAACAGAGTTACTACAACTCGGAGCAAAAACCACTCCTACAACAACTCAGAGAATATCTCCTACAACTTGGAGTAAAACTCCTACAAAACTTGTAGAATAACTTCTACAATAGAAAAATTAATTTACAATCAGAAGAAACTGTCTTATCTTTACAGATCTAGTTGAACTCAACTTCTTCCTTCTTGAAAAACTGAACAACCCTTATCAGAAAAGTTGATGAAGAAATATGAGAAACCTTGGATCTGAGAACATTAGAATCAACATGATCAAGGAATAGATCTGTCGATGTTAAAAATCTTGATCCATTGAAACTTCTTTTTCTAAATCTCTTGGATCGAGAGAGAAAATCGGCGTTGAAGACAGAGCAGCAGCAGCGACACTTCTCGATTTAGAAATTTTTAAGAACGATTCAGAACGTGAAAAATCTTCTTCTTCTTAGGGTTAGTCGATTATGATAAGACATTTTATAGGACTTGCCTAACGTTCATAATTACGTTAAATGATAGCCACGTGGACCAATTAAGCCTTAATAAAATTTGAAATCGAATCCATTAAAACTTAGGAAATTTCAGAAATCTGAACTGCATTTCTCGAGTGAAGGATATCTTCTCGAGTAGATGATTCTGTTTCTCGAGAAGAGGTATAGTGTTCTCGAGAAAAATATTTAGGAAAAATGTAGAGGTGGAATTATGGTATCTCGAGAAATAATAGACCCGTTACTCGAGAAAAGTTCTTCTGTTTCTCGAGAATAATAATGCATCTCGAGAAAATATATTTGTTACTCGAGAAATAACTTCTGGTTCTCGAGAAATGATCCTGGCCTTCTCGAGAAACAACTTTGGCCTCTCGAGAAATAATTCTGGCCTTCTCGCGAAAATGACTTAGAAAAATTTTGACTTAAATTTTGAGTTTACTTGAGAAGGAGTCAGGATATACTCGAGTACTATATGGCTTTCAAGAGAACAGCACTAGGATTTCTCGAGAATACCTTCTGCAACTCAAATACATGATTGAGCTTCCTCGAGTACTAAGTTCAATTCTACTCAAGTTCAAAGAATCCTTCTCGAGAATAATACTTAGAAAAATTTCTAAACAGAATTTTTTTAATTCTTCTTCTTGGAGATCAACAACCCAGAGTTTCCTCTATATCTATAGCACTTGCAAAATAAGTGTGTTGTAATAGAAAGGCTACACATGAGTCAACACCATGGATCACACAATGAGGGATTACATTGTGTGGTCCTGTGTTTGGTGACTCAATGTAGACAGACATTGGTCAACACTTAGCAATTATATCCTGCAAGCACTCAACTAGAAAAGGCATCAAATACAAACTTAATTCATCTTAGTTCAAGGGTGACTTCATACAAATCTGAGTTAATGTGGATACAATACCCGACAATCTACCCCTATTTGTAGAAGTCAGAACCCTCTACACTAAGGTGAATTACATCAAGATAAACAAGTAAAGTAACTAGCAAATAGAGTAATAATGAGAAATGATATGTTATAGAAAAAATCAGATCATCAAAATTAAAAGATTTATATTCATAGATATTGCCCAAGAAAAGTCCAATTCCATAATATCTAAAAAATGAAATTTCTGATCATCTTCAATTTCTACTTGCACTATTGTTGTTGCTGCTTCTCCTTCTTCTCTTGTTGCCTCTTCAAATAATTATATGGTTTAGGAAACTACTTGGCAGGTTTGGGTGGAGCCTTGGGATTGTTCTTTCCATATTCTCTGTCATAAAGTCTCCTTTTGGTAAGATTTTTCTCATATAAGTCCCATTCATAGGAGTTATAGTGATCATTTCTGTCTTAATTGAAATCAACAACAAGTTTGACTGTTTCAAGAATTAGGGATTTGGAGGTTGGGCTCAATACTTCAACAAATTCTTGAGCTTTTCTCCTTTCAGCTTTTGGATTAGAATTGGTCCAGATGGCAGATGCGTCGTCACCGTATTTCCTTTTCTTACGAGCTGGAATTTCTGGAGGAGGAAAATGAGGCATATCCTGATCTGACCAGACTTGAGAATATTCAGCATGAGGTTCTATAAAGTCTTCAGGTCTTGGAGAAAATGAGGGCATTAGAGCAGAAGTTTATTGAGCAACAGGATTGAGATAAGGAGGAAGAGGAGTGTTTGGATCTATTTGAAATTAAGGAAAATTTTGGTTGTGCATCCAAACTACTGTAGTGGATGTGTGAAGTTTTACCTCATGAATATGTTCATGTACTGTTGCATTTATATCTTTCAATTTTTCTTCCCAAACATTTTTCATGGTACTATCAGATTTTTTTAGATATTCCTTTACTAATTTCTCCCCCTTTCTGACTTCTATGGATAGGGTACTGCTGGCATCCTCTTTGAACTTTCCAACTTCTTCACATCTTTTGAAGTTGTGACCTTCAGCATTCTTTTTCAATTGAATTTGATTATTTTCCTGGGTGACTAATTGGTCCATGACATGACAAATACTAGTGATTGTATGGTCTAAGGCTTTCCCACCTATTTGAAACATTTGTTTAAGAGAATCTGTATTATGTTGTATTTCAGTAAATCCTCTGCTAATCTCTTTTTCTAGAGCAGTCATTCTGTCAGTGACAACTTTAAGAGAATCGTCAAAATATATTCTTTGTTGGGCAAGCGTAAGCTCAATCTTACCTAGGAGGGTATCTGCAGGAGTTGCTTCAATTGGAGGAGGTTGAGTTGGTAGGATAGGAGCAGTCCATGGAGCTACTTCTTCAATAATTACTGAGCTCTGGCCTATGGAGGTGTGAATCATGACATCTCCGTCCTCACCAAGAATGGTTGGGAGCGAGAAGTCTAGTTTTTTGAGGGGTGGCTCTGCTTCTTCAGCAGGTACATCTTCTTCAGTATCAAAAAGAAGTATTGTTTCTTCATATTTTTGATGCAGTAGCCCCGAGCCAACCCCTCTCGGTCGGCCCTACTCGGCCTAGCCAGAGGACCACATTCTGGCGACCACTGCCGGGTTGCAGCCCAAGAACCCCACCCATGACCTCGCCTATTCTCAGCGCAAAGGGATGTTGAGACGGGGTCTTGAATCCAGCCCCCGTCCGTGCCTACTCTCATCACCATGCAGCTTAGTTGGTGATGAGAGCTGTTAGGAAATCTCTTTATCAAGGGGGCTGGGTTCGAGACCCCGTCTCAACATCCCGCCGCACTGAGAATTGGCGCAGTCATGGGTGGGGTGCTTGGGTTGCAGCCCGTCAGTGGTCGCCAGAACATGGTTCTTTGGCCAGGCCGAGTAGGGCTGACCAAGAGGGGCGGCTCGGGGCTACTGCATCACTTTCTCCCCCCTGAACAGGAGACTGGGGCTTTGGTGATTGTTCTTGTTCTGATGTATCTTCTGGATGAGAAGACTTTTTTGGTTCAGGAGAATGTGCTGGATTGGATGGTTCTGGGTGAGAGGAATCATCTTGGTGGGATGGAAGGTCTTCTTCTAGCAGAGGGGATAGAGATACTTTAGAGTTGAGCTCCTCTATCATCCTGTTGATGTTTTCTTCTACGGATATCACCTGATCATGTACTTGATCATCAGTAAGCAAATCTTCAGCAAGAGCAGAAACTTTTGAAGATATAGTACCAGGTGGAGTGGAAACATGGGCTGGTGTGTCAGTATAGATTGGAGTAGGAGTTGGAGTTGGAGTAGGCTACACTTGGACAGATGGAGCAGGCTCCCCCTCAATAATTGAATCAGCTATATGATGATAAGGGGGAGATGGAGTCCTGACTTCATCTACTTGAACATCATGAGCTTTGGTAGCTTGAGCAGGATTCTGAATGTTGAGTTCCCATCTTTTATGGAAGAAATGGAGACTTTCTTCATATGATGTAAAGAAATACCTTTAGAGAAATCAAAAATCTCTGGATTGAGCTCATGAAGAAGAAGAGAAAATATTGTGCCAAAGTTTGTAGCCTTGATATTGTCTTTGATTTTGTTAAAAAACATCATACCCCACTGAAATTTCTTCCTGTAGATTACAACTATCATCATGTCAAAGAAGTCATTTGTGATGTAGATGATCGAACTGGTGCGGTATAACAGAACGTTTTCGAGAATGTCGACAAGAAACATGATCTCGGCATTGAGATTAGTGCGAGAAATAGTCCTTAAGCAATGAAGACACCATAGAATCTACAGGCGCGGTCATAGTGTTCGACAACTAGGTTATCCTCCTCGTTGATGATAGGTAGCTGAAGAAGCTTGGAGACGATTGGGGCAGTCAGCTTGATCTTGAGTCCACGAACTTTGCACTTGAGAATCCAACCATTTCTCTTAATTTTGGCATTCTGGAAAAATTCCTCGACTTCAGGATGTAGAATCTTGCACGAATGTTCCGAAATGAAAGAAAGTCTGGCGGCTTCGAGAAGCAATTGAACGTTGTGGAAATCGTTAGAGAGTTCGACAATTCCTGTGGAGACTAACTCACCGCCAATACTGACTTTCGACCGAGGAGCCATCGATCAAGATTGATTAGTAGATGTCTTGAAATGGCAGCAGGAGAATGGCGGCGACAGGGAAGACAAAAGGTTTCATGTTCTCGCGAAGGGTTTTGAGATTCGGGTTTTGGTCCTTTTTCGGACTTAATCTATTTACATAATTCTTAAATTATGATGATTAAGGAAATGATATTACTCACATACCTGTAATATGGCGGTAGGAGGTGCCTGGGTTCCAATATCAGAAATTTGAACTTGGAGAGAAATTTGGCAGCTGATTTCTTGAGAGAAATATAATTTCTCGAGAAGAGATCTACATATTCTCGAGAAGTAGAAAACCTATTCTTGAGTTGAAGGGAGGTTGTTCTCGAGAAGAGGTCTGAAGTCCTCGAGAATATAATAAGTATTCGAGTAATATTTCTCGAAAATCTACAGTGGTACTCGAGTAGATTTTTGAGTACTCGAGTAATAATCATTCGTCTCGAGAAATGAATTCCAAACTAAGAATTTTTGATTTTTGAGAAGTGTAACCCGATCTTGAACTTTGCTTGAGACCATTTTCTTCATTCTTCATTGTTGAACATGTCAAGTTCAATTTTGAAGATCGAGAACTTGGCCTCGTCCAGTGGCTTCATGAAAATGTCTACAACTTGCCTGTCAATTGGAACATATTGGAGACTGATGTCTCCATGCTTCACATGCTCCCGGATGAAGTGGTACTGTAGCTCTATGTGCTTTGTCTGACTGTGAGAGACTGGGTTGTTGGCTATTGTAATTGCCCTGGAGGAGTCGCAAAACATTGGAATGTACTTGAACTTCATATTACAGTCTTCACATTGGTTCTTTATCCATAATAATTGTGCACAACAACTGCCAGCAGAAATGTATTTTGACTCGTCTGATGAAATTGCAACACAATTTTGCTTCTTTTTGCTCCATGAAATGAGCCTCCTTCCAAGGAATTTGCCAAGTCCCGAAAGTGCTCTTTCTGTCATCTTCCTTCCTACAAAATCTACATCTGAAAAACCAATTAGTTCGCTATCATTACTTCTTAGGTACCATAAGCCAAGATTTGATATACCTTTAAGGTATCTCAAAAATCCTCTTTGCTTTAAATAAATGATAAACGTACTCAGGATGGTTAGAATCAACAAAACCTGGGGGTTGTTCCACATACACTTCTTCCTTTATGTCACCATTAAGGAAGGCCGACATCACATCCATCTGATAGACAGTGAAGCCCTCAAGGACTGCATATGCTAGGAACAACCAGATTGCCTCGAACCATGCCACTAGAGCATATGTCTGATCGAAGTTGATTCCTTCTTCTTATCTGTATCCCTTGGCAATGAGTCTGGCCTTGTTCTTTATAATTGTTCCATCCTCGTCCATCTTGTTCATGTGGACCAACTTTGTTCTGATTACGTTCTTGAGTTTAGGTCTTGGAACAAGCTTCCAGACTTGTCAACGCTTGAATTGATTCAATTCTTCTTCCATTGTTATTATCCAAGATGAATCTGATTTTGCTTCCTCAAACTTCTTTTGTTAAACGTACGAGAGAAAACTCAAATATAAATTTTCATTAGATGTACCTCTACGAGTTCTAACACCATCTCGGGGATCTCTTATGATTTGATCCATTGGGTGATCCTTCAAGTGTCTGAGCTCTAGAGTTCTTGCATCTGGAGCTTCCTCTACCCCTGGAGTGACTTCAACAACATGGACGACATCTTCATCATGGTCATCAACCTCTCTAATTGGGGTTGGAGTGTTGATTTTGTTGAACTTTTGAGCTTTTTCTTCAGTCGGCTCATCCAAGTTTAATTCCTTTAGTCATGAACCTGCATCTTCAATAAACACACCAGAAGAGCTGCCTTATAGCAAGCTCTCCTCATCAAATACAACATTTATAGATTCTTCAACAACCCGGATTTTCTTATTAAAAATCCTATATGCCTTACTATGGCTACTATAACCTACGAAAATACCTTCAAAGCTCTTTTCACTAAATTTGTTGGTGCGATACTTACGATTGTTAAGGACAAATATTTACTACCAAAGATTCTAAAATATGAAATAGTCAGTTTTTTGCCCTTTAGTACTTCATAAGGTGTCTTATTATGGTTCTTGATTATGAGTGCTCGATTTTGCACGTGACATGCAGTGTTGATGGCTTCAGCATCGAAATACTCTGGTAGTAAGGCATCACTCAACATGGTTCTGTAAGCCTCGATGAGTGTTCTGTTCCTTCTCTCAGCTACTCCATTCAGTTGAGGAGTACGAGGAAAGGTAAACTCATGAAAGATACCAAGACCTTCATAGAAATCTGTCATGGAGCTAGATTTGAACTCTGTTCCATTTTCATTTCTGAGTTTGACAACGGAAAAGTTGTATTCATTCTGGACCTGTCTGACAAAATTAGTAAAGATATCAAAAGTATCTGACTTGTGTTTTAGAAAGAACACCAACGCAAAGCGAGAGTAATCATCAACAATAACCAATGTATAATCCTTACCTCCCAAACTTCTAATTTGAAGTGGATCGAACAAGACCATATAAAGTAGGTGTAAACACCTATTAGAGTCTTTGCCAATAATGCTTTTAAAGTTAGCCCTTGTTTGCTTGCCTTTTACATATGCGTGACAAGGTCTATCTTTGACGCACTTAACATTGGGGGCATCACATACTAAATTAAGAGAAAATAATTTATTAATGATGGAAACGATGCTGATGTGGCCATGGATCCCCATCATAGAGAGTTAGTGGATTGGGATGGTCATTGCCTCAAGCTCGAGGATGGGAGTCTACCACAACATTTATTCGCCAACGCCGCCACCACTACATGTTTTGCTCGACGTCTGCCGCCGCTAAGAAATGAAATATATAATTATAAATTACATAATTATAATTATATATTTTATCATTTATATTTTAGCATTTTTATTTCCAAGCATTTCATTATTATTTTAATTTCATGTAATGATGGATGCCTATAATCATCAAGAGTATTTTAATTCCATGCATTTAAATTTTGCATTGTTTTATTTCATGATGGGTCCATATAACCATCATAGTGTCATTTTCAATTTTGAATTTTGAATTTTGAATTGGAGGAGATGGAGTGGTGTAAGCCTATTTATAGGCCATGATATTTGTCATATTGTTTATAGAATGAATAAGCATTGAAACCCTAAATCTTCCGTGAGATTTTCCTGCTCCTCTCCTCTCCTCCTCCTCTAAAATTTCGGCCACCCCTTGTCCCTTTCCTCTTGGCTGCCGGCCACTCCCCCTCTCCTCCACCTTGTTAAGCTTCAGCCTCCCTCTCTCACTCTCCCTAAGCTTCTCGGCCACCCGTCCCTCTTTTCCAACCCGAGCCCAACTCCCTCCACAAGAAAGGTCGTCGGCCACCTCCACCCTCCACCCTCGGCCAAGTCTAAACAGCCACCTCCTCTTCCTCTTTTATCTCTCTCGGCCCCCTCCCTCTCCCCCTCCAAAAACCTAGCCAAATTTCTTCCCTCCAAAAAAAATCCTAGATAACCACCTCCCTATCCGCCACCCTCATTCCTCTACCTCCTACATCTCCACAAAAACCGACCGCCCCTTTCATCTTGAGAAAAACATTTATTCTCACCACCTTTTCTCTCTCCACCTTCCATATATATTGGCTTTTCAATATTCTCCCAATTCTAGGGTTTGCAAGGGGAAGATGGCTCGTGTCTTCATCATCCGGTGCGGATCCGTGGAGTTTGTGTGGAAATAGAAAATCAACCACCATCGTGTGTGATTCCTCCGCTCATCTTATGGACGGACTTCTTGGGATTGGGTAACGATTTACTAAAACCTCTTTGTGTGATTTCTTCTATAAATTTGTGAGGTATTGGTTGAACTAGAAGACTAGTATTTAGTCCTGATTTATATTAAAATTGTGCTAATTAAAATCTGAAATTTCAAGCATTATTTTCCCGAATATTCTCGTATAATTTGGAGCAGGTAGATCTCGTGAACACTAGCAGAAATCGTGTTCATCACCCTTGATTTCCCCTTGAGTTCAAGATATTTGGAATACCCTCATATTAATTATTTCAGGGATTGATTTGGACTATATTTTGAATCATTATTTTAGCCCGACTCCTCTCTTATTTGGTTTGAGATTTGTCTGCGGATAAATTAAATTTTAATAGCTAATCGTCTGGATCGTGTGCATCTTATTCACTTGAGAGAACATTGGCCTATAGCCCTTATTCAATCTATAAAATGGGTAGCGTCCCTTTGCGTTGTGTATTGTTAAATTATTGGATTCATCGTTAGTAATAATTTAGAGAAACCTCACGCTACGTATTTATTTTAGTTATCGAAACCCCAGTGCGCGTAGTTTAGTCCATCAAAACCATGAGACTGTATTAATTAATAGTTTTGAAATTTATGTGTGCTAGTCTCTTGTGTCATTGTTCACAAAGAGACGCACTATGTTTTGCCAAAATGCACACTGGCGTAGAAGAGTATGCAAATTAAATTTAAACAAAATATATTTCTACTACGAGTGCCTGATAGAATCGTTTCCAATTAATCTACTGATTTTATCAAGCACTTGTCTGCATGAAGTTCTACTATGTATCCTTTATCATAGAGCTGGCTTATGCTTATAAGATTGTGTTTCAATCCTTCAACATAAGCCACATCTGTGAAGGACACACTACCATTAGTTATCATACCGTAGGCTTGGAGAAACTTTCAATAAGTTTGTTTTCAGCTGCAAGTTGTTCTTCCAATTTCTTGATGATTTTCTCCTTCAGATTTAGGTGCTCGAGAGCTTTATTATATTCTTCAATTATAGCATTGAAATCCACTCTGAGTGAATCTGTCTTATCGACTTCCTCTCTGAAAGTGCTCTCTTCAGCCTTGAGAGATTTAATCTCCTCGGCCTGTGTAACGCCCTGTGATGAGTCCATTTTTTAAACCTATTTTCGGACTCATCTCGGCTAGTTTTCACGCATTTGCACTTCACTTTTTGTTCGTTATCGTATATATTTCATCTTATCTTTATTTTCATAGGAAGTGCACACTTAGGCACGTGGTTGTGTATTTTTGTACTTTTAATATTTCTACTCCCTTTTTGTGCTCGTCTAGAATGTTTGCACATATCAGTGCTGGGTTTAGGGGTCGTGTGCGTGTTCCGGGGTCGTTTAGAAGCAGGAATACTGCGCACGATCATCAGATATAGTTCCCACGAACACTGGTCATGCGCCGATGATCGTGCGCAATGTACCCTGATTTCCAAAATCTGCCTGTGGTAATCGCACGACCACTAGACACAGTGCACACGACCACCGGTCATGCACCACTGATCGTGTGCATTGATTCCTCTTTTCCTGGTGTCCTGTCTGGGGTAATCGCACGACCATTGAACTTAGTGCGAACCACCACTGGTCGTGCGCCACTGCTCGTGCGCATTGTACCAGTTCTTCTTCATAATCTGCCATGCCACTGTGCACTATCACTGGACATAGTGCGCACGACCACTAGTCGTGCGCCCGTGATCGTGCGCATTGTTCAATTCTGCTTTGTATAAATATCGCAAGTCTCGCCCTAATTAGGAATCGAGGTCGGATCGCTCGACATTTCTCCGTCTTTTTCCTCCTTCTCCGCTGTTTTTCATCATCTTCCACCCTAGGGAGTTGCTCAGGGCAAGCTTTCACCGCCAAATCCAAGCCGGAGCTTCCTCTCGGCCTCCTCCATCATCTCTTGGGTTCATTTCAAGCTTCAACTCCATAGCCATCAAGCAAACGGAAGCTTGAACTTTCATCTGCTATCATGACACGAAGAAGACGGGCCATTAGAAGGTGGTGGCAGCCCTTCCCTACCTCGGACGCAGTTGAGGACCGAGCTTGGACGCAGATTGACAACCTGACGATTACAACCGTGAATCCTCAGCAAGACTTCAAATTCGGTCGATCTCTTGACTTGTTCGTCCTTTATTGTTGTATATGTGTGTTAAAACTTTATTTATATTGATGTTGTTGCACTTTAGATGTAAACTTTATTAGATTCATGTCTAAGTGATTCTGTATTGTTTTACGCTTCAGTTGCTTGAGGTGCGCCATATTTCATCCACCATTCATCCGCCCTTTCCGCACTAGCAATTGCTAGTGGCGTGCGTAGCGAAGAGGTGCTCATGACCCTCATTCCTCCATTCTCATCACCTTATCCGCAGCTTACTCGCCCATCCGCCTAGTGATTCGGTGCATAGCGGCCCGACTAGTCTTCCATCCCACCCGGTGAAGCATCGCATAGCGGCGTTGCATAGGAGTAGTTGATAGTGTTTTATTTTCTTTGTCCACAATATCAAAACCCCCATCGTTACCGCCGACCCTAAGGACTTCAATCTCAAGTCCTCCTCGAAATTAACTCCACCTTACTGTGTACCTTGAGAGATCGATACTTGGGAAAACTCGCCCATTTTATATTACTTGTGCGACCGGTTCACTGGCGTGATCTTTAGCATCAATTTTTTGGCGCCGTTGCCAGGGAACATAGTCGTGTGAGTTTCTGGAGAGGGAGACGTGAGATTGCTTTCCTTTTCCTTTGTAAATCGCTTTTGTTTTGTTTTATTTCTGTTTTTCCTGCCTTTTCCTTTTTTTGTTTAGGCAATTGTAGTAATATATTGTTAGATTTAGTAATTTGCACAATTTATTTTGAATCTGCTATTTCTACACCATGTGGGGATATTCGTATGCCCAATTTCATTGGTGTAGAAAGCCTTCTCATGCTAGTCATGAATGCCCTACGGGAGATATTGAGCATAAGCCTCAGCACAATGCATGAGATGCTGTATTCGTACAGCCCTTCAAACACTGTGCCCCGAGCTTATGGTCAATCATCCTCGCCACATACACCGTTCACTTATTCTTCTCTGGCCCCACAAGGACCGCAGAATAATAGGAGAAAGTGTTTGTGTTGTCGTAGAATAGATCATGTCCTGAAGGATTGTGCTGAGTACCTCCGTATTATGGAAGAGGATGATGAGCCGGACATCCTGATCATCCCGACTCCTACCCTTGGTGGCACACCTTCATCATCTGGTTATGTATCCCTGTCACCTTCATTTCTTGAAGGGAATGATGTGGACACACCTGTCAGATGTGTGGCTGATATAGGCTTCGACGTGGCTGAGCCCATCTTTCCTGTATATACATCTCCAAGCATGGAGCCGATTCTTTGTGAGGAACCTACGCTTGACTTTTATCCAAGCAAAGTTCTTCCGCCTTTTGGGCATTCTACTTCAGTCATCTCTGATAACATTTTTGACGATGCAACATAATTGAGGCTTATGATACATGGGTTGTTTCCACTCCCATGGAGGAGGACAACCTTCCTTGTGTCTAAGATTCTCCCTCGATACCAAAGGAGGAATTCCAAGTCTTGGTGGAGTCCTCTATGGATTCGGCCGAGCCTTGTAGCATTGTCGGCATTGCTGATGATATTTTTCTACCTCAGCCTTTGGGAAATGAAACCAGGATCACTCCCCCGATTATTTCTCTATGTTCTTCGTCTCTTTTATTTCTTGATCCCCATTCTTTATCTGAGCCTGGGCGGGTTGAGTCTCCGCAGGAGCTTCAGGAGGACTTGGAGCTTTCAGCTCGAGTAATCGATGGTAGCATCCTCTCTTGCAAGGAGTTTGATTCCCCCTCTATTGAGGAAGCTCCATTGATTGCTTTCTCCTCCTGCCTTCTCCCTGTTGTAGACGATACCTTGCTGGGCAAGGATTCATTTTGTGGTGATAAGAGTGAGGACCACCGCTCCTGCTCTTTTACTTCCTATTTCCTCTGCCTGCGAGGAGTAAGTATGATTATTTAGGCAGAGGGGTAACTGTTCTATCGTTGTATCGGTACCTGTTATCGAAACGGATATTGGGACAGTTACTTGTGCATTTTTCTTTTCATAGGCACATTAGCTAGAATCTTTTCGTAGCCGAATAAGTCGTGCTGGGATGACAATAACCCCAGTACTTATCTTTCATTTTCTGTATTTGTTTTTCATGTCTATTTAGTTGTAGTATTTCTTTGTAGTTTGTATATTTTTGTTTTGTTTTTGCGGAGCTCAGCCCTGCAGGTATTCTTGACAACATCGTGTTGGCGGGGTTGTGATTCTTCGTATGACGGGCCTGCTTCAGGTTTCCATGCGTCTTCTGGTATGCTCACTGGCTGAGAATTGGGTAACCTCTTCCCTTAGCTCTTTATGATTTTAATTTCTCTATCATATGCTGTGTAGTTTAGTTTAAGTCTGGGGGAGAGCCAGTTTTGTTACCTTTTGCACGGGCACATTTCATGTGCATACTATAATCTTTTATAGATTTATTATGATTATTTCATTGCATCACACACCACTGCACCCACATGAGCGCGTGCTTAGCTTTTTGCGTGCTGCGAGTTAAACTCGTTTCTTTTGTATGATTTGGGAAAAGTATGGTGCTGGCTTAGGATTGTGAGATGGGGTAAAATGTTAACCCTGCTGTGCTCCTAGTCGAGTGCTCTCGTCTCTTGTAGAAATTAGAGTAGATTCAATTTTTTTTGTATGCTTTTAGTTTTATATTTTCTAATTGCGTAAATACTTTTTATTCTATTCAAAAGTTGGTGAATCCGGTGTGAATCAAACGGTAGTATAGGAATGTGTGTAGCCGTCACTAGACTCGTTTTGCTCGAGTATGGAGGAAGGATCATCTTTCTCGGTGGCTAAGAACTTGCCCCAAGCTACTCTCGAAGCATGGGTATTTGGATAGTCTAGCATAAGCGTGATGTAGGCCATCATTTTGGCCCGGTTGAGCTTTCTACCGTTCCTAATGTCATATCCTCTCTAGCCCCGTTGTGAGTACCCTTATTTTGATTCAGCTCCACCTTCATTCACCAATGCCCCATAGCCTATCCTAGTAGCGCACCCAGGTCGAGTTTAGTGTTTTATATTTTAATGTTGGGATGTGATGTGGTGTTATTATTTGTGAAAATGTGGAAGTGCTCCCAAGTTTATATCTGCTGAATTGTGAAAATAAAATGAAAAAAAAGAAAAATATTTGTAAAGAAAAAAAAGTGAAAAGAAAAAGTTTAAATTGAAAATCTTTTTGGAAATGTGATTATATTTGGAGTAGGTGGTGCACACACCAATTTGTTAAAAGTTAAGTCTGGAGGTGTGGTGTACCTGCATATATTGTGGTTATCAGTTGGATTCTTTTTAGGCTAGCTCATTTGGGTTAGGTGCATAGCCTTTCTTTTTATCATTATTTACCTCACCGTAACCCAAGCCCAGTTATTATCTTAAAGTCCTACGGATTTGCGCTTGAGTCTAACTAGTACCGTGGAGAGAGTGTGAACGGGCAAGCGTATGGTCCCCGACATTGGTGGATTCCTTTCGAGGTTATCCTGAGCCCCGATCTTTGGCAAAGCTCACCTTAGTGGCCTGCCTACTTTCTTCCTATACGTGACCGGTTGATTCACCGTGATTCTATTTTTGAGTAGTAATAAAATTTTGATACGCATTGTGAAAAATATAAACTACTCTGCATACTTAGAAATTTTCCCTATTGTATTTTTACGCACACGAGCATTCGACTTTGCATGGTACTTTGTTTTTCAATTTCTTTGTTAGTAATGCCCTGAAACTCAAAAGAGTGACGAGAGGCATTTTTAGCCATGTTTGGATATTGGCAGGGGGCACACGGCCGGGGAAACGGGCGTGTCCCCCGGCATATCGTGCTTGGTTCGACGGTCTTGACGTGTGTTCGACAAATTTTGGAGTCGAAGATCATCGAGCAGCGAACACGGCCTGGGACACAGGCGTGTCACAGGCTGTTGGATCCCTAGTTGATTTGGGCTAGGTTCACTAACTTAGGATGTGACCCAACATGTATAGCCAGGGTCAAATTGGTGTCCTAGAGTTTAGGCCAAGTCCTTAGAGTCAACATCAGATGGACCAGTTATCAACAAGACTATCAGAGACTCAAAACTTAGAAGATTTCAAGACTAAGTAAAAATTAGTTCGACGTTCGTCGAACTCAGGTCGACGAAAGGCGTTCTCAGCTCGACGATTTTGATATATTTCTCTGAGCTGAGCTCGACGATCTTCATTCTCTGGATGACGAAAATTGGGATACTTTAACAAACTAAAGACAAGATATCTCCATATTATTCTAAGTCCAAGTTCAAACTTTGGTCGACGAACAAGATCCTGTGATCGACGAACTTGGACCTCAACTTCTCAGGTTGACGAAGTCAACTTCTCAGGTCGACGAAGTCAACTTCTCAGGTCGACGAAGTCAACTTCTCAGGTCGACGAACTCAGTACTCTACTCGACGAATTCTGGAACCAGAAGATTTGTGTCGACACTTAGGGCATGTGTCGACACCAACTATGTCGACACCAGAAAACTTATGTCGACACCAGAAAGCTTGTGTCTACACCAAGACCAATTAGTCGACATCCAATTATGTCGACACCAGAAAGCTTGTGTCGACACCAAGACCAATCTATCGACATCCAACTATGTCGACACTAGAAGATTCATGTCGACACAGAATATCAGTCAACACAAAATACTTGACTAAGTCCAGAATGGTGGCTGAACTCCAGTCGACGAATGCAATTGTCAGCTCGACGAACTTCAGACAGAAAAGGCAAAGGTTCTGAAGCATGCAAGTTCTGTTATAAGTTCGACAAACTTGGAACTCAGCTCGACGAACAGAAGATGTCTGGTCGACGAATACAAAATCTCAGCTCGACGAACTGGTAACTCAGCTCGATGAATTCTGTTATTCGTTCGATGATTTCAGACTTAGCCATTTCCAGCCTTCTGTCCTCATTCTAATGCAGAAATTCCTGAGTAATTAATGCTCTACATTCTATGAATGTATCTGTTACAGGAAGCATTAATTACGGTCTTCCTCAGGATTATTACTTGCTGATTTTTCACAAGACAGTTGGGGAAATACATCAATGCCAATTATTCTCCGGCCGTCAGCATTAATTACAGAGAATTCAAATTTTTTAAAAGATATAGAAGAAAAAAAGATCGAGAATTAAGAAAAGAGAAAGCAAGAACACAGAGAAGAACAAGAACATACTCAGTCAGAAAATCAGTAACACACAGACTGACTGCAAGAAGTCATACAGTAACAGAAAATCTTCACACAAGAAAATCATACTGAAGCTCACAGTGACAGACAATGATCTTCATTCAGAGGAAGAAGAACAAACATACTATATTAAGAGTCTTCTTCTTCAACATTCTCTCCAGGACTTCCAAGGATAGCAGATATCAAATCAGTCAAGAAGATCCTGCATCACTACTTGTCAAAAATTCTGATTGAAGACCTATCACCCTACAGAAAAACTCCAGATCTTCCCTGAACCATTCGACATCTCAGGGGGAGATGTTTGCTAAACATCAATACACAAGTCTTCTCAGTTTATTTAGAAAGAGAAGACAAAATCAATTCTCTCACCCTCTCCTGTATAAAGGGTTGTCATCTCCCTTCAAAAGTGATTACTGGTTGCAAGTCTCCTTACCAAAAGACTTGAGTTGATTTTTGGGGACCTGATCAAAACCCATTGGTGTCAGGCACCTGATCAAAAATCTGAGTGGATTCCTACCAAGGGTGGTAGAAGAGTGGATGTGCCCAGTTGAGGGGGAACCACTATAAATTTCATGTGTCGTCTGGTTGCTTATCTTTTTCTTTTTGTTTCTTGCTGTGTGGCTGTGATTAAGATTATTATCTGTTTTCCAATTTTCTATTACTGCACCTTTCAGTATACAGCAAAAGCTGTAACAGCACTTTCTGTTTTAGGACCTAACAAATTTTAAATATACTCTATTCACCCCCCCCCCTCTAGAGTATTGTAGATCTAACCCTCACTTTCAATTGGTATCAGAGCAAGGTTCCTTTGGTTGGACAAGTTAACCCTTGAACCAAAGATCCTGTGTTAGATCTACACATCACTTTACTCACATTTAACTTAGAAACACAGTCATGACACATAACAAAGATTATGCAAGCACCAGACCTCCAGTTTGCAACTTGCAAAAGTTTGGAATCTGGAAGGCAAGAATCAGACTATACATGAATTCTATTGATGAAGATATTTTTTGCTTCTATCTTAATAGGAGTACCTCAACCACCTGCTGCTCCTCCATGCACTTCTATAGATATGACTGCAGTACCTCCTCCAGACTACAATGATGCTTACAGGAAAGCCAAGATGGCAGATGCAAAAACTATGAACATATTGGCACAAATAATGTCTGATGACATATTCCAGAAGGTTGCAGAGTGTACATCAGCAAAAGCCATTTGGGATTCCCTAAACCAAATGGTTGATGGATCAGCTGATGAAAGGAATGACAGGAGATCAAATCTCATATCCCAATATGAGAACTTTAAGAAGCAGGAAGCTGAAATAGTCTCAGAGATGTACAATAGACTGAGCTCAATCATTAATGAGCTAAAAACTCTGGACAAGGTCATCACTCTGACTGAAGTGAATGACAAAATTCTGATGTGCTTCCCAAGCTCATGGGACACAAGAATCTGGACCATCAAGGAGGCCAGATGCCTGAATGAGATGTCAACTGAATCTCTACTAGGCAAACTGAAATCTTATGAGCAATTGATAAAGACAAGGGAGGCTTCTGAACAAAGAACACCTCCTGCAGCCAGAAGAGATCAGAACATAACATTCAAAGCTTCAGAAGAATCAGAATCCACTGCATCAAATGAAGAGCTCATGAGTCTCTTTGCAAAGAGATTCTTCAAGATGGCCAGAAAGGACTTCATGAGGAAGTCAGCAAGAAAGGATGATAGGCCAAAGTATGATAAGACACCAACAAAGAAAATGTTGTGTTATGGATGCAGAAAGCCTGGGCACTTCCTCTCTGAGTGCCCAGAGAATCAAAAGAAAGAGAAGAGAAGAGAAATGGAAAAGGACTCCAGAAGGCAGTTCACCATCAAACCCTCTTCCAGCAAACACAAGAGGAAGGAAAAGGGGTTTGTAGCTGAGACTTGGAGTGAGACTAAAGAGGAGTCAACATCTTCAATCTCCAGTGAAGATGAAGAAGAAGAAAGAGCAAAAGAGGTTTGCCTCATGACAATTGATACCTCAAGGAGCAATTCAGAAGAAGGAGATTCAGACAATGAGGAAGCTTCTGAATCAGATGCTGATACGGTATTATCTTGGTTTGATTATAGTTCAGAATCTTTCAAATCAGATTTTAAAATCATGTGTTTAGACTTAATCAAATCTGAGAAGGAAATCAAACTTCTCAGAGATAAACAAGTTAACTATGATAGCTTAGCATTAGAAAACACTAAATTGAAAAATGAAATAGATATGTTTAGTGAACAAATCACTATTCTAAAAGATGAATTAAATAAGGCAAAACAGCTAGAAGAATCACTAAATGGAAGAAGTAAACAACTAGCAGTAATCACCAACATATCTAATGCTAGATTCAATGGAAGTTAGGATTAGGTGCATCATCTAGTGAACCACCTGTTATTCAGAAAAACCATCTATCACAACCCATAAATTTTATTTCTGAAAAAGGAAAGAAAAATACTGACCAAGTAAATAAAGTAAATAAAATCCTTGAACAAATTAAAACTAAGGACAAAATTGATAAACAGAAAACACCTAATAAAAACAAGGTTCCGCAATTTTTATCGACCTCAGATCGACGAAAAGGGGACAGTTCGTCGAACCTAGATCGACGAACTCTGAACGCCAACAATAGTTATTATTATTCGTCTAACTGCGATCGACGAACTTTATATGGTTCGTCGAGCAGAGATCGACGAACGTGGGGCACAGAGAATGAACATGTTCATTCTCTGGGCAGCGATCAACGATCTCAACCCAATTCGTCGAACTCTAGTCGACGAACTTACATAAATTCTTCGAACCCAGGAAGACTTAACCAAAACATTAACTTTAACAGAAACTTAAATACTACTAGGAAATCATTTAATCCCCTAGCTGACAGGACCATTCCACCTAGGAGATACCACCCCCTAGGATATAAATCCCAGCCAGAATTCTCTATTATTTCCAGTTTTTCTTATCAGCCATACAAAGGGCCCAAGGTAACCGGGGTAAAAAATCACTAACTGTTTATATTGCAGGTGAAAAAGTATCCCGGGGTAAATGAAACTTTGTACCTGGATAGTGGCTGCTCCAAGCATATGACTGGCAGCAAGGACATCCTATTCAACTACAAGTCCAAACTGGGACCAAAGGTTATCTTTGGTGACTCAAAATGTGATCAGTCAGAAGGAGTTGGAGAAGTAAAAAATAGGAGCTGTCATATTCAGAAAGGTGACATATGTAAGTGGACTGAAGCATAACCTCATCTCCATAAGTCAATTATGTGATGATGGTTATCAGGTATACTTTAACCCCTCTTCCTGTTCTATCATTGATAAAAATAACCAAACTATTTTAACTGGAAGTAGACAAAGCAACATTTATCTAGTAAATTTTTCTTCTGCCACAACTGATATCTGCTTACTGAATTTGACTAGTAATCAGAATGACTTATGACACAAAAGACTAGGACATGTAAATCTGAAAAATATAGCTAGGTTATCTAAGCACAACCTTGTTAGAGGTCTACCTTCTGCTCCCTACAAGAAAGAAGGTCTCTGCAGGGCTTGTCAACTAGGCAATCAAACTGAAACTAGCTTCAAGTCAATTAATAAGAGTGATTCACCTTGGATCTTGTACCTGCTACACTTGGATCTATTTGGACACATTGCAGTACAAAGCCTAGGAGGGAAACCTACACCTTGGTTACTATGGATGACTTCTCTAAGTTCAGTTGGGTATTCTTTCTGAGAACAAAGTCAGATACATTCAAGGTTCTTACAGATTTTCTCACGACCATACAGATTGAGTTCTCTACACATGTTGCATTGATCAGAAGTGATCATGGCACAGAGTTTGAGTCTCTTCTTATGCATGAGTTCTGTGAGAAGGAAGTTATCAGGCATTACTTCTCAGCTCCTAGAACTCCCCAACAAAATGGGCTAGCTGAAAGGAAAAATAGAACACTCATTGATGCTGCAGGTACATTACTTGTTGATTCATACACGCCACTAACATTTTGGGCAGAGGCTGTAAGCACTGCAAACTATGTCCTGAATAGGAGTTTAATTCACAAACTAAAGAATAGGACTCCCTATTAATTACTGAAAGGGAAGAAACCTAAAATTAACTATTTTAAAGTATTTGGTTGTATATGCTATATACACAATAACAACAATAAATACATTAGAATGTTTTAAGCTAACGTTGAAGTGGGTGTTTTTCTAGGATACTCCTAAGTAAGCAAGGCTTATAGGGTATTCAATAAATCAACATTAAAAGTAGAAGAGTCAATTCATGTTTCTTTTGATGAAACTAACATGTATTGCAAGGATAAAGAAGTTTCTACCATTAGCAACATGCAGGTACCTCACTTGTGTGAGACATTGGATGGACTAAACCTCACCCAAGAGGTTCCCACTCATCCCTCTCCATAGGTCATTGAAGATAGTGAAGAAGATGAAGCTTAAGAACATGAACCTCAACTAACAACAAATATAATTCCACAAGAGGAACTTATTCAAAATGTTGTTGCACAACCAACTCCACCAACTGATTTTGTCATACATAGGGATCACCCCAGATCTCAAGTAATTGGAGACATTTCAGCAGGTGTACAGGCAAGGCATCAACTCAACCAAGACTTGATGCATGTTAGTTTTCTCTCTCAGGTTGAACCTCTAACCATTCATGATGCTGAGCAAGATCCCCACTGGATCCTTGCAATGCAAGAGGAATTAAACCAATTTGATAGATGTAGAGTTTGGTATTTGATTCCAAGACCCCAAAACTATCCAGTTATTGGAACCAAATGGGTTTTCAGGAATAAGCTTGATGCCCAAGGAGTCTTTGTGAGGAACAAGGCTAGGCTTGTTGCTCAAGGATATAGGCAAGAGGAAGAAATTGACTAAGATCAGACCTTCGCACCAGTTGCAAGGTTGGAAGCTATAAGGATTTTCCTTGCCTATACATCATTCAAAAGGTTCAAAGACAATCAAATGGATGTGAAAAGTGCCTTCTTAAATGGAGTGTTACGAGAAAAGGTTTATGTAGAACAATCTCCAGGTTTTGTTTCTCCAACTTATCACTCTTATGTTTTTAGATTAAATAAGGCTATTTATGGTCTAACGCAAGCTCCAAGAGCTTGGTATGAGACCTTAGTAAGTTTCTTATTAGAGCATAAATTTACAAGAGGAAGTGTAGATAAAACTCTTTTCACTAGACATCATAAAGACCAAATTTTGTTAATATAAATCTATGTAGATGACATCATATTTGGCTCTACAGATTCAAAATTGTGCAAGAGGTTTTCTGACCTCATGCATTCTAAATTTGAAATGTGTAGCATGAGAGAGCTTTCATATTTCCTTGGTCTCCAAGTGAAACAACTCCCTAATGACATCTTCATCTCACAAGCAAAATATGCTAAAGACTTCTAAAGAAGTTTGGGATGGCTGATGCCTCAGCTAAGAAAACTCCCATGACCATAAATGCTGTTGTGGACTCTGATATACCAGGAAAACCTGTAGATCAGAAACTTTATAGGGGCATTGTTGGGTCCCTATTATACCTCACAGCAAGTAGGTCAGATATTATGTTTGCTACATGCCTTTGTGCTAGGTTCCAAGTGAACCCTAAAGAATCTCATCTAATTTTCTTAAAAAGGATTTTAAGATATATAAAGAGTTATCCTGATCTAGGCCTATGGTATCCTGCTGAATCAGAATTTGAGTTAACTGGATACTCTGATGCTGATTTTGCTAGATGCAGGGTAGATAGAAAAAGTACTTCAGGAACTTGTCAGTTCCTAGATATGAGACTAGTATCTTGGTTTTGTAAGAAGCAAACATCATTGTCAACATCTACTGCTGAAGCAGAATATATTTCAGCAGGCAGCTGTTGTTCACATATGCTGTGGATACAAAATTAACTTCTAGATTATGGGTTCAACTTAAATAATTCAACCATATTCTGTGATAATACTAGTGCTCTAGCCATAGCACAAAATCCAGTTCACCATAGTAGGACAAAGCATATTGGCATAAGACATCATTTCATTAGGGAGTGTGTAGACAAAAATAAGATTAAGCTTGTCTATATCTACACTGATTTACAAAAAGCTAATACATTCACCAAACCTCTGGATGAGAAAAATCATGCTTTCTTTCTAAATCAGTTGGGAATGATCAATGGAGAAGAGTTAGCTTAAGTTCTGTCTGCATTCGATGAATTTTCCTAAGTTCGTCGAACGGAGTTCGACGAACCAAGGAAAGTTTGAGAGATATTCGTCGAACGGAGTTCGACGAACTCTCTGTGAGTGAAACAATTTTCGTCGACAGTGATCGACAAACTTTGCTTCAGAAAATATTTGTCGACCACAGTTCGAAGAATTGTCTTCAAGTCTTCTGGGTGAGCTCGACGAATTATTTATTACTAAATCATTTCGTCGACCTTAGTTCAAAGAACTATTTTATTTTCTTGGAACGGAGTTTGTCGATTCATATTCTGGAAAACCTTATATCTAGGTTTTCTTCGACCTCCATTCCGCGCTTTCTGTTCCCTTGCACTTGATAGCCGCTTTCTCTGTCTTTCTTGCAGGTGATGTCAATGGCGGCTCTGGCAAGCAATCTCGCCGGAATGAAGTTTTACACAGGATTTAATGTGGATTTCGATTCATTTCAGCATTCGGATCCAATCTTTCTGTACATCTTGGAACTCCTTGAAGAGCAGGAACTCAAAACCCTGATGACTCGGAGGATCAAACTGCACAGTATGGAAATCAGGGAATGGGTATAGACCATGTGGTCCATAGAAGAAAATATCTTGACGGGCACCATCGCGGGTAATTCAATCTCTTTAACCCCCGCTCTCTTAACTGAGATTTTCGGATTGAAAAATGGAGAAGAGGACTTCGAACTTGACACAGAGGAGTATGATATGCTGTTGAACCTCATGGAATATGCTGGAGACAATCCCCATAAACTGTTGAAGAAACATTTGTATGCGCCATTTAAATTCTTAGCAGAATTGGTTGGTAAAGTACTACTAGGAAAACACACTGCACACGATTACATCACCAGACAACAGTTTCTGGTTATGTGTGAAATTATCAAAAAGAAGCAAATAGACTGGGCACAACTTCTATTTGACTTGATAAAGAAGTAGAATACTAAGAAGGAAGTATGCTTTGGAATAATTCTAGGAATCTTCCTACAGGAAAAGGTTGCTGAATCCCTGGTCTCTCAGACCATATTCATCAATGCCAGTAAAATGCTCACATGTGCCTTATTTGGCAGGCGGGAGAGGACAATCACTAAGCCCTCTCAGGCTTCCACCTCTTCCATCAAAGCTTCTGAAGGCACAAGGGCTATCAAATCCACTTCCCACCCTGCTGAAGAGAGCAATCCTTCCACATCTTCTCTTCCAGCCCCCCTTCCAACCACAACACAATCCCCAGTCACACCATCTGTACCAATTCACATCACTGACATTCCATCTTCCTCCCTTCAGGCAAATCAACCACCCACACCTCTTAAATCCCCTCAAGACACCTACATTCCTACACCACCACAATCTCCACTTCCCCCACATTTATCTTCCCTACCATCTTACATCCTACCCTCAGACACCTTGATGCAAGATGCCACCCCTCCATCCTCATCACCATCAAACCTTCACATACATGATGTTCCACCCTCCAATCCATCACTGGTTGTCATCTCTTCCACACCAACTGCAACATCCTCTCCCACTTTCTCATTGGACCCCTCTACCATATCCTCTATCATCACCATCATCACTCCCATTCTTAAATCCCTTATAGCAGAGGTCATTACACCTCTTGCTACCACCATTACCTCCTTATCTACTCAAATATCTGCTCTTACTGCTGCCTCATCCTCAGTTAGGGGCTGGCCTCAGTCCCCACTGAAACCAGGCAGGGGGAGATGCCTGATGATGAAGCAGCAACAACAACTTCAGATTCTTCAGCTCCAGCACCAGCAGATACTCCAGTCCCCACAGTAGCACATACATATTGCATAGATAAAGATTTAATTGATTTTATTGATTTTATTGATACTGATATGGACATCGATGAAACTTTTGGTTATTTTATCCTAAATCCCACAGTTAACTTAGAAGAATTGCTGCAAACTTTTGATACTGTATATATGCATCCTCTTCCAACAAAATTCACTAAGCCACATTTGGCTATTGTGCCTTATACTCATCCTATCAGTCAAGCAGTTGCTAACCAACTATGTCACAGTTTTGATATTCCAGTTTCTGCACCAACCTCTGCAATCATTCCATCTTCTACAGAAGCTATCTCAGCACCAATCTTTGTGATGGAAGACTCCCCTATGCCAGATCTAGATGAGTTGATCTTGGCTGACATTGAAGAAGACAATAAGGCAGCAGCTGAAAGCTCTGTCCCAGTTACCTCTGATTCATGTATAGTCTCTTCTTCAACTCCTGTTGAAACTCTAGCTTTTGAAACTTCTGCTCCTAAAAAGACTGCTACTTATGATAAAGCTTTGAAAGCATTGGATGCTTTATATGATAACCCTCAGGGTTCTGCCAGTGATTCAGATGAAGATGATGATGAAGAAGATTCAGATGAAGAAACTGCTAAGAAAAAGAAGAAAATATTGTCGAAGAAAAGGAAGCCCCTCCTCCTGCTGTTAAGCCAAGCTCAAAGAATGACACCCCATTCTATATTCTCTAGAATATTACTCCTACAAAGGAATGCCAGCATGGATGTGGCCGTCTAAGAATCAGAAAAGGGAGAGAAAAAGAAGTAGAAAATATTCTCCTCATCCAGTTCAGAGGTACAGAAGAGATCCACCCCCTCTAGCAGCTGGTGCCACTGGCTCTAGCTCTCGGAGATCTGCCCCTATGCAAACTTATCAGAGACATCAAGGGAGATATTCTGGAAGTAGTCAGCAAGGTCATCATTCTTCAGGAAATCAACAACAGCAACATCAACAACATCAACAGCATCAGCAGCAACAACCAACTCTCTCTGCAGAGCAGAAAACTGACAGTCCCAACTGGCCAGATTCACCTCCTGTTCCTTTTGAAGATCCTGAAACAACAAATATTGCTAAAATGGCCAGGTTCCAAGAACCTATTGGTCTTTCCTTGATTAATAAAGCAAAAGCTGAAGGCAAAGACATATCAGGATATACAACTATGTCAAAATACAGGAAGGAAGAACTAAAAAGATTTGATAAAGCCAACAAAATGTTTAAAGTTGATGATTACATGAAGCTACATCCTAAAGCAGATGTCCCTAGAACTACATCACTAAAGATTATTGGGGCAGGCTATATGACAATGACACAGGCACAGGCTATGGATCCAAAGAGAGAGATTATCTTTACCAATCCTGGAGAAAAGCCTAAAGAGGACAAGACCATAGAGAAGAAGCACAAGAAGTAATCTTTACTTTGTTTTAATTTATTTCTGCATTTGCTTTCAAACTATGTTATCTATTTAAACAAAGCTTATGTACATATATATCTGCTGCATGTGTTGGTAATTCTCTGCCAGATATATCTTTTTCTTGCTTTGTTTATCTTTATGTTTATGTTTTGAGTCTATTAGTGACCTCAACCAAATAGCGTGAGATTGTTGGATCCCTAGTTGATTTGGGCTAGGTTCACTAACTTAGGATGTGACCCAACATGTATAGCCAAGGTCAAATTGGTGTCCTAGAGTGTAGGCCAAGTCCTTAGAGTCAATATCAGATGGACCAGATATCAACAATACTATCAGAGACTCAAGACTTAGAAGATTTCAATACTAAGTAAATATGAGTTCAACGTTCGTTGAACTCAGGTCGACGAAAGGCGTTCTCAGCTCGACGATTTTGATATATTTCTCTGAGCTGAGCTCAACGATCTTCATTCTCTAGTCGACGAAAATTATGATACTTCAACAAACTAAAGACAGGATATCTCCAGATTATTCTAAGTCCAAGTTCAGACTTTGGTCGACGAACAAGATCCTGAGCTCGACGAACTTGGACGTCAACTTCTCAGATCGACGAAGTCAACTTCTCAGGTCAACGAACTCAGTACTCTGCTCGACGAATTCTGGAACCAGAAGATTTGTGTCGACACCAGCTATGTCGACACCAGAAAACTTATGTCGACACCAGAAAGCTTGTATCGACACCAAGACCAATCAGTCGACATCCAATTATGTCGACACCAGAAAGCTTGTGTCGACACCAAGACCAATCCGTCGACATCCAACTATGTCGACACCAGAAGATTCATGTCGACACACAGAATATCAGTCAACACAAAATACTTGACTAAGTCCAGAATGGTGGCTGAACTCCAGTCGACGAATGCAATTGTCAGCTCGACGAACTTCAGACAGAAAAGGCAAAAGTTCTGAAGCATGCAAGTTCTGTTATCAGCTCGACGAACTTGGAACTCAGCTCGACGAACAGAAGATGTCTGGTCGATGAATACAAAATCTCAACATGATGAACTGGTAACTCAGCTCGACGAATTCTGTTATTCGTTGACGATTTCAGACTTAGCCATTTCCGGCCTTCTGTCCTCATTCTAATGTAGAAATTCCTTAGTAATTAATGCTCTACATTCTCTGAATTTATCCGTTAGGGAAAGCATTAATTACGGTCTTCCTCAGGATTATTACTTGCTGATTTTCCACAAGACAGTTGGGGAAATACATCAATGCCGATTATTCTCAGGCCGTAAGCATTAATTACAGAGGATTCAAATTTTTGAAAAGATATAGAAGAAAATAAGATCGAGAATTAGAAAAAGAGCAAGCAAAAACACAGAGAAGAACAAGAACATACTCAGTAAGAAAATCAGTGACACACAGACTGACTGCAAGAACTCATACAGTAACAGAAAAGCTTCACACAAGAAAATCATACTGAAGCTCGCAGTGACAGGCAGTGATCTTCATTCAGAGGAAGAAGAACCTACATACTATATCAAGAGTCTTCTTCTTCAACATTCTCTCCAGGACTTCCAAGGACCACAGATATCAAATCAGTCAAGAAGATCATGCATCACTACTTGTCAAGAATTCTGATTGAAGTCCTATCACCCTACAACAAAGCTCCAGATCTTCCCTGAACCATTCTAAATCTCAGGTGGAGCTGTTTGCTAAACATCAATCCACAAGTCTTCTCAGTTTATTGAGAAAGAGAAGACAAAATCAACTCTCTCACCCCCTCCTGTATAAAGGATTGTCATCTCCCTTCAAAAATGATTCATGGTTGCAAGTCTCCTTACCAAAAGACTTGAGTTGGTTTTTGGGGACCTGATCAAAACCCATTGGTGTCAGGCACCTGATCAAAAATCTGAGTGGATTCCTACCAAGGGTGGTAGAAGAGTGGATGTACCCAGTTGAGGGGGAACCACTATAAATTTCTTGTGTCGTCTGATTGCTTGTCTTTTTCTTTTTGTTTCTTGCTGTGTGGCTGTGATTAGGATTATTATCTGTTTTCCAATTTTCTATTACTGTACCTTTCAGTCTACAGCAAAATCTGTAACAGCACTTTCTATTTTAGGACCTAACAAATTTTAAATATACTCTATTCACCCCCCCCCCCACCCTGTAGAGTATTGTAGATCTAACCCTCACTTTCACAGGCCGTGTCCTTCTCGGGTGGTTGGCCGATTTTATTCAAGGGTGAAACACGGCCTGTAAGCCCAGGCGTGTTTGGTGGTGACACGGACGTGTTAAATGGGACACGGGCATGTCTAAGACCCGTGTGCTTCTCGGGTTGCTGTTGGTCCTGTGTCGATGGAGGAACGGCCGGGAACATGGCCGTGTACTAGATGACACGGGCGTGTCAGGTCAAACACGAGCGTGTTGGATGCCCGTGTGCATTTTGGGACGCGTCGGTTTCGACGTTGAATGGTGAACACGGCCCTGTACACGGGCGTGTCACAGACCGAGTTCGGCCTAGATACGACGTTGAATGGGGAATCATGGCTGTTTGTTTCCTTATTTTGGGATACGACGGTTGGGGGTTGTTCCTGCTGGGATATACCCGGGAATAGGGTTTCAAATCCCTCATTTCTTTCACTTAGTCTCTTTCTAAAGTACAGAGAGGGGAGAGCAAGGAATAAGAAAGGAGGTTATATCTGGTCACCGGCGGAGCTTCGGAGCTCCAAATCGCGAGCCGACTTCGGATCTACGGAGGAAAAGAGATTGCATTGCTTTTTATCCGCGTAGATTTCCATGGCGCCAAGGAAAAATGATAGGGTAACGATTCTCATCATAGGACATGTGAAGTCCTCTTTTCCTTTGCATACGTATCCCGCTCTCGCAAGTTTGCAGTGAGTTGAGGCGTTCCTTCGGGTAGACATGAATAGTCCATGTTGTGTACATGTAGAGTCCATAATCGAGAACGGATATAGTCATGATGTGTGAAACCTACCCGGACAAGTTGTTCTTGATCGATGATGTTGCATTGCATGAATGGCCGGAGAAGACTCCGCGTGAATGTTTGTTTTTCGAGTTTTCTACATGTTAGATTGCAACAGGGAGCCTTGGGGATTAACTCCAAGGTGCACCCAAAAACTGGGCAGATGCGTGATTCTGCCAACATGGTGTCCTGGGAGCCAACTTGAACATAACCGGGTTATGTGAAGTGTGTGATGAAAAAGGACTCGGGGAAGCTTGACCCGCGTAGACAGCTTAAGTTGACGTTGTGTTGTGAGCAACGGGTTAAGCAGAACCGTACCCGATCTATGTGGTTTGGTTAGAGAGACCTATAGTACGTAGTACTCGCCGTTGGCATAGATGGAGGGTCTTAGGTAGTGGCCAAAAAGAACAAATGCTCGCGAGATATTGCCATGCAAGGGGCGGTGGTGAGTCAATGGACTTTGACCGTGTTCACCGAGAATGTGCCCTGAGTGCACGGGGTGTGTGGTCGTGCGTGCCCACACCTGTGATGAAGTGTTTATTCACTATGATGTTGGGTTATGCTAACAAAGTGCAGGGAAAGAGCATCACCGCCCCGATTGTGAGGGCGGGATCGTTATAATTTAGTCAGCATAGCTGACCATTGCTTTTGTTTGCCACTGTTGCGTTGGATTGTTGCTTGCAGGTGCTGCGGAGCCGAGTAGTAAATAGAGGGCTAAAGCCCAAGTTGCTGAGCCGGCCCTCGAAGGCCTAAATTGAGTGTTTACTTGTTTTATTCATGTGTGACCGGCCTACGTGCCGAAGTTTGGAAAACATGTTATTTGAGTAAGTAATTATAAGGCCATAAGGTCATGGTAATTGTGTATTGTACTTCATTCCTATTGTTTTGAGTAGTGGATATTCATGCTTATGGCTGGGTTCTTTAATTTGCAACTTTTAATAATTGCTTCCGGTAGAATGATTCTATGTAGGATGTTGGTTATTAGTTGGATGGTTTCCATTGAGTAACCGCCCGGTCTGTCCGTGGTATATGGCGTCGGGCCCCGACCAGACCTACTATTATATGCTATGAGACGGATAGGGGGTGTTACAATTTGGTATCAGACTACTGGTTTTGGTCAGGCTTAAAATGAATTAGTGGACACATTCTTTTTAAGGGGTGGTGAACACATGTGTGTGCATCATCGTTATAACATCAAAAGAACCCATGAATGTCCACTTAGGAATGAAAATACACGTGTTTGAGGAACCTGCGTTTTCCTATAATTGCGTTTTGCAATTTTGTTTGGTCGCTTAACTAGGTTTTGTACAACTATAGGTGACCAGAAGAGGTGTAAGGCCGTCAGAACGTCCAGTTTCTGAGGCCTGTAGTGCACCAAATGATGCTCCTACAACACCTCCCTCGGCTGAAACCATACAAATGGTTGCCGAAGCAGTGTTTGCCATGATCAATGCACAGCCTGCCAGGTAAATGTAGCAGCCCGCTCCTACGATGGAGCAGGTACCGCTTCAAAGGGATGAACCGAGAAGAGTGGAGCAGGTAGTTGTGGAGCCTTTGGTGCCGAGGAGAGCAACTGAAAGGCAGCTCAAGCACGTTATGAGCTTTAATCCTCCTGTGTTCTCAGGGTTGGGAACCCCATCTCAAGCTGAAGACTGGCTCTCCCGAGTGAAGAGAGTCCTGACAGCTACTGAAATGGAGGAGTGGCAGATGACCACTATAGCTACGTTCCTTCTGGACGATGATGATAGGTTGTGGTGGGAAGGCTTGGAGATACCTCACTTGAGCGGTGGGCAAATTACGGACGTCTCGATGGAGGAGTTCTCGAGACTATTCTTGGCAAGGTACATCCCTTCGGCTCAGAGGATAGCATTGGAGAATGAGTTTCTTAAATTGGTGCAAGGAGAGAGTAGCGTGGATGAGTATATCCACGAGTTTACTCATTTGGGTCGGTATGCTAGCTCCACATTCATGGATGAGGAGCGCAAGACAAACTGTTTCTACGAAGGACCGAGAGATGACTTGAGGCTACTGCTCTCGGGGCAGATGACGCAGGGCTTCTTGAACCTGGTCAACACGGCCCGGTCTTTGGAAAATGTCTTGAAAAATGTGCAAGCAAAGAAAAACTCTGGTGAGAAGAGGACATAGTTCAAAGTGCCGGCTAATGCGAAGTTTGGGTATCGCAAGTTCAACAAGAAGGCTAGGACTTCGGGTTCAGCCCCCTCTTTTGGTGCTTCTAGGGTGACTTTGGGTCGGACCCCGGGTGCATGTTTTACTTGTGGGAATCCGGGGCACTTTGCCTGTGACTGTTGGAGCGGACATCCCAAGTCCGAAAGGAAGCCGGGAGCAACTTATGAAGAGAAGGGCAAGGTGGTGGAGTCAACCGCATCCCATTATGCTCCGGCTCAACCGAGAGTCTATAATCTTGGCCAACAGGAGCCCATTAAGAAAGCGGATGTGGTGACAGGTATGGTTTAAATTTATAGCAAGTCAATTTTTAAATACTTGTTATGCAAGTTTTGCCTTACCACTGCTTGTGTAGGATTTGTTTTGATTTGTGAGAATCCGACAAGAGCACTCTTTAATACGGGAGCTTCGCACTCCTTTTTGTCCGAAGGTTTCATATCGCGCATCGGAGTACCTTCTTCAATGGTGAAGGACAAACTGGATGTGTTGTTGCCGAATGGGTGTTCGATGCATGCGGAGAGAATCTGTGGCGTTAAGATTCGTATTGGGAGTCAGGACTTCCATTTGTTAGCATTGTTACAGCCGTTGGTGGAGTTCGACGTAATATTTGGCATGGACTTTCTCTCGGAGCAGCAAGCTTTTATTGATTGTGGTCGCAAGGAAGTCTAGTTGGGAATAGATCGTGAGATGACTTTTACGGGCTTGAAAGAGTCGAGCAAGACGTTGATGTCTGCTCTTCAGGTGGTGAAGGCAGTTCGTGCTGGTACAGAGCTGTTCTTTATGGTAGTAGCGGTTGCAAAGCCTAAGCCTATGTTGGATAGTATTTCAGTGGTAGCTGAGTACCCTAATGTGTTCCCTGCCGATCTTCCTAGAGCCACGCCTCAACTGGAGATAGATTTCACGATTGAGCTAGTGCTAGGTGTGAAACCTGTGTCACACTCTCCGTATCGGCTAGCGCCTAAGGAAATGACGGAGCTGAAGGTACAACTGCAAGAGTTGTTGGAGCAAGGGTATATGCGTCCAAATTCATCGCCTTGGAGTGCACCGGTCCTCTTTGTTAAGAAGAAGGACAGAAGCTTGATAATTTGTATTGATTATCGGGAGTTGAACAAGCTAATGGAGAAGAACAAATACCCGATCACGAGGATTGATGATCTGTTTGATCAGTCGGTAGGATCAACGATGTACCAAAGTTGGATCTCAAGTTCGGTTATTATCAGCTGAGGATAAGAGAGAGTGATATCCCTAAGATAGCCTTTAGTACGAGGTACGTGCATTACGAGTTTACAGTCATGCCATTTGGGCTGACGAATGTGCCGTCAGTGTTAATGGATTTGATGAACAGGACTTTCAGGGAGTACATAGACCACTTTGTGATCGTCTTCATCAACGACAATTTGGTGTACTCGCAAAGTGAGGAGGATCACTTTAAGCATCTACATTTGGGGCTCGAGACGCTGAGGAGGAATCAATTGTACGCCAAGTTCTCCAAATGCGAGTTTTGGTTATCCTCAGTGGTGTTCCTTGGTCATATAGTAAGTGGAGAGGGCATTGCGGTGGATCCGGCGAAGATTGTTGCGATATGAGAGTGGCCTATGCTGTCTACGGTAGCGGAAGTCCAGAGTTTTCTGGGGCTTTTCGGCTATTACAGGCACTTCATGGAGAACTTCTCGCGGATAGCGTTACCCCTCACTACTTTGACGAGGAAGGAGCAGAAGTTCATTTGGACGCTGGAGTACGCACGAGCTTTTGAGGAGTTGAAGTGTCGGTTGACCACAGCGCCTGTGTTGATTTTGCCGAGTGGTACCAAAGGTTTTGAGATCTATAGTGATGCTTCGGGTAGTGGTTGGGTTGTGTGCTGCTGTAGCATGGAAGTGTGATAGCGTATTGATCGAGACAACTGAAGGTGCACGAGAGGAATTATCCGGCCAATGACTTGGAGTTGGCGGCCGTGATTTTTGCCTTGAAGCTTTGGAGGCACTAGTTGTATGGGGTAAAGGTCGATATCTATACCGACCACAAAAGCCTGAAATACTTGTTGGATCAGAAAGATCTAAACATGCGACAAAGGAGATGGATGGAGTTCCTGGGGGACTATACATTCAAGATCCACTATGTGCCTGGGAAGGTCAATGCGGGTGTGGATGCGTTGAGTCACCGGACCCTAGCTCAAGCCAATTGGTTGTTGGTCCATGACGAGCGGTTGGTTCGGGAGTTGGAGGCGTTGGAGATCTCTTGCATAGACAAGCAGTCGAGTGCTGAAGCGCTATTGAACTGGACAGAAGTTCAGTATGACCTGACTGATCGGATTCGGTAAGCTTTGGATGTGGATAGCAGCATGAAGCAGCTCAGGATAGAGGCTTTGGATGGGTCAAATTCTTAATATGAGGTTGTGGATGGATTGCTTTGGAAAGACGATCGTTTGTACGTCCCAAATGTGGGCACTTTGCAGGTGGAATTTTTGTACGAGGCGCATCATACTAAGTACACGATTCACCCGAGGAACATGAAGATGTACCGCGATGTGAAGAAATTGTTCTGGTGGCCAGGACTAAAGAAGGATGTGGCACTGTACGTGGCGAAGTGTCAAACATGCGCCTTGGTGATGGTGGAGTGCCAAAACCAGGGAGGATTCTTGAAGTCCTTACCTATTCCGGATTGGAAGTTTGAGGACATTGTTATGGACTTTGTGCACGGGTTGCCATGGTCGCAAAAGGGGAACGACACCATTTGGTTTGTCGTTGATCGTCTAACGAAGGTGTCGCACTTCATTTTGCATAGGAAGGATGATCCGGTTGAGAAATTGGCAAAGTTGTATGTGGATAATATTGTGAGGCTTCATGGTGTGCCACGCAGCATCGTGAGTGACTGGGATGGGTGGTTCATGTTGATTGGAGATTGGTGTAGCAGATGTTGGGAACAAAGCTGAGTTTCAGTACGACCTTTCATCCGCAGACAGACGGTCAGACCGAGAGAGTCAATTGGACAATGGAAGACATGCTTCGCATGTGCGTCCTGGACTTTGGGAAGCAGTGGGAGGACCACCTATACTTGGTGGAGTTCGTGTACAACAATAGCTACCAGCCGAGCATACAAATGGCGCCCTTCGAAGCCCTTTATGGTAGAAGATGTCGCACGCCGTTGTCTTGGTTGGAAACAGGCGAGTCAAAGTTGTACAAGCAACAAGAGGTGGAAGATGCTACTTCGTTGGTGCGAACCTTTCAGGAAAGGTTACTAATCGCTCAAGACCGCCAGGCTAAGTACTATAATGCCAAGCACAAGAATGTGGAGTTCGCTGTTGGCGACTGGGTGTACTTGAAGATCAAGCCGTTCAAGGGTGTCTCGCGGGTGCGGCGTTTGAAGAAGCTAAGCCCGGGGTATCTTGGACCGTTTGAGGTTCTGGAGCGGATTGGTGAAGCAGCTTATTAGTTGAAGCTATCAGTGGAGTTTAGTGTTCTACATGATGTATTCCATATATCGGTGCTACGAAAGACAGTGAAAGTGCCTTCGCATGTGATCGCGGTGGACAAAGTGCCGGTGGATAATGGGTTGACGACGAAGGTCAACCCCATTCGTATTGAGGACTCGGAAGTCAAGCGGCTACGCAACAAAGATATCAGGATGGTCAAGGTCCGTTGGGACAATTGCGGTCGGGAGGAGCTCTCATGGGAGCGAGAGCAGACCATGCTTGAGGAGTACCCAGAGTTATTCCACTCAGGTACCGTTTAAGTTTTGGGTTTATCTTTCCTTTATGTAATTTCGGGGCCGAAATTCTTTTAAGAGGGGGAGAGTTGTAACGCCCTGAAACTCAAAAGAGTGATCGAAGGCATTTTGAGCCAAGTTTGGATATTGGAGGGGGGCACAAGGCCTGGGACACGGGCGTGTCCCAGGGCGTATCGTGCTTGGTTCGCCGATCTGGACGTGTGTTTGATGAATTTTGGAGTCGACGATCGTTGAGCAGCGAACACGGCCTGGGACACGGGCGTGTCACAGGCCGTGTGCTTCTCGGGTGGTTGGCCGATTTTATTCAAGGGTGAAATAGGGCCTGGAAGCCCAGGCGTGTTCGGTGGTGACACGGGCGTGTCAAATAGGACACGGGCGTGTCCAAGACCTATGTGCTTCTCAGGTTGCTGTTGGTCCTGTGTTGATGGAGGAACATGGCCGGGAACACGGTCGTGTACTGGATGACACGGGCGTGTCAGGTCAAACACGGGCGTGTCGGTTTCCCGTGTGCATTTTGGGATGCATCGGTTTTGACGGCGAATGTGGAACACAGCACTGGACATGGGCGTGTCATAGGCCGTGTTCGGCCCAGATTTTGGATTTCAATGGCGAATTATGGACGTTCGTTTCCTTATTTTGGGATCCGACAGCTGCGGGTTGTTCCTGCTGGGATATACCCATGAATAGGGTTTCAAATCCCTCATTTCTTTCACTTAGTCTCTTTCTAAAGTCTAGAGAGAGGGGAGAGCAAGGAAGAAGAAAGGAGGCTAGATCCGGTGAAAGTGAGCTGTTAGATCAGGAATACTCTAGAGGGGGGGGGGGGGGGGTGAATAGAGTATTTAGGGTTTATAAAATTTTCTTCTAATTTAATCTAGTGCAGGAACAAAATAAAACAATAATACTAATCAAATAGCCACAGCACAAAAACAAAAGAAAAAGAGCAATCCAGACAACACAAGAATTTATAGTGGTTCCCCTAAACTTGGGTACATCCACTCTTCTACCACCCTGGTAGGAATCCACTCAGATTTTTGATCAGGTGTCTGACACCAATGAGCTTTTGATCAGGTGCTCAAAAACCAAACTTCAAGTCTTTTGGAAGGAGACTTGTGAACTAGAATTATTTTGAAGGGAATTAAAACCCTGTATAGAGGAGTGGATGAGAGAGTGATGAAAGTCTTCTTTTCTCAATCATAATGAGAAGACTATGTGGATTCAGTGATGTTGTCAAAGCTCCCCCTGAGATGTAAAAGGGTTTAGGCTGGGAAGCTTTGTAGAGGGTGAGGTGGCCTTCAAACTTTCAGCCTTGACCAGAAATGATCTTCAGGAACTTCTTTGACAGATGGATTTCTTGTTGTCCTTTGAAGTGTCCTACAGAGAAGAAGAAGGAAGACTCTTGATATTTGATTGATTGTTCTTCTTCTTCAAAAGTGACTGATGTTCTGGTCTAGGGCTTCTTCTGTATCAGAAATCTTGTTTAAGAAATGAGAGCAGACTGATTGTGTTGTTGTCTCTATGTCACAGATCCTTTTTTTGTCTGTGTGTTCTGTTTTTCAATATTCCGTCTATCACACTTCTTACCGGAAGAAGAAAGAAAAAAAATCCTTTTTACATTCCCTGTCAAAAATTGTCTTTTGAAATTTTGAATCTTCTGTAATCAATGCTGACGGCCTAGAGAATAAACAACATTGAATTATTTCCCCAACTGTCCAATGGAAAAACGACATGCAATAATCCTGGAGAATACCATAATCAATGCTCTTCTAACGGTTATATTCAGAGAATATCAGAGCACTAATTATTCAGGATGTATTGCAGTAGAATGGGGACAGAAGGATGGAAAAATGACTCAGTCTGGATTCGTCGAACCGAGTCCACAGTTCGTCGAGCTGAGCTGTTGAGTTCGTCGACCAGATGACTTCTGTTCGTCGAGCTTAGTTCCAAGATCGTCGAGCTAAAGCAGAAAACTGCATTATCCAGACTTGCTTATTCTGTGTCTCAAGTTCGTCGAGCTGAGATTGCAACTTCGTCGACTAGAGATGAATCTGGACTTGGAATAATTTCAGATGCTTCTGGATGAAAGTGTTGAACTGAAGTATCCAGAACTCGTCGACCTAAGAATTGGTTTCGTCGAGCTGAGAACCACTTAACTGCTGCTTGATAACTCTAGCTATTGTGGTCACAATTTGTCGAGCTGAGAATCAAGTTTGTCGACCAAAGTCTGACTCTGGACTTAGGATAAAGAGATGTTTTCTGATCTTGAATTGTTGAAGTATAGTGTCCAAAGTTCGTCGACCTGAGTACCAAGTTTGTCGACCTGAGTCTAGAGAACATCTAAACTTGGAATGCTGAAGGTAGTCAAGGAATCGTCGACCTGAGAATGAAGTTTGTCGAGCTCAGCTCAGAGAATGTTTATCTGTGATCGTCGAGCTGAGCATGACTATCGTCGATCGGAGTTCGACGAACGTCGAACTCATTTTACTTGGTCTCTAGAAAATCTCTAAGTCTTTGAGTCTCTGGCAGTCTGATGATGGCTGATCCATGTGATGTTGCTACTGAGGACTTGGCCTAGACTCTAGGACACAACCATGACCCTGGCTATACATTGTGGGCCATATGATCCTAAGTTAGTGAACCTAGCCCAAATCAAAGTAGGGATCCAACAATCTCCCCCTATTTGGGTGAGGTCACTAATTACAGACTCAAATCAAAATTGAAAATAAACAAAGCAAAAAAATCATATATCTGGCAGAGATCAATAACACATGCAGCAAGATATATATATATATACATAAGCTTTGTTCAGAATATAGAGCAGTTATAGATAATTATAGGAAATGAAAAAGTTCAAAATTTACTTCTTCTATTTCTTTTCCTTTGGTATTTATCCCTTGCTCTTCTCTCCAGGCTTTGTAAACACAATCTCTCTGTTTGGATCTGAAGCTTGCACTTTTGTCATGGTCATATCAGCAGCCCCTATAATCTTCAAAGAAGTGGCTCTGGGCACAACTGCTTCTGGGTGCAACTTCATGTAGTCATCCACATTGAAAATCTTGTTAGCGTTTCCATACCTCTTAAGATCTTCTTTCCTATACTTTGACATTGTTGAATATTCAGAAGGATCCTTTCCTTCAGCTTTGGCTTTGTTAATCATAGAAAGGCCTACTAGTTGCTGGAACCTCGCCATTCTAGCAGTAGTAGCTGTTTCTGGATCTTCGAAAGGAACGAGAGGAGAAGATTGATAATACGGTTTGCAGTCAATTTTATTAGGGTATTTTCAGGGTTTTAAAGCAAATCATGTCTTGTAAAGTGCTTATTTTGATTCCCCTTTATATATATTTTTGTCGCTAATGCGTTTTTCTGGTTTTTGCAGGTTTTCACGGCTTTCAGCTGAATTTTGCAGTGACACGCCCCAAGGTCACGCCCTACCCGGGCGTGTACCTAGGGCGTGTAACCCAGAGGAATGAAGAAATTGGTCCGAAATTGCATTACGTGGAAACTTATTGTACACGCCCTCTGTCATGCCCGTGTCACATCCGACACGGGCGTGTTCTAGAGGCGTGTCCCTAGGTTTCGAGGAATCTCCGTGCTGCGCTCATTTTTCCCGCTCCACCGTCGCACCGAACGTGTCACGCCCCCGGGTCACGCCCGAACCGGGTGTGACATATAGGCGTGTACTTCAACAACCACGCCCGTCAACTCCAGCAATTAATTTCAGCACGAAAAAGTCGCACCGACCGTGTCATGCCACAGGTACACGCCCGACCAGGGCGTGTCAGGGGGCGTGACCCATCCCGAAAAAAAACTATAAATTGAGCCCTTCCCCAGGGGTTCAGGATCACTTTGGCTGAGAGGGAGAGGTTCTGCCCCTTTCTTTAATGTTCCTTTTTATGCTCTTTCTCTCTCGCTTTGTATTTTTCTTAATCCTAGTTTAGTTAAGCTTTTGTAATAGCTTTTGTTAATGCTTTAGTTGCTAATGATATGGCCAGAATAGGATTTTCAATTCCATGCACTTGTAATCTCGTTCATTTTCATGGTGTATGCTCTCTTTAATTTTAATAAAAGTGCTCTTGTTTCCTTCTCTTTACTACTTTGTGTCTTTATGCTTTACTACTCATTCCCCCTCTTCCACCTCACCATGATTAACTAATCCTCCATGTACTTGATCTTGATGATCCGAGGTTCGAGTGATTAAGTTATGATGCTTTGAATTTTACCTTTTCTTTTTAGGGTTTAGCCTTGAATTACTCTTGATTTATCACGGGTTGGAGGTATATCATCAATATATACTCTCCACCTTTGCTTTCATTCTGGGCTAGCCGAGAGGCCGAAAGTTTGAATTGAGCACTCAAGAGTAAAGGTAGTTGTTCGCACCCCTCGAGAGAGGTAGACGTTCAAATCTCCCGGATTGGAGTAAAATCCAATAGAGGGGTTCGCAGCATAAAGCGGGTTTTAGGCCTCCGATTCGGACGAAAGTTTGGTCAGACCTTCCTAAACTCAGATGGGCATGACTTCGAGAGAAGCATGTTCTTGCTTTTAGAACCTCCGCGGTCAAGGTTTCTTGCCTTATTAATTTAAAAAGTTTATTATTGCATCTTTTGATCAACTTAAGCCGAGGTGATTCTCGATCGAGTACTATCGCTTAATTATCATTTAGCTTTTCTCAAATTTGCAAGTAAAACATTCTCACTTCTCTAATTTAGTAAGCAACCCCAAAACAACTTTTAATTGATAAGATAATAGTAACTCCTTGAAGTAGAAGTACTTAATTTGCCCTGGGTAATACGACCTTGATATTGAACTTAATATCCTATACTATATGCGACAAGGTATACTTGCTTTTATCGAATATAGAATCGGAGAACATCTCACAACTACACTTCCACCTTCTCCTCCCTTAACTTTGTCTTCTCCACGCATTTCCCCTACTCCGCTTAATTAAATTTTATATCAAGTTTTTGGCGCCGTTGCCGGGGACAAATGTTTTGATATTCTGAAAAAAGGATAGCTATTAATTTTATCATTTTCTTTTTTCTTTTTCTCGCTCTCGTATCGGTTTTATCGCTCCCCCACCTTTCTCTCTTTTTAAGTGTATGACCCGAGAAAGCTCTTTGATTATTCCTTTTGATCCTGAGATACAGCGCAACGCTTTGCGTCGCCTCCGTTCTCGTGACCAGGAATTGCAATTAGGCATCTAAGAGTCGATCGGGGACACTGCCACAGAAACGATGGATCCTAATCCGCCTAACCCTAATGAGGCCCAACAAAGGACTATGTCCTATTATGCGAGGCCGAACCTGGAGGGTACACAATCAAGTATTGTTCGCCCCACAGTGGCGAACAATAACTTTGAGATCAAGTCCAGCATCTCCAAATGGTGCAGCAGTCGGTAACCTTTGATGGTCTCCCGGAGGAGGATCCAAATTGTCACATTGCAAATTTTCTCAAAATCTGTGATACTTTTAAAATCAATGGAGTCTCAGATGACACCATTCGATTACGTCTCTTCCCTTTCTCTTTGCGGTCAAAGGACAAGCAGTGGCTGAGCTCTCTTCCTAGAGGATCCATCACCACGTGGGCCGAGATGGCAGGGAAATTTCTTACCAAGTATTTCCCGCCTACGAAGACCGCCAAATTACGCACGGATATTGCATCCTTCATGCAAATAGACTCGGAGACTCTCTACGATACATGGGAGTGCTTCAAGGAGCTATTGCGAAGGTGCCCACACCACGCGCTTCCAATTTGGCAACAAGTGCAAATATTTTATAACGACTTAAATTCCTTAACAAGGCAAATGATCGACGTGGCCGCTGGGGGAATGCTAAATAACAAAACCCCAGAGGCCGCTCAAGAACTTTTGAGGAAATGGCTATGAATTCGTATCAATGGAATGCGCCCCGCGTGCGTGCTAACAAACCTGCGGGAGTCTTTGAAATTGACGCTACTTCGAATCTTGCCCTCCAAGTTGAGCGGTTAACAAAGCAGGTGGCGGAGATGACTGCTTCCTCCGCCACTCCTCCTTGGTTTAATAATTATAATAACTCTACTTTTACAGAAGAGCATGTTGACTCCATGGGAAATGCTCCTCAGCCCTCCTATAACCCGAACAGCACACCGTACAATAACACTTACAATGCGGGTTATAGGAGCCATCCGAATTTCTCATGGAGCAACCAAGGAAATGCTCAACGCCCCCATAACCACCCTTATAATCATAGCCAAACATTTAATCTAGCTCCCACCTTAAATTTAAATCCACCTGGTTTCCAACCGCAACAGGCAAAGCCTTCTTCACTTGAAGTGGTCTTTGCCAAATACGTTGCTACAAATGAAACAAATATCAGGAATATTGCCGGGTTCATCAAAAAATTGGAAAACGAAGTGGGACAGCTAGCCAAGATAATCTCTGATCGGCATCAAGGAGCTTTGCTAGGAAATACCGAAGAAAATCCAAGAGAAAGTGCAAACTCCATTACCCTCCGCAGTGGAAAATAAGTTGCTATACCAAGCGAACCTTTGGTACCTCTCCATTCTCCTCTCTCTCATCCTGTTATTTTAGATTCAAATTTGCCTACTACGCCTACACCACACGTGTCTAATTCAAAATTACCATATTCGTCTAAACTTAAAAATGAACGCGCTGAAGAAAGTTACAAAAAATTTTTAGAAATTCTAAAAAAAATTGATATAAACGTGCCGTTCTGCGAGGCTCTCTCTCAAATGCCGAAATATGCGAAATATCTCAAGGAGCTCCTATCAAGTAAGAAAAAGCTCGAGGGTATTCCGCATATTTCCTTAAATGCATAATGCTCCGCAGTTGTGCTCAACAAATTACCCCGAAAAGTGAATGACCAGGGAAGGTTCTCCATCCCGTGCCTATTTGTTAATTCGTTAGTCAAACATGCATTGGCGGACTTGGGAGCAAGCATAAATCTCATGCCCTTCTTGCTTTTTAAAAAATTAGGTCTAGGATCTCCGAACCCCACTCGTATGAGCATACAGCTAGTCGATCGTTCTGTGAAATATCTGATAGGGATCTTGGATATAGTAACAACTCAATAAGTTCTTTTCATTTTCGTTGCCTTGCTTAATCTATTTAAAGAATCTCGTCATAATTTTGGATGATTTATTTTCGTTAAGTAAAGTTTATAAAAGTTAAACCATACCAAAATAATTGTTTTAGATTTACATTTTACATTCTCCCTACCTAGAATTTCGCATAGTACTTATGCAATCATGATTAAAACCTTTTGAATTAATCACTTTTTATGATTAGCTAGTTTTTATATCGTTGCTTGGGGACAAGCAAAACTTAAGCTTGGGGGAATTTGATAATACAGTTTGCAGTCAATTTTATTTGGGTATTTTCAGGGTTTTAAAGCAAATCATGTCTTGTAAAGTGCTTATCTTGATTCCCCTTTGTATATATTTTTGTCGCTAATGCATTTTTCTGCTTTTTGCAGGTTTTCACGGCTTTCAGCTGAATTTTGCAGTGACATGCCCCAAGGTCAAGCCCTACCCGGGCGTGTACCTAGGGCGTATAACCCAGAGGAATGAAGCAATTGGTCCTAAATTGCATTACGTGGAAACTTAGTGTACACGCCCTCTATGACGCCCGTGTCACATCTGACACGGGCGTGTTCCAGAGAAGTGTCCCTAGGTTTCGAGGAATCGCCGCGCCGTGCTCGTTTTTCCCGCTCCACTGTCGCACCGAACGTGTCACGCCCCTGGGTCACGCCCGACCCGGGCGTGACATATAGGCGTGTACTTCAACAACCACGCCCGTCAACTCCAGCAATTAATTTCAGCACGAAAAAGTCGCACCGACCGTGTCACGCCCCAGGTACACGCCCTACCAGGGTGTGTCAGGGGGCATGACCCATCCCGAAAAAAAGCTATAAATTGAGCCCTTACCCAAGGTTTCAGGAGCACTTTGGCTGAGAGGGAGAGGTTCTGCCCCTTTCTTTAATGTTCCTTTTTATGCTCTTTCTCTCTCGCTTTGTATTTTTCTTAATCCTAGTTTAGTTAAGCTTTTGTAATAGCTTTTGTTAATGCTTTAGTTGCTAATGTTTGGGCCAGAATAGGATTTTCAATTCTATGCACTTGTAATCTCGTTCATTTTCATGGTGTAAGCTCGCTTTAATTTTAATAAAAGTGCTCTTGTTTCCTTCTCTTTACTACTTTGTGTCTTTATGATTTACTACTCATCCCCCCTCTTCCACCTCACCATGATTAACTAATCCTCCATGCACTCGATCTTGATGATCCGAGGTTCGAGTGATTAAGTTATGATGCTTTGAATTTTACCTTTTCTTTTTAGGGTTTAGCCTTGAATTACTCTTGATTTATCACGGGTTGGAGGTATATCATCGATATATACTCTCCACCTTTGCTTTCATTCTGGGCTAGCCGAGAGGCCGAAAGTTTGAATTGAGCACTCAAGAGTAAAGGGAGTTGTTCGCACCCCTCGAGATAGGCAGACGTTCAAATCTCCCGGATTGGAGTAAAATCCAATAGAGGGGTTCGCAGCATAAAGCGGGTTTTAGGCCTCCGATTCGGACGAAAGTTCGGTCAGACCTTCCTAAACTCAGATGGGCATGACTTCGAGAGAAGCATGTTCTTGCTTTTAGAACTTCCGCGGTCAAGGTCTCTTGCCTTATTAATTTAAAAATTTTATTATTGCATCTTTTGATCAACTTAAGACGAGGTGATTCTCGATCGAGTACTATCGCTTAATTATCATTTAGCTTTTCTCAAATTTGCAAGTAAAACATTCTCACTTCTCTAATTCAGTAAGCTAACGCAAAACAACTTTTAATTGATAAGATAATAGTAACTCCTTGAATTAGAAGTACTCAATTCGCCCCGGGTAATACGACCTTGATATAGAACTTAATATCTTATACTATATGCGACAAGGTATACTTGCCTTTATCGAGTATAGAATCAGAGAACATCTCACAACTACACTTCCACCTTCTCCTCCCTTAACTTTGTCTTCTCCACGCATAACCCTTCTCCGCTTAAATAAATTTTATATCAAAGATGTTCTTTTAGCACTTTCAGCTTTCTGATCTGCAGAGAATGTTTACTGATGTGGTTGATGTTGTTGTTGTTGCTGCTTGTCTGAGGAATGATGCCTATGCTGGCTTATTTCAGAAGAAGATCTCCCATGGTGTCTCTGATATGTTTGAATGGGGGCAGATCTTTGAGAGGTTGTGCCTGAAGTACAAGCAGCTGGAGGAGGTGGATCTTTTCTAAATCTTTGGACTGAAGGAAGATAGCACCTTTTTCTTTTCTTCCTCTCCTTCTGCTGATTTTTGGATAACCACATCCAAGATGGCATCCCTTTGTATGAAGTTATCTTTTGGAGAATATAATCGGGAGTGTCATTGTTTGGATTTGGCTCTGGAGCAGGAGGAGAGGAGCTTTTCTTTTCTTGGAAACTGGCTTCCTCTTGGGCTCATCATCAGAATCATCATCCTCATCCTCATTATCATCATCAGATCTCTGAGGGTTATCATATAAATCATTTAAAGTTTTTAGAGCCTCAGCAGAAATGATAGGCTTTTCAGGTAGAGATGGAGCTTGAGCAGGAACTTCAACAGGAGCTAGAGGAGAAGCCACAGGAGAAGCTGTAGCACTAATTCTAACAGAGCTTTCAGCAGCTGCCTTTTCCTCTTCTTCAATATCAGCCAAGATCAAGTCATCCAGATCTGGTATTGGAGAGTCATCCATGACAAAACTAGGTGCAGAAGAAATTACTGGAGAAGCTGGAATGACTATGGGCTTAGGAATAACAAAACTGTCACTAAGTTGCTTTGAAACTTGAGGACTTACTGGGGAAGTATATGGTACAATAGCCAAGAATGGCTTAGTATACTTTGCTGTAGGAAATCTCAGATATGCAGTATCAAAAATTCTCAACCAATTAACTATATCTACTGTGGGATTTAAAATGAAATCACCAGCAGTAATAATGTCCTCTGGTACTGACTCTTCTAAGTCCATGTCAGTATCAATGAATTGAATTAAATCAATTAAATCTGTGTCATTATAATTTGTATCAACTACTGCTGCTGTTGTTACCTCTATCACTGATGAAGCTGGAGCTACTGCTTGAACTGTTGTTGCTGCTGGAGCTGCTGCAGCTTCTTCATCAAGCATCTCCCCCTGTCTGGTTTCAGTAGAGATAAAAGTAGCAAGAGGTGTAATGGCCTCTGCTATGAGAGATTTGAGTAGAGGAGTGATGAGAGTATTTACAGAGGATATGGTGGAGGGATCCAGAGGTGGAGTGGAAGATGGTTCCATAGAATGTTGGATGGAGACATTTGGAGGGATGGTAGATGTTGGAGATGATGGAGGGATGGCATCTAGAATGTATGAATCTGGAGGGGAGGGAGAGTTGAGGGGGGGAAGTCAGAAGATCAAAAGTTGGAATGGAGGATAGATGAGGTGGAAGAGGAGATGAAGGTGGTGTTGGAGCTGGTACATCATGGGGGGATAGTGGTGATTGAGGTGGAGTAGGAAGATGAGATTCCTGAATAGGAGATGAGGGATGTTGGTAACATCTAGGGGTGGAGAGGTGGCACAAGATGTAGCTGTAATAGAAATATGAACAGAGGGTGTTGGTTGTTGATGTGGTGGAAGTTGTGTTGCTGGAAGGGATGGAGGTGTGGGGATGATCTCTTCAGTAGGGTCAGGAGTGGCTATTACAACACTAGTGCTTTCAGAGGCTGGGGTGGAAGAGGTTGAAGCCTTGGATGGCTTAGTTATGGTCCTCTCCTACCTGCCAAACAAGGCACAGGTGAGCCTTTTGCTGGCATTTATGAATATGGTGTGTGAGACCAGGGATTCAGCAGCCTTCTCCTTCAGGAAGATCCCCAGGATCCTTCCAAAGCAAACTTCTTTCTTATTCCACTTTTTCTTAATAAGATCAAAAATGATCTGTGCCCAATCCACTTTCTTCATATTGACCACTACACACATGACCAGGAATTGATGCCTGGTGATGTAGTCATGTGCAGTGTGCTTGCCCAGCAAGACTTTTCCCACTATATCTGCCAGAAATTTGTATTCTGCATATAAATGTTTCTTCAACAACTTATTGGGTTATCTCCAGCATAACCCATTAAACTCAACATCATATCAAAATCTTCAGAATCAATTTCCAAATCATCTTCTCCTTTACTCAGATCAAAAATTTCAGTTAAAACTGCGGGAGTCCAAGAAACAGCATTACCCGCGATTGTTCCTGTCATAGAGTTGTCCTCTAATGTAGATGAAGTAGAAACCCATTCCCTAATTTCTGTTCCAGCCAACTTTATTCTTGTTGTCATCAGGTTTTTCAAATTCTATTCTTCCAATAGAGTTAGAATGTTCAGAAAAATTGGATCCGAGTGTTGAAAGGAGTCGAAGTCGACATCAAATCCTGTGTCAAACTTCATAGCGGCTAGGGCTCCTTCTTGAATCGCCATGAAATCACCTGCAAAAGAGAGAAGAATGGCGATCAAGTGCAAAGGGAACAGAAAGAGCTGGACGGAGGTCGAAGAAAACCTAGTTATAAGATTTTCTGGAATATGAATCGACAAACTCCATTCCACGAAAAATAAGAAATTCTTCGACCTGAGATCGACGAAATAATTGATAGTGAAATAATTCGTCGAGCTCATCTAGAAGAGTTGAAGACATTTCATCGAGCTCCATTCGATGAAAGTTTTTTGAAGTGGATTCGTCGGTCTCCATTCGACGAAAACAACTTCACTCACAGAGAGTTCGTCGACCTTCGTTCGACGAATATCTCCCGAACTTTCCCTAGTTCGTCGAGCTCTGTTCGACGAACTCTGGATAATTCGTCGAGTACAGACAAAAACTAAATTAAGTCTTCTCCATTGATCATTCTAATCTGATTTATATAGAATAAGTGATTTCTTTCATCCAGAGGTTTGGTGAATATATCAGCTCTTTGTAAATCAGTGTAGATATAAACAGGATTCATTTTGTTTTTGTCTACACACTCTCTATTGAAATGATGCCTAATGTATATATGCTTAGTCCTACTGTGATGGACTGGATTTTGTGATATTGTTATAGCACTTGTGTTATCACAAAAGAGAGTTGAATTATTTAAGTTGAGACCATAGTCTAGTAATTGATTTTGAATCCACAGCATCTGGGAACAACAGCTGCCAGCTGCAATATACTCAGCCTCAGTAGTTGAGGTAGACACAGATGACTGTTTCGTACAAAATCAGGATACCAACCTCATACTAAGGACCTGACAAGTCCCTGAGGTTCTTTTCATATCAACCCTGCATCCAGTAAAGTCAGCATCTGAAAATTCAGTTAAATCAAATTCTGACTCAGTTGTGTTGGAACCGGAACACGGCTTCCTATGGAGCTCGCCGTTGGGGAAGGGGGTGGTCTCGCGCCTACTTTGTCCCTGTAAGAAAAACGATGAAGGCAAGGAGAAACATACCCAAGGGCTCGGCAGGGAGGTCCCACCGCAAACCCGGAAGATCTCAGAGCGCTTCCCCTCCTTAGCCTGAAGCTGAGCTAAGGTACCCTCAGAAAGCACTTAAAGATTTTGGGGAGAAGAGCACACGAAGAACCTGCTTTCTGGGGTACCCCTTGGGTCCTATTTATAGTTTTTAAAATCCGGACTGCCAATAACCAAAACAGCTGACCTGAAATTACCAGAAAACCCCCGGCTGGGTCTGCCAACAGCCAAACTCCGCTGTTCTGAAGGGCTATGGGCAGACCAGTAGGGGTAAAACATTAAAAGGCACCTCTGACATCCGGGCGAGCTGGGAGCTCTGGCCACCTCGGCGTGCTCTGCTCGCACGCTGCTGCTGAACTCCACTACGAGGGCGCGAGTTGCAGCCCGCTCGGCGAATGCCGAGCTCGGGGTCGCCGATCGACGATCTCTGGCCGACGGATGCCGAGCTCAGCCTCGCCCCTGCCGCTGCCGAGCTCGCCTGCTTCTCCCAGCCTGATCTGCTCGCCCCCTGGTGACCTTGCTCGCCGGACACGGGGTTGTACACAATCCCCGCTCTTTTCGAGCTTGTCAAGAAGCTCGGAAAGAAACATCCAACCCGAAGTGTGCGGCGAGCTCGCCCTTGGGGAAGGGGGTGGTCTCGCGCCTACTTTGTCCCTGCAAGAAAAACGATGAAAGCAAGGAGAAACAGACCCAAGGGCTCGGCAGGGAGGTCCCACCGCAAACCCGGAAGATCTCAGAGCGCTTCCCCTCCTTAGCCTGAAGCCGAGCTAAGGTACCCTCAGAAAGCACTTAAAGATTTTGGGGAGAAGAGCACAGGAAGAACCTGCTTTCTGGGGTACCCCTTGGGTGCTATTTATAGTTTTTGAAATCCGGACTGCCAATAACCAAAACAGCTGACCTGAAATTACCAGAAAACCCCCGGCTGGGTCTGCCAATAGCCAAACTCCGCTGTTCTGAAGGGCTATGGGCAGACCAGCAGGGGTAAAACAGTAAAAGGCACCTCTGACATCCGGGCGAGCTGGGAGCTCTGGCCACCTCGGCGTGCTCTGCTCGCACGCTGCTGCCGAACTCCACTGCGAGGGTGCGAGTTGCAGCCCGCTCGGCGAATGCCGAGCTCGGGGTCGCCGATCGACGATCTCTGGCCGACGGATGCCGAGCTCAGCCTTGCCCCTGCCGCTGCCGAGCTCGCCTGCTGCTCCCAGCCTGATCTGCTCGCCCCCTAGTGACCTTGCTCGACGGACACGGGGTTGTACACAATCCCCGCTCTTTTCGAGCTTGTCAAGAAGATCGGAAAGAAACATCCAACCCGAAGTGTGCGGCGAGCTCTGGTTGGCGAGTTGGAGGGAATCTTCTGGTGGGGGCCACCTGCGGCTATATATATGCACCTGCTCTGCTGCCTGGCTCTTGCCATTCCCCCTGCAGCCTTGCCAAGATGCCCCTTCCCAAGGAGATTCAAGAGCGCATAGACCGAGCTCGCTAGACTTCTGCGGCTCGCGTTGCAGCGCTTACGGCAGTCCCCGCGAAAGTTCCCCAAATTGATTCTGCCGAGCCGAGCTCCAAGAGGACAAAGCCATTCCCCGAGGAGGCCGAGCCCATCTTCCACGACCTGAGGGCCACCCTGGCTCGCGAGACCTGCTCTTCTACTCGAACTATTCCAGAGAATGACAGGGAGGTCGTTGTAGTTGGCGATGATCAGGACGGCCAACCAGATGGCGAGGGCACCGCCCCGCGGGTCTCCATGCCACAAGGTGAGGCCGTGCTCGCCACTTCGCGATTCTCGGCACCGGACAGCAATCCCCGGGATCCGCCGCTCCTCTTCGGGATCCTGCCTGTGAGCTCGCAGAGGCCGACTTCGCCATCGGGCTCCCCTCCTCGGCAAACTGACGCGGCCGCCGGGAAAGGTCTGGGGTCCATTCCCACCCCGGCTTTCGAGCTCATCTCGCCGGGGGCTCGCGGCCCAGGTTGCGGGAAGGACCTGAGGTTCGTCCCTCCCCGCATCTCCTTTGAACCGCCGAGCTCTTCAGGCCAGCCTCGCTCACCCCTATTCTTCGCCAGCTTTCGCTCTGCTGACATTTGCCTTTACAGCTCTTCCCAGTCAATCGGCTGCCGCGGAGTTTTCGCGGGCATCCCACCACTCTCCCCTCCCGTCTCCGAGCTCGCTGGACTCTTACCTGGGTCCGGAGGTGGATCAAGGCGAACTGACGAGGAGGGAGGTCAAGCTCCTCAAGAAGCTGGTGTACCGACTGCGCGAGGTGCAGGGGGTCAACGAGACGCTTCAGCGCGACTACGCGCGTCTTGCTGAGGAGGTGCGCCTCGGCCGAGCTGGCGAGTTGATGTCTCCCTCCCGACTCCTGGATGAGATAGACGACGGTCTCTTGGTTGCGCAAAGGAATTCCGTGAGGATCCGCGAGTTACTCCGCGCGCGGCAGCTTGGGGGGCGGGGGTCGCGAGGCCGGGGTAGGTAAGTGTGCGGGCTCCCCTGCCGAGCCGACCGGCGCTCGCATCCTGATTCCCTCCCTGCTTGCGCGCCCTGTTTTCTGTTCTGAACTTTCCCCTTCTGTGATGAATAACTCTTAGAACATTCTTAATTATGTTGCTTAAATAAAAAGCCGTAATGTTTGACTTAGCCTTAGTTGGGATGCGTCAGAAGTCGGCGAGCTGGGGTGGCGAGCTGGGGGCGAGCTGGGGCGGCGAGCTGCGCCGATGTGACAGCCTGCCTCAGATTCCTTTTCCTATAAATAGCCCCCCCCCCCCCCCCTCACCTACCCCCATACTGCCTTTATTGCTTTGCTTTCCCTTCCTTGCTTTTTCCTTTCTCTGCTCGCGCTGCGCTTCTTCTCTGCGATCATGGGCAAGACCAACCCGGACGCCGATGGCCGCTCCAAATACGCGCAACACTTTGCAGATTACTGCTTCTTCGACGGCCACACCAGCGAGGAGGAGCTCGCAGAATTCATAGCCATGTATGTGCCATCGGGCTTTGAGGCACGCAGGCCGGGGCCGGGTGAGGCCATTAACACATTTTACGAGAACGAGCTCGCCTTCCCCATCTCGCACTTCGAGGTGGGGCTGCGACTTCCCTTGTGGCCGGAGATCCGGCAGATCCTGAAATACTACGGGGCCGTCCCCGCGCAGCTGAACTCAAACGCCATCGCCATGATGGTGGCGTTCGCGAGCTACCTCCGGCGGGAGAGGATCGAGTTCAACCTGACGGTGTTCAGGAAACTCTTCTCCTATAAGGCGACGACGGACGGGGTCGCCTACTTCGGTGGCTCCTTGATCAAAGTTCGCGAGATCGCGAACAAGCACCATACCTGGATGACCAAGATCGCCTTCATCAAGGGCGATCTCGACAACATCCCCTACTCGCCGCAACAAAAAGGCGAGGAGGTGTACCGCCCGCCGGCCGTGTCCGGCAACGACGCCGAGCTCCACAAATTCTTCCTCCACAAAGATTTCGAGGTCGCCTTCCTGCGGAGGGGCCTCGACGCGCTCCCCCGGTTCTGCCCGGCGAAGGTATGCTCTCCTCATCTTGCCGAGCTCGCCTACTCGCCGAGCTCGGCACATCATCATATCTGGAATCCCTAACCTTTCCAAGTGTTTTTCTGTAGGGGAGCGAATAATCCCCGCGAACCCGCCGTTTGCGGACCCGGGGCTTTATACCGACCCTCTTGCCCGCGAGAGGGCGGCGGCGGCGGCGTGCCGAGATGAGGCGGCCCTCTCGCAGCCCTCTTCCGGCAAGAGGCGATCTGAGGACGCGGGGTCGAACCCGCCATCCGGCCCCCGTCAGATGAAAAAGATGCGGAGAGCACTGTTGGCTCCGCGGGGGCAACAACAACAACAACATCAGTCCAGCCCCAAGTACATCAGCTCGTCGGAGACTCCTCCCGACGCGTCACCGGAGAGCCCGCTGAAGGAGACGACCAGCAAGGGCCGAAAGGGTGGCAAGGGCCCTTCTTCCTCGGCTGCGATCTCCCCTCCTCCTTCGGCGAAGAGGGCTGCCCGCGAGCGCGCGCCGCCGAAGCAGCACCCCCTCTTCAACTTCGGCGCGCGCTGGAAGGATTCCGCGGGCGAGCCCATGCTGTAGTGGGACGAGCTCGCTCATCGAGTCTCCGTCTCCACTCTGCACCCGTCCTGGCACGACCGCGAGCCCGCCACCGGTCACGCCTACGCCCTCGGCTTCGGCCTTTATGGCCGGGAGGATGTCGAGGCCTACAAGAGGACGACCCTCCGGCAGCTCGGCCATGAGGGTCTACAGTCCCACCTACGGACTCTGGAGCTGCACCACATGCTGGCGCGCCGCAGCTTCGCCCTCAGCCACCAGCTCGAAAAGGCCGAGCAGGCTCGCGACCTCGCCAAGGAGCAGGTTGCCGATCAGGCGAGGCGGCTCGGCATCGCGGATAGTCTTCTCGCCCAGACTGCTGGCGGGTTGGTAAGTGTTACGCACCGTTTTCTTTTACCTAGAAAGCTTTGTGCTGTAGCTAAATGGGCTTTTTTCCAGGATGCCAAGGCGGCGGGCGAGCTCCTGGCTCGCAACAATGAGCTGGGGGAGGAGGTCAGCCGGCTGCGCGCGCAACTGGCCGCGAATGCCGACGCTGCTGGGGAGCTCCAGGCTCGCAACGCCGAGCAAGGGGAGGAGATCGGCCGACTGCGCGCACGCCTTGGCGAGCTGGAGGGTGCGAACGCGAAGCTGAAGGGGGAGAACCAGCACCTTCTCGGCGAGGTGCGTCGCCAGGCGGAGATCTTCTTCCCGTCGCACGACATCGATCCCACACTCCCCTACAAGAGCCCGCGCATCTTTGGCGAGGCCAACCTCGTCGAGAGACTGCGGATCAACTCAATCCAGACCGCCGAGTGCACCCTCGCGATGATGAAGGACTCTGGGGTGCTGGTCAAAGGATGCGTGGAGATCTTTGCTCGGGACCTGATGCCGAGTCTGTTTCCGGCGACGCCGCCCAGCGAGAAGGAAGATAGCCTGGACGCAATGTTCGGGAAGAGGTTCCGGGACCATTCGGGCGACGGCGAGGGCCAGTCCGGCAGAGGGGGCGAGGCCAGCTGACAGCCTTGTATTTTTTCTTTTTTCTTTCTTTCCTTTTTTGACTACTCGCCGTGGCGAGCTCCCTGTACATTTGTGAATAATCAATGAAAGTTTTTTGATCATACCGGTGCTCCTTTACTATGCTTGTTGTGTTATGAATGTATGCGAGTGCTTCCTCCCGTGACCTCGCAGGGACAGGTTCCGCGAGTAGAGTGATTATGAGAGCGCGCACGCGAGCGAGACGCGCTTGGGGTGTTCGCCGAGCCCCAAACGATTTCGCGGCGAGTTGCTCTCCGCCCTTATCATGCCACTATTACTCGCACGCGGCCTCCACCCTTCTATCCGCCTACCTTTACTCGCATGCGAGCCATCCAGGTTGTGCCCGTCGAAGAAGAAATTTCTCAAGTGTAATGGGTGAAGGGGGTGAGGTGTCCCGATCTGGCTTGCTTCCTTTGGCGAGGCCCGAGCTTGCGGCCTACTCGCCAATACCGAGCCGGGATTGGCGAGCCCGAACTCGCCCTGTAATGACTCTTCCCGTTTGCTCCCTGCCATGGACTTTGGCCTGTACCTGACGACTTCAAGGCTGACACCATCGAGTGACCTCCGGCCCTGCCAGCTAGATGGGAGCCTGACAGCGGGATCTGCTCGAGGCCAAGGACGACGCCGAGTGACTTACAGCCCTGCCAGCTAGGTGAGAGCCTGAAAGCGGGATCTGCTCGAGGCCAAGGATGACACCGAGTGACTTCCAGCCCTGCCAGCTAGGTGAGAGCCTGACAGCGGGATCTGCTCGGGGTCCATTACTACCGCCATCGAGTGACTTCTAGCCCTGCCAGCTAGGTGAGAGCCTGACAGCGGGATCTGCTCGAGGACAAGGATGACACCGAGTGACTTCCAGCCCTGCCAGCTAGGTGAGAGCCTGACAGCAGGATCTGCTCGGGGTCCGCTACTATCACCATCGAGTGACTTCCAGCCCTGCCAGCTAGGTGAGAGCCTGACAGCGGGATCTGCTCGAGGCCAAGGATGACACCGAGTGACTTCCAGCCCTGCCAGCTAGGTGAGAGCCTGACAGCGGGATCTGCTCGGGGTCCACTACTATCACCATCGAGTGACTTCCAGCCCTGCCAGCTAGGTGAGAGCCTGACAGCGGGATCTGCTCGAGGCCAAGGATGACACCGAGTGACTTCCAGCCCTGCCAGCTAGGTGAGAGCCTGACAGCGGGATCTGCTCGGGGTCCATTACTACCGCCATCGAGTGACTTCCAGCCCTACCAGCTAGGTGAGAGCCTGACATCGAGATCTGCTCGAGGCCAAGGATGACACCGAGTGACTTCCAGCCCCGCCAGCTAGGTGAGAGCCTGACAGCGGGATCTGCTCGGGGTCCATAACACATCACATTCTATCATGCAGGCTAGTTACAACATTGTCAGAGGACTTGAAGAAATTTATTATAATCAAAGTGCTGCTTACATGTTTCAGGGGAAAAATCGTTTGAGGTCGTCACCACTCCAGGTGAGACTCAGGGTCTCGCCCTCTACATTTTGGAGTCGGTAGCCCCCTGACCCCAAGGCTACCTTTACAATGAATGGTCCCTCCCAGCTGGGATTGAGCTTCCCTACGGATGCCGACCTCCCTGCCGCATCCACTTTCTTCAGCACCAAGTCCCCTTCCACGAACTGCTTGACCCTGACATGCTTGTCAAAGTACTTGGCCATTCTTCTTTTTACCTCCTCCTGTCGGACAGCGGAAAGGTCCCTAACCTCTTCCACCATGTCAAGGGAGAGCCTCAGTTCCTCCTCATTCTCTGCTTGCCATTCCTCACGGCCCTCTTTGGCCGCCACGACTCGTGGAGTTTGGACTTCGAACTCTATGGGGAGCACTGCCTCGCACCCGTGGGAGAGTTTGAAGGGTGTATCACCCGTAGCCGTGTTGGGGGTGGTCCTTAGGGCCCAAAGAACCGCAGGGAGCTGCTCCACCCAGCTCCCCTTCAGATTCTCCACCTTCTTCTTGAGGAGGTTGACGATGATCTTGTTTGCGGCCTCCACCTGCCCGTTACTCCTGGGGTGATGGACCGAGGCGAACCTGAGATCGATCCCAAGCTGTTCGCAGAAGCTGGTGAACTCGGCACTGGCGAACTGGGGCCCGTTGTCCGTGACGATGGCCTGCGGCAGCCCATGGCGACAGATGATCTCCCCCCAAACAAAATTCCTGATCACCTGAGAGGTCACCTTGGCCAACGCCTTCACCTCCATCCACTTTGAGAAGTAGTCAATCATCTCTAGGAGGAACCTTCTCTGGCCGCTGGCTTGGGGAAACGGCCCAACCAAGTCCATTCCCCAGATTGCGAAGGGCCATGGGGCCGTGATACTACGGAGCCGCTGCGCCGGCTGCAGCTGGAGAGGGGCAAACATTTGGCACTTATGACATCTCCTCGCGAACGCTGCCGCATCTCAGCCCAGGGTGGGCCAGAAATTACCTTGCCTGATTATTCTCCCTTCCAGGGTCCGACTCCCAGAGTGACTTCCATATTCTCCGGAGTGGACTTCCTCCAAGATCCTTCGCGCTTCTTCCTAGGTTACGCAACGGGCTAGCATCCCTGAGAGGGTCTTCCTGTATAGCTGCCCGTCCTGGAGGAGGTAGTATGCTGACTTGTGCCTCAGCTTCTTCTTGTCCACCCCCTCCGGATACTCTCCTGTGGAGAGAAAAACTATCACTGGATCCATCCATGAAGCTTGCTGATCGATTTCCATGAGCTCTCCTTCTTCGATGGAGGGGCGGAACAGGTCGGTGATGGTGCCCCCCACCTGGGGACCATGCTTAGCCAATTGATCGGCTTGTTCATTCTCTTCCCTGGGTACGTGTCGGATGGTGAAAGTTTGAAAAGTGCCAATGATCCCCTTTACCTTGGCCAAGTATGATCGCAGGGCGGGCTCCCTTTCCTCGAACTCCCCGTTAATCTGAGAAGCCACTACCATGGAGTCAGTGAGGACCTCCACATCTGATATCCCCAGCTCCCTGGCCAGGCGCAGCCCTGCTATCACGGCCTCGTACTCGGCCTGGTTGTTGGAGATGGGAAAGTGCACCACCACCGTCTGCTCGATTCGGGTCCCTTGAGGGCTTTCTAGGACCACCCCTACTCCTAGGGAATGCCTCCCCAAGGCGCCATCCACCCTCACCTTCCAAGGGGTCGGGCGGGTGAGTTCTTCCTCCGCCACTTCAACCACGCAGTCGGCCAGGAAGTCGGCCATTGCCTGAGCTTTGATTGAGAGCCGCGGAATGAAGGAGACGTCAAACTCGCTCAGCTCCACCGACCACTTAGCCAACCTGCCTGAATGCTCCACCCCCTCGAAGATGTTGCGGAGGGGATGGTCGGTCACTACTCGGATTGAGTGTGCCTGGAAGTAAGGTCGCAGCCTCCGAGCCGAGATGATTAGGGCGAACGCAAGCTTCTCCAAGATCAGATACCGGAGCTCGGCCTTCCTCAAGACCCGGCTGACGTAATAAATAGGGAGCTGCCTCTTCCCTTCTTCACGAACCAAGACGGAGCTTAAGGCCTCTGCCCCGACCCCGAGATAAAGGAACAGGTCCTCCCCCTCCTTCGGCCCTTGGAGCAGCGGGGCCTGTGTCAACTGCACCTTGAGGGCCTGGAATGCCTCCTCGCATTCCTTGGTCCATTCGAACCTCTGACCTCCCCTCAGTGTTTTGAAGAAGGGGGAGCACTTCTCCCATGCCCGAGAAAGGAAGCGACTCAGCCCTGCTAGCTTCCCTGTCAACCGTTGGACCTCCTTTGTATTCCGCGGGGACCCCAGCTCCAGGATAGCCTTGACCTTGTCTGGATTCGGCTCGACCCCCGCGGGGGTGAGGAGATGCCCTAAGAACTTTCCTCGGCTGGCCCCGAAGACACACTTAAGGGGGTTCAACCGCATTTTGTATCTACGCAGGGTGGCGAAGGTTTCCTCCAGGTCCTGGAGGTGGGAGTCCACATCCCGGCTTTTGACCATGAGGTCGTCCACGTACACCTCCAAGTTCCTCCCCCTCTGCTCCTTGAAGACCCTATCCATCATTTTTTGGTAGGTGGCCCCAGCGTTCTTCAGCCCGAATGGCATCATCTTGTAGCAGTAGCAGCCGTCCCCTGTGATGAATGAGACATCCTTGATGTCTGGGGGGTGCATCCTGATATGATGGTAACCTGAAAAAGCATCCAAAAAACTCATTACAGAAAAACCGACGGCTGAGTCAACCAGCGCGTCGATCCGAGGCAAGGGGTAACAATCCTTAGGACAAGCTTTATTAAGTAAGGAAAAGTCGATACACATCCTCCATCGGCCATCCCCTTTTTTAACCATCACAACGTTGGAGACCCAGCCGGGGTACTGAATTTCGGACACGAAGCCAGCTTTGAGAAGCTTCGCCACCTCCTCCCTGATTGGTTCTGCCAGCCTGTCTGCCGTGGATCTTTTCTTCTGCTGAACGGGGCGTGTTCCCGGGTCCAGGTTGAGGCGGTGGCAAGCCACATCCGCGTCAACCCCCGGCATCTCCGCGGCGTTCCAGGCGAAGATGTCCACGTTCCTCTGGATGCACTCCAGCATCCTGCCTTGGTCCTCCGGGGTCAGCCCTCTGCTGACGCGAACCTTCTCCATCCTTCCTCCCCGGGTGAGCACCTCCAGCTCCACCACTTCCTCTGCCTCCTCCAGCCTGGGCCGCTCCCCCCATTCTTCTGCGTCCCCTTCCTACGGAACGGGGGCCTCTACCTCCATCTCTCCTCCCATGGCCCTTACTTCGGCCACCTCCTCCAGATCTCCTCCTGCCGCCTTCTCCGCGCAGTCCTCCACTCCCAGCTCTTCCCCTCCTGCTTCCTGATCGACCTCTTCCATCCTCCGTCCCATCTCCTCGGCTCCCTCCTGCCAAGAGATGGTGTTCACCGCAGTGACGTAACATTCCCGCGCCACCTTTGGGTCCCCCCTGACCCTGACCTGGACCCCCTCAGCGTTGAACTTCAAACACTGGTGGTAAGACGAGGGGACGCAGCGGAAGGCGCTGATGAGAGGCCTCCCGAAGATGGCGTTGTAGCTGCTGGGGGCGTCCACAATGACGAACTTGCAGTTTCGGGACTGCCCCCCCAAGGTGACATGGAGGCCAACTCCTCCCTCTACTTCCTTCCTTTCTCCTGAAAATCCGAACAAGGGGCCATCTGAGGCCAGCACCCTCTTTACCTCCACCTTCATCGCGTCGAACGCCTTTTTGAAGACGACGTTGATGGAGCTCCCGTTGTCCACGAGGATCCGAGAGACGGTGAAGTTCTCGATGGCCGCCTTGATGACCAGCGCATCACAGAACGGATCCTCGTGGTCTGGCAGATCACTCCTGGAGAAGGTGATCCTCTCCTCCGGTTGCGGGGTTTGGGATGTAGAGGCGACGCTCCGCCGGTATATGGTGTGGAGGCTTGCCTTGCGGGAAGCCTCGATCCCCACTCCCCCGTGGATCACTCCGATCCCTCCTCGGGTCCCCACATCCACCCGGTCCTCGCACCGATCCTCCACCGCCCGAGGAAGGACCTCCTCAATTCTTACTTCCTGCCACCCCTACTGCTGCTGCTGCTGCTCCCTATTCCCTCTCATCTCGAGAAACTCCGGACAGGTTACCGTGGCGTGCCCCTCTTCCTGGTGGAAGTCGCAATAGGGCAGCTCCACCCTGACCTCTCTTCTTCTCCTCCTCCACACTCCCCTCCTTGCTCCCAGGGCTATGGCCATGGCCTATTCTTGATCGGGGAGTCGGGGCCTCTGGCCCTACCTCCAGCCCGGGGGGTGGAACTGGTCTTGCTTCCCCTGGTAGTGGTCCCTTCCGTGGTACCCCCTCTGCGGCCCATGGCCTTGCCACTCAGGCCTCCATCCCAGCCGTCGGTCGGGCTCCTGACGCCCCCCCCTCGGCTGCTGCTGCCCTTGGAGCTGCCTCTGCTCCCTCTGCCTGGGCTCCCCCCTTCTCTCCTCCTGTGCCTTTCCTCCTCTCGACCCTTTCTCTTCCTCTGTGGACCACCTTGCCAGCTTCCTTGCAAATTCCGAGTTCGACGCCTCTCCGTCGACCTCTCTCTCCGCCCTCTCCATCAACTCTTCGTAGGAGAGGGGGGGAACTCTCTTCAGCTCTATTCGGAAGAAACCCTGTTGCAGGCCCAGGGTAAAAGCCATCATCAGACTATGGCCCGGCATCTCCTGGACTTGAGTAACTTCCTCCTGGAATCGGTCCACATAGCTCCCCAACGTCTCGTTTACCCCCTGCTTTATGTGGAACAAAGACTCGGACTCCTTCTTCCTCTTCTTCGAAGTGGTGAATCTCAGCATGAATCCTCGGCGCAGGTCCTCGAAGCAGTAGATGGAGCTGGCCGGTAACTGGTGGAACCACTCCCTTGCCTTCTCCCGGAGGGTGATGGCGAAGAGCCGACACTTGAATCCGTCCGACATCTGACGGATGGAGACCACGTCCTCGAACCATTGGACATGCTGGACCGGGTCTCCCTTCCCAGTGTAATAGGACATCTCGGGCTCCCTGAACCCATCTGGAACTGGAGCTGAAGAGAACAGCTCGCTGAAAGGGCTCCCTCCCCCCACTGGGCGAGCTGGCGAGTCTCGCGAGCACAGCTCGCCGAAGCGACCTCGGCCTGCCGAGCCGGGGAAGAGCTCGCGCCCGGGGAGCTCGCACCCTCGGCCTTCCTCGGCCACTTCCTTCCCAGCTCGCCTGCCGGGAGCGTCCTCGCCCAATGAGGGGGCGGCCGCGATCTGGTTTGCCGGAGTCGAGCACTCGGCCCGCGTGCCGAGTGCGAACTTGACCAGATTCAGCACCTCGTTTCTGAAGTCTTCGAACATTCCCACCGTTGCGAGAGGCGGGGGGCGGGGGGGGGGGGGGGGGGGCGGCGAGCTCGGCTTGTCGGATCCCTGTCCCGTCATTGAGCTCGCGGAAACTTTTCTGCGCTGACCACTTTCCACGCTCACCGCACCAAAATGTTGGAACCGGAACCCGGCTTCCTGTGGAGCTCGCCCTTGGGGAAGGGGTGGTCTCGCGCCTACTTTGTCCCTGCAAGAAAAACGACGAAAGCAAGGAGAAACAGACCCAAGGGCTCGGCAGGGAGGTCCCACCGCAAACCCGGAAGATCTCAGAGTGCTTCCCCTCCTTAGCCTGAAGCCGAGCTAAGGTACCCTCAGAAAGCACTTAAAGATTTTGGGGAGAAGTGCACAGGAAGAACCTGCTTTCTGGGGTACCCCTTGGGTCCTATTTATAGTTTTTGAAATCCGGACTGCCAATAACCAAAACAGCTGACCTGAAATTACCAGAAAACCCCCGGCTCGGTCTGCCAACAGCCAAACTCCGCTGTTCTGAAGAGCTATGGGCAGAACAGCAGGGGTAAAACAGTAAAAGGCACCTCTGACATCCGGGCGAGCTGGGAGCTCTGGTCACCTCGGCGTGCTCTGCTCCCACGCTGCTGCCGAACTCCACTGCGAGGGCGCGTGTTGCAGCCCGCTCGGCGAATGCCGAGCTCGGGGTCGCCGATCGACGATCTCTGGCCGACGGATGTCGAGCTCAGCCTCGCCCCTGCCGCTGCCGAGCTCGCCTGCTGCTTCCAGCCTGATCTGCTCGCCCCCTGGTGACCTTGCTCGCCGGACACGGGATTGTACAAGTTGGATACCATAGCCCTAGACCAGGACAACCCTTTATATATCTCAAAATCCTTTTTAAGAAAATTAGATGAGATTCTTTAAGGTTCACTTGGAACCTAGCACAAAGGCATGTGACAAACATGACATCAGGTCTGCTTGCTGTAAGATATAGTAGGGACCAAACAATGCCCCTATATAATTTCTGGTCAACAGGTTTCCCATGTGTATCAGATTCAATCACAGCATTAGTATTCATAGGTGTCTTCTTTGTTGAAGCATCAGCCATCCCAAATTTATTTATAAGCTCTTTAGCATATTTAGCTTGGGATATGAAGATGCCATCGGGCAACTGCTTCACTTGGAGACCAAAGAAGTAAGAAAGCTCACCTATGCTACTCATTTCAAATTTTAAATGCATGAGGTCAGAGAACCTCTTGCATAATTTGAAATCAGTAGACCCAAATATGATGTCATCCATATATATTTGCACTAATAATATTTGATCCTTATGATGTCTACTAAAAAGTGTTCTATCTACTATGCCTCTAATGAATTTATGCTCTATCAAAAAGCTAGCTATGGTTTCATACCAAGCTCTTGGAGCTTACTTGAGAGCATAAAGAGCTTTATGCAATTTGAAAACATGATAAGGGTGAGTTGGAGAGACAAAACCTGTAGGTTGTTCAACATAAACCTCTTCTTTAAGTACTTGATGCGTGTAAATCGGCAAGCGCACCGGTCGCACAAGTAATAAAGTTTGTGAATAAATCCCCGAGTGTCGGTCTCTTAAGGAATGCAATTAGCATAGTGCGGCAACAGTTCAGAAAATATTGTTATGAGGGTTAAACTTAGAAAAGAGTAAAAAAAAGGGCTTGAGAGATAGTTGTTTCTTGATCTACTAAACTAATTAAAGCTGTGCGGGTCGAAGTCACCGCTTCGCAAGGTGAGGTGAGTGTATCAGCCACGATGCCGGACTTCGGTTGGGCGAGTGGATGGAAATCTAATGGATGAAAGTGTTCTTATGCGGAGTGCAATCAGGTGAAACACGGGTATGAAGAGGATGTGGAGTGAGCGAGGCGCATTCACAACACATAACTCACAAGCATAAGAAAACTACAAACATCACATTAGATATAGAATAGAACATGTAGTTCATTACAATGTTATATCATTCCATACAATAGAGGAAGGGGAAGAGGAGTAAACCAATAGAGGGTGAAGATCCACCGCAGGTCGTGGACGGAATACCGAGTTGTCAATCCGCTTCCGGGCTCAGTCCGAGGAGGCTTCCGGTATCAATGAGCTGTCACCTCGAAGGCCTTTGAGTCCGTTCTCTAGGTTGTCCTCTTCTCCAACTCCTGTGGAAAGCTTGGAGTTGAGGTCGTCAATGGCCGGGAGCTTCGTCGGAGGGTTTGGAAAGCTTCGGAATCGCCAGCTACAGACTCCCGATGAACGTGGAGGTGATGGAGCAGCTGGAGAAGTAGAATGACACTTCCAGCATACTCCTCGATCGCAAAAATGACGAGTGTTAACCTAAATCGCAGAGCAGGCCCTTAAATACAGAGGCAGCAAAAGCAGAGCGCACGATCAGTGGCGCACGACCAGTGGTCGTGCGCACTGTCGGTCGATGATCGTGCACAATTTACAATTAAACCTGCAACTTGGATAGAAAAATCAGCAGATATGCGCACGATCAGTGGTGCATGACCGGTGGTCATGCACACTGAATCCACTGATCGTGCGATTGGCTAGGATAGATTTGTAGAAAGAAGGGGTAAACGCGCACGAGCAGTGACACACGACCGGTGGTCGTGCGCACTATGACCAGTGCTCGTGCGATTACCCGGGAAGAATTAGGAAAAGGAGAATGTAATGCGCACGATCAGTGGCGCACAACCAGTGGTCATGCGTAGTAAGTCCAGTAGTCGTGTGTAGTGTTCCTGTATCGTCGGGGTCTCCCAATCGGTTCCGGAGCACGCACACGATCCCTACACCAACAGAAGAGGCATATAGGCCACCAAACGTGCACACCACATTCTCAAGACACGGCTAAAGAATAACAAAAACACATAAACATCTAAAGCACACAGAAACGGGCCTAAAGTGCACTTAATCATGAAATAGACATGTAAGCAAATATAAGCAGTTATAGCTCTCAAGTGCAGTGCTAAGACGATAAAACTGGCCTAGATGAGTCCAAAAATCAGTGTAATATTTGGACTCATCACACCCCCAGACTTAACAATTTGTGCGTCCCGCGCAAATCATTACTCTGTAGACTATAAAAACAGCTAGCTGGCTTAAAAACTTCAAAATAAAGTAGGACGAGAAATCAAATACATCATGTGCATAGAAAATAGAATAGAAAAACTTTTTAATTATACTACGGAGCTTAAATTATTCGATAGAGGTAAATAAATATTTTGGCTACTTAAAATGAGAATTCTGGAGAATCATTCGGTCATTTGTACGGAGAAAGTAGACAGACCACTAAGGTGAGCATTGCTAAAGACAGGGGCTCGTGATCACCTCCAAAGAAATCCATCAATGTCGGGAACCATAAGCTTGCTCTTTCACGCTCTCTCCACGATGCTAAGTAGACTCAAATGTGAATCAGCAGGACTTGTAGGTTTGAATGGGGCTAAGGCTAAGGTGTGGTAGTAAAGTATAAACAAGGAGGCTACACGCAACCAAAGTGAGCAAACAAGAGGTTAACCCAAACAGCCACTAAGAAATGTATGTATGACACCCCCCCAGACTTGGCTTGAAAGCCGAGTATGCACACGACTTATCCTGACAAAAAACTAACACACAAATGGGGTTTGCAATTCTCCGTGTAATAATTTTAAATTTTCTTCTTTTTATTTTTTATTTTATTTTTTGTTTTTCTTTTTATTAATTTTTTTTCTTTTTCATTTTTTTCTTCTTTGTCATTCAGCAATCCCCAAACATGAATTTATCTCGACATCAGAAGAATCTCAATTATCACAACATAATAAATTTTTTAAATCGATCAAGCTCAATATTTTGGTAGCGACAAAAGGGTTGGCTTTTAGGCTTTGGTGAATATAGGTGGAGCTGAAACAAAAGGAGGGTAGACGCAAATTTGGCTTGCAAGGGTCAGCTGCTACGATTAGGTACAAAAAGGCTCAAATTAGCCAAAATGATGGCCTACCTCACGCTCACACTCGACTAACCAGGCACCAATTCTTCGAGAGTAGCTTGGGGCAAGTTCTCAGTCCCCGAAAAAGATGATCCTTCCCCCCGACTCGAGCAATACGAGTCTAGTGACGTCTACACTCATCCCTATACTACCATTTGATTACTCCAGGTTCTACAATTTTAAGTAGCACAAACAAAATTTACTTTTGTAGAATAAATTTAACTCTACGAGTATGAATAAAAAGTAATCCTATACTATTTCTATGCAAATCATGAGTACTCGATTAGGAGCACTGCATGAGTTTCGAACTACTATATTCCAAAATCCTAAGTCAGCACCACTTTTTTAGAGTTTACACAATAGTAAAGCATTTGCCCTGAGCCGCGCGCATGTTTAAGTGCACACTCATGTAGGTGATTCAGTGTGTTCAATCAGTGATCATGAAATAATTAAATACAGATTAGTATGCAAGAAAGTGTGATGTGTAGTGATCACAGGCAACTCCACCCCCAGAGTAGAATATGAAAATATGACAAAAAAAGTAAAACATTGAAATAACAATAAAAGGCTAGGGGAAGAAGTACCCATGCTCAAAATTGAGCATACCGGTCGTGCGACGAGATATCCAAGTGTGGCCAAGTTGCCGCGCCTCAAAAATTCCTGCACCTGCAATTTAAATACATGCACAAAACAAAATCTGGACACACAGATATATATATATATATATATATATATATATATATATATATATATAAAGAGCTCAAAACACCGCACAGGACCAAATGGTCCAACATGGGTTGTCTCCCAGAAGCCACTTTTGTTTACCGTCTTTAAGGTGGACCAAATACTTATATTAGCAGATCATATAGTATAAATATATAAAAAAAACATTCGACACCCAGATGGGTACCCACAAAAATATAATTGTCTCATGTCCAACCCGGCTAAATAAAGTACAATTTTTTTTTTCAATTTAATAAAGCACAGAAAATAAAAACAGAAGGCGTGGTAGATTAGCTCCGTGGTGAGCTCCACTCACTCCTGCTCACTATCGTTGTCGTGAATCTCGATGGGAGACGGACGAGGAGCAGGCGTTGATGGAGCGACACGAGTAGGTGGTGGTCGAATGTTCAACCCGCCTCTCACCGCTTGCTGACAAATAAAGTCCTGCATCCAAAATTATGAAGCTTCCAGATCAGCAAGGCGCTCAGACAATTATGGGACGTCCCGCTCCTGAGCTGGGCTAAACTGGCAGCTAGATTGACCCTCATGCTTTACTGGAGGCCTCAGTTGCTGTTGACTCTGATGCAGTGGCACTCCCGCACTCCCCCTACCCATAGCGGAAGATTCACCCGGCTCTCCTTCATCTTCCTCCTCATCTCTACCCGCAGGCGCATCACCAGGCATGCTGACAAAAAACTTTCGGCTACCTTTTCTCCCAACCACGCACAACAAATGACAACTCACCAGGTTGGCCCTGGAGATCATGGACGGGGCAGTGACCTGCACCATCGGAGGTAGCTGGCTCTAAACTCCCAAACTTTTAGCGATGCGGGTAATGTAGTAAGCACCCCCGATCGCGCCCACGATGCCATAAGTGGCTTCGTGGTGGAAGAAATAGGCCAGCATGTACCCCAGATAGATGGGGTACTGCTGCTGTATATTAAACATGGAAATCAAATCCTGCCACCCTGCCATAATCTTGCTCAGGGCCTTTGCGGTGAGTGAGTGACTAAGAAAATGCTACAAAAACCTTAGAGCGGGGGGAGACTATCTTCATCGATTTGGCATGGCAGGCGACGTACTCCTCGTTCCCTCCGGTTAGAGAACGCTAAGCGGCACCTGGAGTCACACTCTCTGGAAAATCGATGCATAACTGTGGGAAGTTAATCCGCGATGCCTCCGCCTCGGTATAGATGCTGGCATGAATGGCAAGCTCCGACAATGTGACCACGAAAATGTTTCCCATCATCCGGAATGAACAAGTGGGCATATAACGATTGTCCTCCATTGTATCCCAATCGAATGTGGAAAGGAACTCCAGCGTCAGTTCCCGTTACCCAAGCTCATCACACTCAAACAACTTGCTCCAAAAATCAAAGGAGTAGAGGATGAGCACGGCCTCCGCCAACGCACCATCATCCCCAATTGAACGTAACTCGTTCCAGTCAAACAAGCCGCTGAGAGAGGAATGGCTTGTCCTTCAAGGAATTGGAGCGCTGAGTATGCCAAGCCTTCGAGAAGGTTCCCATTCTCCCCAAGATCTGAGCAGGGGTTGTCGAAGCACGGCCGGAGCATTGGTAGGCCTTTACCACTTTGCGGCATCCAGGCTCCATTACGGCACAAGGAGGAAGAGAGATCTGAGATTGCGGGAGCCTACCGGAGGGGAAAGGGCCTGATCGCCGGAGAGGAATCAGAGCGGGAGGAGCGACGAGCAACGCACACGCAGTGAACCAAGCGAGAGATTAGGGCCCATGCACAGTGGACGGCCGACTGAAATTTAAAGAAATTGGGCCGGCGCACGACCAGTGGTCGTGCGATGATAAGTAGTGCGCACGACCAGTGGTCGTGCGTAGTGAAATTTTTCACACGCCCGATTTTTCAGTCAATTTCACACTGCTGACCACGTGGTGCAACAGAGAGCTCATCACGCAGCTGGGCTACCACACCCTTTCGACAGATAAATTTAACAACAATCCTAAATTAGAGACAAAAAATACACACATATATTTAAAACAAAAGAAACATTACCCGAGATAACTGTTGTGTTTATCGTCTCCCAACAGGACTTATTCAAAATCTGAGCAATTCCTAACTGATTGGTGTATGAAACTTGAAATGCTCATGCAGCGGTTCATGTCTTCGTTTCGGTAGTGGGTATCGGAACGGAGACAGAACAGAAGCCCCAATACCTGTATACACATACCTGTCGTGTGTGTCAGGCATGGGTGGAAAGTAACTTGGGAAGCTCGTCGGCTCCAACTTCACCTGCATCTGGTCACTATAAGTCCTAGGCCGCATTACAGGCCCTTGCACTGATTGGACCGGTTCCACGATGTGGTCCTGCAGGGAAGTGGACATGAGAGAGGGGTCAAGAATAAACTAGAAGAATAACATAAAGGAACCGCAATCTTGGGGATGGTCCCGGAGTCATCCCCCATCGGTGGAACTGTGGGTGCTTCCACACAGCTGTCTAGGCTGATGCAAGAATGTTCAAGAGCTACATCTGCCTCGTCCATGCATCAATCATCCTCACATGGGGTGGAGGTCGCAACTATAATATCCCATTTACAACTAGACACCTAAGAGTGGTTTTGGCCATGATTAGGTCATGACAAAACCCAAGGAAGCTAAAAATGGCCAAATGTTAGAAGGCCAAGGTGAGGATCACCTTAGTCTACCTATGGCACAACCTCAACACAAAACCTAGGGTTTGACCTTAGGGCTTCCGCATGACTCCATGACTCCACCACAACATCAATAACCTATCAGAGGGTCCACTAGAGACTTAAGGATCCATTGGAGTCAACCCAAAGTGACCAATTTGACCTAGGACCATCATAGGCCTAAATTGGGCAAGGTGCCCTAACAAAGGGCTGTTGGCCACTAAGTTTCCCAACCAACCTTGCCCAGGCCTTCCTAGACCTAAAGTGAGTTCAATGGGTCACTAAGGACACATTGGGGTCAGCCCTAGATGCCAAGTTGACCCAAGTCAACTCAAGCCCCTAATCTGGTCAAAGTACCGTTACTAAGGGTAGGTGACCTCCAAAGTGCAAGGCAAACCTACCCAACCCTACATAGACCTTAGGAGAAGCCATGGGGTCACCAAGGACCCCATGTCGTCAACCCAAATGGTCATGTTGACCCAAGTCAACTCTAGCACTAAAGTGGTCAAAGTGCCCTTACCAAGGGACAAGTGACCTTAAAGATGTAAAGTAATGCCCTATCCAACCCTACGTAGACCTTAGGGAAATCAATGGGTCACCAGGGACTCTTTAGTGGCAACCAAAAAGGTCAAAAAGACCAAGGTCAACCCAAGCCTACCTTGGGTCAACCTAGCCCAAATAGGCTAGCCCAAGTTCAAGCCTCCTCATGTGGCTTCTTTAGGAGAATGATGTGTATGGATGGGCTGCCAATAGACCTCCAGATTGACCAAGTCAAATTCGTGACTAGGAGAGAGAGTGAGCTTCATTTCCATGGTTATGGAGGAGAGAGAAAAATGAAAGAAGGGGGAAGGAAGGGGATCGACCAAGGGAAGGCCAAAGACCACCTTTAATGGATGAATTCAACTCCCCTAGGGAAGGGGAGACGTTTCTAGCCACTTCCCTGGCCACCAAGGGCCTGGTTTAGCACCCTCTACCATGGCCGAATGTTGCCATTAATGGCCTTAATGGCCATTGATGATCCAGCCTCTCCCCTCCCCATCTGAGGCTTTAAACACCTTCAGTGAGACGAGAGGAGGATTTCCCAATCCTTACCTGAAGAAACCGAGCCTCCCCACTGTGTAGTTGCAGAAACCGAGCGGCGCCGCCTTCAAAGATGGCTTTCCGGAGATCTTCCCGACTTCAGGCCGCCGGCAAGGTCCTCCTCCACTCCTTCTTTCATGGGTATATCTTAGGAATCTTTAGGGCCAAGGTTCGGGCTCAATTGAGCCCGATCCAAAGGGAAATTTTCCTGGTTTTTCCGCAAAAATGCAACCATCGGGATCGCCGGAATAGGGCTCTCCGGTGGCTGTGACGCCGCCTGGCGACAGCCACCACCTCAACGGAGGTGATGGTGGCGGTGGCCGGCCGGGGAGGCGGCTGGATGCCCGGCGGCAGCCGCTTGAAACTGGCCCAGGAAGAATAAATCCTAGTCGTCGACTCAAGGTAGAAGATGAACGGATCCCGTCCACCTTGCGCCAAGATTCGTGCCATATTAGATTTTAAACTATTGTATATATATTTCTGATTATTTAATTATGTCACAGATTTTGTATTTATTGGTTTTAATTTTTAAAAATCCTTAGATGCTAGGAAAAAAAAGTGGTCAACAAAGAAAATGAATCCCTTGATGTCTAGTGTAATCTAAAATTGATTTCACTCAATTTGGAGTCTTGGATAGACCACAACACTAATTTTGGTGGGGCCTATACCTAGGGCTATCATGAGATTCATATGTATGCCCACCATTCATCCCTTGCCCAAATGACCTGAAATTTGTCAGGGAGTCTACCCTAGCTATACCTAAGTCCTGTCAAAAATCTAGAATTTTTGGAAAATATGTTTCTATAGTTTTTAGAAAAACTTAATAATCCATGAATAAATTAATTAGGTGTCCTAAACATCTCTAAACTCCCCCAAATTTGGTTGGGTAGTCTTAGAGGGTATGTTAGTGCTCTGGTAAAAGTTTCATCTCATTTGAAGATGTTTTGATTAGGTATTGATCCAACCCTAGGTTGACCCCTTTTACGGTTAACTAGGTCATGCACCCCCTTTGGGTTTTGAGTGGTCAAATAACCTCAACAGAGGCTGATATTTTGGCCATTTACACTCTATAGTATGACTCACCCTCCAAATGAATTTGGCATGGTTAAGAGTAGGGTAGCCCTAGAACCGTAGCGTAGGTCCCTTAATGGGGATTTTTGGGTTTGAAGATCATAATGTCAAATGACCTTGGATTGATTGCAAAATTGGTGGAGAGGACCATAGGCTTAGTATGGTCCTCTGGTTTAAGTTGCAGGTAATTTGGAAGCCTTAAACTCCCTCAAAACCCTAACCCTAGCTTAGGGCACAAACCTTGTGGTGAAGGCAAATGTCACTAAAACTCTTTGAAAAGTGATGAGATTTGGGTTGAGTAGTTTTTAAAGCTAGTAAAAGCTCTGGAGATTTTATCATGAATTTAGGATTAATATTTTGGATACTTCATTAACAATTTAATAATTTGTATTATTCACTTAGGAATTTATTGTGAAGTAACTACTAACTGGAAATTGATGAAATTTAGCCACAGGACTTTTTATCATGTTTTAAAGCTCTGTGAATGTTCATAGAATTTTTGGATGAATATTTTTAAGGGTTGTTTCATTATGTATGCTTTCCCATGAAAATTTAATTTAATTTATTTTGGACTCTAGCAAGCCTGTAAAATTCTAATTTTTGTACAATGATCTTTTCTGAACCATATTAAGATTCTGTAATTTTTACATAATTTTCTGATGAGTAATTTTGGTACTTCCATCTTTACATATGATTAAGGAAATTATTTTTTATAAATTAATTAGAGGTTAAATATTCTCTGAAAAATTATGGAAATTAACATATACTCATATATCTCTGTTATTTAGTGATCAAAATTTTTGGGTGGCCATTACTTGAGTACATCATATGGTTCATGTTCAAAATTGCCCATGGCCAAATATTTGGGAAAATTCAATAAATATCAAATTAATTAGAAAAATTATGAATCTCTGATTTTAGACTAAATTTGTTATGATAGACCTCTGGTATATTTTATAGGAGATTTGGAAGACAATCTGGAGTACCTCCTTTATACATCTCATATAGAATAGGGTGGTCTGCATATAGTAACTGCGGGAATTGAACTAGAGTGCGTAATGAATTTGGAGAGTTGAATCCTCAGTAGGTTGTTGGTTTGGGTAAATAAAGGAGTTCATCATTGTAAGACATGATTAGTAGAGTTTGAGGTTGACTAGTGTTAGGTGGTGTTCGGGATCTGCGAAAGATCGTCCTTCCCGTAGGGAGGAAGTGTTTAATGCACTAGGGCTAGATTCAGTAAAATTAATTAAGGGTTGGGAAATCGGGTAGCAACCAATAATAGTAAGTTCCTTGCGAAAGGGATCTTTGGGCGTAATCCCATCGTAGTTCTTAGTGCGTTCGAGAGCCCTTCACGGGGTATACCTTGGGCAGTCATGGGCAAACGTAAACTGTAGGAGTGATAAAATCTTAAAGAACAACTAGAATAATTAGGCGTTCACTTTCACATACCCCGGTGCCTCAGAAAGTTGTTTTGACTCAGTTGATATTTGTGAGGGGCTGGATGGCCCGACGAGCTTTGGCTCAGTTGATGTTTGTGACGGACGGGATGGTCTGGGGAGCTTTGGCTCGGTGCTGATACATAAAGTTGCATGTGCATAAAATAAAGGTGGTGGGTCTTCGCTATTGGAGTGTCGATGCACCGACGCCAATACGTTGACTCGGCAAGTGTGGCTAGCACTACGCCAACAGAAGGCCGTTGCGCCAGCCAGCAAGAGTACGCAGGAGCTCTGCTTTGTGCACCAGCATTGAGGCATATGATAGGTCTGACCGGTAGTGCTTTACTGGTTTAGAGGTGAAAGTCCACTTAGTGTCAACTACCTTCACCTATGGGGGGGGGGGGGGGAATAGGTGTTTTGCAGCGTTTTTGCGAAATTAAAATCGTACCTGCACAAGAAAGCAAAACAACACAGCACAGAAAGGACACAAGCAATTTATAGTGGTTCCCCGATTTGGGTACATCTACTTTCCCCCTTCGACCTATCTCCCAACCAGGGACGACTCGGTCACTTCACCAACAGGATTGAAATCCAATCCTTGCACTAATGGAAGGAACCCTTCCACACGTAGGAGTCACCACTCCCACAACACGGGTTGCACCCAACCCTTACAACTAGGAACCAACGTTCCTTTACAACAAAATAGAAATTGGAGTGTATTAGAAATACAAACTACTTATGGAGAATAAGGTGTCCCTCTTCGTTCGACGACGTGTTCTTGAAGTCAACGAAGAGTCCACAACCCTAAATCTCACTTAGAGAGAATCTCTTCCGAACCCGGCGGCGGCAAGAAGGGCGGCGGCATGGTTCTCGGGATCGGCAGCGACAACGGAGTGCTGCGGCTGTTCTTTGGAGATTCAATCTGCGTAGCAAAGCTAGCAAGATCTACCAATGGTCACACTAGGATCGATCGTCTCGATCGATTCGGAAGGGGAAGGTTTTCCCGATCAACGAATCAAGAGACAAAGGATCTCTGCTTAGAAGCGTGAGACGCTGTGCTGGGCTAAGCTTCTGTCGACGGGAGATCTGGAAGAAACCACGATCAAAGTCGGCGATCCACTGGCACGAGCGGCGACGGCGGCGGAGCAGGTTTCGCGATCTAGGTCACGTCGGCGGCTCGGCTTCGTCTTTTTCAAATCTTGTTCTCTTACTGTTCAAAAATACCGATGTATTTAAACATTAGGTCTTCAAGATGAACGTTGTGGGCCCCACCAACAAGAAACCCTAAAACCGGTTCAAAACAGCGCCTTAACATTTGATCCGGTCCAGCAGCTTCAGAAATTCGCCTAAGGCAAAATCGGCGAGAATCGAAGGTGATTCTCGTCGATTCGGCGAGAATCAGCCAGTGAATCTCGGCGAGTTTGACTTAGCGACAGAGTTGCATGTGCTGATTTAGCCGGATAGAGTCGGCGAGAATCAGCCAGTGATTCTCGACGATTCGGCGAGAATCACTTGGTTATTCTCGTCGATTAATACTTAGACGATTATTCGTCTTTCCACCCATGAGCTGCTCTTTGACCCATCCTTGCTCCTTGTCTGCTCTTGCATTATCATAGCCCTGTACTTGAAAATAAGTACACTCCAATAGAGAGAGTACACGTAGGCCAACACACTGATCTGCTCAACGAGGGATTACGTCACGCAGACCCGTGTATATTGATCTACTGCACCCTGACATTGGTGTGTACTTAGCGTGGAATAGCTGCAAGCACAACTTGAAAGATTTCATCAAATACATTGTCTATTTACCTTAGCTTGTTCAGGGGCTTCTTCAAATCAGGTACGTTGTGGATACAATACCCAACAATCTCCCCCTTTTTGAAGAAGCCTAAACCCTAGAAGCTAAGGTGAATAGAGCGTATGGGAATGAAAATCATAAACTTAAAATTGAAATGAGAGAGATATTCATTACCAATACCAAGTTCTTGAGAGCAAATTTTTTGCAAACTGTTGCATTTGACCCCTTGCTCCCCCTCAGTTCTTGCACCTGTGCGCACACTTGAGTTCCTGGTAGAGGCTCCCCCTAGATGCACGAGCCTGGAGCTTCTATAGTCTTTATTCCTCATAGTTTAGCATCCCCAATTCAGTTTTGAAAAGACTGAACTTGGCTTCGTCTAAGGGCTTTGTGAAAATATCTGCAATCTGCTTGTCCGTGGGGACATAACAGAGAGAGATGTCCTTGTTCTCCACGTGCTCCCGAATGAAGTGGTAGCGTACTTCAATATGCTTCGTTCTGCTGTGCGATACTAGATTGTTGGCAATTGCAATTGCACTGGAGGAGTCGTAGTACATTGGTACTTCCTTAAACTGAAGGTCGTAGTCGGCTAACTGGTTTCTGATCCATAGGAGTTGTACGCAACAGCTACCTGCCGAGATGTCTCAGACTCTACTGTGGAGGTGGCTACACAATTCTGCTTCTTGCTGTTCCATGAGATAAGCCTTCTTCCGAGGAATTGACACGTCCCGGAAGTGCTTTTCCTGTCATCCCTACTCCCTACAAAATCCGCATCTGAAAAACCTATTAGCTCGACATCATTGTTTCTCGGGTACCATAAGCCAAGATTGGGAGTACCTTTAAGGTATCTTAGAATTCGCTTTGCAATGACATAGTGAGATTCCTTAGTGTTCACCTGATATCTGGCATAGACACATGTCGAGAACATGATATCCGGTCTACTGGCAGTAAGGTAGAGCAGGGATCCAATAATGCTTCTGTATTTGGTTTCATCGAAAGGTTTACCTTTATCATCCTTATCCAGAGACATAGTGGATCCCATTGGAGTCCTCATAGAGGTTCCATTCTCCATACCGAATTTCTTGAGGAGTTCATTTGTGAACTTCGTGTGAGAGATGAAGATTCCATCCTCAGACTATTTCACTTGAAGTCCCAAGAAATACTTTAGCTCTCCCATACTGCTCATTTCAAACTTTCCTTGCATAAGTTTAGAAAACTTTTTGCAAAGATTGTTGTCCGTTGAGCCGAATATAATGTCATCGACATAGATTTGCACCAGCAAAATCTTGCCTTTGACTTCCCTGAGAAACAATGTCTTATCTATTTTACCTCTAGAGAACTTGTTCTCAAGAAGAAAACTAGATAAAGTCTCTTACCAAGCTCGTGGAGCTTGTTTTAAACCATATAGTGCTTTATTAAGAAAATATACATGATTGGGATAAGTAGGATTGACAAAACCTGGGGGTTGAGCGACGTATACTTCCTCTTTAAGGTCTCCGTTCAAGAATGCTAATTTCACATCCATTTGATAGACTGTGAATCGTTTGTACGAAGCATACGCCAGGAACAATCTGATTGCCTCGAGCCTAGCCACTGGTGCAAAGGTCTGGTCGAAGTCAATCCCCTCCTCCTGTCGGTAACCTTGAGCCACCAGCCTGGCCTTGTTCTTTATGATGACACCATGTTCATCCAGTTTGTTTCTGAAGATCCACTTGGTGCCAATCACATTCTGCTTCTGTGGTCTGGGAACCAGCGTCCAAACGTTGCATCGTTTGAATTGATGCAGTTCATCTTGCATGGCCAAAATCCATGCCGCATCTTTGTACGCCTCGTCGAACTTCTTTGGCTCAACCTGTGACATGAAGATAAGATGCAAAATCTCGTTAATAGTACCTCTTCGAGTTCTGACACCGTCACGAGGATCTCCGATGATCTGATCTCTAGGATGATCCCTCACGTGCCAGAGCTCTAGAAGTCTGGCATCTGGAGCTTCGACTACTTCTTGGGCTTCTCCTTCTTCTAAGAGATTTGCTCCATTTTGATCTTCAACATTCCCAGTTGACGTTGAGGTGGAAACTTTGACGTACTTAGGAGTTTCCACAATGCGGATTCATCGAGACTCAGTTGTTCAAGTCGTGCACCTGCATCTTCAAGAATACCGCTGGAAGAATTGCTGTTAAGCAAGCTTCCTTCATCAAATACAATATTGATTGATTCTTCTACCACTAGGGTTTTCTTATTGAAGACCCTATATGCCCGACCGTGGGTACTATAGCCCATGAATATGCCTTCGAAGCATTTTTCACCAAATTTAGTACGCGGGTACTTCCCATTATTCAGTACATAGCATCTGCAACCAAAGATCCTCAAGTAGGACATGGTTGGTTTCCTGCCTCTCAGTAGCTCATAAGGCGTCTTACGATGATTCTTGTTGATCAATGCTCGGTTTTGTACATGACAAGCCGTATTGACCGCCTCTGCCCAGAAGTATTCTGGGAGAGAAGCGTCTTTCAACATTGTCGTGCAAGCTTCAATAAGAGTTCTATTTCTCCTCTCCGCAACTTCATTTTGCTGAGGAGTGCGCGGGGAGGAAAACTCATGAAAGATACCTTGTTCTTCACAAAACTCTGTCATAGCACCAGATTCGAATTCTGTTCCATGGTCACTTCTGATTTTGACCACTGAGCAGTTAAATTCGTTCTGAACCTGCTTGACAAAACTAGTGAAGATGTCAAACGTATCTAACTTTCGTTTTAATAAGAACACCCATGTAAACCGAGAGTGATCATCAACTATCACTAGCATATAGGACTTGCCTCCCAAGCTATGAACTTGCATTGGACCAAACAAGTCCATATGCAGAAGATAAAGACATCGGGAAGTGTCTTTGTCTGCAATGCTCTTAAAGGTAGCCCGAGTCTGTTTGCCCATCTGGCATGCAGAACAGGGGCTATCTTTGATGCACTTGATAACGGGAGCATCCCTTACTAAGTTTTTGGAAAACAGCATACTAATTGTTTTGAAATTAATATGTGTCAATCTCTTGTGCCATTGTTCACAGATAGATGCACTGCCTGTTGCCACTAGGCATACGGGGGTAGATGAATCTAAACTAAGAAAATTTAAGCAGAAGATATTTCTGCTCCTAATGCCTGTTAATACCGTCTCAGAAGAGGCACATGAGATTATCAGGCATTTATCCTTGCAGAACTTAACGTCATAACCTTTATCACAAAACTGACTTACACTGATCAGGTTATGGTTTAACCCTTCAACATAAGCCACGTCGGTGATAGAGATTATACCGTTGGAAATCATACCATAACCTCTGGTGACTCCTCGATCTGACCCCCCAAAGATGACTTTGGGTCCATTCTCGACTGGAGTGTAATCACGCAGCAGGATTCTTGTCCCAGCCATATGCCGGGAGCATCCACTGTCCAAGTACCATATTGGAGTTTTGGTGGCCTTTGGACATTCCTGCAAAACAAAATTAATTTCCCTTAGGAACCCAATCGAACTTGGGTCCTAGATTCTTGGTTAGCATACTCCCCCTCGAGTGGTTAACCCTACGAGTGGTCGGCCTCGCATAGCTAACATAAGGAGTCTCGTTATACCTCGGATTAAACCAACAATCCACGGCAAAGTGACCGACTTTGCCACAACACCAACAATCAAATCTGTTGTACCTCTTCCTAGGCTCCTGCTTTACCCTGGGAATGGTGGGTACAGCCGGGGCCTTGGATCTGGAGGTGGAGGCATCATAGTGATTGCAGTCACATGACTTCTTCACCTTCTGTTTCTTCAGTATAACAAGCTTGGCTTTTGGTGCCTGCTTTCTATTATGGCCGCTTGAGAATTGACCATAATTTCCCATGTGGATTTCCTCATAAGGTGCCTTGAAGACACTCTCACCGAAGTTGCGGGGAAAAGTACAACCATCATATCGGCTCTTTGGCTTTGCAACCGAGGGCCGGAAATGATGACCAAAGGTTGACTCAAAGTCATGTTGGTTGCAGGGAAAGCTAGGCTTTCTGAACGCAACAGGACTGAGTGGGGCCTTTCCCTTTTCAGCAGCAGAGGCCTTCTTGGCGGCCTTATTCTTTCTCTGGTTCCTGTTTCTCCTGGATGAGGAACCAGATACCCCTACATGCCCCAAGCCAGCTTCTTTGGCCTGAGCAGAGAAGGTATCAACTAATGGAAGAACTGTTTTTGGCATAGAGAAGCTCTTGACGATCTTCCTTTCTGCCGCAAGTTGTTCTTCCAACTTGTCGACTTCCTCCTGCTTAAGATCAAGGAGCTTAAGAGACTCTGAATGCTTTGAAGTCAGGTCTAGGTGCTCCTGTCGGAGAGAGATCAAACTGGTGATCTCTTCCCTTAGGGAGACACTCTCACGCTTAAGGAATATCACTTCCTTTTTCGCAGCCTTCAATCTATTGCGGCACTCCTCGAAAGTGTTGAGCAGAAGCTCATACTTCTCGAGGAGCTCCGCTTCACGGGCCGAAGGGCTATCCTCAGGGTCATCATCCTGAGACTCAGGATCAGATTCAGAGTCGGAGAGAGGGGTGTGAGCTTTTACCTTCCCAGTAAATGGGGGGCATTCTCCTTCTGAGTCGGAGCGACCCACCAGCCCGAAGTAGGCTTCCTCATCATCACTGGAGTCTGAGGAATCAGACTCACTCAGTGTCTTTGGCTTTTTGGTGATGTAGCTCCTCTCTTTCTTCTTATCTCTAGAGGATTTGTGCTCCTCTCCCTTCCCCGTTTCTCTCTTGCCTTGGTGGCAGTCGGCCATGACGTGTCCTGGCTTATTGCATCCAAAACAAATAATGTCAGAGGAGTGATGTTTGTTCGGTTTAGAAGCATACCTGTCAGAAGAATAATTTTTCTTCTGATGCCTGAAGGAGGAGCCGTCTCTCTTTCTTTGATTTCTCATCTTGAGGAACTTCTTGAATTCTCGGGTGATGAAGGAGAAATCTTCCTCAGACAACTCTGAGCTGGAGGAGCATGGCTCGGAGACCTCCTCCTCATCCTTTTCCCGGTACGGTATGAAACTGCACCCTTGCCCTTCCTGGATTGAATGGCTTTTAAGGCCACAGTCTTTTCCTTGGCTGCAGCCTTCTCTGCTTCTTCTTCTGCTTTCCTGGTGTTCAGTTGAAGCTCATAGGACATCAGCTTCCCAAACAGAATTTGCGGGCCTGTTTCAGCAAGTCTGCAAAACTCTCGGATGGCGCAGATCTTTGTGTCACATTCCTTAGTAAGGGACCTAAGGAATTTATCATTAAGTTCACCATCAGTAAACACTCTTCCATACCCTTTGAGGGCATTGACAATCTTGAGGAAGTTCTCGAAGGTGACTCCGATCTCTTCCTTAGGGCCTTGTCTGAAGGCCTCATATTTCTGGTTCAGGAGGGATCTCCGAACATCCCTCACTTCATCAGTGCCCTCCATTAGGATAATCAGGCAGTGCCAGATCTCCTTTGCTGTCCTGCAGTTGCAGAAGTTCTGCATCATTGAGTCATCGACCGCGCTGACCAGAATGTTCTGCGCCTTCTTGTCAAGTCCCACCAGCACCATCTCGTCCTTGTCCATTTCAGAAATTTTCTTTGGCACTTTCTTGGTAGGATCAATGGTGGAGGCCTTAGTGGGGACATAAGGTCCCTCCTCCATGATCATGAAGAGTTGGGGATCGACCGCTTCCATGTAGAACCTAATCTTTTCCTTCCAGATAGGAAAGTTTAGCCTGGTGCACACTGGGATCTTGCCTGTGTACTTGAGTCCGTCCATAGTAGAAGTCTGCCTACTTCTTGACACTAGTGGCAGGAACTTACTCAAGGCGTTAACCTTTTTGATGAGTAACCTGGCTCTGATATCACTTGAAAGTCCACTTAGTGTCAACTACCTTCACCTATGGGCGGGGAATAGGTGTCTTGCAGTGTTTTTGCGAAATTAAAATCGTACCTGCACAAGAAAGCAAAACAAAACAGCACAGAAATGACACAAGCAATTTATAGTGGTTCCCCGATTTGGGTACATCCACTTTCCCCCTTCGACCTATCTCCCAACCAGGGACGACTCAGTCACTTCACCAACAGGATTGAAATCCAATCCTTGCACTAACGGAAGGAACCCTTCCACACGTAGGAGTCACCACTCTCACAACACGGGTTGCACCCAACCCTTACAACTAGGAACCAACGTTCCTTTACAACAAAATAGAAATTGGAGTGTATTAGAAATACATACTACTTATGGAGAATAAGGTGTCCCTCTTCATTCGACGACGTGTTCTTGAAGTCAACGAAGAGTCCATAACCCTAAATCTCACTTAGAGAGAATCTCTTCCGAACCCGGCGGCGGCTAGAAGGGCGGCGGCTTGGTTCTCGGGATCGGCAGCGACAATGGAGTGCTGCGGCTGTTCTTTGGAGATTCAATCTGCGTAGCAAAGCTAGCAAGATCTACCAACGGTCACACTAGGATCGATCGTCTCGATCGATTCGGAAGGGGAAGGTTTTCCCGATCAACGAATCAAGAGACAAAGGATCTCTGGTTAGACGGGTGAGATGCTGTGCTGGGCTAAGCTTCTGTCGACGGGAGATCTGGAATAAACCACGATCAAAGTCGGAGATCCACTGTCACGAGCGGCGACGGCGGCGGAGCAGGTTTCGCGATCTAGGTCACGTCGGTGGCTCGGCTTCGTCTTTTTCAAATCTTGTTCTCTTACTGTTCAAAAATACCGATGTATTTATACATTAGGTCTTCAAGATGACCGTTATGGGCCCCACCAACAAGAAACCCTAAAACTGGTTCAAAACAGCGCCTTAACATTTGATCCGGTCCAGCAGCTTCAGAAATTCGCCTAAGGCAAAATCGGCGAGAATAGAAGGTTATTCTCGTCGATTCAGCGAGAATCAGCCAGTGATTCTCGGCGAGTTTGACTTAGCGACAGAGTTGCACGCGCTGATTTAACCGGATAGAGTCGGCGAGAATCAGCCAGTGATTCTCGACGATTAATACTTAGATGATTCTTCGACTTTCCACCCATGAGCTGCTCTTTGACCCATCCTTGCTCCTTGTCTGCTCTTGCATTATCATAGCCCTGTACTTGAAAATAAGTACACTCCAATAGAGAGAGTACACGTAGGCCAACACACTGATCTGCTCAACGATGGATTATGTCGTGCAGACCCGTGTATATTGACCTACTGCACCCTGACATTGGTGTGTACTTAGCGTGGAATAACTGCAAGCACAACTTGAAAGATTTCATCAAATACATTGTCTATTTACCTTAGCTTGTTCAGGGGCTTCTTCAAATCAGGTACGTTGTGGATACAATACCCAACAAGAGGTGGTCGAGGCCGAACCCACTGCTTCCGTCTGTCACTACGGAGGTATCCTGGGATGTTTGGCTCCAGAAAGGGGGAACTAAAGGTCTGTGTGCACAGAGTCGGGTGGGTGAGTTGCACTTGCATGATCGCATCATAACCCACTTGCATGTCATAGCATAATCATAGCATAAAACACCTATCACCTATTGTATAAGTGGTATGGGATGCTTATACAATAGGCCCTGCAAAACGACCACTTGGTATATATATATTGTTGTTGATAACCGATACCCCAACGTATAAATTGGTATGAGACTTTTTATACGATGGGAGCCCTGTAAAAGATCCCTTGTTTATATATTTCCGTATAAGTTAAGGTTACTTTTCATACTTTACTTTACTGGCACATGTACTATAAAAATTGCTAGTATAGGTCCGCTGTCATCTGTTTCTTGATTACTCTCCACCTTCAAGTCCTCCCCTTTCTTCCTCTCCGCTCGGTGCCAAGGGGCCATGACGGAAGGGGGGGGGGATGATAGGACTTAGTCTTATAGACTAACGGTTCTCGAACAACATCATTTAGGTGATTGTGGAGCCCAGCATGGACGAGCAGCCCTGCAGGACGGCATGCTTGGAGATGGGGCAGTCTAGCACTGGAGTTCAGACGATGGGGACTATGAGCCCCTGACCTTTGTAGTGTTTTATTTTGCTTCCTCTTGAGTGACTATGTAGTGAGGATTTGATGTAGCGGGCTTAAGCCCTTATTTTTAGTACTTTTATATATACTTGTGGACTCTCCCTTCATGGAGATATATTTTCTCTAATGTGATATTATTGGGGACATGTGGTTAGAGTTTTTACCTCACATGTGTTTACTCTACTTCTGTTGCTTTTTTGTGATTGAATCGGTTGGCAGAATCGACGATTTACGGTAATGACCCTTCAGGGTGTGAAGGTGTCACCGCAAAGCGGCGGTTCTGGGCCTAAGACACTGGTGTTTCAAAAAAAAAAAAAGAAGGGGTCTTACAAGTGGTATCAGAGCAAACCTCGATCGAAAAGTAACAGTCCACAACCCCTGGGTCACCCCTACGCGAGTTTAGTTTGGGGATAAACTAAGCAGCAAAAGCAGTGGTGTGCCCATGTGATGGATCACATGTAAATTGTCCACTTTAGTTAGGTTTGAGTCGATTGCCTACTAATGAAGTTTGTTTTGCAGCCCCCAGCTCAGCCCACTCCACAAGGCGGAGCTCAGCAGACTCCGAACATTGCACGACCTCCCCCGGTCCCCACTCCATTCCTACAGTCAGAGATGGGACAGACTCTGACAGCCATCTTAGAAGCTTTTAGGGCCCAACAGGTTCCGGCTCCGCAGCGAAACCCGGGGTCCAACTTGCTGAGTATTTTCTGAGGACTTGCTCCCCCATCCTACTTGGGGACTGAGTCGGCCATTCGGATAGAGGAGTGGCTGGATATTATGTACGAGATGCTGACCGGGATACGGTGCCCTTGGGAGGAGAGGGTGCCCTTGGTGATCTCCTACCTGGAGTTGCATGCAAAGAGATGGTGGAAAACCTCGCTGGACACGACATTTGCGGACAGGGAAGTAGCATAGATTTCTTGGGAGGATTTCAGGGGCGCGCTGTTGGAACACTTTGTTCCACAGTCGGCCAGGGACGAGCTGGAGGATAGATTTTTGCAGTTGGGCAAGGGAACAAGACGGTGGTGGAGTACCACCGAGAGTTCAACCATCTAGCCCGGTTTGTGGACTCTTATCAGTTAGACGAGGCAGGATATACCAAAAGGTTCGACAAGGTCCTACGAGAAGAGCTGAAGGAGACTCTACTGTTTGTATCCGATGGGCCCATTTCCCGGATACTAAAGATGGAAAAAAGGATAGAGGCTGATTGACAGGATACTCGGGGCCGGAAACGGCCAGTGGAGGATCAGAGTCGAGGAGCAAGGAACAATCAGAGACGAGCCCGTATCATGAACGACAGGAGGGTCGAGGACCAGCCTCGTCAGGAGGCAAGACAGGAGACAAAGGAGCCAGTGGTGGTGGCTCCACCACCTCTTCAGACACGGGAGGGACAGAGACCCGAGGGAATGGCATATCCCCCTCCAGAATGCTTCAATTGCCATCAGATGGGGCACATCAGGAGGAACTGCCCCATGAGGGGCGCACCCCCACCAGCACCACCGGCTGCCAAGACAGCGTAATATTTTGGAGGCCAAGGTCGTGGCCGAGGATGTGGATACTAGGGTGGGCGTAGACAAGAAAGGCAGCAGGTGTATGCCTTGGACCTAGCGCAGCCTCGGAACCCAGAGTAGGTCATAGCATGTACACCAAGATGTTTAGTTGTTTAAATAAAATCTCCCTTTCTCAGTCGTCAAATTTGTAGAACTGCACTAGGTAGAATACATAGGAAAGAAAACTCGTTATAGAATACTAAGACATTTAACCGCCCCAGGTATAGTCTTCATCAGTGGCAAGCCCACCTATACACTGTTCGACACGTGTGCTTTGCACTTGTTCGTGTCGGAGGCCTTCGTGGAAGGGCTGGAAGAGTGGAGCGGTTCACAGGCCTGATAAAGAGGGTGCGTCTACCCGACGGATCGGAGCTATTCACCTCTGCCTACTACAACATGGAGGCGGAGATTGGCAGAAAGTCATTCGAGGTATCGACAACAGTCCTAAGGATGCCAGTCTTCGAGCTGATCCTAGGAATGACATGGTTGTACTGGAACCATGCCCAGATCTTTTGCCAAGCAAAGAGGATCACCGTGAGGCATGGGGACTCTGTCATTATCATCGAAGGTATAAGACCTGCCTCTCGTATACTCTTATCTTCAGTACAGGCCGTTAAGGCCCATCTGCATGGAGAGGAGGTTTATCAGATTCTATTTGAGATGGCGGAGGCCAAGGAGTCTGTGGTAGACATCCCGGTGGTGCGAGATTTTGCTGACGTCTTCCCAGAGAAACTGTCAGGACTACCTCCGCACCGAGAGCAGTGCTTCCAGATACAGCTTGTGCCGGGGGCCAAGCCGACCTCTAGGGCCCCTTACCGGATGGCCCCGAAAGAGTTAACAGAGTTCCGAAGTCAGTTGAAGGAACTGGTAGAGGCAGGGTTTGTACGGCCAATCTCGTCGCCTTGGGGAGCCCGGTGTTATTTGTCAAGAAGAAGGACAGAAGTCTTCGCTTGTGTATTGATTATCGAGTGCTGAACAGACTGACGGTCCGGAATACATACTCGCTGCCACGGATTGACGAGTTATTCGATCAACTGGAAGGAGCTCATTTCTTATCGAAACTTGATTTGAGGTCAGGTTATTACCAGCTACGAATTCGAGAGGAGGACATTCCGAAGACCGCCTTCAGTAGTAGGTACGGACTGTTTGAGTTTACAGTGATGACCTTCGGGCTCACTAATGCGCCGTCAGCTTTTACAAGCCTCATGAACAGGGTATTCGAGGAGTATTTGGATGTATTCATCATCGTATTTATTGACGACATCCTCATCTACTCAAGGACGGAGGAGGAGCATACACAACACCTGACATTGACTCTAGGGAGGCTACGGGAACACCAACTATTTGCGAAGTTCAGCAAATGCCAGTTTTGGCTAAAGGAGGTGGCCTTCTTAGGTTATATCATCAACGGTGCTGGGTTGGCACTAGACCCAGCCAAGATTCGGGCAGTTCAGGATTGGCCACCGTTGAAGACAGCCACGGATGTACGGAGCTTCCTCGGACTTGCCGGATATTATCGGAAGTTCGTCGAAGGATTCTCCCGGATTGCACTCTCTCTTACATCCCTGACGAAGAAGGAATCCCCTTTCATTTGGAAGCCACAGTACGAGGCGTCCTTTCTGGAGTCGAAGGGTCAGCTTACCTCGGCTCCCATTCTCGCTCTTCCGTCGGGAAGGGAGGGATTCCAGGTGTACACGGATGCCTCCTATCAGGGGATGGGTGCCGTTCTGATGCAGAACGGGCACATAATAGCCTATGCCTCCCGATAGCTGAAGACACATGAGAAGAACTATCCGGTGCATGATCTGGAGATGGGTGCAGTGATCTTTGCACTGAAGATTTGGCGACACTACCTCTACGGGGTTCACTGTGACATCTTCTCAGATCACAAGAATTTGAAATATGTGGACACACAGAAGGAACTCAACATCAGACAGAGGCGTTGGGTGGAGTTCCTATCAGATTACTAGTACACCGTGCACTACCATCCCGGGAAGGCGAACATGGTGGCAGATGCTCTGAGCTGGAGAGGAGATACCTCAGGGAAGGGACCACAACTGATGTCCATGGAGCTTGTCTCGTCTTTCAGAGATATGCAGATATCCCTAGTGTCCGAGAATGATCCAGAGCTGTACATGGAGTATCTAGCATCGATGGTTGCCATATATGATATTAGGGACCGCATCCAGGACGGACATAAGACAGATGCATGGGCAGAGCCGATATTCCAAGCCATGGAGGAGGGTTTGACATGAGATTATTCACTGAGAGATGGATTGCTAAATTTCAGAGGTAGGGTTTACATACCCGCAAGAGGTCAGATTCGGGAGGACATCATGGCGGAAGCACATTGTAGCAGATATTCTATACACCCGGGGATCACCAAGATGATGGCAGACTTGAAGAAGATGATGTTCTGGACAGGGATGAAGAAGGACATTACATACTTCGTGACTCACTGCGAGGCATGCCAGCTAGTGAAGGCAGAGTACAGAAACCCCGTCGGATTGCTACAGCCACTTCTGGTGTGGAGTGGAAATTTGAGGACATCGCGATGGATTTCATTCATGGCCTTCCCCGATCACGGACGGGAAACGATTCGATTTGGGTCATCGTCAATCGGCTGACGAAGGTGGCCAGATTCATTCCGATCAGAAAAGATGACTCGGATGGGGTACTAGTGCGGAGATTTGTAGAGAAGTTCATTCATTACCACGGGGTACCCAGGACGATCGTGTCAGATCGGGATGGTCGGTTCACATTCAGGGAGTGGAGATCCGTGCAGGCTTACTTAGGCACGCGACTGACCTTCAGTACAACATTTCATCCCCAGACGGATGGGCAGACGGAACGCACCAACCGGACATTGGTGGACCTCCTAAGGCTATGCATTCTGGATCGAAACGAACCTTAGGAGAAGCTTTTACCACTGGTCGAGTTCTCCTATAACAACAGCTACCAGTCCAGCATAGGGATGGCTCCTTATGAATCCTTGTACGGAAGGAGATGTAGGACTCCACTATCATGGATTCAGGACGAGGATCCGAAGGTGCTGGGATCGGATTTTGTCGAAGACACAGAAGCTCAGGTGAGACTCATACAGGACAGAATGCTAGAATCGCACAGCCTACAGGCTAAGTACTACGAAGCCCGACACCGTCAGGTAGAGTTTCATGTGGGAGACCGGGTTTTCTTGAAGATCCGGCCCATGCACAGAGTTTCACGAGTGCGTGGTCGGAAGAAGAAGCTCAGCCCTAGGTATATGGGCCCTTACAGGATCCTGGAGCAGATCGGGTCCGTAGCTTACAGGCTGGAGTTGCCACCGAAACTGACGGGTTTACACGACGTGTTCCATATTTCTTCCCTTAGGAGGGCTCTACTACGACCGGACCAGCAAATTTCGACCATAGATGGGCTGGTAGATTTAGACCGGTCAGTTCACTTGGAGCCGGTTCGGATCGATGACAGAGGAGTACGGATCTTGCGTCGCAAGAAAGTTCCGTTAGTCAAGGTTCTGTGGAGAAACCACGGCCAGGAGGAGCATACCTGGGAACCACAGGACCTGATGCGACAAAAATATCCAGAGCTGTTCAGTCAGGTATACCACACAACCTCTCAAGATGTTCAATTTACTTTCCTGTTTTAAACTAGTAGCGCAGCTCTAGGAAAAGTAGAGGCTAATCTTTTTTTATTGGGATCTTGGCTTTTCCAATTGGGTGAATTGGACATAGATTTTGGTTTCCCTTTAAACCCCACTTAGCAAACATGGCGTCAAGATGTAATCTTTCACTTCTTATGAGATGTTACAAGTTTCCTTTTCTTCGATAGAAATTCTCGTAAGCTTAACCTTGATTTCGGGGACGAAATCTTTGTTTTGTTTATTGGGATTTGTAACATCCCATTTCCAACTAGACCTATAAGAGTGGTTTTGGCCATAACTAGGTCATGACAAAACCCAAGGAAGCTAAAATGGGCCAAGTGATAGAAGGCCAAGGTGAGGATCACCTTGGTCTACCTGTGGCACAACCTCATCACAAAACCTAGGGTTTGACTTTAGGGCTTCACCATGACTCCATGACCCCACCACAACATCACTAACTTATCAGAGGGTCCACCAGAGCCTTAAGGGTCCATTGGAGTCAACCCAAAGTGACCAATTTGACCTAGGACCATCATATGCCTAAATTGGGCAAGGTGCCCTAACAAAGGGTAGTTGCCCTCTAAGTTGCCCAACCAACCTTGCCCATGCCTTCCTAGACCTAAAGTGAGGTCAATGGGTCACTAAGGACACATTGGGGTCAGCCCTAGAGGCCAAGTTGACCCAAGTCAACTCAAGCCCCTAATCTCGTCAAAGTACCCTTACTAAGGGTAGGTCACCTCCAAAGTGCAAGGTTACCCAACCCAACCCTACAAAGACCTTAGGGGAAGCCATGGGGTCGCCAAGGACCCCTTGGGGTCAACCCAAATGGTCATGTTGACCCAAGTCAACTCTAGCCCTAAAGTGGTCAAAGTGCACTTACCAAGGGACAAGTGACCTCCAAGATGTCAAGTCAGCCCTATCCAACCCTACCTATACCTTAGGGGAAATCAATGGGTCACCAAGGACTCTTTAGGGGCAACCAAAAAGGTCCAAAAGACCAACGTCAACCCAAGCCTACCTTGGGTCAACCTAGCCCAAATAGGCTAGCCCAAGTTCAAGCCTCCTCATGTGGCTTCTTTAGGAGAATGATGTGTATGGATGGGCTGCCAATAGACCTCCAAATTGACAAAGTCAACTTGATGACTAGGAGAGAAAGTGAGCTTCATTTCCATGGTTATGGAGCAGAGAGAAAAATGAAAGAAGGGGGAAGGAAGGGGCTCGGCCAAGGGAAGGCCAGAGGCCACCTTTAATGGCTGAATTCAACTCCCCTAGGGAAGGGGAGAAGTTTCCAGCCGCTTCCCTGGCCACCAAGGGCCTAGTTCAGTCCCCCTCTACCATGGCTGAATGTAGCCATTAATGGACTTAATGGCCATTGATGATCCAGTGTAACGCCCTGATACTCAAAAGAGCGACGCGTGACGTTTCTATACTAAATTTGGAATTTGGCAGAGGTACACGGCCTAGGACATGGGCGTGTCCCAGGGCGTGTCTGGGTCGTTCAAAGATCTAACAACGATCAGGCAGAAATCTGGGTTCGACGATCGTCGAGCAGCCGTAGACGATTTGGTCAACATTCTGCCGTCGACGATTTGGTCGACATTCTGCGATCGATGATTTGGTCGACATTCTGCGGTCGACGATTTGGTCGACGTTCTGGGTTCGACGATCGGGCCGTGGGTTCGACGATCGGGCTGTGTGTTCGACGATCGGGCCAGCGATCTCTGCTTGATGATTGGGTCGTGTGTTCGTCGATCAGGCAGTTTTCTGGGCTCGACGATCGGGCCGTGGGTTCGACGATCGGGCCGTGCATTCGACGATTTAGCCAGAGATGTCCGTTCGACGATCTGGCAGCGGTCGACGATCATGTTTCGACGATCATCGAGCGCGGGGCAGATTGTGGCGTGTTTGACTCTGTCAACGCGAAGTGTCGACACACGGGTTTGGCGGGAGTTGACTAATTGTTCCGACACTATTTTGTCGCGGACGTGTCCTACTCCTGTTGGCGTACCATGCTGTGTTTAACCCCATTTGTCCAGATCAGACCTGGATCATGTCCGTGCATCCCTTTTTGTGGGATCCGACGACTGTGGTTATCCCGAAGGGGTTATACTCGAGAGAAGGGTTTCAAAACCGTTATTTTGTTGTCGTAGTTCTTTGTCTAAATCTTAGAGAGAGGGGAGAGAAAAAGAGGAAGGAGTCTAGATCCAGTCATTGGAGGAGTTTCAGAGCTCCAAATCACGAGCCGACTTCGGATCTACGAAGGCAAGGAGATTGCGGTGCTTTTCATCCGCGTACATTTCCATGGCGTTAAGGAAGAACGCTAGGGTAACGATTCTCTACTTGAGCATGTGAAGCTCTCCTTCTTTTGCATAGGAAGCCAGCTCTCCCGAGTTTGCGGTGAGTTGGAGGCATTCCTTTGGGTAGATATGTGAAGTCTCATTGTGTAGAGTCCGTAATCGAGAACGGACATAGGCATGATGTGTGAAGCCTATCCAGACATGTTGGTCTGGATCGGTGATGTTGCATTGCATAAATGTCGGAGAAGACCCCGTGCGAATGTTTGTTTTTCGGGTTTTCTACGTGGTAGATTGCAGCAGGGAGTTTTGGTGATTAACCCTAAGGTACATCCGGAAAACTGAGCGGATGCGTGATCTTTCCATCTTGGTGGCCTGGGAGCCAACTTGAACATAACCGGGATATGTGAAGTATGTGATGGAAACGGGACTCAGAGAAGTTTGACCCGCGCATATGTTTTAAATTAACGTTGCGATGTGAGCACGGGTTAGATGGAACCGTACCCGTTATATGTCGTTCGGTTAGAGCCGTTGGCATAGATGAGGGTCTTCGGCGGTCTATGGTTTAAATTACCTTGACCAATGCCGGGAAGACAAAATGCTCATTGTTTGGCCGTCCAAAGGGATGGTGGTGAGTCGGCGGACTTTGGTCGTGATCACCGAGAATGTGCCATGAGTGCACGGGGTGTGTGGCCGTGCGAGCCTACGCCTGTGTTGTAGTGACATTTCTATACTGCTGGATTATACTAATAAAGTGCAGGGAAGGAGCATCGCCGCCCCGAGTTGGGTGCGGGATCGTTATAATTTGGTCAGCATTGCTGACTGTTGCTTTTGTTTGCCACCGTGCAGTGGATTGTGCTTACAGGTGCTGCTGGACCGAGCGGTCAATAGCGGGCTAAAACCCAAATTGCGAAGCCTGCCCTCGAAGTCCTAATTGGCATATTTTACTTGCTTTCGTTCATGTATGACCGGCCTGCGTGCCGTGGTATGGAAAACATGTAATATGAGTAAAACCATTTGTAAGTCCTTAAGGCCAGTACTTGTGTATGTACTTCATTCCTTCTTGGCTTGTTAGTGGACGTTCATGCTTGTTGCTGGGTTCTTTTAATTGCAACTATTAAACTGCTTCCTCTAGAATGCTCTGTGTAGGACGTTGTGATTGGTTGGATGGTTTCCATTGAGTAACCACCCGGTCTGTCTGTGGTATATGGCGTCGGGCCCCGGCCGGACATACTACTATATGCTATGCGACGGATAGGGGGTGTTACAATTTGGTATCAGACTACTGGTTTCGGTCAGGCTTAAAATGAATTCGTGGCCGAATTCTTTTTAAGGGGTGGTGAGCACATGTGTGTGCATCATCGTTATAACAACAAAAGAACCCATGAATGTCCACTTAGGAATGAAAAATACACGTGTTTGGGGAACCTGCGTGTTCCTATAATTGGTGTTTGCACTTTTATTTGGTCGCTTAACAATGTTTTGTGCAACTATAGGTGACCAGAGGCGGTGCTGGGCCGCTAGAATGTCCAGTTTCCGAGGAGTATAGTCCACCCGGTGAGGTGTTTGAGACCCCTCCTTCGTCTGAAACTGTAAGAAGGATTGTTGAAGCGGTGTTCGTTGTGACGAGTGCACAACATGGAAGAAATGTACAACCCTGTGCCCCTGTTGTGGCTTCAACGCCGGGTGGCGTGATGGAGCAGATGACTTTTGGTAGACCATCGGGGCAGCAGCTGAATATGCGTTTAGTGCAGGGAGTGCACTCAGTTGATGAATATTTGCAAGAATTTCTTTTGGTAAGCCGCTACCCATGCTTTGAGTTGGAGAACGAGCAGTCTATTGTTGATAGATTTTATAACGGTCTGCATGGCGAGTTGCGAATCCTACTGATAGGACCAAAGTTATTGGGACTCCGAGCCTTGGTGGAGTCGGCTAGATCTTTGGAGGAAGACTTGAGGAAGACTCACCCGATGCCAGCGACCATGGTATCGAACTATGCAAGCCCCATAAGAGCTGCATCCGGTAGAATGCTGGAGAAGGGGGCTACGACATCGAGTAGCAAAGCTACTTACACTTGCCATACTTGTGGAAAGAAAGGGCACTTTGCCCGAAGGTGTTGGAATGGTGCTCAGAAGACTAAGAAAGCTATGTCAGGAGCAGTTGACGACTTTAGTGCAAAAGAAACGGCGTTTAAAATGCCAAACACCTCAAAGTCTGGCTATTGTAGGTGGTATAAGAAGGCTAGGACCTTGGGTCTAGCCCCTCCTCTCGGTGCTTCGGGGGCATCTACAAGCCAAACCCAGGGCGCATGTTACAACTGTGGGGAGTCGGGGCATTATGCTCGTGTGTGTCTAAAGTCTTAGAGAAAGCACGGTGCCGCGAGGATAGGTATGGTTCAAAGTTATAGAAGTTTAACCTTAAATACTTGTCGCCCTTGTGCATGTTAGCTTAGAACTACTTGTGCTAAGCTTTGTTCTGATTTTCGTTTATCCGGCGAGAGCATCGTTCGTGTAAACGAAGCTTCGCATTCCTTTATTTAGGAATTATATTACGCGTCGGAGTACCTCCTTCGATGGTAAGAGACAAATTGGATGCGTTATGGTCCAATGGTGCTCAATGTGTGCGGGTAGAATCTGTTGCGCTTAGGTGTGGTCAGGGAGTCAAGACTTTGACTTACAAGTGTCGTTACTGCCGCTAGTGGAGTTCGACGTTATATTTGGCATGGACTGGCTCTCGGAGCAGCGAGCCTATATTGATTGCGGTAGCAAGGAAGTAAAGCTGGGAGCAGGTCGTGAGACGACTTTCACGGGCTTGAAGGGGTCGAGCAAGATGTTGATGTCTGCTCTTCAGGTGGTGAAGGTGGTTCATGCCGGTACAGAACTATTCTTTACACTAGTGGAGGTTTCAAAGCCAAAGCCTACGTTGGATAGTATATCAGTGGTAGCTGAGTACCCTGATGTGTTCCCCGCATATCTTCCTGAAGCCCCGCCTTAATGGGAGATAGATTTTTACGATAGAGCTCGTGTAAGGTGCAAAGCCTGTGTCACGCTCTCCATATCGTCTAGCGCCTAAGGAAATGGCAGAACTGAAGGTTCAACTGCAAGAGTTGTTGGAGAAAGGGTATGTGCGTCCAAGTTCTTTGCATTTGAGCGTGACGGTCCTCTTTGTTAAGAAGGACGGAAGCTTGAGTCTATGTATTGATTATCGGGAGCTCAACGAGTTAACAAAAAAGAACAAGTACCCGATCCCAAGGATTGATGATCTCTTCGATCAGTTAGTCGGGTCATCGGTGTACTCTAAGTTGGATCTCAAGTCTGGTTACTATCAGCTGAGGATAAGGGAGAGTGATATCCCTAAGAAAGCGTTCAGTACAAGAAACGGGCATTATGAGTTTACGGTCATGCCGTTTGGGCTGACGAATGCGCCGTCAGTATTCATGGATTTGATGAACAGGACCTTCAGGTAGTACTTGGACCATTTTGTGATCGTCTTCATCGACGATATTTTGGTGTACTCGCAGAGTGAGGAAGATCACTTCAGGCATCTTCATTTAGTTTTGGAGACGCTAAGGAGGAATCAATTGTACGCCAAGTTCTCGAAGTCAAGTTTTGGTTGTCCTCAGTGGCGTTTCTCGGTCATATAGTGAGTGGGGAAGGTATTGCAGTGGATCCGTCGAAGATTGTTTCGATACGGGAGTTGCCTGAGCTTTCTACGGTAGCGGAAGTCCGGAGCTTTCTGGGGCTTGCCGGCTATTATAGGCGCTTCATAGAGAACTTCTCACGGATAGCGTTACCTCTCACCGCTTTGACGAGGAAGGAGCAAAAGTTCGTTTGGACACCGGAGTCCGCGCGAGCTTTTGAGGAATTGAAATGTCGGTTGAACACTGCGCCTGTGTTGAGTTCGCCGAGTGGGACCGAAGGTTATGAGATTTATAGCGGTGCTTCAGGCAGTGGTTTGGGTTGTGTGCTGTTACAGCATGGAAGCGTTATAGCATATGGCTCGAGACAGCTGAAGGTGCACGAGAGGAACTATCTGGTCCATGACTTTGAGTTAGCGGCCGTGATTTTTGCCTTGAAGCTGTGGAGACACTACTTGTATGGAGTAAAGGTCGATATTTATACCGATCGTAAGAGCCTGAAGTATTTGATTTATTAGAAAGATCTGAATATGCGGCAGCGTAGATGGATGGAGTTCCTGGGGGACTATACATTCAAGATCCATTACGTGCTTGGTAAGGGCAATGCAGTTGCGGACGCATTGAGTCGCCGAGCCCCAGCTCAAGCCAATTGGCTATCGGTGCATGATGAGCGGTTGGTGCGGGAGTTGGAGGCGTTGGAGATTTCTTGCGTAGACAAGCACTCAAGTGCTTAAGCAACTCATGATAGAGGCTCTGGATGGGTCAAATTCCCAATATGAAGTTGTGGATGGATTGCTTTGGAAAGACGGTCGTCTTTGCGTCCCAAGCGTGGGTAGTTTGCGGGTGGATTTGTTGTACGAGGCGCACCATACCAAGTACTTGATTCACCCGGGGAGCACAAAGATGTACCGCGATGTTAAGAAACTATTTTGGTGGCCGGGACTGAAGAAGGATGTGGCGCTCTACGTGGCGAAGTGCCAAACTTACGCCTTGGTGAAGGCGAAGTGCCAAAAGCCGGGAGGATTTCTGAAGTCCTTGCCTATTCCGGAGTGGAAATTTGACGACATCACTATGGACTTTGTGCACGGGTTGCCAAGGTCGCAAAAGGGGAACGACGCAATCTGGGTGGTCGTAGATCGGCTAACGAAGGTGTCGCATTTCATTCCACATAGGAAGGATGATCCGGTGGAGAAGTTGGCAAAGTTATACGTGGATAACATAGTGAGGCTCCACGGTGTGCCCCGCAGCATCATGAGTGACCGAGATGGGCGGTTCATGTCCAATGATTGTAGGCTTGTGCAGCAAATGTTGGGAACAAAGCTGAGTTTTAGCACAGCCTTCCATCCGCAGACGGATGGGCAGACCGAGAGGGTCAATAGAACTATGGAAGACATGCTCCGCATGTGTGTCTTGGACTTTGGAAAGTAATGGGAAGACCATCTTTATTTGGTGGAATTTGCGTACAACAATAGCTACCAGGCGAGTATTCAAATGGAGCCCTTCGAGGCACTTTATGGTAGAAGATGTCGCACATCGTTGTCCTGGTTGGAAACGGGTGAGTCAAAGTTGTACAAGCGTCAAGAGGTGGAGGATGCTACTTCATTGGTGCGAACCATTCGAGAGAGATTGCTTACCGCTCAGGACCGGCAAGCGAAGTACTATAATGCCAAGCACAGGAACGTGAAGTTCGCTGTGGGCGACTGAGTGTACTTATAGATCAAGCCATTCAAGGGTGTCTCGCGAGTGCGGCGCTTGAAAAAGCTAAGACCGGGGTACCTTGGGCCGTTTGAGGTACTGGAGCTGATTGGCGAAGCGGCTTATCGGTTGAGGCTATCGGTGGAGCTTAGTGATTTACATGATGTATTCCACATATCGGTGCTACGGAAGGCGGTGTAAGAGCCTTCGCAAGTGATCGCGGTTGATCAAGTGTCGGGGGATAGTGGGTTGACGACAAAGGTCAAGCCCGTGCGTATTAAAGACTCGGAAGTCAAGCGGCTACGCAATAAAGAGATCAGGATGGTCAAGGTCCGATAGGACAATTGCGGCCGAGAAGAGCTCTCTTGGGAACGAGAGCAGACTATGCTTGTGAGTATCCGGAGTTATTCCGCTCAGGTACAATTTAATTTTGTACTTTTCTTTCCATTATGTAATTTCGTGGATGAAAATCTTTTAAGAGGGGAGAGCTGTAACGCCCCGAAACTCAAAAGAGCGACGAGTGACGTTTCTGTACCAAATTTGGAATTTGGCAGGGGTACACGGCCTGGGACACGGGCGTGTCCCAGGGCATGTTGGGTTCGTTCAAAGATCTAACAACGATCAGGCAGAAATCTGGGTTCGACGATCGTGGAGCAGCGGTCGACTATTTGGTCGACATTCTGCGGTCGACAATTTGGTCGACATTCTGCGGTCGACGGTTTGGTCGACATTCTGCGGTCGACGATTTGGTCGACGTTCTGGGTTCGACAATCGGCCGTGGGTTCGACGATCGGGCTGTGCGTTCGACGATCGGGCCAGCGATCTCTGTTCGACGATCGGGTCGTGTGTTCGTCGATCAGGCAGTTTTCTGGGTTCCACGATTGGGCCGTGGATTCGATGATCGGGTCGTGCGTTCGACGATTTGGCCAGAGATCTCCATTCGATGATCTGGCAGCGGTCGACGATCTTGGTTCGACGATCGTCGAGCGCGGGGCGGATTGTGGCGTGTTTGACTCTGTCAACGCGAAGTTTCGACACACGGGTTTGGTGGGAGTTGACTAATTGTTCTGACACAGTTTTGTCGCGGACTACTCCTATTGGCATACCATGCGGTGTTTAACCCCATTTGTCCAGATCAAACCTGGATCGTGTCCGTGAATCCCTTTTTGTGGGATCCGACGGCTGTGGTTATCAAGAAGGTGTTATACCCGAAAGAAGGGTTTCAAAACCCTTATTTTGCTGCCGTAGTTCTCTGTCTAAATCTTAGAGAGAGGGGAGAGCAAAAGAGGAAGAAGGAGTCTAGATCCTGTCGTTGGAGGAGTTTCAGAGCTCCAAATCACGAGCCGACTTCGGATCTACGAAGGCAAGGAGATTGTGGTGCTTTTCATCCGCGTACATTTCCATGGCACCAAGGAAGAACGCTAGGGTAACGATTCTCTACTTGAGCATGTGAAGCTCTCCTTCTTTTGCATAGGAAGCCTGCTCTCACGAGTTTGCGGTGAGTTAGAGGCGTTCCTTCGTGATGTAGGCCACTCCCTAAAGTAACTAAGACACGAAAAGAAAAAGGACTCCTAAGGGGAATTTAAGCGAACACGTGGTGTGCGCGCAAAACTCAAAATATCGGTAGAGTTTTGTCTATAACATCGTGATCTCACAAGTGGGAATTTCCCATCCAAACCTGCATGAACATTCACGTATACAATTTTCATAACCTAGCCACACATCTAACATCACATGACAACATTTCCATCCACAGGGAGAGCGCTACGGACTAAATAATTTCGATTCGGAAAGTAGTCCAAATGCAACCCTCAAAACAAAATCAAACGAGGATATACCAAATCCTCTTGATCCATTCGAAACCAAAGGCTAAACCAACCTCGGTTTGCAAACGTCCAAGGGGACCTATCCTTGCAAAACCTTCTCAAAAAATGGGATAAAACACCATATTATTTTCAGTTTTTATTAATGCAAAGTGGATCAAATTTTAGGATATAACATGTTAACTAAGTTTCCACAATACTCACAAACTAGACGAGTCACAACACAAGTTAGAGAAGAGGAACTCGTTACCCAAATCTGAAATGGAAGAGGAGGGGAAGGATAACTATGGAAGAGTCACACTTCCACGGGTCCACCGGAGTCACACCGGATGGAGAGAACCTAGCCGCCTTCTTCGGAGTCACACCGAAGGAGGGAGGTCGCCGGAGTAGCAGGAAACACCACCAGGAGGGGGCGGAGGTAGCAGCAGATCGCGACTTGTCCAGGGGCGCGGGATCGTGTCGGCTGGCCGAGCTGGCTGCTTCACGCCAAATTAGTTTAGGGTTTCCTTTTTTTTCTTTCAACATGCCCTCCCCAATACAACATACACATATATATATATATATATATATATATACACCCTCTCCATCCACCCTTCATCCAAAATCCAAATAAATCCTAGCCACTAGCTTAACAAAACAAAAACACCAACTAAGATTTATAAATTTATAAATTATAAATTTATAAATCTTAAGACAAAATGGTTTATAATAAAATTATTATGATTATAATATTATTCCCAAAGTGAAATAACATTATAATCATAATGATGTGAAATAACGGCGGCGGCGGCGACGGCGGTGACGACGATGTGAAGTAACGGCGTCGGCGGCGGCGCGACGACTATTGCGGCAACGGCCATCAATGTCCACGAATATGTAGCGGCGGCGATCAAAAGCCGGATCCATGTCGGCACGAGCAAATGGCGGGGCATCCTCGCCATCAATCCTTCCCCGCTCAAAATCACTCATCCCAGATGAGTGGCCACGGAGAGAAGGGTAGGAGACAGCAGCATCCACTAGTAGCATAGCCAGAGCGGACATCCACGGGGCAGGACAAGCAGTGCAGGCATCCGCAATAGAACAGAACCTGTCATGAGCAAGAACATCAGGAAACCTCGTAGATGTGTTAGCATAAAGAAAAGCGGTGCAGATCTTACCATCCAATGCGAGAACCAGGAAACCCAAATGGAAGCGCGACACGAAAAGAATCTCACCTCTCAACCCAAGAGAATCTGAAGTGGAAGAGAGAAACGTCGGAGAAAACCACTCAGGTGGAAACCAGATATGCAAAATTAAATCCGAAAAATTAAAACGCGGCGAAACACCGATTGCATCATAAAAATCCAAAAAAATTGCGTTAAATCCAAAATTGTTGAATATCATGAAAGGATCGGCGCTCCAACGTAATAATTTTGTTACGGAACCCGAAGGTATCCACTCGGGAGTTAACCAAACTAAATTAGAATCAACAATTCTACAGTCAGAAGCTCTCTAAGGTGAACGGACGTGAAAGTGATGCAACTCATAGACACTGGCATAAGACAACGATATGTGTACATGCAGTTCATACCAGGATGGACGAAAGATATGTGCAATTTGATTTGGCGGGTAACAATGTCGTGAGGACACCAAATCAATAGGCACAGTTACCGTGAAATCATACGCAGTCACAAATGAAAACATGCCCGCCGGCGGATACTTACTAATACATAGCCCAATAGTCATATCAAACGGAGGTGCTGATAACGACGGTTTAACCAAGTGGATCGGACTAGGTAAAATCAATTCGTGTCCTAACACGTCCGCTAATCGATCCAAAAGTATGGCTCCCTCGCAAGGTAAATCTTCCAACTCAATAAGTACGTCAGCTAACTCTGGGCCATCATACGGTTCCTCAACTATCATAGGAGACGGGCTTGAAATATGGTCGAGGGGAGGTGGGTTAATCCCAGGGAGGGATACCTCAGAGGAGACATCATCATCCACGTCACTAGGATATCCAAACTCCTCGTCGTCACTACAGTCGTCAGAACAATCGGCATCGCCCTCAGTGGCAGGCTCAGACGTCGAAGCTAAAAGAGCCAAAGCCCTAGGCTTTGTGGGGCACTCCACAGCATAGTGACCAATCACTCCACAAGCATAACATGTAGCGTTCTCCTTGCAACTCTTAACTATTTGCCTAGGCTTAACCCGTGGTTATATAGCATCCCTAGTAGAGACAACGACAGGTGGCGGGACAGAGGACCTAACCTTTTCCTTATCACTAACGGTAGGTGTACAAGTGCTTGAAATAGTCAGATCTTGGCGGAGCAAGGATCTAGCGTGAGTATTATAGCCACTCCTATGGTCAGAAACAGGTCTAGTGCCCTGGCAGGGAGGAATAAGAACATGAGACGTCCTAGTACGGGAGTACGGGGGGACGTACTGGTTCGATGTAAGCAAAACCTTAGGCGGCGATTCACTTAGATAATCGGAAGACTGAGAGCGGCAGTAAGGAGGGTAATACTCATCCATTAAATAATTCTTCATAATCTGCCAACCTATATGTAAGTCGTCGAGGGGCGCCCCAAAGAGTCTCTCCACATTGAGCCAGAAAGTATGAGCTCGACCAAATAATTGAAGTCTCGCAACGGGAATCCTGTGGGGGTCCACAAGATGATATTACTCAAAATAATGCTCCATATCCTTCACCCAACTTAAAAACACTCGCGGTTCACCTAACCCTTCATAGGTCGGAGCAGGAATTCTAACAGTCCTAGAGGTGCGCGGTGGTGGTGTCATAATCGCTTGACGAACCATCGAACTAGGAACAAGGGTCCTAAGTTGTGGCCTGGGGGGCTCAAGATGAGGCGTCAGTAGCTGACCTCTAAGTTGCGCTATCAAACCCTTTATGTTATCACATTGGTGGTTCATCTCCTTGCGAAATGCACCAACCGAGGAAAGGGAGGGAAGGGGACTCCGAATGTGCGCCATAACGGACCAACGAAAAACTCAAACTAAGTAGAAATGTAAAACATTTTTTTATATAACTAAAAATAAAAATTTAAAACCAACGAAACGTGCCTAAGTGCAAGTGAGGGGTAGCGTGGAAAGAGTGGATCGTTGCCAAGTTGAGAAATTGACAAACCTGGCTCTGATACCAAATTGATGTAGGCCACTCCCTAACAGTAACTAAGACACGAAAAGAAAAAGGACTCCTAAGGGGAATTTAAGCGAACACGTGGTATGCGCGCAAAACTCAAAATTTCGGCAGAGTTTCGTCTATAACTTCGCGATCTCACAAGTGGGAATTTCAAATCCAAACCTTCACGAACATTCACGTATACAATTTTCATAACCTATCCACACATCTAACATCGCATCACAGCATTTCCATCCACAGGGAGAGCGCTTCGAACTAAAAAATTTCGATTCGGAATGTATTCCAAATGCAGCCCTCAAAAAAAAATCAAACGAGGATATTCCAAATCGTCTTCATCCATTTGAAACCAAAGGCTAAACCAACCTCGGTTTGCAAACGTCCAAGGGGACCTATCCTTGCAAAACCTTCGCAAAAAATGGGATAAAACACAATATGATTTTCAGATTTTATTAATGCAAAGGGGATCAAATTTTGGTATAGAACATGATATCTAAGTTTCCACAATACTCACAAACTAGACGAATCACAACACAAGTTAGAGAAGAGGAACTCGTTACCCAAATCTGAAATGGAAGAGGAGGGGAAGGATAACTATGGAAGAGTCACACTTCCACGGCTCCACCGGAGTCACACCGGATGGAGAGAATCGAGTCGCCTTCTTCAAAGTCACACCGGAGGAGGAAGGAGGTCGCCGGAGCAGCAGGAAACGCCACCAGGAGGGGGCGGAGGCAGCAGCAGATCGCGGCTTGTCCAGGGGCGCGGGATCGGGTCGGCTGGCCGAGCGGGCTGCTTCACGCCAAATTAGTTTAGGGTTTCCTTTTTTTTCTTTCAACATGCCCTCCCCAATACAACATACACATATATATATTAATACACCCTCTCCATCCACCCTTCATCCAAAATCCAAATAAATCCTAGCCACTAGCTTAACAAAACAAAAACACCAACTAAGATTTATAAATTAATAAATTATAAATTTATAAATCTTAAGACAAAATTGTTTATAATAAAATTATTATGATTATAATATTATTCCCAAAGTAAAATAACATTATAATCATAATGATGTGAAATAACGGCGGCGGCCGTGACGGCGACGGTGACGACGATGTGAAGTAACGGCTTCGGCGGCGGCGGCGATGACAGTTGCGGCAACGGCCATCAATGTCCACGAATATGTAGCCGCAGCGATCAAAAGCGGGATCCATGTCGGCACGAGCAAATGGCGGGGCATCCTCGCCATCACTTCGGGTAGATATGTGAAGTCCCCGTTGTGTAGAGTCCATAATCGAGAACGGACATAGGCATGATGTGTGAAGCCTATCTGGACATGTTGGTCAGGATAGGTGATGTTGCATTGCATAAATGCCGGAGAAGACTCCGTGCGAATGTTTGTTTTTCGGGTTTTCTACGTGGTAGATTGCAATAGTGAGCCTTGGGGATTAACCCTAAGGTGAACCCAGAAATCTGGGCGGATGCGTGATCTTGACAACTTGGTGGCCTGGGAGCCAACTTGAACATAACCGGGTTATGTGAAGTATGTGATGGAAACGGGACTCGGAGAAGTTTGACCCGCGCATATGTTTTAAATTAACGTTGCGATGTGAGCACGGGTTAGATGGAACCGTACCCGTTCTACGTCGTTCAGTTAGAGCTGTTGGCATAGATGAGGGTCTTTCGGCGGTCTATGATTTAAATTACCGTGACACATACCAGGAAGACAAAATGCTCATTGTTTCGCCGTCTAAAGGGATGGTGGTGAGTCGGCGGACTTTGGCCGTGATCACCGAGAATGTGCCCTGAGTGCACGGGATGTGTGGTCGTGCGAGCCTACGCCTGTGTTGTAGTGACATTTCTATATTGCTGGATTATACTAATAAAGTGAAGGGAAGGAGCATCGCTGCCCCGAGTTGGGGGCGGGATCGTTATAATTTGGTCAGCATTGCTGACCGTTGCTTTTTTTTTGCCACCGTGCGGTGGATTGTGCTTGCAGGTGCTGCTGGACCGAGCGGTCAATAGCGGGCTAAAGACCAAATTGCGAAGCCGGCCCTCGAAGGCCTAATTGGCGTGTTTTAATTGCTTTCGTTCATGTATGACCGACATTCGTGCCGTGGTATGGAAAACATGTAATATGAGTAAAACCATTTGTAATGCCTTAAGGCCGGTACTTGTGTATGTACTTCATTCCTTCTTGGCTTGTTAGTGGGCATTCATGCTTGTTGCTGGGTTCTTTTAATTGCAACTATTAAACTGCTTCCGCTAGAATGCTCTGTGTAGAACGTTGTGATTGGTTGGATGGTTTTCATTGAGTAACCACCCGGTCAGTCTGTGTTATATGGCGTCGGGCCCCGGCCGGACCTACTACTATATGCTATGCGACGGATAGGGGGTGTTATATCCAGCATCTCCCCTCCACATCTGAAGTTTTAAACACCTTCAGTGGGCCGAGAGGAGGATTTACCAATCCTTACCTGAAGAAACCGAGCCTCCCTACTGTGTAGTTGCAGAAACCAAGCGGCGCCGCCTTCAAAGATGGCTTTCCGACAATCTTCTCGACTTCAGGCGGCCGACAAGGTCCTCCTCCACTCCTTCTTTCATGGGTAGATCTTAGGAATCTTTAGGGCCAAGGTTCGGGCTTAATTGAGCCCGAACCAAAGGGAAAGTTTCCTGTTTTTTCCGCAAAATTGCAACCATCGGGATCGCCGGAATAGGGCTCTCCGACGGCTGTGACGCCGCCTGGCGACAGCCAACACCTCAGCGGAGGTGATGGTGGTGGTGGCTGGCCGGGGAGGCGGTTGGATGGCCGGCGGCAGCCGCTTGAAACTGGCCCAGGCAGAATAAATCCTGGCCGTCGGCTCAAGGTAGAAGATGAATGGATCCCGTCCACCTTGCGCCAAGATTCGTGCCATATTAGATTTTAAACTATAGTATATATATTTCTGATTTTTTAATTATGTCACAGATTTTGTATTTATTGGTTTTAATTTTTAAAAATACTTAGATGCTAGGAAAAAAAAGTGGTCAACATAGTAAATGAGGCCCTTGATGTTTAGGTAAATTTAAAATATATTTCACTCAATTTGGATTCTTGATAGACCACAACACCCATTTTGGTGGGCCCTATACCTAGGGCTATCCTGAGATTCAAATGGATGACCACCCTTCATCCGTTGTCCAAATGACCTGAGATTTGGGTAGGACGTCTACCCTAGCTATACCTAGGGCCTGTCCAAAATACATAATTTTTGGAAAATATTTTTCTATAGTTTTTAGAAAAATTTTATAATCCATGAATAAATTAATTAGGTGTCCTAAACGTCTCTAAACTCCCCCAAATTTGGGTGGGTAGTCTTAGAGGGCATGTTAGGGCTCTGGTAAAAGTTTCATCTCATTTGGAGATGTTTTGATTAGGTATTGATCCAACCCTAGGTTGACCCCTTTTAGGGTTAACTAGGTCAAGCACCCCCTTTGGGCTTTGAGTGGTCAAATCACCTCAACAGAGACTGATATTTTGGCCACTGACTCTCTATAGTATGACTCACCCTCCAAATGAATTTGGGGTGGTTAAGAGTAGGGTAGCCCTAGAACCCTAGGGTAGGTCCCTTAATGGGGATTTTTAGGTTTGAAGATCATAGGGTCAAATTATCTTGGATTGACTGGAAAATTGGTGGAGAGGACCATAGGCTTAGTATGGTCCTCTGGTTTAAGTTTTAGGGAATTTTGAAGTTTTAAACGCCCTCAAAACCCTAACCCTAACTTAGGGCACAAACATTGTGGTGAAGGAAAATATCACTAAAACTCTTTGAAAAGTGATGAGATTTAGGTTGAGTAGTTTTTAAAGCTAGTACAAGCTCCAGAGAGTTGATCATGAATTTAGGATTAATATTTTGGATACTTCATTAATAGTTTAATAATTTGTATTATTCACTTAGGAATTTATTGTGAAGTAACGACTTCCTGGAAATTGATGAAATTTAGCCAGAGGAATTTTTATCATGCTTTAAAGGTCTGTGAATTTTCATAGAATTTTTGGATGAATATGTTTACGGGTTGCTTCATTAAGTATGGTTTCCCATGAAAATTTAATTTAATTTATTTTAGAGTCTAGCAAGCCTGTAAAATTCTGATTTTTCTACAATGATCTTTTTTGAATCATATTAAGATTCTGTAATTTTTACATAGTTTTCTGCTGAGTAATTTTGATACTTCCATCTTTACATATGATTAAGGGAATTATATTGGATAAATTAATTTGAGGTTAAATAATCTCTGAAAAATTATGAAAATTAAAATCTAGTAATATATCTCTATTATTTAGTGATCAAAATTTTTTGGGTGGCCATTACTGGAGTAGATCATATGGTTCATGTTCAAAAATGCCCATGGCCAAATATTTGGGAAAATTCAATAAATATCAAATTAATTAGAAAATTATGAATCTCTGATTTTAGAATAAATTTGTTATGATAGACCTTTGGTAAATTTTATAGGAGATTTGAAAGACAATCCGCAGTACCTCCTTTATACACCTCATATAGAATAGGCTGGTCTGCATATAGTAACTACAGGAATTGAACTAGAGTGCGTAATGAATTTGGAGAGTTGAATCCTCAGTAGGTTGCGGGTTTGGGTAAATAAAGGAGTTCATCATTGGAATACAGGATTAGTAGAGTGTGAGGTTGACTAGTGTTAGGTCGTGCTCGGGATCGGCGAAAGATCGTCCTTCCCGTAGGGAGGAAGTGTTTAATGCACTAGGGCTAGATTCAGTAAAATTAATTAAGTGTTGGGAAATCGGGTAGCAACCAATAATAGTAAGTGCCTTGCAAAAGGGAGCTTTGGGCGTAATCCCATCGTAGTTCCTAGTGCCTTCGAGAGCCCTTCACGTGGTATACCATGGGCAGTCCTGGGCTAACATAAACTGTAGGAGTGATAAAATCTTAAAAAGCAACTAGAATAATTAGGGGTTCACTTTTACACATCCCGGTGTCTCGGGAAGTTGGTTTGACTCGGTTGATATTTGTGAGGGGCTGGATGGCCCGGCGAGCTTTGGCTTGGTTGATGTTTGTGACGGACGGGATGGTCCGGGGAGTTTTGGCTCGGTGCTGATACATAAGGTTACATGTGCATAAAATAAAGATGGTGGGTCTTCGGTATTGGAGTGTCGATGCACCGATGCCAATACGATGACTCGGCAAGTGTGGCTAGCACTTCGCCAACAGAAGTCCGGTGCGCCAGCCGACATGAGTACGCAGGAGCTCCGCTTTGTGCACCAGCGTTGAGGCATACGATAGGTCTGACCGGTAGTGCTTTACTGGTTTAAAGGTGGGCGAGGCCCAACCCACCGCTTCTGTCTTCCACTACGGAGGTACCTGGGAGGTTCGGCTTTAGAAAGGGGGAACTAAAGGTCTGTGTGCACAGAGTCGGGTGGGTGAGTTACACTTGCGTGATCGCATCTTAACTCACTTGCATATCATAGCATAATCATAACATAAAACCCCTGTCGCCTATTGTATAAGTGGTATAAGACGCTTATAAAATAGGCCCTGCAAAACGACCCCTTGGTCTATAAGCTTGTGTGGGCAAGTTTATAAATTAAGGTTAAATTCTTTATATATATATATATATTGATGTTTATAACCGACACTCCAACGTATAAATTGGTATGTGATATTTTATACGATGGGAGCCCTGTAAAAGATCCCTTGCTTATATGTTTCTGTATAAGTTAAGGTTACTTTTCATACTTTACTTTACTGCAACATGTACTATAAAAATTGCTTGTATAGGTCCGCTGCCATCTGTTTCTTGATTACTCTCCACCTTCAAGTCTTCCCCTTTCTTCCTCTCCGCTCGGTGCTTAGGGGCCATGGGGGAAGGGGTGGGGGATGATACGACTTAGTCTTATAGACTAACGGTTGTCAGACCACATCATTTAGGGGATCATGGTGCCCAGCATGGAGGAGCAGCCCCGCACGACGGCACGCTTGGAGATGGGGCAGTCTAGCACTGGAGTTCAGACAGCGGGTTCTATGAGCCCCTGACCTTAGTAGTGTTTTATTTTGCTTCCGCTTGAGAGACTATGTAGTGGGGATTTTATGTAGCGGGCTTAAGCACTTATTTTCAGTACTTCTATATATACTTGTGGACTCTTCCTTCGTGGAGATATATTTACTCTGATGTGATATTATTGTGGATATGTGGTTAGAGTTTTTACATCACTTGTGTTTACTCTACTTCTGTTGCTTTTCTGTGATCGAATCGGCCGGCAGAATCGGCGATTTGCGGTAATGACCCTTCAGGGCATGAAGGTGTCACAGCAAAGCGGCGGTTCTGGTCCTAAGACCCCGGTGTTTCAAAAATAAAAAAAAGAGGAGGTCTTACAGCAACCTCAACCACAGAGTCATCCTCCTCGACTAGATCTAATAGAACGCTGGAAACGCTAATTTCCACCTGCGAATCAACCTTAACAGCACTGTCAAAAAAAGAAAGAATGTTATGCAAAGAAGACGGTGAAGGCACGGAGCTCGGTAGGACGTTGAGCGCTGGCTCTTCGCAACTAATAGATTCTATGCTAGGTGATGTATGCACTTCAGGAGTATAAATATTTGTGTCGGAATGGGGATAAACACATGTATCAGTGCACATACCTGGGATACCCTCTCCATAACATAGAGATAGCAATGGTGCATACCCCGATACGGAAGGGGTGCTGCCCAAGGTTGAAGTGGAGACAATCCAAATATCCAGCTCGTCATCCACTTCTAGCTCAGCTAGGTAAGCGGCGCATTCCTTCAATGCATGATCCCAGATTCGACAAAAAAATGCACTGCTTAGCCGGCTTCGGCGGTGCAACGGGTGCTGAAGCCGAATAGAAGTAGTGCAGCAATGGCTCTGCGGGTCGGTAGCTAACAGGCTTATGTCTACGATATGTAGACTCCTGAATTTCCTGACTACTATACTTCTGAGGGCATCTATCACTAGCATGATAGATGTCTCCACAATGACGGCAACGGATATTGAAATTGGCCCACATTGCGGAGATTTCAAATATAAAGGATACAACTACTTTGTATAGATTCTGAGAATAAAACTAACAATTCCAACTGACGTAATAACAGCACAAGAGAAAAGGGATCAAAACAAAACAAAATAATACAACTTCTAAAAACTACTTTTACCGACACAAATAACTCTTATAACGAAATTTTTAGTCATCCGGAGTCGCTCTATAGTTACACTCCCCGACAACGGCGCAAAAAACTTGATGTGTGTAAATCGGCACGCGCACCGTTCGCACAAGTAATAAAGTTTGGGAATAAATCTCCGAGTGTCAGTCTCTTGAGGAATGTAATTAGCATAGAGCGGCAACAGTTCAGAAAATATTGTTATGAGGGTTAAACTTAGAAAAGAGTAAAAAAAGGGCTTGAGAGATAGTGGTTTCTTGATCTACTAAAGTAATTAAAACTATGCGGGTCGAAGGCACCGCTTCGCAAGGTGAGGTGAGTGTATCTTCCGCGATGCCGAACTTCGGTTGGGCGAGTGGACGGAAAGCTAATGGATGGAAGTGTTCTTGTGCGGAGTGCAATCGGGTGAAACACGGGTATGGAGAGGATGTGGAGTGAGCGAGGCGCATTCAGAACACACAACTCACAAGCAAAAGAAAACTACAAACATCCCATTAGATATAGAATAGAACATGTAGTTCATTACAATATTATATCATTCCATACAACAGAGGAAGGTGAAGAGGAGTAAACCAATAGAGGGTGAAGATCCACCGCAGGTCGTGGCCGGAATAGCGAGTTGTCAATCCGCTTCCGGGCTCAGTCTGAGGAGGCTTCCGGTACCAACGAGCTTTCACCTCGAAGGCCTTTGAGTCTGTTCTCTAGGTTGTCTTCTACTCCAACTCCGGTGGAAATCTTGGAGTTGAGGTCGTCAATGGACGGGAGCTTTGCCGAAGGGTTTGGAAAGCTTCGGAATCGCCGGCTACGGACTCCCGATGTAGGTGGAGGTGATGGAGCAGCTGGAGAAGTAGAATGGCACTTACCGCATACTCCCCGATCGCAGAAATGACGAGTGTTAACCTAAATTGCGGAGCAGGCCCTTAAATACGGATGAAGCAAAAGTAGAGCGCACGTTCAGTGGCCCACGACCAGTGGTCGTCCGCACTGTCGGTCGATGATCGTGCGCAATTTCCAATTAAACCTGCAACTTGGATAAAAACATCAGCAGATATGCGCACGATTAGTGGCGCACGACCGGTGGTCGTGCGCACTGAATCCACTGATCGTGTGATTGGCTAGGACAAATTTGCAGAAATCAAGGGGTAAACGCGCACGAGCAGTGGCGCATGACCGCTGGTCGTGCGCACTATGACCAGTGCTCGTGGAATTACCCGGGAAGAATTAGGAAAAGGAGAATGCAATGCGCACGATCAGTGGCGCACGACCAGTGGTCATGCACAGTAAGTCCAGTGGTCGTGCGCAATGTTCCTGTATCGTCGGGGTCACCCGAGCAGTTACGGAGCACGCACACGATCGTTGCACCAGCAGAAGAGGAAGATAGGCCACCAAAAGTGCACACCACATTCTCAAGACACGGCTAAAGAACAACAAAAACACAGAAACATCTAAAGCTCACAGAAACGGGTCTAAAGTGCACTTAATCATGAAATAGGAACGTAAGAAAATATAAGCAGTTATAACTCTCAAGTGCAGTGCTAAGACGACAAAACTCACCCAAATGAGTCCAAAAATCAGTGTAATATTTGGAATCATCAGTACTCCATTCAAGAATGCACTCTTCACATCCATTTGATAGACCTTGAATTTCTTGAAAGCTGCATAGTCCAGGAATATTCTGATTGCCTCTAACCTTGCCACAAGGTGCGAAGGTTTGGTCATAATCTATTCCTTCCTCCTGTCTGTATCCTTGAGCAACAAGCCTAGCCTTGTTCCTCACAATTATTCCTTGGGCATCAGCTTGTTTTTGAAAACCCATTTGGTTCCAATGACTGGATAGTCTTGGGGTCATGGAACCAAATCCCAAACTCTACATCTCTCAAATTGATTTAATTCCTCCTGCATTACAATGATCCAGTGGGGATCTTGCTCTGCATAATGGATGGATAGAGGTTCAACCTGAGAGAGAAAACATGCATGCATCAAATCTTGGTTGAGATGATGCCTTGTCTGTACACCTACTGATATGTCTCCAATCACTTGAGATCTGGGGTGATCCCTAAGTGTGACTAAATCAGTGGGTGGAGTTGGTTGTGCAACAACATCTTGGATTAATTCCTCTTGTGGAATTGTGTTTGCTATTGGAGTAAGTTCAATTCCTTCAATGCTTTCATCTTCACTCTCTTCATTAACTTGTGGAGAAGGATGTGTTGGAACTGAAAGATAATAGTTGTTAACTTAAATCACCTAGAGGGGTGGTGAATAGGTGAGTTGTGCGTCTTTTGCGAATAACAAAACTCAGAACACAGCACAGATCTATCTACTAAAATACCACAGACGAGATAAGGTTTATAGTGGTTCCCCGATCTTGGGTACATCCACTTTACCTCACCGATCTAGCAATAAACTAGACTCGGCTACTCCACTATCTCGGATTGAAAACCAATCCTACCCTCGAAACAAAGTTCCTATAATCTCAATCCAATCCACTGGATCTACAACTCGGAAGAAACACCTTCCTATAAACTCGGAGTGGAAAACTCCGACACTCGGAGACAAATTCTCCTACAGAAATGAAATTCAAGTATTGAAAAATACAACAAGTAATATTGTCGGGTTCAGATCTGAAAATGAAACAGGAACTAGAATCTTCTTCTTGGTGTGCAGCTTTATCAGAAAAGTTGAAGAAGGATTCTCGGCAATCAGTAGATCTGAACTTCTTGCTTCCAGGATCGGACAGATGATGAGTATGTGAAAAACGATCTCGATCTGGAGAGCTTTTTCAGTCTATTTCCTCTGAATATCGAAACCCTTGCCAGAGAAGAATAGCGGCGGCGGTGGCTTTCGTTCCGTGAAGAGAGAGAGAGAGAAACAACGATTCTTTTTGGAAAGAGGCGGCTGCAAAACTTAGAATGGTTTTATCTTGAATAGCTTGTTTTTCGGATTAGGGTTTGTCAATTAGACAAGACCTTTTATAGGAGTACTAATAACAGTCATAATCGATTTTAATGACGTACACGTGGACCAATCATATCACGAAATTTGAAAATCTATCAAATCTGGACTTAGAAGAAATTTCAGAGAAAATGAAGTCATAAACACGAGTAGGTATAAAACTACTCGATTAGGTAAAGGACTACTCGAGTAAGCAAAGAAATATTACTCAGGTATATAATTTATGACTACTCGAGTAGGTTGATGGCAGCTACTCGAGTACATATAATCAACTACTCGAGTACTTAGAAGATCTACTCGAGTATACAGAAAAGTTTCTCAGGAAGGAGTGGAACTACTCGAGTGCAAGTTATACTACTCGAGTAGGCAGAATTGAACTACTCGAGTGGTTAGAAGAACTACTCGAGACAAACACTTAGAAATATTCTGCACACGGGAAAAACAGCTACTCGAGTAATTAGGTTTAACTACTCGAGATAAAAGAGATCTACTCGGGTATATGAAGGACTTACTCGAGTATATCTAAACTACTCGACACAGAGAAGAGAGTTACTCGACACAGTGTCGAGAACTACTCGAGTATATAGAGAACCTACTCGAGTAAATGACTTAGAAAAATTCTGAAAGAGAGAAATCTAGGACTACTCGAGTATGAACTACTCGAGACAAAATAAGCTACTCGAGTATGTGACTTGGACTACTCGAGTGATTTATTTGGAGAAACTTGGAAACTGAATTCTGGGTAACTCGAGTAGGAAGAGAGATCTACTCGAGTAGTTAAGTAAGCTACTCGAGTATGTCAGTGAACTACTCGAGTGTTTTACTTAACTTCACGAGAGGAAGGATTTTCTTACTCGAGTATGCAGAACTTTTTACTCGAGTAATTCTCAAGCAATCTACTCGAGTACTTAAGGATCTACTCGAGAGAAATACTTGGAAAAATTTTCTGTCAGCAATTTTTCTTCTACTAGAGGGGAATCAGCATCAAGTCTTTTCACAGTCCTATAGCTTGAGTATGAAGTGTATCCCTATAGAGAGGCTACACATTGTCAACACTTTGGAACACATAATGATGAATTACACTGTATGGTCCTGTATTTGGTGACCCATTGTAGACTGACATTGGTCTACACTTCCCATTGGAATCCTGCAAACACATAACTCAAACAAAGCATCAAATACAACCTAATTCATCTTAGTTACAGGGTGACTTCATCAAATCTGGGTTAATGTGGACATAGTTCCCAACAATCTCCCCCTATTTGTTGAAGTCAGAACCCTTTACACTAAGATGAATTAAAGACATAAAAAGAAGCTAAGTAGAAAAGTGTGTAAGCAAGTAGTGGACTATGGGAAAGGATAATAAGAACAAAAACTTAGAATTATATAAATAAGAATATCCAACATTATCAATTCTACAGTTAATCATTCCACATTCTCAAAAATCCTTGAAAGTCAGCCTTGATTCTGTTGTCTGTCCAACTTCTCTTGTTGTCTTCTTTGGTAGCAGTATGGTTTGGGATAATACTTGGGAGGTCTAGGAGGGGCTGCAGGGTTGTTCCTCCTATATTCTCTGTCATAGATTCTTCTCTTTGTCATGGATTTTTCATAGAGTTCCCATTCATATGAGTTATAATGGATTTTCCTGCTCTCATGGAATTCCATAACTAGTCTGAGAGTTTCCAGAATCAGGGATTTGGAGGTTGGAGACCAAACTTCAGCATGTTCAGTAGCTTTAGAAGGAGCAGTTTTGCTAGCAGAGGGGCCATCACCATACTTTCTTTCTTCTTGGAAGTTTTGATCTCTGGAGGAGCCTGAAGGAAGATGTGTAACAACCCCATCCGTTCATATGATATATTCTAGAAGGTCCGGCCGGGGCCCCACAGGATATACCACAAAACAGTCGGTGAAGGTACAGGATGATACCAGAGTAGCGCATCGCACCTAGCACAAGCATTCTAGCGGAAGCCTAAACTACTTGAACTCCTCAGGAATGTCCAAACATAAAACTCCACATTTTATATATATATATAGGAATGTCTTACAACATGTACAAAGAACTGGCCTTATGGCCTTACAGGGCTTTCATATAGTGGCTACCACTATGGGCGCGCAGGCCGGCCACAACAAAAGAAAACATCAAAAGAACATATTTAGCCTTCGAGGGCTAAACAGCGGCAGCAGCAACACCAGCAGGAGCATCAACCTCTATGCATCCCGCTCGGTTCTCCAGCACCTGTGCAAGGGACAATCCACCCACCGGTGGCAAACAAAAGCAACGGTCAGCGTTCAGCTGACCAAATTATAACGACCCTACCACTTCTCTCGGGGCAGTGGTATTTTTCCCTGCAAGCATATCATATCACAAGTATGGCAAGCTATATTATCAAAAAGTGCTTTCACGCACACAAGCCATCACAACCGTTCGCCACCCGGCTCAACGGTCCGTGCACTCAGGGCACATTCTTGGTGTTCTGGCAACCTCTTGCCCACCACCGTATCAGGGTTATCACCCAACGGTAAATCTCTTGAGCATTTACTCCATGGCGTACAGCCGGAGTTAGTCCTCGGACACTGGGATGGCTCGTAGCCCCCCGTTGTGTCATGGCGCGCAGGCCGAAGACTCTTGCTATGCGCTCCAACAGACCGCACTTTTGGTCTCACGTCGGACGGACATAGCGCAGGTCGGATCCTCCACCCCCCGTTGCTCAAATCGCCTTGCCTTCTCCAAGTACAGCGTACTCATGGCTATATCATAGGCGCGGGTCAGTCTCACAAATCCTGTTCCTGGCATTCAAGCCTGGGCATAAGTCTTACACCCATTTTCTCACAACAACAGCGGGTCTTTCCTGGGCACACCAGTACTTCCTGTTACTCTCTTCACAGGTGGACACCGCACAAGCACAAATGTCAGGGGTCTTTCCTGGGCATACCAGTACTTCCTGTGACTCGTTTCACAGGTGGACACCCTATGACATCAAGCATCACAAAAAGGGCCTTTCCTGGTCTCACCAGTACTACCTGTGCCTCATTCACAGATTGGACCCAAAACCATCACAAGGCTATTTTCCTGGGCTACCACCCCAGTACTTCCTGCTACTCCTTTTCGCAGGTCTAACCCGTAGACTCCTTCACACTACACGTTTATCACGGAGTCTTCTCCGGTTCGTATGCAACATCACCAATCCAGATCAACCTGTCCAGATGGGCTTCACACAGCATGCCTATTCTGTACTCCATTTCCAGATCTATATGCACAACAAAGGGGATTTCAAGAATCACCCCAACAACTCCCAAAAGCAGCCACCTCTTGGTGGGGGAATCAAAAGATATGCCAAAAAGGAAGCCTTCACATGGCTAGGGAAGAAAAGTCGTTACCCTTGACGATCGCTTCGGTGCCATGGCTTGAAAGCTTGCTTGCAAGACTCGCAAGAGCGTTTCCTCCGCAACGCTGGCTTCGGATCTCTTGCCGGTAAACCGCAGCACCACCAACAGCAGCCCCCTTCCCTTCTTCCTCCTCCTTTCTTTCTCTCTTTCTCTCTCTTGAAGAAAGATGAAGGCCAAAGAAAATGAGAAGTAATTCTCTGACTTCGGCCTTTAAGGAAAAAGAAGAAGAGCTTTCAGTCCTTGGATCCAGACTGAAGGAATAGACAGCCATGATTCTGCCAAAAACACACATTTTGACCCGACACGGCCTCGAACACGGCCCTGTGTCTGGCCGTGTGCCTCAAGCGGTGGTCAACCGACTTACCCAAACCAGTGACACGCCCACGGGACACGCCCGTGTCATGGGCCGTGTCACCAACACGCCTTCAGACACGCCCGTGTCTGTGGCCGTGTACCTGGGTGAAAAAAATCCCAAATCATCCCGAGACTTCACACAGCCTGGGACACGCCCGTGTCCCCGGCCGTGTGCCCAGACACGGCACCCAGACACGCCCTGTCGAAAACATTCGGCGGGCTGAGTTCGTCGACCCGATTTGACACGCCCTGTGACACGCCCGTGTCACAGGCCGTGTGCAACTTCTCGACACTCGACACTCGACACTCGACGATCTCAACACTCGACGACCTCGACACTCGACGACACGGCCATGGACACGCCCGTGTCCTAGGCCGTGTGCCTCCTCTCGACGATCGTCGAGCGAAAATCGTCGACACCTAAGTCGACTGTCGACTGCCTTGACACGCCCTGCGACACGCCCGTGTCGCAGGCCGTGTCCACCTGACACGCCCTGGGACACGCCCGTGTCCCAGGCCGTGTCACCCAAATTTTCCCGTTTCAGAACTTTGGGCTGTTACAATCCTCCCCTCCTACAGGAAATTTCGTCCTCGAAATTCAGAGACAGAAAAGTAACAAAAAGCTGCAAGAAAAATGTAACAACATATAAATTTTTTATGTTACAACAGTCCCGCTACAAATTACAGAAACAACTCAGGGAACTCTTCTCGCATGGTTGCTCGCGCTCCCATGTCAATTCTTCATGGCCGCAGTTGTCCCATCGGACTTTCACCATACCGACCGTCTTGTTCCGCAATTGTTTCTCGGCTCGATCTTCGATCTGAATGGGTCTAACTCTCGTCGTTAGCCCATACTCCACCGGCACCCGATCATCCGCGATCACTTGAGCTGGATCTTTCACGGCCCTCCGAAGTACCGAGATGTGAAAAACATCATGTAATCCACCCAAGTCCGCCGACAGAGCTAGCCGATAAGCCGCTTTGCCAATTCGCTCAACCACTTCAAAAGGACCTAAATATCTTGGACTCAACTTTTTCAATCGTCGAATCCTGGAGACACCTTTGAATGGCTTGATCTTCAAGTAGACCCAATCGCCAACCGCAAATTTGACATTCCGGTGCTTGGCGTTGTAGTACTTCGCTTGTCGATCTTGAGCAATCAGCAATCTCTCTCGAATAGTCCGAATGGTTGAGTTTGCTTCATCCACCTCATTTGGTTTAACAATCCGAGCTTCACCCGCTTCTACCCAAGCCAAGGGAGTACGACACTTCCTTCCATATAGGGCTTCATATGGTGCCATCCCAATGCTTGTCTGGTAGCTGTTATTATATGCAAACTCGACCATATAGAGATGATCTTCCCATTTCTTTCTGAAATCAAGGGCGCACATTCGGAGCATGTCCTCCATTGTTCTGTTGGTACGTTCAGTTTGGCCATCCGTTTGGGGATGAAAGGCCGTACTGAAAGTTAATTTCGTGCCCAACCGTCGGTGAACTAGCCTCCAATCATTTGACGTGAATCGCCCATCTCGATCACTTACGATGCTCCGAGGAACACCGTGAAGCCGCACAATCTGATCAACATATAACTTTGCCAAACTTTCAACTGAATCATCCCGTCTGTTCGGGAGAAAATGTGCTACTTTTGTTAGCCGGTCAACTATCACCCAAATGGAATCATTTCCTCGCTGCGATCTTGGCAATCCATGCACAAAATCCATGGAAATATCATCAAATTTCCACACTGGGATCGGTAGTGACTTCAAATATCCGCCCGGCTTTTGGCATTCCGCCTTCACCATTGCACATGTTTGGCATTTGGCCACATATAGGGCAACATCTTTCTTAAGCCCTGGCCACCAGAAAAGCTTCTTCATATCGTTGAACATCTTTGTGCTCCCGGGGTGAATGGAATACTTCGTATAATGTGCTTCATACATCAGTTCTTCCCTCAGTTTCCCCACATTTGGGACGCACAAACGGCCCTCTTTTCGCAAAAGACCGTCATTCCAGGTGAATTTGCCCTCTGGCCCTTTATTCACATAGCGCAAGAGATCTTCATCCAACTCCGTTGCCCGTCGAACTCGGTCCGTAAGGTCACATTGCACCTCGGTCCAGTTCAAACATGCAGTGGCAGTGGACTTCTTGTCAACACAATAGATCTCCAATGCTTCCAACTCCTGGATAAGACGTTCATCATGCCTTTGTAACCAATTTGCTCTAGCCGGAACTCGCCGACTCAACGAATCCGCGACAACATTCCCCTTCCCGGGTGTATAGTGAATCTCGAAAGTGTAGTCCCCAAGGAACTCCAACCACCTTCGTTGTCGCATGTTCAAGTCTTTCTGCTCCAAAAGATACTTTAGGCTCTTATGATCAGTATAGATCTCCACCTTCACTCCATAAAGGTAGTGTCGCCACAACTTGAGTGCAAAAATCACCGCCGCTAGTTCCAAATCATGGACGGGATAATTTCGCACGGGCACCTTCAGCTGGCGTGAGCCATAAGCAATAACCTTTCCACTTTGCAGAAGAACGCAGCCTAAGCCGCTCCCTGAGGCATCATTATAAATAACAAAACCATCGGTCCCACATGGCGAAGACAACACCGGCGTCGTGGTCAACCGAATCTTCAGCTCTTCAAAAGCTCGTGCACACTCTGGCGTCCAAACGAACTTCTGATCCTTTCGCGTCAGTGTAGTTAGCGGCAAAGCGATCCGCGAGAAGTTCTCCACAAATCTTCTATAGTAGCCCGCAAGTCCAAGGAAACTCCTGACCTCGGCCACGGAAGACAATATTGGCCATTCTTATATGGCTCTTATCTTCGCTGGATCCACTGCAATGCCCGCTCCACTCACCACATGGCCCAAAAATGCCACTGACGATAGCCAAAACTCGCACTTCGAGAACTTGGCATAAAGCTGATTTTGCCTCAATGTATTCAACACTAACCGCAAGTGAATCTCATGTTCAGCTTTGGACTTCGAGTACACCAGGATATCATCGATAAATACGATCACAAACAGATCCAGGTACTCGCGAAAAATACGGTGCATCAAATCCATAAACACCGAGGGCGCATTACACAATCCAAAGGGCATGACTTTGAACTCATAGTGCCCATAACGCGTTCCAAATGCGGTTTTGGGAATATCACCTTCCCTAATCTTTAACTGGTAATAACCAGACTTCAGGTCCAACTTCGAATAGACGGTAGAACCTACCAGCTGATCAAATAACTCATCAATCCGGGGGATCGGATATTTATTCTTCTCGGTCAGCTTATTCAGTTCACGGTAGTCGATGCACAATCGCAATCCACCGTCTTTCTTCTTTACAAAAAGCACAGGCGCGCTCCAAGGTGACATACTTGGGCGTATATACCCTTGCTCTAGCATTTCTTGCAGTTGAACCTTCAATTCCGCCATCTCTTTTGGCGCGACGCGATATGGCGAGCGGGCCACAGGTTTCGCACCTGGCACCAACTCGATCGTGAAGTCAATCTCCCGCTGGGGTGGTAGCCCAGGGAGATCCGTGGGAGACACATCTGTAAATTCTGCCACAATCGGAACCTCGCACACACTGGCCTTACGCTCAACAGCCTGAATTAGTGCAAAGTAACACTCCGCACCCTTCCGAACAGCCTTGACTACCTGGAGTGCAGACATCAATGTCCCGCCCACTCCTCGCATACCCGCGAACTTTGTCTCCTGTTCGGTATTCTGGCCCAACGTGATTTCTTTGGACTGACAATCAATCATAGCATGCTGCTCCGCAAGCCAATCCATCCCAAAAATCACGTCGAATTCCGATATTGGCAAAACAAATGCAGATAAACAAAAATCCCGACTTCCTAGCTGAACCGCCACATCGCAAGCTTGATCCGCAAGCATCCAACAGCCATTCGGCAACACCACTCTGACGCTATCTGTCTTTACACGACTGGGTATCCCAAGCCGCGTAACAAATTCACGAGACAGAAAAGAATGTGATGCACCTGTATCAAATAGTGCTCGCGCCAGCATGTCCCGAATCATCACAAAACCTATGACAACCATGTCACACATACAAATCGCAAACAAAGAGGTACTAAGCTAAGCATACAAACATTAGCATAAGCAAACTAAACTCATACCTGTGACCACGTCACTCTGCTTGATGGCCTCTTGCAGGCCAAGATTGTAGACCCGGGGTTGCGCTTGTGAGGCAGAGGAATCCACCACCGCCTTTCCTTTCTCCGCATAAGATGCTCCCGCCTTCTTTTCACTCTTCGGCGGCATCCGACAATCTCGCACAATATGCCCCATGCGGCCACAATTGTAGCAGACCCGAGTATCTGGCTTGGAGGTAGCCCCTGACGTTGCTCCCGTTGCAACTGATGAAGGAGCTTGTCCACTCGGCTTGGACTTCTTACCCCATTTCTTCTTATAGAATGGTTTCCCAGATCGGGGCGCCTTCCACTCCGGTTGCGTCACAGTCAAAGCTCTCTTTCCTTGCACCCTTTTCATATCTTTTTCCAACGCGGTTGCAGTGTCAACCAATGCTTGGAAACCTTGGTTCACAGAACTTGACACAAGGAACCTCAACTCGTCCCTCAGGCCTTCATAGAACCTATTGGTCTTCCGCTGCTCATCCGCAAATATCGAACCCGCATACCGCCCCAAGCGCGTAAATTCATGCAGGTACGCGTCAACACTGCCCTCACCTTGAGTCAACCGTTGGAATTCATTTTCCATGGCTATCCGTTGAGCCACAGGAAGGTGCTTTGCTAAGAACAGTCGAGAGAATTCATCCATGGAGACTTGAGCTAACGGACGACCCGCCAAATGATGTAACTCTATCTCATCCCACCACAAGCGAGCTTCTCCTTCAAGCAAGAATGTCGCTAAGGTAACCTTCTGACGCTCCGCCGTGCCAATCGCCGCCATAACTCTCTTGACGCGCGATAACCAATCCTCTGCCAGCGTCGGAGTACCCGCTCCCGAAAATGTAGGCGGATGGAAACTCATGAACCGTGTTAGTTGCTTCTCAGCTGCTCGAGGAGCCACATCCACTACAGGTTCCGGCCTTGCCTCCACCTGTTCTGGCCTAACATCCACTTGTTCCTGCCTAAGTGGCTGGCCTTGGATCATGGTATATAATGCCTCCGCAACTAACCGCACATGCTCTGCAGACGGTGGAGGTGTAGGCACCTCAGCTGGTGCCCTACTCTCATCAGAATGCTGGGACGCAGACGGCCCAGCTCCACTTCGTGTCACCTAAAGGTGGACAAGACACATACATTAGCGGTCGTACCCAAGCAAACAACACAAAATAGGAATACGCAGGTTCCTCAAACAAACTAATTTGCATTCCTATCATGGACATTCAGGAGTTCAATCGTAGACTTTGTTGTGCACAACCACGTGCTCGCCATCCCACAAAAGAAGTCGGCCACGACTTCGAGAGGGAAAGACCAAAACAACTGATACCAAAAATGTAACAACCCCATCCGTTCATATGATATATTCTAGAAGGTTCGGCCGGGGCCCCACAGGATATACCACAAAACAGTCGGTGAAGGTACAGGATGATACCAGAGTAGCGCATCGCACCTAGCACAAGCATTCTAGCGGAAGCCTAAACTACTTGAACTCCTCAGGAATGTCCAAACATAAAACTCCACATTTTATATATATATATAGGAATGTCTTACAACATGTACAAAGAACTGGCCTTATGGCCTTACAGGGCTTTCATATAGTGGCTACCACTATGGGCGCGCAGGCCGGCCACAACAAAAGAAAACATCAAAAGAACATATTTAGCCTTCGAGGGCTAAACTGCCGCAGCAGCAACACCAGCAGGAGCATCAACCTCTATGCGTCCCGCTCGGTTCTCCAGCACCTGTGCAAGGGACAATCCACCCACCGGTGGCAAACAAAAGCAACGGTCAGCGTTCAACTGACCAAATTATAACGACCCTACCCCTTCTCTCGGGGCAGTGGTATTTTTCCCTGCAGGCATATCATATCACAAGTATGGCAAGCTATATTATCAAAAAGTGCTTTCACGCACACAAGCCATCACAACCGTTCGCCACCCGGCTCAACGGTCCGTGCACTCAGGGCACATTCTTGGTGTTCTGGCAACCTCTTGCCCACCACCGTATCAGGGTTATCACCCAACGGTAAATCTCTTGAGCATTTACTCCATGGCGTACAGCCGGAGTTAGTCCTCGGACACTGGAATGGCCCGTAGCCCCCCGTTGTGTCATGGCGCGCAGGCCGAAGACTCTTGCTATGCGCTCCAACAGACCGCACTTTTGGTCTCACGTCGGACGGACATAGCGCAGGTCGGATCCTCCACCCCCCGTTGCTCAAATCGCCTTGCCTTCTCCGAGTACAGCGTACTCATGGCTATATCAAAGGCGCGGGTCGGCCTCACCAATCCTGTTCCTGGCATTCAAGCCTGGGCATAAGTCTTACACCCATTTTCTCACAACAACAGCGGGTCTTTCCTGGGCACACCAGTACTTCCTATTACTCTCTTCACAGGTGGACACCGCACAAGCACAAATGTCAGGGGTCTTTCCTGGGCATACCAGTACTTCCTGTGACTCGTTTCACAAGTGGACACCCTATGACATCAAGCATCACAAAAAGGGCCTTTCCTGGTCTCACCAGTACTACCTGTGCCTCATTCACAGATTGGACCCAAAACCATCACAAGGCTATTTTCCTGGGCTACCACCCCAGTACTTCCTGCTACTCCTTTTCGCAGGTCTAACTCGTAGACTCCTTCACACTACACGTTTATCACGGAGTCTTCTCCGGTTCGTATGCAACATCACCAATCCAGATCAACCTGTCCAGATGGGTTTCACACAGCATGCCTATTCCGTACTCCATTTCCGGATCTATATGCACAACAAAGGGGATTTCAAGAATCACCCCAACGACTCCCAAAAGCAGCCACCTCTTGGTGGGGGAATCAAAAGATATGCCAAAAAGGAAGCCTTCACATGGCTAGGGAGAAAAGTCGTTACCCTTGACGATCGCTTCGGTGCCATGGCTTGAAAGCTTGCTTGCAAGACTCGCAAGAGCGTTTCCTCCGCAACGCTGGCTTCAGATCTCTTGCCGGTAAACCGCAGCACCACCAACAGCAGCCCCCTTCCCTTCTTCCTCCTCCTTTCTTTCTCTCTTTCTCTCTCTTGAAGAAAGATGAAGGCCAAAGAAAATGAGAAGTAATTCTCTGACTTCGGCCTTTAAGGAAAAAGAAGAAGAGCTTTCAGTCCTTGGATCCAGACTGAAGGAATAGACGGCCATGATTCTGCCAAAAACACACATTTTGACCCGACACGGCCTCGAACACGGCCGTGTGCCTGGCCGTGTGCCTCAAGCGGTGGTCAACCGACTTACCCAAACCAGTGACACGCCCACGGGACACGCCCGTGTCATGGGCCGTGTCACCAACACGCCTTCAGACACGCCCGTGTCTGTGGCCGTGTACCTGGGTGAAAAAAATCCCAAATCATCCCGAGACTTCACACGGCCTGGGACACGCCCGTGTCCCCGGCCGTGTGCCCAGACACGGCACCCAGACACGCCCTGTCGAAAACATTCGGCGGGCTGAGTTCGTCGACCCGATTTGACACGCCATGTGACACGCCCGTGTCACAGGCCGTGTGCAACTTCTCGACACTCGACACTCGACACTCGACGATCTCAACACTCGACGACCTCGACACTCGACGACACGGCCATGGACACGCCCGTGTCCTAGGCCGTGTGCCTCCTCTCGACGATCGTCGAGCGAAAATCGTCGACACCTAAGTCGACTGTCGACTGCCTTGACACGCCCTGCGACACGCCCGTGTCGCAGGCCGTGTCCACCTGACACGCCCTGGGACACGCCCGTGTCCCAGGCCGTGTCACCCAAATTTTCCCGTTTCAGAACTTTGGGCTGTTACAAGATGTCAGCAGGATCTTCTTCCCAGCATGGAGCATATGTGTCTGGAGGAGCAACTGTGTCTCTAGGCCTGGGAGAGAAGGTAGGTTGCAGTGGAGCAGCTAGAGCAGAAATATCTGTAGCTAGAGGATTTAGATGATGAGGAATGAAGTTGGGGTCAACAACAAGGTCTGGCAGAATCTGATTGTGCATCCAGACAGCAGTATCATAGGTATGAAATTTGACACTCTGTATCTGGGCTAGCACATCATCATGAATTATCTTCACATGAGCTTCACATACATCTGATTTCTGAGCAGTTGATTTTTCTACTTGTTCTTTGAGTTCTTTGAACAATCCCTCCCCCTTTCTGATTTCAGCAGATAACCTCTCTATAGTATCTTCTTTGAAAAGACCAACTTCGTCACAGATTTACACTTTGTTGGTTTCATTTCCCTTGTCTAGCTCTATCTGATTAGAGGCAAGGGTGACACCTTGTTCCATAACTTCTCCAACACTAGTAATAGTGTGGTCAATGGCTTTGCCACCAAGTTGAAATAAATACTTGAGCTTGTCGGTATTATGCTGAATTTTAGCAAAGCCTCTGCTCATCTCAGTCTTGAGAGCAGTTACCTTGTCAGTTACAATCTTTAGAGAAGTATCAAAATAATTTCTTTGTTCTTGCAGCAGGAAAGAGATTTGGGACAGTAAATCTGGAGAGGGAGAGGCAGCAACAGCAATAGCAGATGAAGGAGCAGCAGAAGGAAGAGAAGGAGTTACCTAGGGGGCTATTTCTTCAATTATCACAGAGCTGTGAGCTCTTGTGGTAGGAATGAGAGCAAGCCCTTCTTCTGTAACCTGAGGGATAAAGAAATCTAGGTTTCTGAGAGGAGCTTCTGCTAGCTCTGGGGAGGGCTCATCAGAAATAAGAATGGTGTCTTGCTGATCTTTGAGAGCATCTAGAGATTTGGCTGGAGTCCTGGCTGGAGAATGTACAGGAGACTGTGCTGGAGTTGAGTCCTTGTGACATTCAGAGGATGGAGCTGGAGGAGATAGGGGGAATATGCATCACTTCTTCAGAGAGCTCTGCAATCATAGCATTTATGGCAGCAGCTATTGAGAGAAGAGATTCTTGAGGTATCTCATCTGAGGGAGTGGCTGGACTTTGTGGAGTATGAGGCAGGGAAGAAATTGCTGGCTGAGGAGAGGGCTGCCTGACTTGGATAGAAGGAGCAGGCTCCCCCTCAATTAGTGCACCAGAGGAGCTGGCCACATGATGAGGAGAGGGAGATGGAGGCCTGTCCTCTTGAGCTAGAACCTCTGGAACTTCTGAAGTCTTTGCAGCTTGGGCAGGATTCTTCAGCTTAAGCTCCCATCTCTGAATAGAAGAGATGGAGTCCTTCTTCAAGTGATGAAGAGGGGTCCCTTTGGAGAAGTCGAATACCTGAGGATTTGTTTCATGGAGGAGCAGAGAGATTATTCTGGCGTAGTTGGGGGATTTTACACTGTCCTTGATTTTATCCAGAATCAGCATACCAAATTGGAATTTCTTGCGGCAGACAATGACTAGCATTATGTCGAAGAAATACGATGGAATGTCTCTTATGGAATTGGTCTTGCACAGTAAAATCTTCCCAATGACATCAACCAGAAATTTTCCTTCTGCGTTCATGTCTGACCTTTTCAAGTACTGAGCTTCAGCCGAAATGCCACAGAATAGGGCTGTTCTGTCTGAGTCTTCAGCATCTAAGTGATCTTCTTCGTCGACAAGCGGCAATCGGAGAAGCTGAGAGACAGAGGTCTTGTTGAGTTTAATTTGCAAACCTTTCACTTTTGATTTCAAGACATGTCCATGACGCTTGTCCTTCAGGTTTGATAAGAATTCGGCTACTTCCGGGAAGAGAATCCGGCAGGGTTCTTGCAGGATGAAGGATAACCCTGCGGTGTCTAGGAGAATCAGCAGGTTGTGAAAGTCGTCTGAAAGCTCGGCAATCCCGGCGGTAACAAGTTCCGATCCTACACCAATCTTGGAGACGGCGGCCATGATCCAGAAAATGGAAAAAAAACTCTGTCGGGGAAGAGGAACAGTCACGGCTCTGTAATTTCTCGAATGAAGATGAAGCGGCGGACGGGTACTCGAGTGCTTGGGAATGATTTCGTGTAGAAGTAATTTGGAATTTCGAATTTATAAAACTCTAGATTTAAGTGTAATCATCTAGAAGAAAATAATTTAAAGTAAAGGCGGCACGGGAAAATTTGAAAGCCAAGAGGCATGTACACGAGAGGGAAAAGAGGTACTGGAGTACATAGGGGGTTACTCGAGTAGGTCTATAGGAGTTACTCGATTAGGTCTAAAGAAGGTACTCGAGTAGGTTTAAAGAAGGTACTCGAGTAGGTTTAAAGAATCTGCAATGACTCGAGTAGAAGAATTGACTCACTCGAGTAGATGAAGTGTACTACACGAGTACTTAATTTCCTTACTCGAGTAAGTTAAAGGACTACTCGAGTAGGTCGGTTGAGTACTCGAGTATATACTTTTAGTACTCGAGTAGGTCAGGTTTTACTCGAGTCATAGAAGGAAGAAAACTTTGAAAAACCAGATTTTGACTAACCTTTTAATTTCCTTTGCTTCCTTGATATCCAAACTTCTCTAGTCTTCCTTGTTGAGCATCCCAAGTTCTGTTTTGAAGAATGAGAACTTGGTCTCGTCTAGCGGCTTCGTGAAAATATTTGCAACTTGCATGTCTGTGGAGACATATTGGAGATCTATGTCCCCATGCTCTACATGCTCCCGGATGAAATGATACCTTAGCTCGATAAGCTTTGTCCGGCTGTGCGAGACTGGATTGTTGGCTATTGCAATTGCGCTGGAAGAGTCGCAAAATAAAGGGATATTCTTGAACTTCATGTTGTAATCCTCGAATTGATTCCTTATCCAAAGTAACTGTGCGCAGCAACTGCCTGCAGAGATGTACTCTGACTCGGCTGTTGAGATTGCGACACAGTTCTGCTTCTTACTACTCCAGGAGATTAGCTTTCTTCCAAAGAATTGGCAAGTCCCTGAAGTGCTTTTCCGGTCGTCTTTGCTGCCTGCAAAATTTGCATTTGAAAACCCAATTAGTTCGCTGTCATTACTTCTTGGGTACCATAATCCAAGATTTGGTGTACCTTTAAGGTATCTCAAAATCCGCTTTGCAGCAGCATAATGAGATTCCTTAGAGTTCACCTAAAATCTAGCACAGGAACATGTTGAAAACATTATGTCAGGTCTACTTGCAGTAAGGTAGAGCAGGGATCCAATTATGCTTCTGTACTTGGTTTCATCAAAAGGTTTCCCTTTTTCATCCTTGTCCAGAGACATAGTTGAACCCATTGGAGTCCTCATAGAGGTTGCGTTCTCCATTCCGAATTTCTTAATTAGCTCTTTGGTGAACTTGGTCTACGAGATGAAAATTCCATCTTCAGATTGTTTCACCTCAAGCCCTAAGAAATACTTCAGCTCGCTCATACTGCTCATTTCAAACTACCCTTGCATAAGTTTTGAGAACTTTTTGCAGAGGTTGTCGTCTGTAGAGCCAAAAATAATATCGTCGACGTAGATTTGCACTAGCAAAATCTTGCCTTTTATTTCCCTAAGAAATAATGTCTTGTCTATCTTTCCCCTTGTGAACTTGTTCTCAAGTAGAAAGCTAGACAACGTCTCATACCAAGCTCTAGGAGCTTGTTTCAGACCATATAGGGCCTTGTGCAGGAAATAAACATAATCAGGAAAGTTAGGATCAACGAAACCTGGAGGTTGTTCGACATACACTTCGTCCTTTATGTTACCATTTAGGAAGGCAGACTTCACATCCATCTGATAGACGGTAAAGCCTTTGAGTGCAGCATATGCTAGGAACAACCTTATTGCCTCCAGCCTTGCCACTGGAGCATATGTCTGGTCGAAGTCGATTCCTTCTTCTTGAAGATATCCTTTAGCAAAGAGTCTGGCCTTGTTCTTTATGATCGTCCCGTCCTCGTCCATCTTGTTCCTGTAGACCCATTTTGTTCCAATGATGTTATTTTTCTTTGGGTCTTGGAACAAGCTTCCATACATTGCAGTGCTTGAACTGATTTAGCTCTTCTTCCATTGTCATTATCCACGATGCATCTGAGTTTGCTTCCTCAAACTTCTTTGGTTCAACCTACGAGAGAAAACTTAGATAAAGATTCTCGTTAGTTGTACCTCTTCGAGTTCTGACACTGTCCCGGGGATCTCCTATGATCTGGTCCATGGGGTGATCCTTTAGATGTCTGAGCTCTAAAGTTCTTGCATCTGGATTATCTTCAATCACTGGAGTGATTTCTTCATCTTGGATGACTTCTTCATTTTGATCATCATCCTCTCCAATAGGAGTTGGAGTGGTGATCTTAATGAGCGTTTCGCCTTAGTCTACGGACGGTTCATCCAAGCTAGTTTCTTTCAGCTTTTCACATGCATCTTCAATGAGCACACTAGACGGATTGCTTTGCAGCAAGCTCGTCTCATCAAATACAACATGTATCGATTCTTCTACCACCAGGGTTTTTCTATTAAATATTCTATATGCCTCACTATGGCTACTATAACCTACGAAAATACCTTCAAAACTCTTTTCGCTGAACTTGGTGGTATGATACTTACCATTGTTGAGTACGAAGCATTTACAGCCAAAGATTCTAAAGTATGAAATGGTTGGCTTCCTGCCTTTTAGAAGTTCCTAAGGTGTCTTATCGTGGTTTTTGTTTATGAGTGCTCGATTTTGTACGTGGCATGCAGTGTTGACGGCTTCAGCCCAGAAGTACTCTGGAAGTGAAGCATCACTCAACAAAGTCCTACAGGCCTCTATGAGTGTTCTGTTCCTTCTCTCAGCCACTACATTTTGTTGTGGAGTACGAGGAGAGGAAAACTCATGAAAGATATATATGCTTTCACAGAATTCGGTCATGGCCCCAGATTTGAACTCTGTTCCGTTGTCACTTCTGATTTTGACTATGAAGCAGTTGTATTCATTCTGGACTTGCCTGACAAAATTAGTAAAGGTGTCGAAGGTATCTGACTTGTGTTTCAGAAAGAACACCCACGCAAAGCGCGAGTAATTATCAACAATTACCAACGTATAGTCCTTACCTCCCAAACTTCTAATTTGTAGTGGACCAAACAAGTCCATGTGCAATAGATGGAGACATCTGTTAGAGTCATTGCCAATAACGCTTTTAAAGGTAGCCCTTGTTTGCTTGCCTTTTATGCATGCATGACAAGGTCTATCTTTGACGCAGTTCATATTTGGGGCATCACGTACTAAGTTCATTGAAAATAATTTATTAATAGTTTTGAAATTAATATGTGCTAGTCTCTTGTGCCATTGGTCACCAAGAGACGCACTATCTTTTGCTAAAATACAAACTGGTGTAGCGGAATCTATACAAATGAAATTTAAACAGAAAATATTCCTGCTTCGAGTGCCGGATAGAATCGTTTCCATATTATCAACAGATTTTATCAGGCACATATCAGCATGGAATTCAACTATGTATCCTTTATCGTAAAGTTGTCTTATGCTAATGAGATTGTGTTCCAATCCTTCGACATAAGCCACATCCGAGAAGGATACATTGCCATTAGTAATCATACCATAGCCTCTAGTGATTCCACGGTCTGAACCTCCAAAGATGACCTTTGGTCCGTTCACGACTGGAGTAAAGTTCTGAATGAGGCTTCTAGTCCTGGTCATATGCCGAGAGCATCCGCTGTCCAAGTACCAGATAGGCGTTTTGTTGGCCTTTGGACATACCTGCAATCATAATCAGTTTGTCTTAGGAACCCAAACACGTTTGGGTCCTTGAACTCGGGTTAGAGTGCTCCCCCTATGAGTGTTTGCATTATGAGCGGTCCTTCTTATATTGCTGACATGAGGGGTTGCAGCATTTCTGGGATTGAACCAGCAATCTATGGCGAAGTGACCAACCTTGCCACAGCACCAACAGTCAAATCTGTTGTATCTTTGCCTCATGGTCTCCTGCTTGACCTTTTGGAATTGTGGTCTAGCAGGGGCAGCATTCTTGGAGGAAGATGCCTCATGATGATGGCAATCACATAGCTTCTTCTCCTTTATAGGCTTTTCTACAACAGATTTCGTCTTTGGTGCCTTCTTGAAGTTATGCCCATGATTGAAAGGGCCATAGCTCTGAAGAATAACTTCTTCATAAGGTGCCTTAAAGACACTTTCGCCAAAGTTTCGGGGTCGAGCCTATCCTTGATAGCGGGACTTTGGCTCTACATGGGTAGGCCTAGCAAAGTGCCTATAGGATGAGTCAAAATCAAACTCATTTGATGGAAAGATGACTTTCTTGAATGTGGTTTGATCTTAAGGGGATTTCCCCTTCTCTTTGGCTAAGGCCTCTTTGGCGGCCTTATTCTTCCGTTGATTCTTGTTTCTCATAGAGGATTTACTAGGAGCTTCTTTATGGCCTAGTCCAGCTCCCTTGGCCTTTGCTGAGAATTCAGCAACGAATGGAAGAACTGTTTTGGGCTTCGAGAAACTTTCAACAAGTTTCTTTTCAGCCGCAAGTTGGGCTTCCAACTCTTTGATGATCTTCTCCTTAAGGTAAAGGTGCCCAAGAGGCTTGTTATATTCTTCAATAGCATTATTGAAGTTTTCATCGATGGAGTCAGTCTTTGCGACTTTCTCTCTCAAGATGCTCTCTTCGGCTTTTAGAGATTTGATCTCTTTAGCCTGAGTCTTCACGACTCGACGACATTTGTCGTAAGCCATGATTAACTCCTTGTACTGGGTCATTAGTTCTGACTCATCGTCAGAGGAGCTATCCTCACAATCATGCTCAGAGACTTCAGAATCTGAAAGAGGGGTATGAGAGTTTACCTTCCCAGTGAACTGGGGCTCTTGATCATCATCTGTTTGAGCCATTAGCCCAAAATAAGCTTCTTCTTCTTCACTTGACTCAGATGAGTCGGAGTCACTAAGAGTCTTGCTCTTTTTGGCTATGAGGCTCTTCTCTTTCCTCTTCTTGTTGTGTGAGGATTTCTTTTCTTATCTTCTACCACCCTCCTTTTTCTTATAAGGGCAGTGGGCGATGACGTGACCTGGCTTATTACAACAATAGCAAATGATGTCAGTCGAAACATATTTGTTCTGTTTAGAGGAATACCTGTCATGGCTACTTGAGCCTTTTCTTTGTCGATCACCATCGTGCAGTGATCTTCTATAGGAGGAATCCTTACCTTTCCATTGCTTTTTCTTGTTCAAGAATTTCTTGAACTGACGTAAGAGCAGTGAGAACTCTCCTTCTAATAGCTCAGAGCCTGAGGTACTAGGCTGAGTAGTTTCTTCTTCTTCACCAATCTCTAGAGCTGGAGTAGGGGAGGCAGCCTTTGTCTTTTTGGAGGTGTCTGCTTTTAGAGCAACTGACTTTTCTTTGAGAGCAAACCTGCTCTTCTCTTCTTCAGCTTTCCTGGTGTTGAGTTGAAGCTCATATGACATAAGCTTCCCGAAGAGATTTTGTGGGTCTGTCTCAGCCAGCTTCCCAAACTCCCTGATGGTACAAACCTTGTTGTCCCATTCTTTAGTCAGGGATCTCAAGAACTTGTCATTCAGTTCTCCATTAGTGAATACTCTGTCATAGACTCTTAGGCCATTCACTATCTTGAAAAAGTTCTCAAATGTATCAGCAATGGTCTCTTTGCTTCCCTATCGGAAGGCTTCATACTTCTGATTGAGGAGGGATCTCCGATCATCCCTCACTTCTTATGTTCCCTCCATTAAGGTAATCAAGAACTGCCACATCTCCTTTGTAGATTGGTAGTGGATTAAGTTCTGCAGCATTGAGTCATCAACTGCAGTTGCTATAATGTTTTTAGCTTTCTTGTCCAGTGAGACAAGTGCAATCTCGTCCTTGTCTAAATCCATCAGCTTCTTTGGAACCTTCTTGGTAGGATCTATAATGGAGACAGTCATAGGGATATAAGGACCCTCTTCAACTATCATGAAGATCCTTGGATCCACAGCTTTCATAAAGAATTTGATCCTTTCTTTCCACATGGGAAAGTTGTTCTTGTTGCACAGGGGAAGCTTGGCGAAATCCTTTGCCTTGTCCATGATAGATAGATATCAAATAACAACTATATGCAGGAACTGATCAAGGTGTTAACATTTTAACGATCAACCTCGCTCTGATATCAATTGAAAGATAATAGTTGTTAACCTAAATCACCTAGAGGGGGTGAATAGGTGAGTTGTGCGTCTTTTGCGGAATAAAAAATCTCAGAACACAGCACAGATCTATCAACTAAAATACCACAGACGAGACAAGGTTTATAGTGGTTCCCCGATCTTGGGTACATCCACTTTCCCTCACCGATCTAGCAATAAACTAGACTCGGCTACTCCACTATCTCGGATTGAAAACCAATCCTACCCTCGGAACAAAGTTCCTACAATCTCAATCCAATCCACTGGATCTACAACTCGAAAGAAACACCTTCCTACAAACTCGGAGTGGAAAACTCCTACACTCGGAGAAAAATTCTCCTACAGAAATGAAATTCAAGTATTGAAAAATACAACCAGTAATATTGTCTGGTTCAGATCTGAAAATGAAACAGGAACTGGAATCTTCTTCTTGGCGTGCAGCTTTATCAGAAAAGTTGAAGAAGGATTCTCGGCAATCAGTAGATCTGAACTTCTTGCTTCCAGGATCGGACAGATGATGAGTATGTGAAAAGCGATCGAAGAGCTTTTTCAATCTATTTCCTCTGAAGATTGAAATCCTTGCCGGATAAGAACAGCGGCGGCGGCGGCTTTCGTTCCGTGAAGAGAGAGAGAGAGAGAGAAACAACGATTCTTTTTGGAAAGAGGCTGCTGCAAAGCTTAGAATGATTTTCTCTTGAATAGCTTATTTTTCTGATTAGGGTTTGTCGATTAGACAAGACCTTTTATAGGAGTACTAATAACGGTCATAATCGGTTTTAAAGACGTATACGTGGACCAATCATATCATGGAATTTGAAAATCTGTCAAATCTGTACTTAGAAGAAATTTCAGAGAAAATGAAGTCATATACACGAGTAGGTATAAAACTACTCGAATAGGTCAAGGACTACTTGAGTAAGCAAAGAAATATTACTCGTGTATATAATTCATGACTACTCGAGTAGGTTAATGGCAGCTACTCGAGTAGATATAATCAAGTACTCGAGTACTTAGAAGATCTACTCGAGTATACAGAAAAGTTTCTCAGGAAGGAGTGGAACTACTCGAGTACAAGTTGTACTACTCGAGTAAGCATATTTGAACTACTCGAGTGGTTAGAAAAACTACTCGAGACAAACACTTAGAAATATTCTGCACACGGGAAAAACAGCTACTCGAGTAGTTAGGTTTAACTACTCGAGATAAAAGAGATCTACTCGAGTATATGAAGGACTTACACGAGTATATCTAAACTACTCGACATAGAGAAGAGAGTTACTCGACACAGTGTCGAGAACTACTCGAGTATATAGAGTACCTACTCGAGTAAATGACTTAGAAAAATTCTGAAAGAGAGAAATCTGGGACTACTCGAGTATGAACTACTCGAGACAAAATAAGCTACTCGAGTATGTGACTTGGACTACTAGAGTGATTTACTTGGAGAAACATGGAAACTGAATTCTGGGAAACTCGAGTAGGATGAGAGATCTACTCGAGTAGTTAAGTAAGCTACTCGAGTATGTCAGTGAACTACTCAATTGTTTTACTTAACTTCACGAGAGGAAGGATTTTCTTACTCGAGTATGCAGAACTTTTTACTCGAGTAATTCTCAAGCAATCTACTCGAGTAGTTAAGGAAATACTCGAGAGAAATACTTGGAAAAATTTTCTGTCAGCAATTTTTCTTCTACTAGAGGGGAATCAGCATCAAGTCTTTTCACCGTCCTATAGCTTGGGTATGAAGTGTATCCCAATAGAGAGGCTACACATGAGTCAACACTTTGGAACACACAATGAGGAATTACACTGTATGGTCCTGTGTTTGGTGACTCATTGTAGACTGACATTGGTCTACACTTCCCATTGAAATCCTGCAAACACATAACTCAAACAAAGCATCAAATACAACCTAATTCATCTTAGTTCCAGGGTGACTTCATCAAATCTGGGTTAATGTGGACATAGTTCCCAACAGGAACCTTTTGGGTAAGGTTTAGTTAATGAAATCTCTCACACAAGTGAGGTACCTACAAAGGGCTATTGGTAGAAGTCTCTTTCTCCTTGCAAGACATGTTAGTTTCATCAAAAGAAATATGAATGGACTCTTCAATTGTTAATGATGATTTATTAAAAACCCTATAGTCTTTGCTTACTTGGAATATCCTTAAAAAATCCCTCTTCAGCCTTAGCCTCAAACTTTCTAATATATCTTTTGTTGTTGTTGTGAATATAACATATACATCCAAAAACTTTAAAATATTTGATTTTAGGTTTCTTCCCTTTAAGTATTTCATTGGGAGTCCTATTATTCAGTTTATGTATCAGGCTCCTATTCAGGACATAATTTGCAGTTTTACAGCCTCTGCCCAAAAGGATAGTGGCATGTAAGCATCTGCAAGAAATGTACCTGCAGCTTCAATGAGTGTCCTATTTTTTCTTTCAGCTACCCCATTTTGTTGGGGAGTTCTAGGAGCTGAGAAACAATGTCTGATACCTTCCTTCTCACAAAACTCATGCATAAGAAGACACTCAAACTCTATGTCATGATCACTTTTGATCAATGCAACATGAGTAAAGAACTCAATCTGTATGGTCCTGACAAAATCTCTAAGAACCTTGAAGGTATCTGACTTAGATCTCAGAAAGGATACCCAAGTAAACCTGAAGAAGTCATCCACAATAACTAAGGTGTTGGATTTTCCTTCTAGGCTTTGTAAATCAATGGGTCCAAAAAGATCCATATGTAGCAAATACAAAATCCTAGGTGAATCACTTTTATTAACAGATTTAAAGCTAGATTTAGTTTGTTTGCCTAGTTGACAAGCCATGCAAAGATCTTCCTTCTTATAGGGACCAGAAGGTAAATCTCTAACAAGGTTGTCTTTTGATAGCCTAGCAATGTTTTTCAAGTTTACATGACCTAGCCTTTTATGCCATAAATCATTCTGATTACTAGTAATATTAAGTAAGCAGATATCAGAATTGGCAGATAGAAAATCAACTAAATATATGTTGCCTTGTCTATTTCCAATTAAAACTGTTTGGTTTTCTTTATTAGCATAGTACAAGAAGATGAATTGAAATGTACTTGATAACCATCATCACATAACTGACTTATAGAGATGAGGTTATGCTTGAGTCCTCTAACATAAGTTACCTTCTTAAATGTGACAGCTCCAATCTTCACTTCTCCAAAGCCTTCTGACTGGACACATTTGGAATCCCCAAAGATAACCTTTGGCCCCAGCATGGACTTGTAGTTGTGTAAGATGTCCTTGCTGCAAGTCATGTGCTTGGAGCACCCACTGCCCAGGTACAATGTTTGATTATTCGCTGGACAGCTCTTCACCTGCAATGAAAACAGTTAAATGTTCTTGACCCAGGTTACCTTGGGACCTTTGCTTTCCTGGTATGAAAAGCTGGAAATAACAGAATATTCTGTTTGGGATTTATATCCAAGAGGGTGATATCTCGTAGGTGGTATGACCCAATCAGCTAGTGGATTAAAAGCTTTCCTGGAATTATTTAAGTTTCTGTTATAATTAAAGTTTTAGTTAAGTCTTTCTGGGTTCGATGAATTTCTGTGAGTTTGTTGACCAGATTTCGACGAATTGGGTTAAGATAGTCGATCTCTGCCCAGAGAATGAACATGTTCATTTTCTGTGCCCCACGTTCGTCGACCTCTGCTGGACGAACCAAACAGAGTTCGTCGATCGCAGTTAGCCGAAAAATTATAACTATAGTTTGCGTTCAGTGTTCGTCGAGTGGAGTTCGACGAACTGGCTTCATTTCATCGAACTAAGTTCGACGAATTCTGCTGAACCTTGTTTCTAATATTTTTCTGATTTTTTGTTTTCTGACCTATTAATTTGGGAATATTTTCTGTTGTTTATTTATTGTTTATCTTTTCTTTCCCCTTAACAGGGACAAATTTGATGGGGGTAGTCAGGATGTTCTTCTTGAGAATAGGGGGCAAACTTGATGAAGCACCCAAGCCTAGTTTGCCATTAAGTCTGGCATTAACAGTGCTTGTGATGTCCATCAACTTGAGGCTTCTTCCATTAAGAGTTTCCTCAAGTTGTTTAGCCTCACTAAGCTCAGTCTTCAACATTATGATTTGTTCATTGGTTAAACACAGTTCATCTTTTAATCTATTATTTTCAGAGTTTACATTTTCTAATATTCCTAGTTTCTCCCTAAGAGTCTTATTCTCCTTTTCTGAATTAATCAAATCTATACACATTATTTTGAATTCAAATTTAAAGGAATCAGAACTATAATCAAAAGAAGACAATACCTTGTCAGCTTCTGAATCTGAAATTGCTTCATTGTCTGAGTCCTCTTCTTCTGAATTGCTCCTGGAAGCATCAATTGCCATGAGGCAAACCTCCTTGGCCCTTGCCTCTCCCTCATCTTCACTGGAGCTAGAAGATGTTGATTCTTCTTCAGTCTCACTGCAGGTTTCAGCCACAAAACCATTCTCCTTCTTCTTGTATTTGTTGGAAGAAGGCCTACTGTTATACTGTCTCCTGGTATCTTTCTCTCTTCTTTTGTCTTTCTTCTAATTCTCTGGACACTCAGAGATGAAGTGCCCAGGCTTCCTGCATCCAAAATACACAACTTCTTTGGTTGGTGTCTTATCATATCTAGACTTGTCATCCTGCCTTGATGACCTCCTCCTGAAATCTTTCTTGCCATCTTATAGAATCTTTTGGCAAAGAGACTCATGAGCTCTTCATTTGTTGAAGGAGTCTCTGTCTCTTTAGCTGCCCTGAAAGCAATGATATGGCCTTTTCTTGCTGGAGGGTCTGTTCTTTGCTTAGCTGCCTCCCTGGACTTGATCAAATGTTCATAGGACTTTAGTTTGCCTAATAGAGATTCAGTGGATATCTCATTTAGGCTTCTGACGTCCTTGATGGGCCAGATCCTTGAATCCCATAAGCTTGGGAAGCACATAAGGATCTTGTCATTCACTTCAGTCAAGGTAATTTCTTTATTTAAGGTCCTTAGCTCACTGATGATGGAGTTAAGCCTGTTGTACATCACTTCAACTTTTTCTACTTCAGGCTTTTTGAAGTTTTCATATTGTGTGATGAGGTTTGATCTTCTATCTTTCCTCTCATCTGCTGAGCCAGCAACAATTTGGTTGAGTGAATCCCAGATTGCTTTTGCAGAGGTGCACTCAGCCACCTTTTGAAAAATGTCATCAGACATTGTTTGTGCCAGTATGTTCATTACCTTGGCCTCAATAATCTTTGCTTTCTTCTGGGCCTCAGTCCACTCAGGTGGTGGAACTACAGTTGTGCTTGTAGATGTTGTTGTAGAGGTAGATGCAGTGGCTTGAGGAGGACCTGTCAAGATGGAATTGTAGATGTCTTCATCAATAGAGTTCATGTACAATTTGATTCTTGCCCTCCAGACGGCAAACTGATGACTAGTTTTAGTCATCGCTTTTTCGGTAGTTTAGTATTCATAAATCTTAGGTTTTAATATAGTTTTACCCATTTATATGCTTATCATGTTGTTATTTTATTTTAATGTTTGATGTTATAATATAAAAATCTATAGTTTATTATATGTATTTTTGTTATATTATGTTATTTTATGTCATAACAAATAGAACCAATGTTTGTTTTGTTTTGTTGTTTGTAGGTTCAAGTCCAAGTTCAACATGTTGCAGCCCAACTACAAGCCTACCCAAGCTTCAACATGTAGCCCAAGAGCAACCCTCTTACACCACAACAAAGCTCACTCCATGCAACCCACTTCAACATTGATGCAACCCGGCCACTTCAACCATGCAGCCGGCCAGCCCTCAAAGTGCAGCCCTTTTTAAGATCTGACCCTCTACAAATGCAGGTCACTCCATGCAGCCCACTTCAACATTGATACAGCTCGCCCCCCCTCCATGGTGCAACCCAACATCTCTCCAAATCACCCTACCCGAGCTTACAACAAAGCCCACACCAAGTAGCCCACTCATTTGCATTGGCCGGCCACATTCATGCATGTCCTCTCTCTCCTTTTTATTATTTTTCTCCACTCTTTATTATCATCCATTCCCCCTTGTTTACTCCCTTTATTTTATTTCATTTCTTTTAAATGCTATGCAATGAATCCACCTTCCTCTCTCTTCTCATTAATTTCCACATGCATTCACCTCCCCGTTATGCATGGCCGGCCACCCCCCTTGCCATTTCATTTCATTCCCATCTAGAATCTTCCCTCCTCATCTATAAAAGGCACCATGGTCTCATGCTTTAGAGGTTAGATTTTGGGAGAGTGAATTATATTTTTCTAAGCAATTTATGTTAAGAAGTTCAATGAAGTTTTGGAGTAGAGTTGTACATTAGCAAAAGAGCTAGTGGGTTGTTATTTTCTTTCATTATTGTTGTAGTCTTTTCATTATTATAATCCTTTTCTTTCAACTTAATATAATATTGTCCTTTTTAAATATTGTGTTCTCTTTTATGTTTGCAAGTAATGAAAATGAATTTCTTTCATCCTACTTTGATTTCAATTTCCATTATGAGTAGCTAATCTTCCTTAGTATTTTATCGGGAGGATCCATGAAGTGAGATGAGGGTATCTTTTATTTCGTAGTTTTATTCTTTTTGTCGTTTCATTCTCGATCCTTCTTTGATGCTTTTTGTGTCGACTCCGTATTTCCGGTATACAGGCATTTGATCTCATTTCATAGTAGTCGAGAGACTCGTTGATTTGAAAGATCACTCAAAGAAGGAAGGAGTTGCACACAATCCTAGAGATAGGACGACGTAAATCCTCCGGATTGGAGTCAAATCCAATAGTGCGGATCACCTCGATAATGCAACTTTAGGCCTCTTTGATTTGTAAAGAGATTTCGATCAAAGCATCTATAAGTTAGGAGACTGAATGCTCTAGCGAGATTTTGTCTTATTTTCGAATCCGTCATAGTTAAGTTTGATTTGTAAGTTTAAAACTATACTTTTTATCTCCCTCATCTCGTTTCATGATGAATCTTCGATCGAATGCTAACTTTTTATTATAAGTTTCTGTCTAAAAATTATCTTTAGTTTAATTTTAAAATTCTCAAAGTCCCAACAATCTCTCGGTAGGATAATAGTTCAAGCGTGAGTAGCAGTACTTGACAACCCCGTGTTTAAATACGACCTTGATACTACAATTCGACAGTTACACTTGCCTGTTTGGGTTTTAGCCCATCAAGTTTTTGGCGCCGTTGCCGGGGACGCTTTTTCGTCAATATTAGGAAAACGCTTTCGCTATTACTTCTGCAAAAAATCAAAAAAATTGCACCTTTCTCTATTTTCTACTTTAAGTTTTTATTTCCCTTCTTCTCTTTTTCTTTGCTCCATTCTCCTTCTAATTTTATTAGTGCATGACCCGTACGAATCCATCGCTACTTGTTGACTTGGACCCAGAAATCGAACGCTCCTTTCGGAGAAACTTGCGATTCAGAGGTTCCACTTCTCAAACAGCGGTTGGGGATTCCGACGGTGATTGTAATTTTAATTCTGAAATGGGAGATCCCAACCCAGGAATGGCTCAGCAAAGGACCATGTCCGATTATGCTCGACCCAACCTGGAGGGGACTGAAACAAGTATTGTTCGACCTGCAATTGCGAACAATAATTTTGAGCTTAAGCCTAGCATCATACAAATGGTGCAGCAATATGTACAGTTCGATGGATTACAAGATGAAGATCCGAACTTGCATATTGCTAATTTTCTCGAGATCTGTGACACCTTAAAAATAAATGGTGTCTCAGACGATGATATTAGGCTAAGAGTCTTCACTTTCTCCTTAAGAACCAAAGCCAAATAGTGGTTGAGTTCTCTTCCAAGAGGATCAATCACTACTTGGAACATTTTAGTTGATAAATTTCTTGCTAGATATCCCCCCCCCCCCCGCCAAAACTGCTAAATTAAGAAACGATATAACTTTGTATTCTCAAATTGCTTCTGAGACCCTCTATGACACATGGGAGAGGTTCAAAGAGCTTTTGAGACGCTGCCCCCATCACGCTCTGCATGTATGGTTACAGGTTCAGACATTTTATAATGGGCTAAATCAATAGACTAAGCAAATGATAGACGCCGCTTCCACTGGTTCTTTGGACCGCAAAACGCCGGAAGCCGCTCTTGAGCTTATAGAGGACATGGCAGTGAACACTTTTCAGTGGAACTCGTCTAGGACTCGCCCAAATAAACCTACAAGTATCTATGAGGTGGACTCGGTTTCGCAACTGGCGCTGCAAGTGGAAATGTTGAACAAGAAGATTTCAGACATGACTGCTTCCTCCGCCGCTAAGGTATATGAAAATGCAAACGCTGCTGCTGCCGAGCAGGTGGATTATCTGGGGAACATACCCAGGCCTGCTCAAAATAATTCTGCAAATTTGACTACTTTTTCTGCTTTTTCTTCTCCTCCTGGTTTTAATACTGCTTCGAACTCTTATCATCCTTTATGGCGTAACCATCCTAATCTTTCTTGGAGTAACCCTGCTAATGCTGCGCGTCCACCACATGATTTCACTCCACCACCAACACCACAATATCAAAACCAAAATTTTCAAAAAACTCCATCTTTGGAGGAAATACTTTCTAAATATATAAGCTCGAATGATGCTACCATTAGAAGTCTATCTAGCTCCGTGAAAAATTTAGAGAACCAGGTCGGGCAACTTGCCAAGGTCATCTCCGAGAGGCCACCCGGGGCTCTTCCCTCAAACAATGAACCTAACCCAAGGGAGCACGTGAATGCGATTTCCCTTCGGAGCGGTAAAGTTATTAACGAGCCCACCACAAGGGAAGAGCCAGAGGTGATTGTCTCTCCAATTGCTGAAAATATTATCGTTACGGAATCAAATGATAAAATTTTTGAAAAAGAAAAAGACAAATCTAATTTTGAAAAAGAAAAGTCTATTTTTGAAAAAGAATTTAACGATTTTCAAAATGATGCTCCGGCAATTATAAAGGAATTTTCGCCACCTCCTTATCCGACTAGGCTTAGGAAGGAAAAATTTGATGATCAATATTCATGCTTTCTTGAAATGTTTAAACAAATTCATATAAATTTGCCATTTCACGAAGCCATTAGCCAAATGCCGAAATACGCCAAATATCTCAAGGATTTAATAACGAATAAAAAGAAATCGGAATATTTTTCTCACGTAACGTTAAATGAAGAGTTCTCGGCGGTCGTTAAAAACTATTATAACTTGCCTAAAAAAATAACGATCCGGATAGTTTTTCAATTCCTTGCGTTTTTGGTGATCTATTTTATAAAACATGCGCTAGCGGATCTAGATGCGAGCATCAATTTGATGCCTTTGTCATTATTCAAGAAGCTAGGAGTGGGCACTCTCAGCCCTACAAGAATGAGTATCCAGTTAGCCGATAGGTCGATCAAATATCCGTTAGGTATTGTTGAAGACGTGCTCGTAAAGGTCGACAAATTCATCTTCCCGGTGGATTTTGTCATTCTCGATATTGAAGAGGACGTCGAGGTCCCTCTTATCCTTGGTCGTCCCTTCCTAGCCACCGCTCGAGCAATCATAAATGTGAGTGACGGAAGACTTTCTCTGCGTGTGGGAGATGAAGATGTTACTTTTGATATTAATCCATCTATGAGAAAGTCTTTGCAAAATGATGACTCTTGGTTTTTTATTGATGAATTAAAAGAAGACTCCTATATTTCCCCAAATGATTTTTCGTCTTCTTTTTCTGAACTTTCTACAAATATTTTTGAAAATACGGTTATGTGAATGCAAACAAATTTTGAAAATGAAACTGTTTTTAGACAAAAAAATCTTGAAAATCTCATTTTTGAAAAAGAAAAAAATCTGAAAAATTCATATGATAAATCACCGGACCCAGAAACGAAAGTCGATCACGATAAGAACTTGGGCCACCATAAAATTTTTAAACCTGGCGATCAAGTTCTTCTTTTTAATTCACGCTTACGTATTTTTTCGAACACATTAAATCTCGATGGACTGGACCGTTTACGATCAAGGAAGTTTATTCTGATGGAACGGTGATGCTCTCGCACACGGATAAGGGTGATATTAAAGTTAAAGGTCATAAACTAAAACTTTATTTTTATAATGATTTTGTGTCTCCTGCAAAGGAGAATTTCGTGTCGAACTCTTAAATATTTATCCTGATGTGAACCTTTTTTTATTATTTTTTTGGACTTTTTCTTATTACAAGACTTTTATTATTATTCGGACAATCTTTATATTAAAAAAATAAAGAACATTCTTGGGAGTCCTGCCCAAGACTTTTCTTTTTCTGTTTTCTTTGTACTTCGCTCTTCCTCCCGGCGGCCGCTCAAGTACAAGTTCGTGATTGACACTCAAACGTTGCTGATATCAATATGGATCAAATCAAACCTGCTGATGATCAAGTGCACTAAAAAGCAAGCATGGGGGAGCGACATCCACCTTCATCTCACAAACCCGGGAAGTCATGTTGTTTTTATTTTTCCTTTATTGTATTTTTTTAAGCATTTTCTGCTCTTTCTCATTTTTGTTTCTCCTTCATTGAGGACAATGAAAATTTTAAGCATGGGGAGGGTTTAGTTTTTTTCTTTTTTTCTTGTTTACTAAAAAAATGCTTTAAAGCAAAATTCAAAAAATTAGTATAGTCTTTTGGAGCCTTTTAGTAGTATTATTTTTTATTTAACTTCATCAAAACTTAAAAAACATTATAAAATGCAAAACCCAAAAAAACTTTTTACAATCAAATTCCAAAAATCGAAAAAAAATGCTAAAATATATTTGAAAAACAAAATCGAAAATTATTTCCATCTTTATTTTTATGTTTCTTCTAGTGATGTGTAGGCCCTTGCGGTTTTGTAGTTCTAGATAGATTTCTTTGAAAAGGTCTGCTAAACTTATCATTTTAACATACCTTAGTTTTACTAGTTTCTAGTTCTTAAATGTAGGCATCTATTTTCTCATTTTAAGTTAGCAATTTGTAGTTGCTCTTCTTATTCGGTTAGTAACGTATGAATGGTTGCTATGTAATATTAGCTCTTTGTCATTGTGGGGTAGTCTTTCTTGGTGTCTAGAACTTGTCCCTAGCTACTCTCGAAACATGTGCGTCGTTTTTACGTACTTTCGAAATGATTTAGGCCACCCTTTGACTCGTTTGAGCTTTTCTTGCCCACCAAAAAAATTACCATTGCAAAACAATTTTGGGCCTTTTTCCATGTTTATTTGATTTAGCTCCACCTTTTATTTCATTATTTGCTCCAAAGCCAAAATGTCTTTCCTATTTTCACACTAAAACTTTGAGCTTAAAAATCATTTTTTGTGAGGGGGTATTATCTTTGAAATGAAAGGAAAATTTTAAAGCCTACTTTTGGAGCTCTCTTTTATGAAAATAATGTTATTATCAAAATGTTATCAAATAAAAAAAACAGAGAAAAAAAAGAGAAAGAAAAAAAAAGAAAAATGAAGTTTATTTGCGGCCAATTTATTAAAGTAAAAAAATTTATGGCCTTTTGTTTGTTTGAAGTACTTATCATTTCTCTTCATGTTTTTATGTTTATTTTTGAGCTCAACCTTGGTTTAATGTTTAAGCCCTCATGTGTATCCTTGTTTTCATTTCCTAATCATTTACCTAAGCCAAGTTTTAACGCCTATTAGAAGTCCTATTAATATTTAGAACGTAAATTCGCATAGTGGAGAGAGTGTGAATGAACAAGCCTATGGCCACCATCATTGATGGATTTCTTTGGAGGTTACCTTGAGGTGTTTTAGGGTTAATTTTTATCTAACAACCTAGTAGTTCGTTAATGCACCGTTTATTTAGAACTTCTATTTTGTTTATCTTATTTTCATTAATTTTGGATGCCTTGTTTTAAGAATTTTGAAATTTGTAATTCTTCTTTATGTTCTAATGATAATTTTAGGTTTCCATCTTCAAGTTTTCTATTGTGCACTTCTCACCCCACTAGTTGATAACATAAGAATTAGGATGGTTTAATTTTTCATGTTTTGTTTTTCGTATTCATGCAACCTAAAAATGTTTTGTTTTCTTTTTATAATTCCCAAGTTCTTAAATGATATTTGCTTGAGGGCAAGCAAAAACTCTAGCATGGGGGAATTTGATGGCTAGTTTTAGTCATCGCTTTTTGGGTAGTTTAGTATTCATAAATCTTAGGTTTTAATATAGTTTTACCTATTTATATGCTTATCATGTTGTTATTTTATTTTAATGTTTGATGTTATAATATAAAAATCTATAGTTTATTATATGTATTTTTGTTATATTATGTTATTTTATGTCATAACAAATAAAACCAATGTTTGTTTTATTTTTTTGATTGTAGGTTCAAGTCCAAGTTCAACATGTTGCAGCCCAACTACAAGCCTACCCGAGCTTCAACATGTAGCCCAAGAGTAGCCCTCTTACACCACAACAAAGCTCACTCCATGCAGCCCACTTCAACATTGATGCAGCCCGGCCACTTCAACCATGCAACCGGCCAGCCCTCAAAGTGCAGCCCTTTTTAAGATCCGAACCTCTACAAATGCAGCTCACTCCATACAGCCCACTTCAACATTGATGGAGCCCGACCCCCCTCAATGGTGCAGCAAAACATCTCTCCAAATCACCCTACCCGAGCTTACAACAAAGCCCACACCAAGCAGCCCACTCATTTGCATTGGCCGGCCACATTCATTCATGTCCTCTCTCTCCTTTTTATTATTTTCTCCACTCTTTATTATCATCCATTCCCCCTTGTTAACTCCCTTTATTTTATTTCATTTCTTTTAAATGCTATGCAATGAATCCACCTTCCTCTCTCTCCTCATTAATTTCCACATGCATTCACCTCCCCATTATGAATGGCCGGCCACCCCCCTTGCCATTTCATTTTATTCCCAACTAGAATCTTCCCTCCTCATCTATAAAAGGCACCATGGTCTCATGCTTTAGAGGTTAGATATTGGGAGAGAGTGAATTTTATTTTTGTAAGCAATTTATGTTAAGAAGTTTAGTGAAGTTTTGGAGTTGAGTTGTAGAAGAGCAAAAGAGCTAGTGAGTTGTTATTTTCATTCATTATTGTTGTAGTCTTTTCATTATTGTAATCTTTTCTTTCAACTTAATATAATATTGTCCTTTTAAATATTGTGTTCGCTTTTATGTTTTCAAGTAATGAAAATGAATTTCTTTCATCCTACTTTGATTTCAATTTCCATTATGAGTAGCTAATCTTCCTTAGTATTTGATCGGGAGGATCCATGAAGTGAGATGAGGGTATCTTTTATTTCGTAGTTTTATTGTTTTTGTCATTTCATTCTCGATCCTTCTTTGATGCTTTTTGTGTCGACTACGTATTTCTGGTATACGGTAGTAGGCATTTGATCTCATCTCATAGTAGTCGAGAGACTCGTTGATTTGAAAGATCACTCAAAGAAGGAAGGAGTTGCACGCAATCCTAGAGATAGGACGACGTAAATCCTCCGAATTGGAGTCAAATCCAATAGTTTAGATCACCTCGATAATGCAACTTTAGGCCTCTTTGATTTGTAAAGAGATTTCGATCAAAGCATCTATAAGTTAGGAGACTTAATGCTCTAGCGAGATTTTGTCTTATTTTCGGATCCGTCACGGTCAAGTTTGATTTGCAAGTTTAAAACTATAATTTTATCTCCCTCATCTCGTTTCATGGTGAATTTTCGATCGAATGCTAACTTTTTTTTATAAGTTTTCCGTCTAAAAATTATCTATAGTTTAATTTTAAAATTCTCAAAGTCCCAACAATCTTTCGGTAGCATAATAGTTCAACCGTGAGTAGCAGTACTTGACAACCCCGTGTTTAAATACGACCTTGATACTACAATTCGACAGGTATACTTGCTTGTTCGGGTTTTAGCCCATCACAAACCTATTTAGGTTACAAACTGGAGGTCTGGTGCTTGCATAGTCCTTGTTCTGTTCCATAGCTGTGTATATAAATCTAAATGGGAATAAAAATAAAATTTAGATCTAACAAAGGATCTTTGGTTCAAGGGTTAGCTTGTACAACCAAAGGAACCTCCTCTAATACCAATTGAAAGTGAGCTATTAGATCAGGAATACTCTAGGGGGGGGGGTGAATAGAGTATTCAGGGTTTATAAAATTTTCTTCTAATTTAATCTAGTGCAGGACAAAATAAAATAGCAATCCTAATCAAACAACCACAACACAAAAATAAAAGAAAAAGAGCAATCCAGACAACACAAGAATTTATAGTGGTTCCCCTAAACTTGGGTACATCCACTCTTCTACCACCCTGGTAGGAATCCATTCAGATTTTTGATCAGGTGCCTAACACCAATGAGCTTTTGATTAGTTGCTCAAAAACCAAACCTCAAGTCTTTTGGAAGGAGACTTGTGAACCAGAATAATTTTGAAGGGAATTAAAACCCTATACAGGGGTGGGGATGAGAGAGTGATGAAAGTCTTCTTTTCTCAATCACAATGAGAAGACTATGTGGATTCAGTGATGTTGTCAAAGCTCCCCATAAGATGCAAAAGGGTTCATGCTGGGAAGCTTTGCACAGGGTGAGTAGGCCTTCAAACTTTCAGCCTTGACTAGAAATGATCTTCAGGAACTTCTTTGACAGATGGATTTCTTGTTGTCCTTTGAAGTGTCCTGTAGAGATGAAGAAGGAAGACTCTTGATATTTGATTGATTGTTCTTCATCTTCAAAAGTGACTGATGTTCTGATCTAGGGCTTCTTCTGTATCAGAAATCTTGTGTAAGAAATGAGACTAGACTGATTGTGTTGTTGTCTCTATGTCACAGATCCTTTTTTTTGTCTGTGTGTTCTATTTTTCTGTATTCCGTCTATCACACTTCTTACAGGAAGAAGAAAGAAAAAAAATTCTTTTTATATTTCCTGTCAAAAATGGCCTTTTGAAATTTTGAATCTTCTGTAATCAATGCTGACGGCCTAGAGAATAAACAGCATTGAATTATTTCCCCAACTGTCCCTTAGAAAAATGACAGGTAATAATCCTGCAGAATACCATAATCAATGCTCTTATAATGGTTATATTCAGAGAATATTAGTGCACTAATTACTCAGGAATTATTGCAGTAGAATGGGGATAGAAGGATGGAAAAATGACTAAGTCTAGATTCGTCGAACTGATAGCAGAAATCATTGAGCTGAGTCCACTGTTCGTCAAGCTGAGTTGCTGAGTTCGTCGACCAGATGACTTCTGTTCGTCGAGTTGAGTTCCAAGATCGTCGAGCTAAAGCAGAAAACTTCATTATCCAGACTTGCTTATTCTGTGTCTCAAGTTCGTCGAGCTGAGATTGCAACTTCGTCGACTGGAGATGAATCTGGACATGGAATAATTTCAGATGCTTCTGGATGAAAGTGTTGAACTGAAGTATCCAGAATTTGTCGACCTAAGAATTAGTTTCGTCGAGCTGAGAAACACTTAACTGCTGCTGGATAAATCTAGCTATTGTGGTCACAATTCGTCGAGCGAAAAAATCAAGTTCGTCGACCAAAGTCTGACTCTGGACTAAGGATAAAGAGATGTTTTCTGATCTTGAAGTGTTGAAGTATAGTGTCCAAAGTTCGTCGACCTGAGTACCAAGTTCGTCGACCTGAGTCTAGAGAACATCTGAACTTGGAATGCTAAAGGTAGTCAAGGAATCGTCGACCTGAGAATGAAGTTCGTCGAGCTCAGCTCAGAGAATTTTTCTCTATGATCATCGAGCTTAGCATGACTATCGTCGATCTGAGTTCGATGAACGTCGAACTCATATTACTTGGTCTCGAGAAAATCTCTAAGTCTTTGAGTCTCTGGCAGTCTGATGATGGCTGGTCCATGTGATGTTGCTACTGAGGACTTGGCCTAGACTTTAGGACACAACCATGACCCTGCATATACATTGTGGGTCATATGATCCTAAGTTAGTGAACCTAGCGCAAATCAAACTAGGGATCCAACATCCGGTTGCCGGCGGAGCTTTGGAGCTCCAAATCGCAAGCCGACTTCGGATCTAAGGAGGCAAAGAGATTGTGGTGCTTTTCATCCGCATAGATTTCCTTGGCGTCATGGAAAAACGCTAGGGTAACGATTCTTATCCTGGGACATGTGAAGTCCTCTTTTTCTTTGCATAGGAAGCCCGCTCTCACGAGTTTGTGGTGAGTTGAGGCGTTCCTTCTGGTAGACATGAATAGTCCCCGTTGTGTACATGTAGAGTCCGTAATCGAGAACGGATATAGGCATGATGTGTGAAACCTACCCAGACAAGTTGGTCTGGATCGGTGATGTTGTATTGCATGAATAGCCGGAGAAGACTCCGAGCGAATGTTTGTTTTTCGGGTTTTTTACGTGGTAGATTGTAACAGGGAGCCTTGGGGTTTAACTCCAAGGTGCACCCGGAAAACTGTGCAGATGCGTGATTCTGCCAACATGGTGTCCTGGGAGCCAACTTGAACATAACCGGGTTATGTGAAGTGTGTGATGAAATGGGACTCGGGGAAGCTTGACCCGCGCAGACGGCTTAAGTTGACGTTGCGGTGTGAGCAACGGGTTAGGAGGAACCGTACCAGATCTATGTGTTTCGGTTAGAGAGACCTAAAGTACGTGTTACTCGCCGTTGGCATAGATGTAGGGTCTTAGGCAGTCGCCAGAAAGACCAAATGCTCACGAGATATTGCCGTCCAAGGGGTGGTGGTGAGTCAGCGGACTTTGACCGTGTTCACCGAGAATGTGCCCTAAGTGCATGGGGTGTGTGGTTGTGCGTGCCCACACCTATGATGAAGTGTTTATTCACTATGCTATTTGGTTATGCTAACAAAGTGCAGGGAAAGAGCATCGCCACCCCGATTATGAGGGCGGGATCATTATAATTTGGTCAGCATAGCTGACCGTTGGTTTTGTTGGCCACCGTTACGGTGGATTGTTGCTTGCAGGTGTTGCAGAGCCGAGCGGTAAATAGCGTGCGAAAGCCCAAGTTGCTGAGCCGGCCCTCGAAGGCCTAAATTGAGTGTTTACTTGTTTTATTCATGTGTGACTGTCCTGCGTGCCGAGGTTTGGAAAACATGTTATTTGAGTAAACAATTGTAAGACCATAAGACCATGGTACTTATGTATTGTACTTCATTCTTATTGTTTTGAGTAGTGGACATTCATGCTTGTGGCTGGGTTCTTTAATTTGCAACTTTTGATAATTGCTTCCGCTAGAATGACTCTGTGTATGACGTTCGTTATTAGTTGGATGATTTCCATTGAGTAACCGCCCGGTCTGTCCGTGGTATATGGCGTCGGGCCCCGGACGGACCTACTGCGATATGCTATGCAATGGATATGGGGTGTTACAGCCTGAGTTTTAACAACTCTTCGACATTTGTCATAGGCCTTGATTAGCTCTTTGTATTGAGTCATGAGTTCAGATTCATCATCAGATGAACAGTCCTAATTATCATGGTCAGAAGTATTTGATTCCGAGAGAGGAGTGTGGGAGTTTACCTTCCTAGTGTACTGGGGCCTTTCTTCCTCGTCTGTCTGTGCCATTACCCCAACGTACGCTTCCTCTTCCTCACTTGACTAAGATGAGTTAGAGTCGCCGAGAGTTTTGGTGTTCTTGGCTACCAGGATTATTTTATTTTTCTTCTTATTATAAGAAGATTTCTTCTCCTCTCTTCTTCCACCCTCCTTCTTCTTGCAAGGGCAATCAACTATGACGTGTCCTGGCTTATTGCAACAATAAAAAACAATGTCAGAAGAAATATGTTTGTTTGGTTTTGAGTGATACCTGTCTTGGCTACTTGAGACTTTCTTGTGGCGATCGCCATCATGACATGACCTTCTGGATGAGGCATCTTTGCCTCTCCACTTTTTCTTCTTGTTCAAGAACTTCTTAAACTGCCTTGAAAGAAGAGAAAACTCTCCTTCTGATAGCTTTGAGCCTGAGGTACTTGGCTTTGAAGCTTCTTCTTCACTCTCTTCCTATGCGGGGGAAGGACATACAACTTTTGATTTCCTCGAGATGTCTTCCATTTGAACGACAAACTTCTCCTTGGATGACGATCGGCTTTTCTCGTCTTCAACTTTTCTTGAATTTATTTGTAGTCCATATGACATAAGCTTTTCAAAGAGATTTTGAGGGTTTTCTCAGCCAGCTTACCAAACTCCCGGATTGCACAGACTTTATTGTCTCATTCCTTAGTCAGGGATCTTAGAAATTTTTCATTCAGTTCTCCATTAGTGAAGATCCAGCCATAGACTCTTAGGCCGTTGACAATCTTGAAGAAGCTTTCAAAAGTATCAGCAATAGAATCCTTGGGACCTTGTCTTAATGCTTCATATTTCTGATTCAGGAGGGATCTTCCGTCATCCCTTACCTCTTCAGTACCTACCATCAAGATAATGAGAGACTGCCACATTTCCTTGGCGGATTGGCAGTGAATCAGATTCTGCAACATAGAATCATCGATTGTACTTGCGATGATATTCTTGGCTTTCTTATTTAAAGAGACAAGTGCAATCTCATCTTTGTCAAGAACCATAAGCTTCTTTGGAACTTGCTTTGTTGGATCAATAGTGGAGACTGTCATTGGAACATAGGGTCCTTCTTCCAAAATCATAAAGATCCTTGGATTTACAGCTTTCATAAAGAATTTTATTCTTTCTTTCCACATGGGAAAGTTAGTCTTTGTGTATAAGGGAAGCTTAGCAAAATCCTTGGATCTGTACATGCTTGTATCCTCTTTAGACAACTAGGGGCAGATCTGTTCAAGGTATTAACATTTTGATGAACAACCTCCCTCTGATACCATTTGATGTTTTTAGTTGTCTACCAAAATCACCTAGAGGGGGGGGGGGGGTGAATAGGTGAGGTCTAGGTCTTTTGTGGATTAAAAACTTGAATGAGCGATGCAAAAAAAATAACAAGCAATCATAGACGACAATAAAAATTATAGTGGTTCCCCAACCTTTGGTACATGCACTTTCAACCTCACTGATCTAGCAACGCACTAGACTCGGCTACTCCAATATTTTCTCGGATTGAAAACAATCCTACAACTCGGAACAAAGTTCGTACAACTCGGAGCAAAAACCACTCCTACAACACTCGGAGAATATCTCCTACAACTCGGAGTAAAACTCCTATAAGGCTCGGAGAATAACTCCTACAATAGTAAAATGAATTTACAATCAGAAGAAACTGTCTTATCTTCATAGATCTGGTTAAACTCAGCTTCTTCCTTCTTGAAAAACTGAACAGCCCTTATTAGAAATGTTGAAGAAGAAATCTGAGAAACCTTGGATCTGATGACTTTAGAATCAACACGATCAAGGAATACATCCGTTGATGTGGAAAATCTTGATCTGTTGAAACTTCTTGATCTGAATCTCTTTGATCGAGAGAGAAAATCGACGTTGAAGACAAAGCGGCGGCAACGATACTTCTCGATTTAGAAATTTTTTAGATCGATTCAGAACTTGGATAATCTTCTTCTTATTAGGGTTAGTCGATTATGATAAGACATTTTATAGGACTTGCCTAACGGTCATAATTATATTAAATGATAGCAACGCGGACCAATTAAGCCTTAATGAAATTTGAAATCGAATCTGTTAAAACTTAGAAAATTTCAGAAATCTGAACTGCATTTCTCGAGTGAAGGATAGATTTCTTGACTAGATGACTCTGGTTCTCAAGAAGAGGTATAGAGTTCTCGAGAAAAATACTTAGGAAAAATGTAGAGGTGGAATTCTGGTATCTCAAGAAATAATAGACCTGTTACTCGAGAAAAGTTCTTCTGTTTCTCGAGAAGAATAATGCATCTCGAGAAAATATATTTGTCACTCGAGAAATACCTTCTAGTTCTCTAGAAATGATCTTGGCCTTCTCGTGAAACAACTCTGGCCTCTCGAGAAATAATTCTGGCCTTCTCGAGAAAATGACTTAAAAAATTTTGACTTAAATTTTGAGTTTACTTGAGAAGGAGTCAGGATGTACTCGAGTACTATATGGCTTTCTAAAGAACAACACTAGGCTTTCTCGAGAATACCTTCTGCAACTCAAATACATGACTGAGCTTACTCGAGTACTAAGTTCAATTCTACACGAGTTCAAAGAGTCCTTCTCGAGAATAATACTTAGAAAAATTTCTTAACAATTTTTTTTTAATTCTTCCCCTTGGAGATTAGCAACCCAGAGTTTCATCTATATCTATAGCACTTGGAAAAGAAGTGTGTCTCAATAGAGAGGCTACACATGAGTCAACACCATGGATTAAGCAATGAGAGATTACATTGTATGCTGCTGTGCTTGGTGACTCATTGTAGACTGACATTGTTCTACAGTTGGCAATTATATCCTGCAAGCACTCAACTAGAAAAGGCATCAACTAGAAAAGGCATCAAATACAAACTTAATTCACGTTTGTTTAAGGGTGACATCATACAAATCTGGGTTAATGTGGATACAATACCCAACACCAGCGAGACCCAGCTGGTATCGTCCGTGCTTTTCCAAAGCTGGGCGTTCTAGTCAGTTTCACAGAAGTGGACTTGTCCTGGCGGGACACTCTCCAAACATGACTTTGTAATGTCACGGTCTAGCCAGCCGACCACAGATTCAAAGTCGCGCCTTAGCACATCACAATCCTAAGCATTTCACGCACTAATCCACCATTCGTACCTTACCATCCCCATGCCCCAATATGTACTCTAATTTCCACTTGGTCCGGTTCTGGTTACACGTACTCACACGAAAGAGGGGGAAAACAACATCACAAATGACATCTTGCTATTGATGCGCAAAAACGGCACCGCCTAGTTAACAGGTTGTTCGATCTCACAAGCTAGATGAAGAAGAGGGTTACGGGGATAGTGGAGAAGGAAAGGATAAAGCTTCTGAGTGCTCAAGAGTGGAGCAAACAACTGTTCAAGGGTTGTAGGGATAGATGAGAGGTTTGCTGAGAGCATCCGGGAAGGCTGATGATCAGCAGAAAAGGTTGATGACCAGTGAAGAAGTTGATGATCAGCGGAGAAGCTTGATGATCAGCGGAGGAGCTTGATGATCAGCGGAGGAGCTTGATGATCAGCGGAGGAGGTTGAGGATCAGCGAAGAAGCTTGATGATCAGCGGAGGAGCTTGATGATCAGCGGAGGAGCTTGATGATCAGCGGAGGAGCTTGATGATCAGCGGAGGAGGTTGATCAGGAGCTGTCGAGCAGACGGTTACTTGGATGGTTGAGCTCTGATGGTTGAGACTGAGAGAAGAGAAGAACAGATGGGGCTACTAACAGCGGCAATAACAGACATCGCCCGCCGCGGCTTGAATGTCCACTCTTGCGACGGGCTTTTCCTTTAATCAAGAAACAAGATTACAGCTTGCTAATGCACCTTTTCATGAGAAAGAAATAAATGGTACAAAGGGGGAAGCTGGCGGCTAAGGAAGAAGTTGCCAGAGGTTAAGGAAAAAGAGGCTGCAAGCAGGCTGCACAACTTGATGGTCAGAGGACTAGAAAACTGAGTCCGCAGACCTTGATGATCAAATGTTGAGGACTGGAAAATTGAGTCCGCAGGCCTTGATGATCAACTGTGGAGTACTGGAAAACTGAGTCTGCAGGCCTTGATGATCAACTATCGAGGACTGGAAAACTGAGTCCGCAAGTCTTGCTGGCAGTGGTAGTTTCCCTCCCACTCTCTCCTCCTTCTTGTCCAAATGAGAGGTATTAGGGGCTATTTATAGGCCCGGGGAATATCTTCTAGAAGCACGGCCCAGTGACGTCATCATGGATACTTGGGCGGACTCGGTGAGCAGGCCGCCCGGCTGGGCGGACTGGGAGGAGGCAGGCCGCCTCCTTTGGGCTGCTGAGGCATAGGGAGCGGCCTGAGGAGCAGGCCGCCCCTGGGCGGCGGCCTGAGGAGCAGGCTGCCTCCTTTGGGCTGCTGAGGCATAGGGGGGAGGCCTGAGGAGAAGGCCGCCCATTGGGGTGGCAGCCTGAGGAGCAGGACACCTCCTTTGGGCTGCTGAGGCATAGGGGGTTTGCCTGAGAAGCAGGACTCCCCTTAGGGTTGCAGCCTGAGGATCAGGCTGCCCCTTGCTGGCAGCCTGAGGAGCAGGCCACCCCTTGCTGTGGCGGCTTGAGCAGCAGGCCTCCCCTTGGTGGCAGCTTGAGAAGCAGGCCGCCCCTTAATGGCAGCATTTGGAATAGGCCGCCCCTTACTGTGGCGGCCTGAGGGGCATGCCACCCCATATGTGGCGGCCTAAGGAGCATGCCGCCCCTGTAGTGGGAGATGGAATCCCTCTGATGGCTAGCCGGAGAGTGAGTCCGCCAAGCCCGCGATGGTTGAGTTGGTCTAGGGTTGACGCCGGCTGGGCGACCTAGAGGACTGAAGGAATAGATCGCATAGATCGCCAACTGTTGCTTTAGATTGCCTCCTGCAAGGGAAAATGTTGTGCGGTTAGCAGGCCTAACCGTGCGTCCTGCGAGGGTGAGCTATGGGAATAGCCCTCCATCCTGTAGGGCAAGCGGTAGCTATGCGACCTGGGCAGACAGAGAAATCTGTCTGCCTACACTTGAACTTGTCCCGAACTCCAGGGAGAACCTGGAGCAGGCCCCGACTAGCGAGCTGGCTACCTTGGGAAGTATCGCCGATTTCTGGGTTAACATAATCCCCAAACTTTTTTAATTCCGAAGGGAACTTCAAAAAAGTTGGAGACCCACGAAAATTGTGGTCCACCCCAAAGAAAAGGAAGGGGGTAAAGGAGAGATAGAACCAGATGTCTCTCCTTTGGAGGAGTTTGCCAATGCCTATCTTTTTCCTGCAAGAGAAAAGTTAATATAGGCAAAGGAGAAGCATACATCTTGTGTGTACCTGAGTTGCTCTTGCAAAGTGAAGAATACACGAATGCCTTTACTGATCTCTGCAAAACAAAGATTAGAGGAAAGCATAGAACGGAAATAACTTGCAAATACCTGGCGAAGGATTGCAAGTACCTGTTATCCTCTGCAAAAGGAAGAGTGAGGAGTATGCAAGAAATAAAAATGAGTTGCATGTATCTGAAATGGACATGCAAGTGTCTGCTAGTTGCTGCAAAAGAGAAGTTAGTGGCAGATATGAAAGTAAAGTAAGTTGCAAGTACCTGAAGGGAACTTGCAGATATCTTCTAATCTATACAAAAAAGGGGTTAGAAGCAGACATGATATATGAAAGAAGGTTGTAACTACCTGTGAAGAAACTTGCAAGCATCTGCTGACCTCTGCAAGAAAAGAGTTAGAAGAAGATATAACATAAAGACTAAACCGCAAGTATCTGGGTGAGACTTGCAAGTGTCTTCTAATCACTACAAAGAGAAGAGTGAGCAGCAGACATATTATAATGAAAAAAACTGCAAGTACCTGAGCAGAACATGCGAGTGTCTGCTAATCACTGCAAAGAGAAGAGTGAGCAGCAAACATAATATAATGAACTAAGTTGCAAGTACCTGGATGAGGCTTGCAGGTGCTAACTGTTGATAAGATGGATATGATCATATAACAGAGGAAATGTCTGACGAACTCTGATGATAATTGAATGAAGATCAAACCAGAATAGTGATCTTGCTAGATTAGAGACATCTTTAACATGAAGTCCAAATCAATAAGTCGCGTTGACCTTTGATGTGATAGGATGGATATGATTGGTTTAGCAGAGAAGAAGCTTGACGAATTCTGCCAATCTGGATAAAGATTAGACCGCGTCGGTAATCTTTTAGTAAGATAGATATGATCTTCAATATGAAGTCCAGGTCAACAAGATGAAACAATCTTTACTAGATCTCAATAGCATGGCTAGATGATCAAGGAGAATCATATTCCTTGATCAATGATTGATGTCGTTGACACTTGATAAGAGTAATTAAAGAGCTTGTAAGTCATCATCTGATAGAGCTTTGAGCAAGCAATGAATATAAGATGAGAATAAGCAGAAATGATTGTTGTAAATCCTTTTGATAGGTTGGATTTAACCTGTTCACCTGTGAACAAGGCAGTTTGAAAAAAGAGGTCTATACTCAGAGATGACCAAGAGAGACTGGATACTGCCACAGGAGATCACCTGTGGGCCTTATGCATCGCTTGCCTGAGAAAGTTCATCACGAGTATAGTCCTACTAAGAGTGGGATAGTCGCGCATCCTTTAGAAGGGCATGAAAGAGAAAAGCACGGGAAATCCTGAGAAGGATCGCTAGATACATTGATCTCATGCCTTGGGTTAAAACTGTTGATGCGCGGAAACGGCACCGGGGGCACAGCTATCAACGAGGGGGTGCTTGGCCTCACAGGCTAGGTGAGGAGGAAGGAGAAGGTTGCGGGGGTAGGGGAGAGGCTTGAGAGAAGAGGCGAGCCTTGATCAACAGAGAGGGTTAATCAAGAGAGGAAGAGGAGGGAGACCATGAATGGTCGAGCAGACAGTAACCGCAACGGTTGCACTTGCAGGTTGGTTGCCGAGAAGAACTGAACTGAGCTGAGGGCAAGGCTTGCTGAGCTGAGAAGCAAGGCTTGCTGAGCAGAGAAGCAAGACTTGCTGAGTAGAGGAGCAAGGCTTGCTGAGCAAAGAATAAGGCTTGCTGAGCAGAGAAGAGAAGAGGGGGCCGCTAGCAGCGGCAACAACACACTTCGCCCGCCGTGGCCTAAATGCCACTCCTGCGACGGGCTTTCCTTTGATTAATAGCTAGATATTACAAGCTTACAAGTACACTTTTACAACAAATCACTAAAGGGGTATAAAGAGAAGCTGGCGACTAAGAGAGAAGAGAATGCTAGAAAGCTGAGAAGAGAAGCTGTCATAGACAAAGTAAAAGAGTCTGCCAGCTGCTGGAGGACTGGAAAACTGAGTCTGCAGAGTCTGCTGGCAAGTTGCTGGAGAGCTGTGGAGGATTGCGCGGACAGGAAATCTGAGTCCGCAGAGCTTGCTAGAAGGGTGATGACGGACTGCGCGGACTGGAAAACGAAGTCCGCAGGGTCTGCTATCAAGACTTGTCTCCACCTTCGGGGCCCCCAAATGACAGGCACCAGGGGCTATTTATAGGCCCGGGGAAGGATCTTCTGAAGCGGGGCCCAGTGACGTCAGCATGATGACCTGCGCGGACTCCGAGGACTGGAAATTTGAGTCCGCCACCTTGGCCGGTGAAGCAAGCTGCAGGAGCCCCTGGAGGGAACTGGAGGCCGCCCCCTTGCGGGCGGCCTGGGCGGACTCCAAGAGGAGTCCGCCCGGCAGGCCGGAGGCCGCCCCCTAGCGGGCGGCCTGGGCAGACTCCGGGTGGAGTCCGCCTAGCAGGCCGGGCCGCCCACTTGCGGGCGGCCTGGGCGGACTCCAAGAGGAGTCCGCCCGGCGGAAGCCGGGGCCGCCCCCTAGCGGGCGGCCTGGGCGGACTCCGGGTGGAGTCCGCCCGGCGGAAGCCGGGGCCGCCCCCTAGCGGGCGGCCAGGGCGGACTCCGGGCGGAGTCCGCCCGGCCGAAGCCGGGGCCGCCCCCTAGCGGGCGGCCTGGGCGAACTCCGGGTGGAGTCCGCCCGGCGAAAGCCGGGGCCGCCCCCTAGCGGGCAGCCTGGGCGGACTCCGGGTGGAGTCTGCCCGGCTGGCGGGCAGAGGCCGCCCCGACTGGGCGGCCTCGGCAGAGGGCGGCAGGAGGCCGCCGCCCCTCGGACAGCAGGGAGGCCGCCCCTGGTGGGCGGCCTCGGCGGACGGCGGCAGGAGACCGCCGCCCCTTGGGCGAACTAGGAGGCCGCTCCTGGTGGTGCTGTTGGCGGACTCCTGCAAGGAAAAGCACTGCATGATTAGCGGACCTAACCGCATGTCCCACGAGGGTGAGCCATGGGAATAGCCCGCCGTCCCACAGTGCACGCGGTTGCTAGGAGACCTAGGCGGACAGGGAAAACTGTCCGCCTACGCTGGGACTTGTCGCGAACGAAAGGCAGAATCTAAGGGTCGCGACTAGCCAGCTGGCCACCTTGGGAAGGATCGCCGATTTCTGGGTTAACATAATCCCCGCACTTTTTTAAGTTCCGAAGGGAACTTCGAAAAAGTTGGAGACCCACGAAAATCGTGATCCACCCCAAAGGAAAGAGAAGGTGGGGGCAAGGAGAGATAGAACCTGAATACTCTCCTTATAAGCTTGATATTTCCTGTCTATTTTCCTGCAAGAGGAAAATTAGGGTAAGCATGTATGGGTGGTACATCGAGTGTGTACCTGAGTTTGCTTTTGCAAAATGAAGAAGGCGTGTCTTCCGTTAAGTTCTGCAAAACAAAAGTGATGAAAACAGAAAGGCATAATATATTGCAAGTACCTGATAGAAGCTTGCAAGCACATGTTATCCTCTGCAAAAAAAGGGAAGAGGAAGAGTATACAAGGAAGAAAGGAAAAATGAGTTGCAAGTACCTGGATGGAACTTGCAAATCTTTGGTGGTTTCTGCGAAACAAAAGTTAAGAGTACGCATAGTGCATGAAAGTAACTTGCAAGTACCTGAATGGACCTTGCAAGTGTCGGTGGTCTCTACAAGAAGAGAGTTAGAGGCAGGTATTGTATACAAAGATAAGCTGCAAGTACCTGAACATGACTTGTAGACGCCTACTAATCACTGCAAAATGAAGAGTGAGCAGCAGAGATAAAATAATGATTTAAACTGCAAGTACCTGGATGAGGTTTGCAGGTGTCTGTTTTTCTCTACAAAGAGAAAAGTTAGAAGCAGACAATATGCATATGAAAGGAACTTGCAAGTACCTGTGGAGAAGGCTTGCAAGGGTTTGCTAACCTCTGTGAGGAGAGAGATTAGAAGCAAACAAGACGCGTGGAGAACCGCACCAGAATCATACCAAAACTGTTGATATGATTCGATTAATGTTTGATGTCATTAGATTTTGACAAGAATAATGAGTAGCTCGGTGAATCTCCATATGATAGAGCTTGAGTAGGCAAAGTATATGAGATGAGCATAAGCAAAGTGATTGCTGGAAATCCCTTTGGTAGGTTGGATTAACCTGTTCACCTGTGAAAGGAGGGAAGAGACAAAAGGAGGTCTACACTCGGAATGAGTAAAGAGGGTTGAATGGTATCACAGGTGTTCCCCGTGGGCCTTATGAATCACTTGCCCGAAAAATCATCCCAAGTATAGTCCTACCGAAAGCGGGCTGGCCGCGCATCCTCAAGGAGGGGAAAAAAGAAAAGGAGGTCCATATTCGGAATGACTAAAGAAGGTTGAATGCTACCACAGGGTTTCCCCGTGGGCCTTATGCATCACTGGCCTGAGAAAATCATCCCGAGTATGGTCCTGCTCAAAGCGGATGGCCGCGCATACTCAAGGAGGGCACAAAAGAGAAAAGCAAGGGAAGGATCCTGAGAAGGATCGCTAGAAGGAACGCTCTCTTGCCTTGGGCACAAGCATCACTGATCAACGAGACAGGTTGCTCCAAGAGGCCTACTTGTCTGTGGATTGATCAGTGGAGTTGTGAGAACCCGAGAAGGCACGGATCGAGGATATCGGAGTGTTCAACAATCACAGTTAGGTGATGATCGAAGAGACAAGACTACGCTTGGTCGCCATTGCTTGTCAAGCAAAGATCATCATGACTGTAATGTATCCTAAGCAAAGCACAACAGAGCTAACACATGGGGCTCCCCTAGCACACACTCTATGTCAGATTCTGGCCTGGATCCGAAATCTGAAGCCCATTCCCGCGATTGAACTGCTCCCACTGCACACATGGGTATACTCCGCCATATGTGGTCGTAGCGGTTGTGCAAGAACAATCTACGGAGGGAACGTTTCAGATTCGGTGTTATCTCATTGGCGTACTGATCCTTTGAGAGGGAGAAGAGAGGAAGGATCAACACAAGAAGGGAACTGTGTCAGTATAAGATCCCTGATAAAAAGCTTTGTAGAAAAGCAAGTAAAAAACACTGAGAAGTGTTTGATGAAATGAAAATGTTTGAAGAGAGAGAGAGCAAGGGTTGACATAACCCATGGAGCTTGCTAGGAGCTTTGGAGGACTGTGAAGTCCATCGCTTGCTCAGAATAGCCTTCCAAGCACACCCTCGTCATCGGCATCGAAGCATTCGACGGTTGGGTTAACAATGAGGAGAGGAGGCTCTGCGACTTGGTTCACTCCTCTTGAGGAGCAAGGAGCGTCTACAAGTTCCTTGCCCTTTGAAGTTGCTTGATCAGGGCGTTCTTCTTTAGGAAGCAGGTCATGCATCTTCCCCTACCGAAGCATCCTTTGCACAAGCTGCCGGAATGCTCGACAGTCCTCTGTTAGGTGACCTAGCTCTTTGTGATATTTGCAGTAGGGTTCTGAACCCCTAGATCTTTGATCTGCTGGTCGATAGGGCTTCTTGAAGTTTGCCCTGTCTTTCATGATCTGGATTACTTCTTGCACGACGTCGTCGAGATCAGACTCATGTAAGTCGCTGTCCTGCTGCTATTGAACTACTGCAGTTTGCAAAGACGGAGCTAGCGGCAGCAATGGGTCTTGAGCATGATCACGGCTCGGGAAGGAGTATCGATGGCGATGAATCCTTCTCTCTTTCTTTGAGTGAGTTGGGAAGTGATTGTGAGGAGACCTTGGAGGATGCTTGCGAGAGAGATCCTCCTTGGATAAAAGCTTGGAGACGAAACCTGGATTGCTCTTTTTGCCTCGGATATATGAGTTGGCTAGAGCAATCAACTCTTGATATGTCCTTGGTGTTGGGTATTGTATCCACAACGTACCTGATTTGAAGAAGCCCCTGAACAAGCTAAGGTAAATAGGCAATGTTTTTGACAAATTATCTCAAGTTGTGCTTGCAGTTATTCCACGCTAAGTGCACACCAATGTCAGGGTGCAGTAGGTCAATATACACGGGTCTGCACGACGTAATCCCTCGTTGAGCAGATCAGTGTGTTGGCCTACGTGTACTCTCTCTATTGGAGTGCACTTACTTTCAAGTACAGGGCTGTGATCTTGCAAGAGCAGACAAGGAGCAAGGATGGGTCAAGGAGCACATCATGGGTGGAAAGACAAAAATTCGTCTAAGTGTAAATCGGCGAGAATCGCCAAGTGATTCTCGCCGATTCGGCGAGAATCACTAGTGATTCTCGCCGAATAGCCGAAAATCAGTGGCTTATTCCCTCCGACTCGATCCAACTACACTTCGAAGCAAGCAACTCTGATTCTAAGTAAGAATCGACGAGAATCACCAAGTGATTCTCGCCGATTCGGCGAGAATCACTAGTGATTCTCGCCGAATCGTCGAGAATCACTGGCTGATTCTCGCCGAATCGTCGAGAATCACTGGCTGATTCTCGTCGTCTCGACCCGGCTAAATCAGTGCGTGCAACCAAGTCAAATTCGACGAGAATCATCTTTGATTCTCGCCGAATCGTCGAGAATCACCTTTGATTCTCGACGACTCGACGAGATTCACTTTCGATTCTCGCCGATTTTGACTTGGCAATTTTTCTGGAAACAGCTGAACCGAATTCTGCCGCTGACACTGTTCTAGACAGGGATTTAGGGTTTCTACTTGTGGGACCCACAACGGTCATATTGAAGTTGTCTACAGTATATATACGGGTATTTTTGAACAGTAAACACACAAAAAGAAGCCGAGCGAATCTAGACCTAAAATCGCGAAACTGCTCCGCCGCCGCCGTCGCCGCTCGTGCTAGTTGGTCGCCGCTGTTGATCGCGACTCTTCCTGATCCTCCGGCGACAGAAGCTTAGCCAAGCTTAGTGTCTCACACGTCTATCCAGAGATCCCTTGTCTCTCGATTTGTTGATCGGGAAAAACTTCCCCGTCCGAATCGATCGAGACGACCGATCCTCGTGTGACCGTTGGTAGACCTAGCTAGCTTCGCTACGAAGTTTGGATCTCCAAAGTACAGCAGCCGCACATCTTCGTCTCCGCCGATCCCGTGAACCTAGCCGCCGCCCATCTTGCCGCCGCCGGTTCTGGGGAGATCCTCTCCAAGAGAGATCTAAGGTTGTGGACTTTTTGTGGACTTCAAGAACACGTCGTCAACAAAGAGGGACACCTTAGTCTCCAAACGTAGTTTGTATCTTTTGTACATTCTAGTTTTACTTTTGTTGTAAAGGAACGTTGGTTCCGAGTTGTAAGGGTTGGGTGCAACCCGTGTTGTGGGAGTGTTGACTCCTACGTCTGGAAGGGTTCCTTCCGATAGTGCAAGGATTGGATTTCAATCCTATTGGTGAAGAGACCGAGTCGTCCCTTATTGGGAGATAGGTCGAAGGGGGAAAGTGGATGTACCCTAATCGGAGAACCACTATAAACCGCTTGTGTATTCTGTGTGTTGTGCTGTTTATTTTTATTGTGCAGGTACAATTTTAAATTCCACAAAAACGTTGCACGTCACCTATTCCCCCCCCCCCCTAGGTGAAGATAGTTGACACTAGGTGGACTTTCAAGTGGTATCAAAGCGAGGTTACTCATCTAAAAGGTTAACACCTTGAGTTGAATCCTGCCGCTAGTGTCAAGGAGGCAAACTTCTACTATGGACGGGCTCAAGTTCACAAGCAAGATCCCAGTGTGCACCAGGCTCAACTTTCCTATCTGGAAGGAAAGGATCATGTTCTACATGGAAGCAGTTGATCCTCGACTCTTCATGATCGTGGAGGAGGGACCTTATGTCCCCACTAAGGCCTCCACCATTGATCCTACCCAGAAAGTGCCAAAGAAACTTTCTGAAATGGACAAGGACGAGATGGTGCTAGTAGGACTTGACAAGAAGTCACAAAACATTCTGGTCAGCGCTGTTGATGACTCAATGATGCAGAACTTCAGCAACTGCAGGACAGCACAGGAGATCTGGCATTGCCTGATCATCCTAATGGAGGGCACTGATGAAGTGAGGGATGATCGGAGATCCCTCCTGAACTAGAAATATGAGGCCTTCAGACAAGGGCCTAAGGAAGAGATCGGAGTCACCTACGAGAACTTCCTCAAGATTGTCAACGCCCTCAAAGGATACGGAAGAGTGTTCACTAATGGTGAACTCAATGATAAATTCCTTAGGTCCCTTACAAAGGAATGGGACACAAAGATCTGCGCCATCCGAGAGTTTGGCAGACTAGCTGAAACAGACCCGCAAATTCTGTTCGGGAAGCTGATGTCCTATGAGCTTCAACTGAACACCAGGAAAGCAGAAGAAGAAGCAGAGAAGGCTGCAGGCAAAGAAAAGACTGTGGCGCTAAAAGCCAGTCACTCCAGAAAAGGCAAGGGTGCGGTTTCGTACCGTGCCAGGAAAAAGGATGAAGAGGAGGACTCCGAGCCATGCTCCTCCAGCTCAGATCTGTCGGAGGAGGATTTCTCCCACATCACCCGAGAGTTCAAGAAGTTCCTCAAGATGAGGAATCAAAGAAAGAAAGACAGCTCCTCGTCCAGGCATCAGAAGAAAAATTATTCTTCTGACAGATATGCTTCTAAACCGAACAAACATCGCTCCTCTGACATTATTTGCTTTGGATGCAATAAGCCAGGACACGTCGTGGCCGACTGCTATCAAGGCAAGAGAGAAAAAGGGAAAGAAGAGGAGCACAAATCTTCGAGAGATAAGAAGAAATAGCGGAGCTATATCGTCAAAAGGCCAAAGACACTGAGTGAGTCTGATTCCTCAGACTCCAGTGATGATGAGGAAGCCTACTTCGTGCTGGTGGGTCGCTCCGACTCAGAAGGAGAATGCCCCCCATTTACTGGGAAGGTAAAAGCTCACACCCCTCTCTCCGACTCCGACTCTGATCCTGAGTCTCAGGATGATGAACCTGAGGATAGCCCTTCGGCCCGTGAAGCTGAGCTCCTCGAGAAGTATGTGCTTCTGCTCAACACTTTCGAGGAGTGCCGTAAGAGACTGAAGGCTGAGAAAAAGGAAGTGAAATTCCTTAAGGGTGAGTGTGTATCCCTAAGGGAAGAGGTCACTAGTTTGATTTCTCTCCGACAGGAGCACCTTGACCTGACTTCAAAGCATTCAGAGTCTCTTAAGCTCCTTGATCTTAAGCAGGAGGAAGTCGACAAGTTGGAAGAACAACTTGCGGCAGAAAGGAAGATCGTCAAGAGCTTCTCTATGCCAAAAATAGTTCTTCCAGTAGTTGATACCTTCTCTGCTCAGGCCAAAGGAGCTTGCTTGGGGCATGTAGGGGTATCTGGTTCCTCATCTAGGAGAAACAGGAACCAGAGGAAAAATAAGGCCGCCAAGAAGGCCTCTGCTGATGAAAAGGGAAGGCTCCACTCAGTCCTGTTGCGTTCAGAAAGCCTAGCTTTCCTTGCAACCAACATGACTTTGAATCAACCTTTGGTCATCATTTCCGGCCCTCGGTTGCAAAGCCGATGAGCCGATATGATTGTTGGACCTTTCCCCGGAACTTCGGTGAGAGTGCCCTCAAGGCACCTTTTGAGGAAATCCACATGGGAAATTATGGTCAATTCTCTAGCGGCCATAATGGAAAGCAGGCACCAAAAGCCAAGCCTGTTATACAGAAGGTGACGAAGTCATGTGACTGCTGTCACCATGAGGCCTCCACCTCCAGATTCAAGGCCCCAGCTGTACCCACCATTCCCAAGGTAAGGCAGGAGCCTAGGAAGAGGTACAACAGATTCGAATGTTGGTGCTGTGGCAAAGTCGGTCACTTTGCCGTGGATTGTTGGTTTAATCCAAGGTATTACGAGACTCCCTATGTTAGCAATGTGAGACCGACCACTCGTAGGGTTAACCAACCGAGGGGGAGTATGCTAACCAGGAATCTAGGACCCAAGTTCGATTGGGTTCCTAAGGAAAATTAATTATGTTTTGCAGGAATGTCCAAAGGCCACCAAAATGACGATCTGGTATTTGGACAGTGGATGCTCCCGGCATATGACTGGGACAAGAAGCCTGCTGCGTGATTACACTCCAGTCGAGAATGGACCCAAAGTCATCTTTGGAGGGTCAGATCGTGGAGTCACCAGAGGTTACGGTATGATTTCCAACGGTATAATCACTATCACCGACGTGGCTTATGTTGAAGGGTTAAACCATAACCTGATCAGTGTGAGTCAGTTATGTGACAAAGGTTATGACGTTAAGTTCTGCAAGGATAAATGTCTGATAATTTCACGTACCTCTTCTAAGACGATATTATCAGGCATTAGGAGCAGAAATATCTTCTGCTTAGATTTTCTCAGTTTAGATTCATCTACCCCCGTATGCCTTGTGGCAAGAGGCAGTGCATCTCTTTGTGATCAATGGCACAAAAGATTGGCACATACTAATTTCAAGACAATTAGTTTGCTGTTTTCTAAGAACTTAGTAAGGGATGCTCCCATTATCAAGTGCATCAAAGATAGCCCCTGTCCTGCATGCCAGATGGGCAAACAGACTCGGGCTACCTTTAAGAGCATTGCAGACAAAGACTCTTCTCGATGTCTTTACCTTTTGCATATGGACTTGTTTGGTCCAATGCAATTTCATAGCTTGGGAGGCAAGTCCTATACGCTAGTGATAGTTGATGATCATTCTCGGTTTACATGGGTGTTCTTATTAAAACGAAAGTCGGATACGTTTGACATCTTCACTAGCTTTGTCAAGCAGGTTCAGAATGAATTTAACTGCCCAATGGTCAAAATCAGAAGTGACCATGGAACAGAATTCGAATCTGGTGCTATGACAGAGTTTTGTGAAAAACAAGGTATCTTTCATGAGTTTTCCTCCCCGCGCACTCCTCAGCAAAATGGAGTTGCGGAGAGGAGAAATAGAACTCTCATCGAAGCATGCACGACAATGTTGAAAGACGCTTCTCTCCCAGAATACTTCTGGGCAGAGGCTGTCAACACAGCTTGTCATGTACAAAACCGAGCATTGATCAACAAACATCATCGTAAGACGCCTTACGAGCTACTGAAAGGCAGGAAACCAACCATGTCCTACTTGAGGATCTTTGGTTGCAGATGCTATGTACTGAATAATGGGAAGTACCCGCATACTAAATTTGGTGAAAAATGCTTCGAAGGCATATTCATGGGCTATAGTTCCCACAGTCGGGCATATAGGGTCTTCAATAAGAAAACCCTAGTGGTAGAAGAATCAATAAATGTTGTATTTGATGAAGGAAGTTTGCTTAACAGCAATGCTTCCAGTGGTTTTCTTAAAGATGCAGGTGCACGACTTGAACAGCTAAGTCTCGATGAGACCACTAAAGATGACACTCCTAAGTACGTCAAAGTTTCCACCTCCACGTCATCTGGGAATGTTGAAGATCAAAATGGAACAAATCTCTTAGAAGTATTTGAAGCTCCAGACGCAAGACTTCTAGAGCTCCGGCACGTGAGGGATCATCCTAGAGATCAGAGCATCGGAGATCCTCGTGTCGGTGTCAGAACTCGAAGAGGTACTATTAACGTAGTTTTGCATCTTAGCTTCCTGTCACAGGTTGAGCCAAAGAAGTTCGACGAGGCGAACAAAGACGCGGCATGGATTTTGGCCATGCAAGATGAACTACATCAATTCGAACGATGAACGTGTGGACGCTGGTTCCCAGACCACACAAGCAGAATGTGATTGGCACCAAGTGGATCTTCAGAAACAAACTAGATGAACATGGTGTCATCGTAAAGAACAAGGCCAGGCTGGTGGCTCAAGGTTACAGACAGGAGGAGGGGATTGACTTCGACCAGACTTTCGCACCAGTAGCAAGGCTCGAGGCAATCAGATTGTTCCTGGCGTATGCTTCGCACAAAGGATTCACAGTCTATCAAATGGATGTGAAATCAGCATTCTTGAACGGAGACCTGAAAGAGGAAGTATACGTCGCTCAACCCCCAGGTTTTGTCGATCCTACTTATCCCAATCATGTTTATTTTCTTAATAAAGCTTTATATGGGTTAAAACAAGCTCCACGAGCTTGGTATGAGACTTTATCTAGTTTTCTTCTTGAGAACAAGTTCTCTATAGGTAAAATAGATAAAACATTGTTTCTCAGGGAAGTCAAAGGCAAGATTTTGCTGGTGCAAATCTATGTCGATGACATAATATTCGGCTCAACGGACAACAATCTTTGCAAAAAGTTTTCTAAACTTATGCAAGGAAAGTTTGAAATGAGCAGTATGGGAGAGCTCAAGTATTTCTTAGGACTTCAAGTGAAACAGTCTGGGGATGGAATCTTCATCTCTCAGACGAAGTTCACAAATGAACTCCTTAAGAAATTCGGTATGGAGAGTGCAACCTCTATGAGGACTCCAATGGGATCCACTATGTCTCTGGATAAGGATGAGAAAGGTAAACCTTTCGATGAAACCAAATACAGAAGCATCATTGGATCCCTACTCTACCTTACTGCCAGTAGACCGGATATCATGTTCTCCACATGTGTCTGTGCCAGATATCAGGTGAACACTAAGGAATCTCACTATGTCACTGCAAAGCGAATTCTAAGATACCTTAAAGGTACTCCCAATCTTGGCTTGTGGTACCCGAGAAATAATGATGTCGAGCTAATAGGTTTTTCAGATGCTCCAGACGCTATGAGGAGTAGGGATGACAGGAAAAGCACCTCCGGGACGTGTCAATTCCTCGGACGAAGGCTTGTTTCATGGAATAGCAAGAAACAGAATTGTGTTGCAACCTCCACAGCAGAGTCTGAGTACATCTCGGCAGGCAGCTATTGCGCACAACTCCTATGGATCCGAAACCAGTTAGCCGACTACGACCTTCAGTTCAAGGAAGTTCCAATGTACTGCGACTCCTCCAGTGCAATTGTAATTGCCAACAATCCGGTTTCGCACAGCAGAACGAAGCATATTGAAGTGCGCTACAACTTCATTCGGGAGCACGTGGAGAACAAGGACATCTCTCTCTGTTATGTCCCCACGGACAAGCAGATTGCGGATATATTCACAAAGCCCTTAGACGAGGCCAAGTTCAGTCTTTTCAAAACTGAATTGGGGATGCTAAATTATGAGGAATGAAGACTACAATAGCTTCAGGCTCGTGTATGAACTGAAGGGGAGCAAGGTACTCAAGATGAGCACAGGCGCAAAAACTGAAGGGGAGCAAGGTACTCAAGTATGAGCACAGGTGCAAGAACTGAGGGGGAGCAAGGGGTCAAATGCTACCGACCCCGATTTGCAGAAGCCGAAAAGGGGGAGATTACCCTCTCGGCTAAGGCTAAGGTGGCTCCAAGCTTGCTCCCAAGAAATTGGTATTGGTAATGAATAACTCACTCAACTCAATTTCAAGTTTAAGATTTTCATTCCTATACGCTTTATTCACCTTAGCTTGTAGGGTTTAGGCTTCTTCAAATAGGGGGAGATTGTTCGGTATTGTATCCACAATGTACCTGATTTGAAGAAGCCCCTGAACAAGCTAAGGTAAATAGACAATGTTTTTGACAAATTATCTCAAGTTGTGCTTGCAGTTATTCCACGCTAAGTGCACACCAATGTCAGGGTGCAGTAGGTCAATATACACGGGTCTGCACGACGTAATCTCTCGTTTAGCAGATCAGTGTGTTGGCCTACGTGTACTCTCTCTATTGGAGTGCACTTACTTTCAAGTACAGGGCTGTGATCTTGCAAGAGCAGACAAGGAGCAAGGATGGGTCAAGGAGCACATCATGGGTGGAAAGACGAAAATTCGTCTAAGTGTAAATCGGCGAGAATCGCCAAGTGATTCTCGCCGATTCGGCGAGAATCACTAGTGATTCTCGCCGAATCGCCGAGAATCAGTGGCTTATTCCCGCCGACTCGATCCAACTACACTTCGAAGCAAGCAACTCTGATTCTAAGTAAGAATCGACGAGAATCACCAAGTGATTCTCGCCGATTCGGCGAGAATCACTAGTGATTCTCGCCGAATCGTCGAGAATCACTGGCTGATTCTCGCCGTCTCGACCCGGCTAAATCAGTGCGTGTAACCAAGTCAAATTCGATGAGAATCAACTTTGATTCTCGCTGAATCGTCGAGAATCACCTTTGATTCTCGACGACTCGACGAGATTCACTTTCGATTCTCGCCGATTTTGACTTGGCAATTTTTTTGGAAACAGCTGAACCGGATTCTGCCGCTGACACTATTCTGGACCGGGATTTAGGGTTTCTACTTGTGGGACCCACAACGGTCATATTGAAGTTGTCTACAGTATATATACGGGTATTTTTGAACAGTAAACACACAAAAAGAAGCCGAGTGAATCTAGACCTAAAATCGCGAAACTACTCCGCCGCTGTCGTCGCCGCTCGCGCTAGTTGGTCGCCGCTGTTGATCGCGACTCTTCCTGATCCTCCGGCGACAGAAGCTTAGCCAAGCTTAGTGTCTCACGCGTCTATCCAGAGATCCCTTGTCTCTCGATTTGTTGATCGGGAAAAACTTCCCCGTCCAAATCGATCTAGACGACCGATCCTCGTGTGACCGTTGGTAGACCTAGCTAGCATCGCTACGAAGTTTGGATCTCCAAAGTACAGCAGCCGCACATCTTCGTCGCCGCCGATCCCGTGAACCTAGCCGCCGCCCATCTTGCCGCCGCCGGTTCCGGGGAGATCCTCTCCAAGAGAGATCTAAGGTTGTGGAGTCTTTGTGGACTTCAGGAACACGTCGTCAACAAAGAGGGACACCTTAGTCTCCAAACGTAGTTTGTATCTTTTGTACATTCTAGTTTTACTTTTGTTGTAAAGGAACGTTGGTTCCGAGTTGTAAGGGTTGGGTGCAACCCGTGTTGTGGGAGTGTTGACTCCTACGTGTGGAAGGGTTCCTTCCGATAGTGCAAGGATTGGATTTCAATCCTGTTGGTGAAGAGACCGAGTCGTCCCTTGTTGGGAGATAGGTCGAAGGGGGAAAGTGGATGTACCCAAATCGGGGAACCACTATAAATCGCTTGTGTATTCTGTGTGATGTGCTGTTTATTTTTATTGTGCAGGTACAATTTTAAATTCCGCAAAAACGCTGCACGTCACCTATTCCCCCCCCCCCCCTAGGTGAAGATAGTTGACACTAGATGAACTTTCACTTGGAGCACGGACATTGGCTTCAAATTTGAGAGGCCCTTCATGAAGACCGTAGATAAGAGCCACTCGGTACATTTCTTGATCACTAACCTCAATGTCCAAAATCTCTCTTTGGAATCGATCAACAAACTGAGACCAAGTCTCATTTCCGCGCTGCTTGATCTCAAAGAGGGCTTCAGGACTGCCCTTTCTCTTGGTTGATGTAGAGAATCTGAGAAGAAACTCCCTTCGAAGATCAAGGAAGGAAGTGATGGAGTGAGGACGGAGGCCATAGAACTAGTCCCTCACTTGCCCATCAAAGGAAGTGACAAGGAGCTTGCACTTGGTTGCATCTGAAAGAGTTTTGAGAGCAACGGCTGACTCAAAAGCTTGGAGGTGCTTTACTGGATCTGTCTCTCCAGTGTAGATTGGTAGTCGAGGCTCGCTGAAGTTTGCTGGAGTAGGCTCATGGCGAACATTCTCTTCGAATGGTGAAGGTTCTTCTTGCTCTCCTATAGCATAGGGAAAGAAAGGAGCATAAGATGCAGCTGCAAAAGGAGCAAGAGGATAAAAAGGAAAAGTTGCTGTAGGAGGAGCAGGGGCAGGAGCTGAAGGGTAGGGATGACTTCCCTGAAAATTGAGAACTCCAGCAGGACTTCCCCGGGCTGCTTCCCGGAATAAGTTATGGCGAGCAGCAAACTCTTCATCTTGAGTTCGCAAAGGAGCTGTAGGCCCTTGTGGAAAGGTTGGAGTGTAAGGAGGATAGAACAGCGGGCAAGCTTGAGAGTAAGCTTACTGACGCTCTGATGTTGGTGTTGGGTTGATTGGAGCAGCTGGAGCTGTCGCTGGATGAGCGTCCAATCGCTGCGTTATCGCAGCAAGAACTTTGTTGATTGCCTGGAACTGTTGAGCATTCTCACGGTGTGACTGCTTAAAGGCTTCCCAGAGAGGATCTTCACTGGGACTTGGAGCATGGTTCTCGGCTGATTGATGGTCTGATATGGTTAACTGCTGCTTTCACTGCCTGTTCTGATCTGAAGGGCTGCGCGTGAGCTGACGTCCACGCTCACCGCACCAAAACTGTTGATGCGCGGAAACGGCATCGGGGGCACAGCTATTACCGAGGGGATGTTTGGCCTCACAGGCTAGGTGAGGAGGAAGGAGAAGGTTGCGGGGGTAGGGGAGAGGCTTGAGAGAAGAGGCGAGCCTTGATCAACAGAGAGGGTTGATCAAGAGAGGAAGAGGAGGGAGACCAGGAGCGGTCGAGCAGACAGTAACCGCAACGGTTGCACTTGCAGGTTGGTTGTCGAGAAGAACTGAGCTGAGCTGAGGGCAAGGCTTGCTGAGCTGAGAAGCAAGGCTTGCTTAGCAGAGAAGCAAGGCTTGCTGAGCAGAGGAGCAAGGCTTGCTGAGCAAAGAACAAGGCTTGCTGAGCAGAGAAGAGAAGAGGGGGCCGCTAGCAGCGGCAACAACACACTTCGCCCGCCGCGGCCTAAATGCCACTCCTGCGACGGGCTTTCCTTTGATTAATAGCTAGAGATTACAAGCTTACAAGTACACCTTTACAACAAATCACTAAAGGGGTACAAAGAGAAGCTGACGAGTAAGAGAGAAGAGAATGCTAGAAAGCTGAGAAGAGAAGCTGCCAGAGACTAAGTAAAAGAGTCTGCCAGCTGCTGGAGGACTGGAAAACTGAGTCTGCAGAGTCTGCTGGCAAGTTGCTGGAGAGCTGTGGAGGACTGCGCGGACAGGAAATCTGAGTCCGTAGAGCTTGCTGGAAGGGTGAAGAAGGACTGCGCGGACTGGAAAACGGAGTCTGCAGGGTCTGCTGTCAAGACTTATCTCCACATTCGGGGCCCCCGAATGAGAGGCACCAGGGGATATTTATAGGCCCGGGGAAGGATCTTCTGAAGTGGGGCCCAGTGACGTCAGCATGATGACCTGCGCACACTCCGCGGACTGGAAATTTGAGTCCGCCACCTTGGCCGGTGAAGCAAGCTGCAGGAGCCCCTGGAGAGTACTGGAGGCCGCCCCCTTGCGGGCGGCCTGGGCGGACTCCGAGAGGAGTTCGCCCGGCAGGCCGGAAGCCGCCCGCTTGCGGGCGGACTCCTAGTGGAGTCCGCCCGACAGGCTGGGCCGCCCCCATGCGGGCAGCCTGGGCGGACTCCTGGTGGAGTCCGCCCGGCAGGCCGGGCCTCCCCCTTGTGGGCGGACTGGGCGTACTCCAGGAGGAGTCTGCCCGGCGGAAGCCGGGGCCGCCCCCTAGCGGGCGTCCTGGGAAGACTCCGGGTGGAGTCCGCCCGGCGGAATCCGGGGCCGGCCCCTAGCAGGAGGCCCGGGCGGACTCCGGGTGGAGTCCGCCCGGCGGAAGCCGGGGCCGCCCCCTAGCGGGCGGCCCGGGCGGACTCCGGGTGGAGTCCGCCCGGCGGAAGCCGGGGCCGCCCCCTAGCGGGCGGCCCGGGCGGACTCCGGGAGGAGTCCGCCCGGCGGAAGCCGGGGCCGCCCCCTAGCGGGCGGCCTGGGCGGATTCCAGGTGGAGTCCGCCCGGCGGAAGCCGGGGCCGCCCACTAGCGGGCGGCCTGGGCGGACTCCGGCTGGAGTCCGCCTGGCTGGCGGGCAGAGGCCGCCCCGAGTGGGCGGCCTCGGTGGACGGCGGCAGGAGGCCGCCGCCCCTCGGGCAGTAGGGAGGCCTCCCCTGGTGGGTGGATTCGGCGGACGGCGGCAGGAGACCGCCGCCCCTTGGGCGAACTAGGAGGCCGCTCCTGGTGGTGCTGTTGGCGGACTCCTGCAAGGAAAAGCACTGCACGATTAGCGGACCTAACCGCATGTCCCGCGAGGGTGAGCCATGGGAATAGCCCGCCATCCCGCATGGCACGCGATTGCTAGGAGACCTAGGCGGACAGGGAAAACTATCCGCCTACGCTGGGACTTGTCGCGATCGAAAGGGAGAATCTAAGGGTCGCGACTAGCCAGCTGGCCACCTTGGGAAGGATCGCCGATTTCTGGGTTAACAAAAACATCACTGATCAATGAGGCTAGTTGCTTCAAGTGGCCTAAAGCATTACTTGTCTGTGGAAAGATCAGTGGAGTTGTAGCCCCGCAAAAGCATGGATTGAGAGTACCAAAGAGTGTTCTGCCATCACAGTTGTGAGATGATCGAAGAGACAAGGCTACACTTGATCGCCATTGCTTGTCAAGCAAATATCATCGTAACTGTAATGTATCCTTAACGGAGCACAGCAGAGCTAACACTTGGGCCTTCCTGATGCACACTTTGTGTCAGATACTGGCTAGGATCTGAAGTCCCGTATTCCTCCACATGATAGTTAGATAGCCCCCACTACACATATGCGAACACTCCTCGAGATATGTGGTCATTGTGGCCTTACGCCGGAATCCAATCTCGAGAGGGCCTATTGTAATAGCCCAAATTCGGAAATTGGCAAAAATTGGGTTACACGGCCTGGGACACGGGCGTGTCCCTGGGCGTGTCCTGCTCGGGCTGCGTCGTAAGGTGCGAGGTCGACGATTTTTCGGTCGACGAAGTGTTTGGGTGGTCACGCCCTGTAACACGGGCGTGACAGGGGGCGTGTCCCATCGGTTCGACGATTTGCTTGTCGATCGTCGAGAGGAGATCATCGGGCGTCGATCGTCGAGCGGAGATCGTCGAGCGGAGATCATCGAGCGGCGATCGTCGAGTGGTGATCGTCAAGTAGGGGTACACGGCCTGTGACACGGGCATGTCACAGGGCGTATTCCGCTGTGTCGAGATATCGACGATTTTCTCTCGACTGGGTGTCGAGTGGGCTACACGCCCTGTGTCACGGGCGTGTCTGCTCCGACACGGGTGTGTACCCTGGCCGTGTTCTGTGATGGATAAGTTTGGATAAGGTGGTTCGTGCACTGCTTTGGGGGATACGGTCTGTGACATGGGCGTGTCACTGGGCGTGTCAGGGCCGAAACATGATTTTTCAGTGTTTTTTTGGCTGTTGATTTCTCTGTCCTAGATCCAAGGGATTAGGCTTAGCCAGGTGGATTTCTGGCCGAGATCTGAGGTTTTTAATCCCTTCTACTTCTTCTTCTTATTCTTCATCTCATTTCAAGAGAGAAAGAGAAGGAGAGAGCAAAGGAAGGAAGGAGGAAAGTAAAGCCAGCTGCTGGAGGAGCTGCGGAGTGCGGAGCGATGATCCAAGAGCGGATTCGTGAAGGCAGAGCCGAGGCGGTGACTTCCATCCGACTACTTCATGGCACCGAAGCGATCTTCGAGGGTAACGATCTCCTTCTTGGACATCAAAGTCCTTTCTTTATGCATGTGCTTGGAATCCTCCACCAAGAGGTGGATTTCGGAAGTGATTCTTTTGTTGAGTCTGCATCTAGAGTCAGAAGTGTAGAGTACGACATAGGCATGCTGTGTGAAGCCCATCTGGATGGGTAGTCTGGATAGGTGATGTTCATGGGTAAACCGGAGAAGGCTCCATGGATTTGATGATATGCAAAGAGATTTATGATTGTGATGAATGTATGAATATGATGATGGATGTGAGGAGGCTTTGGTTAAGCTACTGGTTGAAGAGAGATCAATTGGTAGAGCGCCCGGGAAGCGAGTATCCAGCCGACTACACCACTAGGGTGGGTTAATCTGGTTAGAAGGGATCGATTGGTGGCATGTCCCGGGAAGCGAGCACCCGACTTGCTGCACCACAATGGTGGGTCGATCAGGAATAGGTGAAGGGTCGATTGGTAGTAAATGCTACACCACATTAGGTGGGTCGATGTGCTCTCGTTGTTTATGGATGCTGTGAGGTTGTACCTCTAAGTGGTTTGGGCGGGATGTCGCCAGCTTGCGAGACAGGTGGACTAGGTCCGGTCAACCAACAAGTTAAAACCTCTGATCGGCGGTTTACGACTGGGATGCCCGGTACGCCAAGAAGGTGCCCTGAGTGCACGGAGCGTCTGGTGGATACCAGCATTTGTGATGTGATGTGCTTGATAGATTGATAAAGAGAATGATACATATGATACTTGATGATGCTTGATGATAGATGATGGCAATGCATAAAGGGAAGGAACCACTGCCCCGGGTAGGGGGTAGGGTCCTTATAAATGGGTCAGCGAATGCTGACCGTTACTTTGTTTTCTATTTTGTCTTGTATGGCAAATTGCAGGTAGAATGAACAAGTGGAATGGATGGATTGATGCTAAAGACCCTTGAAGGACATGCGAAGAAGTGCATTTGGATTTCATGTGTGGCCGGCCTGCGTGTCGATGTACGAACATGTAATTGTGTGAAAAGAGGAATTTGTAAGGCCTTAATGCCAGTGTGTGCGTTGTATACATTCCTGGTGTTGTTATATAAATGTGGAGATTATATAGAAGTGGACATTATCTGAGCTGAGTTCTTTAACTTAAAAATGCTGCGCGAGAATGGATTGATTTAAGGATGCGAATAGAATTTGATTTCCACAAGTAATTCCACTACTTGTCTGTGACATATGGCGTGGGGCCCCGGCCGAACCCACCGTTATATGCCATGTGACAAATAGGGGCGTTACAAAGTGGTATCAGAGTCAGGTTGAGATTGTTTGGGAGGGAGAAAACTTTATTGAACTCACGAATGTCCACTCGGAATGTATTTCATGTACGTGCGGTACATGTGTTTGTGTCCATGTATAATTCCCGTTATGCCATGGATGATTAATCATGTTTTGTACATTGACTATAAGTGGCGAGGAGTGGAGCTGGGAAGTCTGAGCCCCAGCGGTCTAATGAGAGTGCAGCACCCATTGAAGCGCCTACGCCTCCTTCGGCGGAGACTATACGGGTGGTGACGGAGATAGTGCTTGCGGTGTTACAGGCACAGCCTACTGGACAGGCAGGGCCTGGTGTAAGACAAGAGCATGCTGCAATTGTGGTGGAGGCGCAAGCAATCGAGGAGTCATTGAAAAGCTTTATGGAATTTTGTCCACCTACGTTCAGTGGGGCGATTTCCCTAAAGCAGACGGAAGATTGGTTGGCTAGAGTGAAGAGGATCCTGACTGCAATCAGGACGGTAGAAGAGCAGAAAGTGACCTTAGCCACTTTTCTGCTGGAAGGAGATGCAAGATTGTGGTGGGATGAAATAGAAGTGCATCATTTGACAGGTCGAGGTTTAGCGGAGGTTTCAATGGAGGAATTCTCCCGATTATTTCTTGCCAAATATTTGCCGATGTCGCAGCAGATTGCGATGGAGAATGAGTTTCAACGTCTGGTGCATGGCGCTATGGATATTGATACGTACCTGCATGAGTTTACCAGACTTGGTCATTATGCGGGGTCCACCTTCACGGAGGAAGCGCGAAAGATAAATCGCTTTTATGAGGGACTTCGGGATGAGTTGAGATTATTACTCCCTAGTTCGGTAAACCAAGGCTTCCAAGTATTGGTAGATATAGCCCGTGCCCTGGAAAAGGATTCGAAGCGGGTACAAGAAAAGAAGAAACTGGCAGTGGAGAAGCTAGAGTTCAAAGTACCACAGTCGGAGCAGGATATGCGAAGACGAGAGAAGAAAAGGTTTAGGACTGATGATGCAGCTCCGTCGACTGTTTCTTCGGGGGCGACCTATGGGCAAGGACGTGTTGATACACGTATCTGTTACAAGTGCGAAAAGCAAGGGCACATAGCAAGATTTTGTAGGAATGCTCCCGCAGGAAGTGAGCAAAAGATAGGTGCGTCGTATGAAGAAAAGGGTAAAGCAGTGGTCGAGTCATCTGCATCCCGGACGCAGGCTCAATTACATACTTTGGAAGTGCAAGAGCCGCATAGTTCCATTGGCTAAATTCAGCCTCGTGTGTTTAATTTGGCTCTTTCGCGAGAAATGAAAAATAAGGAGGCTGAGCGAAAGTGAATCGTGATTTGTATCACTTGGACAATATGTGTATTGATTACTGTATATATCTGATTATGTGGACAATATGTGGAATGTTTGTGTATACTTGGTGTTATGATATAGATATATGCTGTTTGAGGGGATAAAATGTTTGTTCATTTGCTGAATTGATGGATGAATGTGCACAAGTGAATAGGACAAAGGTTGTTGTAACCTATGATTTTGGTTGTTGTAACAATTTGGTTGCTGTTTTCCTGCCTATGTACGAATTTCGAGGACGAAATTTCTTGAAGGAGGGGAGGGTTGTAACAGCCCAAATTCGGAAATTGGCAAAAATTGGGTGACACAGCCTGGGACACGTGCGTGTCCTGCTCGGGTTGCGTCGTGAGGCACGAGGTCGATGATTTTTCGGTCGACGAAGTGTTTAGGTGGTCACGCCCTGTAACACGGGCATGACAGGGGGCGTGTCCCATCGGGTCGACGATTTGCTTGTCGATTGTCGAGCGGAGATCGTCGAACGTCGATTGTCGAGCGGAGATCGTCAAGCGGAGATCGTCGAGCGGAGGTCGTCGAGCGGAGATCGTCGAGTGGCGATCGTCGAGTAGGGGTACACGGCCTGTGACACGGGCGTGTCACAGGACGTGTCCCGCTGTGTCGAGAGATCGATGATTTTCTCTCGACTGGGTGTCGAGTGGGCTACACGCCGTGTGTCATGGGCCTGTACCCTGGCCGTGTTCTGTGATGGATAAATTTGGATAAGGTGGTTGGTGCACCGCTTTGGGGGACAAAGCCTGTGACACGGGCGTGTCACAGGGCGTGTTAGGGCCGAAACATGATTTTTCAGTTTTTTTCTGGCCGTTGATTTCTCTGTCCTGGATCCAAGGTATTAGGCTTTAGCCAGGTGGATTTCTGGCCGAGATCTGAGGTTTTTAATCACTTCTTCTTCTTCTTCATGTCATTTCAAGAGAGAGAAAGAGAAGGACAGAGCAAAGGAAGGAAGGAGGAAAGTAAAGCCAGCTGCTGGAGGAGCTGCGGAGTGCGGAGTGAAGATCCGAGAGCGGATTCATGAAGGCAGAGCTGAGGTAGTGACTTCCATCTGGCTACTTCATATCACCAAAGCGATATTCGAGGGTAACGATCTCGTTCTTGGACATCGAAGTCCTTTCTTTATGCATGTTCTTGGAATCCACCACCAAGAGGTGGATTTCGGAAGTGATTCCTTTGTTGAGTCTTCATCTAGAGCCGGAAGTGTGGAGTACGGTATAGGCATGCTGTGTGAAGCCCATCTAGACGGGTAGTCTGGATTGGTGATGTTCATGGGTAAACCGGAGAAGACTCCGTGGATTTGATGATATGCAGAGAGATTTATGATTGTGATGAATGTATGAATGTGATGATGGATGTGAGGAGGCTTTGGTTAAGCTCCTAGTTAAAGAGAGATCAATTGGTAGAGTGCCCGGGAAGCGAGTACCCGGCCGACTACACCACTAGGGTGGGTTGATCTGGTTAGAAGGGATCCATTGGTGGCATGACCCGGGAAGCGAGCACCTGAATTGCTGCACCATAATGGTGGGTCGATCAGGAATAGGTGAGCGGTCGATTGGTAGTAAATGCTACACCACATTGGGTGGGTCGATCTGCTCTGGTTGTTTATGTATGCTGTGAGGTTGTACCTCTGAGTGGTTTGGGCGGGATGTCACCAGCTTGCGAGACTAGGTGGACTATCTCCGGTCAACCAACAAGTTAAAACCTCTGATCGGCGGTGTACGACTGGGATGCCTGGTATGCCAAGAAGGTGCCCTGAGTGCACGGAACGTCTGGTGGATACCAGCATTTGTGATGTGATGTGCTTGATAGATTGATAAAGAGAATGATACATATGATACTTGATGATGCTTGATGATAGATGATGGAAATGCATACAGGGAAGGTACCACTACCCCGGGTAGGGGGTAGGGTCGTTATAAATGGGTCAGCGAATGCTGACTGTTACTTTGTTTTTTATTTTGCTTGGATGACAAATTGCAGGTAGAATGAATAAGTGGAATGGATGGATTGCTGCTAAAGGCCCTTGAAGGCCATGCGAAGAAGTGTGTTTGGATTTCATGAGTGGCCGGCCTGCGTGCCGATGTACGAATATGTAATTGTGTGAAGAGGAATATATAAGGCCTTAAGGCCAGTATGTGTGTGTTGTATACATTCCTGGTGTTGCTATATAAATGTGGAGATTATATAGAAGTGAACATTCTCTGAGCTGAGTTCTTTAACTTAAAAATATTGCGCTATAATGGATTGAGTTAAGGATGCGAATAGAATTTGATTTCCACATGTAATTCCACTATTTGTCTGTGACATATGGCGTGGGGCCCCGACCGGACCCACTGTTATATGACATGTGACGTATAGGGGCGTTACACCTATAGCAAGACTCGATGATATCTCAGTGGTTCAGTGTTCTCTTTGGCAAAGAGAAAAATAGAGGAAGAAGCATTCCAAAAAGGGAAAAGTGTCAGTGTGAGATATCTGACGAAAACTTATATTGAAACATGATGAGAAAAATAGATAGAAGCGTTTCGAGATGAAAATGTTCAAAGAGTAAGAGTAGAGATAACTCGTCATGGTTGTGAAAAAACTTTGAAGAACTGTGAAGTCATTTGTCGGCTTCGAATAGTCTTCCAAGCATGCCCTCGTCATCGACATCGAATCATTCAACAGTATTGTTAACAACAAGGAGAGGGTGTTCTTCGACTAGGATCACTCCTCTTGAGTAACAAGGAATATCTGCAACTTCTTTGCCCTTTGAGGTTGTTGGATCAGTGCGATCATCTTTAGGAAGCAGGTCACGTATTTTACCCTGCCGCAACATCTTTTGAACTAGTTGGCGGAGTGCTATGCAGTTCTCAGTTAGGTGGTCTGGCTCTTTGTGGAATTCGCAATATGGATCCGAGTCTTTAGATCTTTGATCAGCTGGTCGATAAGGCCTTTTGTAGTTAGCCCTATCTTTCATGACTTGGCTTACTTCTAGCATGACCTCTTCGAGTTCACGCTCCTACAAGTCATCATCCTGCTATTGATGAACTACAGCTGTTTGTGAAGATGGAGCTATTAGCATCAATGGATCTCAAGTACGATTATGGTCCTGGAAGGGATATCGATAACACTGAAACCGTCTTCCCTTCCTTGAGTGAGATGAGAAATATTTGTGAGGAGACCTCAGAGGCTGCTTGTGAGAAGGATCTTTCTCTAATATAAGTGATGCGTGGAAATCGGCAAGCGCACAGGTCACACAAGTAATAAAATTTGGGAATAAATCCCCGAGTGTTGGTCTCTTTAGGATTGCAATTAGCATAGAGCGGCGACAGTTCAGAAAATATCGTTATGAGGGTTAAACTTAGAAAAGATTAAAAAGGGGGCTTGTGAGACTGTGGTTTCTTGATCTAATAAACTAATTAAGGCTATGCGGGTCGACGGCACCGCTTTGCAAGGTGAGGTGAGTGTATTTGCCGCGATACCGAACTATGATTGGGCGAGTGGACGGAAAGCTAATGGATGGAAGTGTTCTTGTGCAGAGTGCAATCAGGTGAAACAAGGGTATGCAGCGGATGTGGAGTGGGCGAGGTGCATTCACAACACACAACTCAAAAGCAAATGAAAACTACAAACATCCACATAGATATAGAGTAGAAAATGTAGTTCATTACAATATCAAATCATTCCATACAATGGAGGAAGGGGAAGAGGAGTAAACCACTAGATGATGAAGGTCCACCGCAGGTTGTGGCCGGAATAGCGAGTTGTCAATCCGCTTCCGGGCTCAGTCCGAGGAGGCTTCCAGTACCAACGACATGTCACCTCAAAGGCCTTTGAGTCTGTTCTCTAGGTCGTCTTCTTCTCCAACTCCAGTGGAAATCTTGGAGTTGAGGTCATCAATGGCCGGGAGCTTCGCCGGAGTGTTTGGAATGCTTCGAAATCACCGGCTACGGACTCCCGATGAAGGTGGAGGTGAATGGAGCAGCTAGAGAAGTAGAACGGCACTTCCCGTGCACTCCGATCACAGAAATGACCAACATTTCCCTAAATCGCGGAGCAGGCCCTTAAATAGGAGGCAGAATAAGCAGAGTGCACGATCAGTGGCGCACGACCAGTGGTCGTGCGCACTGTCGGTCGATGATCGTGCATAATTTCAAATTAAACCTACAACTTAGACAAAAACATCAGCAAATATGCGCACGATCAGTGACGCACGACCGGTGGTCGTGCGTACTGAATCCACTGATCGTACGATTGGCTAAGACAGAACTGCAGAGAGCAAGAGGTAAAAGCGCATGAGCAGTGGCGCACAACCAGTGGTCGTGCGTACAATGGCCTGTGCTCATGCGATTACCCGGGCAGAACTAGGAATAAGAAGAGGACAGAGTGCACAATCACTAGTGCACGACCAATGGTCGTGCGCAATAGGTCCAATGATCGTGCGATCGTCAAGATAGAACTGGGGAAAAGGAGAATGTAATGCGCACGATCAGTGGTGCACGACCTGTGGTCGTGCGCAGTGAGTCCAGTGATCGTGCACAATGTTCCTGTATTGTCGGGTCTCCCGAGCGGTTCCGGAGCACGCACACGACCCATGCACCAGCAGAAGAGGCAGATTGGTCACCAAAAGTGCACACCACATTCTCAAGACACGGCGAGAGAACAAGTAAAACGAACGGAAATACAGAAACATCTAAAGAACACAAAAAACGGGCCTAAAGTGCACTTAATCATGAAATAGGCAAATAAGCAAATATAAGCAGTTATGGCTCTCAAGTGCAGTGCTAAGACGATAAACCTGGCCCAGATGAGTCAAAAAATCCGGGTAATATTTGGACTCATCACCCCCCCAGACTTACCCATTTGCGCGTCCCGTGCAAATCATTACTCTGTGGACTGTAAAAACATCTAGCTGGCTTAGAAACTTCAAAATAAAGTAGGACGAGAAATCAAATACATCATGCGCATAGAAAACAGATTAGAAAAACTTTTTAATTATACTACGGAGCTTAAATTATTCGACAGAGGTAAATATATATTTTGTCCACTTAAAATTAGAATTCTGGAGAATCGTTTGGTCAAGTGTACGGAGAAAGTAGACAGGCCACTAAGGTGAGCATTGCCCAAGACTGGGGCTCGTGATCACCTCCAAAGAAATCCATCAATTTCGGGAACCATAAGCTTGCCCTTTCACACTCTCTCCATGATGTTAAGTAGACTCAAATGTGAATCAGCAAGACTTGTAGGTTTGAATGGGGCTAAGGCTAAGGTGTGGTAGTCAATGATAAACAAGGAGGCTACACGAAACCAACACGAGCGAATAAGAGCTAAACCCAAACATCCACTAAGAAATGCATGTGTGACACACACCCAGACTTGGCTTGAAAACCAGGTATGCACACGGCCTATCCCGACCAAAAACTAACACACAAGATGGGGATTGCAATTCTCCTTGTAATAATTTTAAATTTTCTTTTTTTTATTCATCTTTTTCTTTTTCATTTTTCTTCTTTTTCATTCAGCAATCCCCAAATCTAAAAATTATCAATTCATGAATTCATCTCCACATCACATGAATCCCAAATATCACAACATATCAAATTTTTGAAATCGATCAAGCTCAAGATTTTGGTTGCGACCAAAGGGTTGGCTTTTAGGCTTTGGTGAATATAGGTGGAGCTGAAACAAAAGGAGGGTAGGCGCAAATTTGGCTTGCAAGGGTCAGCTGCTAGGATAAGGTACAAAAAGGCTCAAACTAGCCAAAATGATGGCCTACCTCACGCTCACACTCGACTAACCGGGCACCAATGCTTCGAGAGTAGCTTGGGGAAAGTTCTCAGTCACCGAAAAAGACGATCCTTCCCCCCGACTCGAGCAATACGAGTCTAGTGACGGCTACACTCATCTCAACACTACCGTTCGATTACTCTAGATTCTACAATTTTAAGTAGCACAAACAAAATACTGGTGTCTTGCCGCTAATGGATTTCTAAAAAAATACTTAAGGATTGCTATGTAACATCACCGAGTCGGGCTAAAAATCGTGACTACCGCTTCACCAACAATGCCTAATCCACTGATGGAGCTGATTTCTAGTGGAATATCATGCTGGTGACGGACACAATCGACCTGATAGCACCTCTTGAACCATGGAAACCCGAATCTGGTACCCAGAATGCTTGAAAGAAAGCAAGAAAAGAATGGATGTCATGTACGCATCCTAAAGACCGAGTGGAGAAGTGTCGTTACCTTACGACTCCTCTTCCTTGCTGTGGAAGCCTTGATTTTCCTGGAATAAAAGGTGCGCCTTGAAGTGCTTTCCATGTATATGACCTCAAAACAATGATCGGAGCCCTGAAGCTTCGTCAAAGGCGGAGAATGTCCTTCTTCTTATTCCTCCAAAACTCTCTACCAAACCATAAGTCTTCTTCCAAAATGAGCACAAGTTAGGGTCTAGAATGTTTCAGTCCTATATATGCCCTTTAGATGGAGCATCCAGGTCCATAGAATCAAATCCTAAGAGAAATTGGATGGCTAAAACAACAAACAACAAAACTGCTTCCGTGCACTATCGTCGGGCGATAGCTTCCCGATCGCTCGTCTCAAAACAATATCGCGCTATTGCCAGCAGTAGTACTAACGCTGCACGGTAGCTCACTCAACGCCTACCACTCAATGCCTCCACTCAACGGTAGCCACTCAACGCACTCAATGACAAGCTACCGTCGAGCGGTAGCTATCTAACTCTGTGCGCTAGCACTCAACCCTCTCAACGCTTCCTACTCAATGCCTGGATTAGACGAAACAAGGCTATTGCCGGGCGATAGCTACCTATCACAGCACAATAGCTTCCAGAGGTTCAATATCTGGAATAACCGGGGTGTTACAACCTCCTTCAACCAGAACTAGCACTTACTAAATTTTGGATACAGGCTATGCTCCCGTAATTTCTCCAACATCAGTGCTAAATGTCATTGGTCTTCCTCCATACTTGATTAGATAACTGTTGGGCCCATTGTTCCTAATGTCCCTAATTTGTGAGAAGTCAAACATGTTAATGTCACTCACATCAACTGTATTTGATGTGCATTTGAGCTCTCGAGTGCAGGTTGTCCATATCACATTGATTGGACATGCGGACACAATAAGTGGTTGCTGGACATAGCAAAAATCGACTAAGTCCACAAGCATTGAGTGGAGCAAGCTGACTCAATGCCAGAGGTATGGATTCAATATTGTCTAGTAGAAATTTGCCTAAGTCCATAGGCGTTGAGTGAGGACAGTTCACTCAATGTCATATAACATATAACATTGAGTCTATCTCAGCCTAAATGAAAGATAGTCAAACATTTGGCTAAGTACAAAAGCATTGAGTATAGTCTGCTCATTCAACGTCATATAACATACAACATTGAGTCTATCTCAGCCTAACTGAAAGATAGCCAAAAATTTGGCTAAGTACAAAAGCGTTGAGTGTAGTCTACTCACTCAACGCCATAGAGCAAAAAGTCTGTGAGTCAGGCTGAGTCAGTCTAAGCCTTGAGAAATTGGCTGAAAATGTGGCTAAGTCCACAAGCATTGAGTGTATTCTACTAACTCAACACCATATAGCTTTTAGCATTGAGTGTTGCTGTGCCAGTCAACTCACCGAAAAGTTGGGCAAAATTTTCACTAATTCCATATACGTTGAGTGTAGCTTACTCACTCAATTCCAGATAACAGAAAAATTCGGTTAAGTAGTTTGACATTGAGTGTAGCTTACTCTCTCAACGCCATGGCGCAAAAACATTTGCTAAGACAAATAGCGTTGAGTGAGGCAAGCTCACTCAATGCTCTCGATGCTCTCAATACCTTGAAGCAGAAATTTGGCTAAGTCCAAATGCATGGATTGCTTGACTTTCGTCGAGCTCAGCATCGTCGAACTGAGCTCGGCATTCATCGAACTGAGCCTGGAGTTCGTCGAACTAAATTTATCCTTTCGTCGATCTAAGTCTACAGTTTGTCAAACTAAACTTATGCTTTCGTCGAACTGAGCCTAGAGTTCGTCGAACTGAATTTAGCCCTTCGTAGAACTAAGTCTATAGTTCATCAAACTAAACTTATGCTTTCATCGAGCTGAGCTTGCAGTTCGTCGAACTGAACTCATGTTTTTGTAGAGCTGAGCTTGTTGTTCGTTGAATGGAGCTCAGCATTCATCGTGCTCAATACCTAGACAGACACAATTTTATCTAAGTGTTGTGGCATTGAGTGATACCTACTCACTCAACGCCTTTGGTTGTAATGATTGAATTTTGTCTAAGTCCAGAGATGCTGAGTCATGCTGACGTCAGCAAAGTCAATAAGTCAACCAAAATTCAAATATTGCAGAAATGGTGTCAGAGATGCTGGCGGCCAGCTGCTATCATCTACTGCAATTTTCGAGGAATATTTTCAACATTAAAGTGCGAGGGCCCACACACAGCAAAGAGCCATTGAATCAAGATTAAATGGAAAGCATGCGCGGAATTGGCTCAATATCAGACATCAATCCTGGTGATGAGACCCACTACTCAATTGGAATTTAGAGAATAAAAAGAAGCAATTCGGCCAGAGCAAATTAATTGATTCCTCATCTAGGTTTTCTAAAAATGAAAAAGTGCGGCAGAACTTCATCTTCTTCCTCGCCATTTTCGTCGAGCCTGAAGAAGTTATTCTGTATAGAGAACCTTGCTGGGAAAGAGATACCTAAAGCATTCACCATCTACAACAGCAGGATCAGAAGGTATTCTAAGGAAGCAGATCTACAAGTTTTGCAGAGAAAAATGAAGCTGTTTGAAGAAAGACTCTATTGCCAATCTTTTGTCTTCAACAACAAAAGCTTGGACTAATATCTGCCCAGTCCAGGAAGAAGAAGACATATAGATCTTGCTCTGGTGTCTAATCATATCTCTCTTTATTTCTTCTTCTGTAAAGAATCTTGGTGAATCTGGAGTTGTAAGCCAGTATTATAAAGGCTGAGGTCTCAGTGACCTGTGTTTGGATTTGTGTCGGGTGAATGGTATTTATGACCTGTGTTTGGCTTTGTGCCTAAGTTGTTGTTTGTGTGACCAGTATGGTCCTACGGGATCTGTGTTGTAAGCTCTTGAGCAGCTGAGTTCTGGAGGGAGAGCTGAATCTAACACACTATTAGATAGGCATAGAGAGACAGTGGATGTACCCAAGATTGGGGAACCACTATAATTTTTTGTGTCATTTGTGATTGATCTTGAAAACAAAAACTAACCTAATCACCAACCACAAAAATCTACAAACAAGTTTGAAAAATCAAATAGAGATAAAAACCTATTTACACCCACCCCCCTCTAGGTGTTTATCTAGCCTTGAAAACAAGACTTTCAATAATGATGTCGTCTATAAATACGATGACAAAAACATCTAGATAGGTCTCAAATACCCGACTCATCAGGCTCATGAATGCAGAGGGTGCATTCGTGAGATCGAATGACATCACTATGAACTCATAAAGACCATATTGACTACTAAATGTGGTCTTCGGGATGTCCTCCTCCTAGATCCGGAGGTGATAATACCCCGATCTCAAGTCTAACTTAGAGAACCAGTGAGAACCTTCCAACTGATCAAAAAGCTTGTCTATTCTCGGTAGAGGGTACGTGTTCTGTACCGTCAGCCTGTTCAGCCTTCTGTAATCAATTCATAATCTGAGGGTCCCATCCTTCTTCTTCACGAATAATACTGGGGCTCCCAACGGTGAGGAGATTGGTCTGACGATCCCATCTTCGATCAACTCTTGCAACTGACTCTATAATTCCACTAACTCGTTAGGGGCCATCCGATATGGAGCCCTAGGTACTGGCTTAGCCCCTAACACTAGCTATATCTGAAAGTCCTTCTTGTGATGTAGTGGCAGTCCCGAAAGCTTCTCTGGGAAGACATCAATGAAATCTCATACCATTAGAATGTTGGAGATAGAATCCTTCTCCTCGATCATCTCGAACAACACTTGGTAGACATCATCCCCCTGTAGATGGGCCTTGATAGCCTGGATAAAATAAAGTAGACAATGAGAGGCTGGGATAGTACCGTTGAAGGTCACGTAGGAGTCACCATATCTCAGCATGACCTTCCTTGCCTGGCAATCAATCTGTGCATGGTTCTATGTGAGCCAAGTCATTCCCACAACAATATCAAAGTCCGATAACTCCAAGATTGTTGCTGGAGCCTTGAATGTTATGCCATCAATGGTCACCTCTAGGAGGCATTTTGTAATAGATAGGATCTCCGTCCCATTGGGGAGATGCACCCTCCTAGTGACTCCCGTGAAATGTTGGACCTGGTCCAAGTCCTTAACAAAATCCTCCTCCACAAAATTATGAGTCACCCTCGTGTCGAATAAAGTATGGGCAGGCTTGCCATATACTATTACCATCCCTGAGTTTATTAAACAGTCTTAGGTGGCTAGTTGTAAAGTTTTCTCTCTTAGCACTATGAGTTTACTATCAGTTCTATTATTTAGGGAATAGAAGGCAAAAAATTGAAATTGCAAGCATACCTGCTATCACCCTATCTGGGTTCGGGGGTGGAGCAAGACCAAAAGCATACATCTGATCTTTGTAGGGCTACAGTCGGCGCCTTGGAACCCACATCCACGACCACATCCCCGAACCCTAAATTGCTGCGCAGGTGGGGCAGCCTGTGGTGCTAGTAGTGGTGCTTGTCTCTTAGTACAATTGATTGGAATATGTCCAGGCTGGTGGCAGTGAAAACACACTGGCGGGGGAGGTGCACCATCCTCTGGCCTCGGCATCTCTTGTATCTGTAAAGGCTGAGGGTTCAGTATCTCCGGGTCCCTCTTCTCTTGTCAATTCTTTGGGTGGGGTTGATCCCCATTTCTCTGATTCCTCTATTTTTCCTTCCTGCCTCTAATAACTGTGTCGTTTGCCGGTCTTTTTCCCCTGCCCCAAACCATGAGCTGGTCTGCCTCAAACCTCTTAGCCATCACCAGGATCCGGGCCAGGTTTCCGTCAGAGATTAATAAGAGTGCCTGCCTCAGGTCGTCCCGAAGGCCCTTGTAGAACCTCTGCGCATAACGGGCATCATCCAGCTGGTATGAATCCGTGAAGTGAGCTAAATGGGTAAACTCTCAGTAGTATTTCAACACTAACCTGCTTCCCTATCACAGCTACAGGAACCTGCCCTCTAGGTCATTCCGCACAGTCTGTCGCCCAAAATGATCCGAGAATGTTGTCTTCAACTCATCCCATGAGATGTTTGTGTCCTCAATTCATGTATAGGCAGTGTCAAGAAGAGACTTCCAGCATCTCTTTGCATTGGACTCCAAACATGAAACGTGTAAGGACACATCCATATCTAACGGGCATCGTATCCCACCCAACATCTCAAGGTTGATGTCCATCCCATCCTCTGTCTGTACAGTTGATTCCGTGCCCAGATATGATGGAGGGGAAAGGCCTCGAAATACACTTAGCCAATTTGTCTCGGGATTTGGTTGTGGATCCGGAGCCTGCTATGTCTTAAAAGCCTCCAAGATGGTCCTCAGTGTCTGTCCCATCTCCGTTTGCTGGAATGGAGTAAGAGCTGGAGGGGGTGGAACATTTTTCTGAATTTCCAGTGTTCCCTATTCCAAAGCCATAATTCATTATAAACTCAAAGAGGAAGGCTCACTTATAAAGTGATTGACTTAAATCTAGTTAAGAATGGTCAACTTCATCTGATTCCCTATATGGGCACACCATAGATTCTGCTACTTAGTTTGTCCCCAACTAAACTCGAGCGGTGGTGTACTAGGTTTCGTGAACTTCTTTTCTTCGGGATGAGGTTGGCCTCAGATACCAGTTGTAAGACACTCGTTTTTTTTGACCGGGTCTTATGCATAGAATCAACACTTTGTGGTGACACTAACTCCTGAGGAGGCCGCCACTACAAATCGCCGATCCTGCAAGCAATTTTCTCAACCATATTCCACTAAAGAAAAGAATTAAAACATTCATATTGATTTATATAAACGAAAACATGTCCATGATCACGATGCAGTAGAAAATAAGTCCATACAAGGAAATAAACTAATACTGAAGAAGGACAAGGGGGCTCTTGCCGAGTACAATAGCCCTCATTACAAAACGCTCACCGAAGTAAAACTACTAATCACTCACTGATCCCCGGACTGGCGGGGATGCTACCAATCCTGTACTATGCAAGTTCAGCTCCTCCTGTAGCATACTCTTATTGGGTTGGGTCCCCTAGAACTGCACCCTGTCTCCCAACTAGTGTCCCTGGTGTTATGCCCATCATGCCGTTAGTTTAAACAAAGTTTTGATCCCCCTCCCCTCCCCTGCGACACTAGGCATCGTGGGGGGAAGGCAGGAAAGGGAAGTACGAAAAGTGGAGAGTAACAAAAGAAGGTGACAATGGCCCTAACTATCATAAGCTAAATGTGTCTATCATAGAAATGGCAAGTATATGAACAATAAAAAAGGAAGCAAAGTAGTAAGAGCAACAAATAAAGTATAAGTAGAGCAGTTAATATCATTACAAAAAAATAATCTTAGCATATAAGAATGCCCATACAGACTAATAAGTTAAGGGGTCATTTTGCATGGCTCTCATCGTATAAGCTATCCCATACTAGTTTATATGGTGGGGTGTCAGGTTATATGCAGGTATGTGTGTTGTGATATGTTACGTCATGTTTCATGCAAGTGCAACACACACACACGACTCTATGTGCACGGACCTTTAGTTCCCCCATTTGGAGTTAGCTAAACTCTCAGCTACCTCACGTAGTGGTAAACATATGCAGTGGGTTGAGCCTCCCCACTCCTAGGTCGGCAGTCACACTTCCTAAACTAGACCTTGCGTAGTACCCTGTACACCCAAAGTCAGGTGCTACGGAGTCTCCTGTACTAATGCTGGAAACCACCAGTATTTTCTTAGCTAAGTGAATTCTTACACCCGCCGAGTCAACGTATCGACGTCGGTGTGAACAACCTTCAAATATCAAGGACCCACCACTTAATGCACATGTATACATATTATAAGAGCATTCGAGCTATCAGCTGTTAAAACCTAAACCATCTTATCAAAAACTGAGCCCACCACTTGTGAACCTACTACAGCTGTCCTCCAAAAATGATGGGGTGAGTGTATGTGATGGTGATTATTAAGGTTTATCTTTTAATCTGTTATTCTTATAGTTTACATTAACCTTGGACTGCCCAGGGCATTCCCTGTGAAGGGCTCTCATGGGCACTGGGAACTACGATGGGCTGAATCCCAAAGTTACATTTCGCAGGACACTTACTTTTATGATTATCTATTCATTACCAAACCTTGTCCTCACATTGCTCTTTAACTAATCCTATAAGAATTTATATATTCCTCAGGTGAAGACGATACACCGTCGACCCCGAGTACAACCCCAACTTCATGTTACCCGGAGTACTTCGAATTTGTCCCTAAGGGTATCCTCATCATGAATTCACCCAAACCAGGTACACCCACTATAATTTCACCCATGAATGGTCTACTATTCTACCCTGAAACCTCAAATTCACTATAAGTAGACCATGTGATCGATCCTAAACATACAAAGGTAAACACTCTGAATACATCTCTACAACCTTAAGATTTTTACTGGGGGTCTACCATGATATATTTAGCCTCAGACCAGAACCTGGTATTTTTCCACATTAAATCAAATTTAATTTAATTTTCCAAAAAATTATGCCTCCTCAGACTTTGAACATGAAGTATAAGATTCTGACATGCAATGACCTTAATAAAATTTGCAGAGCCTCTTCTTGTCTAAATAGCATCAAGGTATAAATTTCATAGTTTTCCAAAAAAAGCATCTTACCATAAATCATATTTCAAATCTTTTAATCGAAAAGACAATTTACAAAGTACAAGTTTTTGACGTTTATAAATTATATCAAAATTAATAGGGTACAATAATGATCAGAAAACATGTTTGCCCAAATTTCAGAATTTTCTATTGCAATTTAACTATTTATTTAAATTTATAAAATAATTTACCACGAGGGCAACTTGTGTGGGAACTACTATAAATAATCTTTCAAAAAATTGTAATAAATTTAACAGATCATATTTGTGGTCTAAAAAGTTCACTGACCAAATTTCATAATTTTAAAGAGCATAGATTGTTCTGAAAGAAAATTATATCCTACTCATCAAATTCTAGAATTACAAAGGAGGTACAAAAACTCATCATCCAAAAACTACAATAAAATTACCGAGGATCCATAATGGTCAGAAAACATGTCAGCCCCAATTTCATGATTTTCTAATTCAATTTAACCACATAAATAAATTATTAAACAAAACACCACCTAGGGCGCTTTCTGAAAGAACCTCTATTTAACTACTTCCATAAATCACAATAAAATTAACATGGTATTGTAATGGTCTAAAAAGTGTACTGAGCAAGTTTCATAATTTTCCATTACACAGTTTGCCTTGAAACTAATTATTTCCGTAATCATCAATTTCTAGAATTACATAAGAGGTACAATATTACATCACCCAAAAATTGTAATAAAATTTTCACACATAAATTACACCACCAAAAGTCCCTCACCTAAGTCCCATGACGATTGTATACTGTTTCGACAGGTGTTCAGCACCTATTAGAAAAGTTCATATACTAGTTATTAGGTGATTAGTGGGGGAAATCAACTCCTAAAATTCCAATTAAATTACTCAATGTGTTCCTCCACCCATTGAACCTATCTGCAGAGTCTTGAGCCAAGACTTGGAGAGGTGACCATGTTTCTTTCACTGTCCCAAAAAGGGAAACCCTAAGGTTTAAACTAGGGTCCCATGGTATTTCATCCATAAATACCTCTAGGCCCATTGTTAGGGTTGTTACATGAGATAACAATGTATTGGACTAAGTTTCACCATGTTTACATGAGGGGTTGACAACTCAAACCCTCTAATTGTACTTTCTTATAACTAGGCTAATTACCTTTAGAATAACAAACTTTGCTTATCAAGTTATCCAACCAATTAAGCTCCAAATGAGTTGATATTTTTCTTGGACCTATAATACCCCCTTTATGTTAACACAGAAATCGGCGATACTTCCCAAAGTAGCCAGCTTGCTAGTCGCAGCTTGCTCCAGGTTCTCCTTGTAGGTCGCGACCAGTCTAAGGGTGGGCGGACAGACTTCTCTATCCGCTCAAGCTGCACGGCTATGGCAGTCTCCCCAGTCTGACCACCCATGTTGCGCAGCAACCGCCTGACATGTAGTGGATGCGGACTTCTTCCTTAGACCGCCCCTACAGGCCGCGTTGTTTGATGAGCTAACCGCACAGATTCACTTTGCCCTAACAGGTGTGGGCCACCCAACTACGTGGCAGACTCGGAGTCCTATCCGCCAAGACCGCCATATCACCAGGCGAACTGCCACCAGGTCGCCCAATGACAGGCAATGAGCTTTAGGTCGCCGGGTAGGCGACAACTCTCCAGGTCGCCCACCAGCGGCTGCGACCTACTCCACCTCAGTCCGCTTGGAAATCGGTGGACTTCCTTCGAGTCATCCAACAGAGGGCGACAATCTCAAGGCCATCCAACATGGACTTTAGCAGAGGGGGTAACCTCCTTCTTCAGTCCTCTAAGTTGCCCAGTCGACCAGCTCTCGACAGCTTATAGTTCGCGGACTCCATCTCAGTCCGACCAAGGGGCGCGGACGCTCCAGCTCTCTGTCAATCCGCACCACATTCAGCGGACTCATCCCGTCCGCCGCGGGCTAGGCAGACTCGTCATACAGTTGAACTCTTCAGTCCGCCTGCATTGGCAAGCCCTTTCCACCAGCACGCTTCCATGCAGCAGAAGCAGACTCACTATGCAGTCCGCCACCCAGCTCTCCAGCATCCACTTCCTAGCAAGGGGCAAATTACTCCTTAGCCCACATGCCTTGGCACGGGCTCGCTCAGCACAGAAGAGGCGGACTCGTCTAGTCTGCCTACATCAGAATCAGCTCCAGAAGACATTCCTAACCGTATAGCAAGGTGCGGACTGGGTGGACTCCGTATTCTACTTGTATAACTCACCGGCTTACCGGGTGTGACGTTACCAAAATTCGTTACCTCCTCGGGCCTATAAATAGCCACCCATACCTCTCATTGATGGGGGCTCACACAGGAGGGCAACCGACGACAAGGTCAAGGCATCTGATCTTGTGGACTCCACTTCCCAGTCCACGTGACCTCACCCGTCCTCTTTGCCTGATCGCACAGTCCGCCCGGCTTACTCCAGCGAGCTGTGGAATCTGTTAATCGCGCAGTCTGCCGACCTCTGTGCTCAGTCCGCGTGGCCTCCTCTAGTAACTTCTTTCCTCAGCCGCCAGCTTCCCCCCTTTGTACCCTTTATTTGCTTCCCATGTAAAGGTGCAATTCAAGCTGTAACACTGAATTATAATCAAAGGAAAGCCCGTCGCAAGAGTGACATTTATGCAGTGGTGTGCGAAGTCTGTTGTTGCCGCTGCTAGCGGCCCCCTCTTCTTCTCAGCTCACCTCTCTCGGGATTAACCTTCAAAGTAACCATCTGCATGATAGTTTCTAATCAACCTCTCGACCTTCTACGCACTCGAATCAACCTCCTCCTCTCCACTATCCCCGCAACCCTTGATCAAGCGCTTGCTCCACTCTCGAGCACTTAGAAGCCTTTCCTCTCTATTATCCCAGCAACCTCATTCCTCAAGCAACCTTCCTCTTCACATCATCTTATCATGCGAGACCGAACACACCCATTATATGCTGGTGCCCGCGACAACCTCTTCAGCATTTCCACGCATCAACAGTTAACACGGGACCTTCAGATCTCGAATAGACGGTGAAAACTGATAGCCATGTCAGATCATCAATCAGCCGAGAACTTTGCTCTAAGTCCTGGTGAGGACTCACTTTGGGAAGCCTTGGAGCAATCACGCTGTGAAACTGCCCAATAGTTCCAGTCAATTAACCAAAAATCTAGATGCAATCACGCAATGATTAGAGATGTATTATGCAGCAGCACCAATTATTCCTGTCAATCAACACCAACATTGGAGAATCATCAAGCCTATCCTCCGACTTATCCAACGGTCTATCCTCCGTCTTACACGCCAACCTTTCCACATGGGCATGCAAACCCTTTGTTGGATCCTTAGTTGGATTTTTGCTAGGTTCACTAAACTAGGATGTTTGACCCAATAAGTATAGTCCGGGTCATGTATGTGTCCTAAAGTCGAGGCCATGTCCTTAGAGTCAACATTACTTGGACAAGCCATCAACAGACTGCAGAAAACTCAAGACTTAGAGAAATTTCAAAGACTCGGGAAATGAGTTCGACGTTCGTCAAACTCCGGTCGATGAAAGTCGTACTCAGCTCGACGAACCACGAGACAATTCTCTGAGCTGAGCTTGACGAATTTGATTCTCAGGTCGACGATTTCTGAATACTTTACTTCAACATTCTGAGTCCAGAATCATTTAACTGAACTCCAGTCGATGAATTCATGTTCTCAGCTCGACGAACTTAAACCACAGTATTAACAAGTTTTATCAAGTAGCATTCAGCAGTTCTCTGGTCGACGATCTTGTATCTCTGGTTGACGAACAACAATTATCTGGTCGAGGAACATGACTTCTCAGCTCGACAAACTCTGGACCCAGGTCGACGAATTCTGTTCTTTGCTCGACGATTTCTGTGCAAATCCAGACCTGGACTTTTCCTTCCTTTTATGTTTATTTTATTACAGTAATTCCTGAAAAACCAATGCTTAATATTCTCTGAATATTACTATTAGAAGCAGCATTGATTTTGGTATTCATCAGGATAATTACTTGCCGTTTTTCAATGGGACGGTTGGGGAAATCAATTAATGCAGACATTATCAAGGCCGTCAATAATCAATGAAGGAAGGAATTAAAAAATTCAAAGAAAAATTTCATAGAAAATATAAAATGGATTTCTTCCTCCTTCTCGAAGATGGACAGCAAGCAATAACACAGATATAGAGTCAAGAAATAAGAAGCCCAGACCAGAAAAATAATTCAAGATACTAAAGAAGAAGAAGAACATCCATACAAATCAAGAGTCTTTTTCATTCTCCACTCCAGGATTCTTCAAGGACAACAAACCTTTATCAGTCAAGAAGTTCCTGGAACTATTCTGGTCAAGGATGAAAGATTGAAGACCTACTCACCCGGAAGCAAAGCTCAATCTTCCTGAACAACTCAATAACTCAGGGGGAGCTTTGTTAACATCAAAGATCCATTTGTCTTCTCAGTTGTATTTGTGAAACAGAAGACGCCATCATTCTCTCACCCCCTCACTGTACAAAGGGTTCTTTAACTCCCTTCAAAAGTTATTCCTTGGTTGCAAGTCACCTGATCAAAAGACATGGGATTGGTCTTTGAGCACCTGATCAAAACCTCATTGGTGGCAGTCACGTGATCAAAAACCTGAGTGGATTCCTACAAGGGTGCTAGAAGAGTGAATGTACCCAAGTTGTGGAACCACTATAAAAATTCTTGTGTTGTCTGGTTTCCCTCTTACTTTTATTTTTGTTGTGTCTGTGCTAGTTATGTTTGATGTGCATGTGTTAATTAATTTATTATTGCTGTACCGATGGTAGATTAGGTTATCTTAGTTTAGCTACTATACTCTGAAGTTTTTAATTAACAGCAAAAAGCTTTAAAGTTTTAAAGATACTCTATTCACCCCCCTAGAGTATATCAGATCTAACCCTCACTTTCAATTGGTATCAGAGCAGTGTTCCTTTGGTTGTACAAGTTAACCATTAAACCAAAAGATCCTGTGTTAGATCTGAACTTTTTTTTTCCTTAGGTTTATATACACAGCATGACACAGAACAAGAACTATGCAAGCACTAGACCTGCAGTGTGCAACTTAAATAAGTTTGCTATCTTGAAGGCAAGAATTAAACTATATATGAATTCCATTGATGAGGACATCTACAACTCTATTTTGACAGGTCCACCTCAATCAACTGCCTCTACATCTACAGCAACCTCAAGCACACATGTTGTTCCATCATATGAGTGAAGAGATGCACAGAAGAAGGCCAAGATTGCTGATGCAAAGGCTATGAACATTCTGGCTCGGACTATGTCTGATGATATTTTCCAGAAGGTGGCTGAATGCACATCAGTCAAGGCTATTTGGGACTCTCTCAACCAAATGGTGGTTGGCTCTACTGATGAGAGAATAGACAGAAGATCAAATCTCATATCCAGTACGAGAACTTCAAGAAGAATGAGTCAGAATCTGTTGTTGACATGTACAACAGACAGAGCTCAATAATCAATGAGCTGAAGACTTTGGATAAGGACATCACTCTTACTGAAGTCAATGAAAAAATTCTCATGTGCTTCCTAAGCTCATGGGATTCAAGGATCTGGCCAATCTAGGAGGTCAGGAGCTTGAATGAGATTTCCATAGAATCTCTACTTGGAAAGCTCAAATCCTATGAGCAGCTGATGAAGTCCAGAGAAGCAGCTGAACAAAGGACTCCTCCACTAGCAAGAATGAGCAAAACTTAGCTTTCAAGGCTACTGAAGAGACTGAAGCTTCAACAGTAAATGAAGAATTGATGAGTCTCCTTGCCAAGAGATTTTACAAAATGTCAAGAAAGGACTTCAAAAGAAAATCATCCAGGCTGGATGATATGCCAAGGTATGATAAAACACCTACTAAAGAAGTAGTATATTTTGGGTACAGGAAACCTGGACACTTTATCTTAGAGTGTCCAGAGAATCAAAAGGAATAAAGAAGAAGAGAGGACTCCAGAAGACAGCAAAGCTCAAGGCCTTCCTCCAGCAAATACAAAAAGAAGGAGAAGGGTTTTGTAGCTGAAAACTGGAGTGACACTGAAGATGAATCCACATCTTCCAGTTCCAGTGAAGGGGAAGAAGAGGCAAGGGCCAAGGAAGTCTGTCTCATGGCCATCAATGCCTCCATAAGTCAATCAGATGATGATGAAGAATCTGATAATGAAGGAGCCTCAGAATCAAAAGTTGATCAGGTACTTTCATATTTTGATTATAATTCTGATAGTTTCAAATTTGAATTTAAAACTATGTGCATTGACTGAATCAACTCTGAAAAAGAAATTAAAACACTTAGGGAAAGACTATCCAATAAGGAAAATCTGATGTCTGAAAACACTAAGTTAAAAGATGAACTAACACTAGCCAATGAAATATTATTTCTTTAAAAACACAGCTATGTGAGGCTAAGCAACTTGAGGAATCTCTCAATGGTAGAACCCTTAAGCTAATGGTCATTACAAGCATAGTCAAAGCCAGACTGAATGGCAAACTGCGCTTGGGTGCATCATCAAGCTTACCCCCCCCATACTTAAGAAGAATATATTATCAACTCCCATTAGATTTGTTTCAGCCAAAGGCAAATAGGTAATAAACAACAAACAAACTACAGAAAAATTACCTAACACTAAAAATCAAAACAATAGAAACCAGAAAATCTTAAGTAAAAACAAAGTTCAACAGATTTCATCGAACTCAGGTCGACAAAATGTGGCTAGTTCGTCGAACTCCGATCGACGATCTATGAATGCCAATATTAGCTACACTAATTTGTCTTACTGCGATCGACGAACTATGTATGGTTCGTCGAGCAGAGATCGACGAACTTGGGGCACAGAAAATGAATATGTTCATTCTTTGAGCAGAGATCGACGATATCATCCAACTTCATCGAACTCTGGTCGACGAACATACAACTTTTCGTCAAACCCAGACAGACTTAATAAAAGTCATAATTATAACAGCAACTCTAATCAAAGTAGGAAATCTTTTAATCCACTTATTGATTGGATAATTCCTCCTAGAAGATATCACCCCTTAGGGTATAAATCTCAACCTGAATTTTCAGTAATATCAAGCTTTTCTTATCAACAATATAAAGGACCCAAGGTAACTTGGGTCAAGAATAACTAATTGCTTTCATTGCAGGAAAAGAGCTGTCCAACTGTTAATCAAAAATGGTACTTGGACAGTGGATGCTCCAAGCATATGACTGGAAGCAAGGACAACTTAATTAAGTACAAGTCCAAGCAAGGACCAAATGTGATCTTTGGTGATTCAAATTGTGGCCAGTCTGATGGCTTTGGAGAAGTAAAGATTGGAACAGTAACTTTCAAAAAGGTGACATATGTAAGTGGACTAAAGCATATCCTCATCTCTATAAGTCAACTATGTGATGAAGGTTATCAGGTACACTTTAACTCAACATCTTGTATTATTTCTAATAAAGAAAATAAATTGTTTTAATTGGAAATAGACAAGGTAACATACATATAGTAGATTTTCATTCTGCAAATTCAGATATCTATTTACTTAATATTATTAGTAATCAAAATGATCTTTGGCACAAAAGGCTAGGACATGTTAACATGAAAAAATTGATAGGCTATCTAAAGACAACCTTGTGAGAAGTTTGCCTTTTGGTCCCTACAAGAAGGAAGGCCTCTGTAGGGCTTATCAACCTGGCAAATAAACTAAATCTAGTTTTAAATCAGTTAATAAGAGTGATTCACCTAGGATCTTGTACTTGCCACACATGGACCTTTTTGTACCCATTGATGTACAAAGCCTAGGAGGGAAATCTTATACCCTAGTTATTTTAGATGACTTCTCAAGATTCACTTAGGTGTTCTTTCTGAGATCTAAGTCAGATACATTCAAAGTTCTTAGAGATTTTCACAAGAACATACAGATTGAGTACTCTACTCATATTGCATTGATCAGAAGTGATCATGGTATAGAGTTTTAGTCTGTTCTTATGCATGAGTTCTGTGAGAAGGATGGTATCAGGCATTGCTTCTCAGCTCCTAGAACTCCTCAAGAAAATGGGTAGCTGAAAGGAAGAATAGAACCTTAATTGAAGCAGCAGACATATTACTTGTAGATGCTTACATGCCCCTATCCTTTTGGGCAGAGGCTGTAAACACAGCAAACTATACTAAATAGGAGTTTAATACATAAACTTAAGAATAAGACTCCCTATGAATTGCTCAAATAGAAGAAACCTAAAATCACCTATTTTAAAGTATTTGGTTACATATGTTATATTCATAATAATAACAAGAAGTATATTAGAAAGTTTGAAGCTAAGGCTGAGGAGGGAATTTTTCTAGGATATTCCCAACTCTGCAAAGCTTATAGGGTGTTCAATAAATCATCTTTAAAAATTGAGGAATCAATTCATGTAACCTTTGATGAGGCTAACATGTCTTATAAGGAGAAAGAAATTTCTACCAATAGCAACTTGCAGGTACCTCACTTGTGTGAGAAAATTGGTGAGTTAAACCTTCCACAAGAGGTTATATCACCTCCTCCTCCACAAGCTGATGAAGATAGTGAAGATGAAGTTCTGGAAGTGGTTGGACCTATTCCAACAACAGACATTATTCCACAAGAGGAATTAATTCCAAATGCTATTGTTGAACCAACTCCACCCACTGATCTTGTCACACTAAGGGATCATCCTAGATCCCAAGTGATTGGGGACATTTCAGTAAGTGTACAGACAAGGCATCAACTCAACCAATATGTGATGCATGCCTGTTTCCTCTCTCAAGTTGAGCATCAATCCATAAAAGATGCTGAGCAAGATCCCCACTGGATCATTACAATGCAAGAGGAATTCAATAAATTTGAGAGATGCTGAGTTTAGGATTTAGTTCCAAGACCCAAAGACTACCCAATTATTAGAAGTAAATGGGTATATAGAAACAAACTTGATGCCCATGGTGTAATTGTGAGAAACAAGGCTAGGCTTGTTGCTCAAGGTTATAGGCAAGAAGAAGGAATAAATTATGACCAAACTATTGCACCAGTTGAAAGGTTAGAAGCAAGCAGAATCTTCCTTGCTTATGCTGCCTACAAGAAGTTCAAATTCTATCAGATGGATGTCAAGAGTGCCTTTCTGAATGGAGTACTTAAAGAAGAGGTTTATGTTAAACAACCTCCAGGTTTTATCTCTTCAACCCATCCTTCATATGTCTTTAGATTGCATAAAGCTCTTTATGGCTTAAAGCAAGCTCCAAGAGCTTGGTATGAGAACTTAGCTAGCTTCCTGATAGTGCATAAATTCACTAGAGGCATTGTAGATATGACATTATTCACTAGGTACCATAAGGAACAAATCTTGTTAGTACAAATTTATGTAGATGACATTATATTTGGGTCTACAGATTCCAAACTATGCAAGAGGTTCTCTGACCTCATGCATTCTAAGTTTGAAACCAGTAGTATGGGTGAGCTCTCCTACTTCCTTGTTCTCCAAGTGAAGCAGCTACCTGATGGAATCTTCATATCTCATGCTAAGTATGCTAAAGAGCTTATTAAAAAGTTTGGGATGGCTGATGCCTCAGCAAAGAAAACACCCATGGACACTAATGCAGTAATAGATTCTGATGAACATGGGAAACCTGTTGATCAGAAATTATATAGGGGCATTGTTGGGTCCCTACTATAACTTACAGCTAGCAGACCTAACATAATGTTTCCTACATGTCTTTGTGCTATGTTCCAAGTGAACCCTAAAGAGTCTCATCTAGTTTTCCTCAAAATAATTATGAGATATATAAAGAGTTGTCCTAGTCTAGGACTCTGGTATCATACTGAGTCAGAATTTGAGTTAACTGGATACTCAGATGCTGACTTTGCTGGATGCAGGGTAGATAGAAAGAGTACCTCTGGAACATGCATGTTCCTTGATATAAGATTAGTCTCATTGTTTAGCAAGAAACAGTCATCTGTGTCTACATGAACTGCTGAAGCAGAATATATTGTACCTGACAGTTGTTGTTCCCAGATGCTGTGGATTCAAAACCAACGCCTGGACTATGGGTTCAACTTAAATAATTCAACTCTCTTATGTGATAACACAAGTGCTATATTCGTAGCACAAAATCAAGTCCATCACAGTAGGACTAAGCATATAGACATTAGACATCATTTCATTAGAGAATGTGTAGACAAAAATAAAATTAATCTTGTTTATACCTACACTGATTTACAAAGAGCTGATATTTTTACCAAACCCCTGGATGAAAGAAATCACTTGTTCTGTATAAATCAACTCGGTATGATAAATGGAGAAGACTTAAATTGATTTCTGTCTACAGTCGACGAATTTTTCAAAGTTCGTCGCACGGAGATCGACGAACTGAGAGAAGTTCTAGATATATTCGTCGAACAGAGATCGACAAACTCTCTGTGAGTGAAGTTATTTTCGTCGAACGGAGATCGACGAATCTGCTTCAGAAAAATTTCGTCGAACGGAGCTCGACGAATTATTTTCCAATCTTCAGACTAAGATCGACGAATTTTTTCAACTATAAAATATTTTGTCGACCTCAGATCGAAGAATTCTTTTTTTTATCGATGAACGGAGTTTCTCGATTCATATTCTGAAAAACCATATAACTATGTTTTTCTTCGACCTCCATCCCGCGCCTTCAGTTCCATTGCATTTGATCTTTCTTGTTTGTTGCAGGTGCACCATGGAGATTCAAGCAACTGCTTACTCTATAATGAAATTTGACATGGGATTTGACATCGATATTGATTCATTCCAGTTTACTGATGCAATTTTCGAGGAGATCTTGAAGTTGTTTGAAGAACAACAACTGAAACACTTCATGATGGTCGGGATAAAGTTTTCAATGACCGAGATCATGGAATGGGTTTTGTTGGAACCAGCTTTCTGATCCCTCCTAAAGTTTGAAATAGGATGCAGCCCACACGTACTCTCCCTGCGCTACCCTCCTGACGAGAGTCAGTGACCTGAAAACAGACCGAGGGGGCCCAGCTTGGAGGTCCCACCTCTTACCCAGAAGAACTGAAAATCTTCCCCTCCCTAGCCAGTGCTGAGCTAGGTGCCTCTGAGGAAGATAGTGGAAAGGTTCAACAACCCCTCTCAGGCACCTTATCAGTCTATTTATAGGCTTCTGAATCTGCTCTGCAAATATCACTTCTAAGTCATCCTGAAAAGACCAAAACACCCTGGACTGGGTCTGCTAATAGACGAACTCCGCTGTTCCAGAGGGCTATATGCAGACCTCCAGGGGTAAAAATGTAAAATTATCTGGGGCACAAAGGCAAAATCCCCCTTTAGTGGAAAAAGGGTGAGAACTCCTTTCTCGCATGTGGCGAGTTTGGAAGGTACTGCGGGCGAGACGGCCGCCCTGTCTGTCTCGCCGGCCTCTCTCCTATGACCATCTCGCCCCTAGGAGGTCTCACTCAACTAAGAGGTCTCGCCCACTCAGAGAGCTGTTCATACGTCTCGCCTCTTGCACATGGGCATCCTCTCATCTCGCCAGTCCCCCTTTCTCGCTTGCTGAATCACCTTTCGCGAGCCCAAGGTTGTACACAATCCCCGCTCTTTTTGAGGTTGCCCTAACCTCGGAAAGATAGCCCAACCGTGGCTCGCGATGCGAGGAATTCTTTATGAGAATCTGTGGTGGCCCCCCCCCTATGGGGCCTATAAATATGGGATCACAGTCTTCATTTGGAACCCTTTAGCCTTCCATCTCTTTTTCTTTCGGAATGTCTCACAGTCAAAGTTTTCGCGAGTGCCTTGCGATTGTGCGAAGGCGAAACAAAACCAACACTGACGCCCTTTTCTCGGATCTGGGGAGTACTCCCCCCTTAGCCTCTCCGCCCTCTCGCCTAAAAAGGACCAAAGCCGCCTGCCCCCCTCTCTCGGCGGGCGCAACCTCCTCTGCCCCTTCAACAGACAACCCATTCGCTTCTTCCGGAGAGAAGCAGGTAATCACATTACTCTTTCCCTTCTCTGGTCTCGCCTACTGACTACGCTTTTTCAGGAAAGTTTTGCTAATTCGCATGTGACTGCCAATCCCCCCGATAATATAAACCAAGTTCCTCAGCGCACTGACTCGCCCAAGGCGGCCTCCATGCCCCCCTCGCGGAGAGAAAACCTCTCGCGAGTGGTGGGGAACCCTCGCATCCCCAGTAAGATATCTTCCCTTCTTGCCTTCCTGTTAATTCGCCTTCTTTTATCCGACTCGCGCGAGCTCATCCTTGCTTGTGATCTCTCACTATTTCCGCAGGCGTCCAATTTGATTCTGATACTGAAGAAGCTCACGCGTCTCCGCCCCTCTTGCCTCTTCCTCATCCTGGCGAGATCGAGGACTACTTGGGTGATCCCATGGACCCCCTGGAATTGAAGCGGAGGATGGCCAGGATGTTTCGTAAATATACGCACATAATCCGCGAGATGGAGCTGGAGAAGCAAGCCTCCGACCGGCGCATGGAGTGGATAGAAGCAGATTATCACCGCCTTTCCGCCAGGATTGAAGCGGACGGGGTGCTAGACGGGACCGACCCCCAAGACATCTTAAATGAGACGGACGAACATCTTCGTCTCGCGTGCAGCGGCGTGATCGCTGCTCGCGCCTTTCACCTTCTTGGCCTCCCTCCATGCGCGGGAGGTAAAGATGGCCGCTGGCAGTGGGTGCGTAACTAAACTGTCGCAGTCCCGTCTCGCCTTCTCCGGATCTTGTCTGTCAATTTCGCTGTTTGATTACTGATGTGTTGTATAAACTTATTTGGACGAGATGTTCCCTTCTACGGGACGATCTATTTTAAACTTTTGGTAATGCATTGGTCATATCACGCCATCTTTTCATTATTGTCATGATTAGCTATTATTCTATTAGTCCTGTAATGATGGCTTGCCTCGAAAAGAATGCTGCGGCGCCCCCGCCTCTTGAGTTCTAGAGAGAGTGAGATAGGGAGAGAGTGAGATAGGGAGAGAGAGAGAGAGAGAGAGAAATGAAACGTCGGGGTGTCCTCTCATTTCCCGTCGCCTGAATTTCCCGCCTATTCCCCTCTCTCCCCTATCCCTTATAAATATCTCCAACCCCGGCCTCCCTGCTTTATCATTCTAAGCCGTTTCTTTGATCGCGGTTCCTGTCTCCCCTTCGCCATCTCGCGTCTCTCTCTGAACCGTCCTCTCCCTCTTTTATCGCTTTCTCGCCAGTCATGGGAAAGAAAAAGATGGAAGAGGGCGAGGGGCGCAGCCGTTGCGGAAAGCGCTTCGTGGACCACGACTTCCCTGTCGGCAGACTGCCAGAGGAAGACCACGCTCATTTCCCCAGCGAGTATCTCTCCGACGGCTATCTGTCTCGCCCGCCCAAAGTTGGCAAATGCATCAACACCTTCTACCCCAATGAGCTGGCCTTCCCCGTCTCGCACTTCGAGGCAGGGCTGCGGCTTCCCCTCTGGCCGGAGGTCAAGCTAGTGCTGAAGTGCTTTGGGGTCGTCCCGGCCCAATTCAACCCCAACGCCATCTCCATGCTGATCGCTTTCGCCTGTTACCTGCAGCGAGAGCGTATTGAGTTTAGTTTAACTGCATTCCGCAAGCTGTTTGTCTACCATGCCAAGGACGACGACATCTCTTATTTCACAGGCCAAGGCCTGAAAGTGTGCGAGACGCCGAACAAGAACCACCACTGGCTAAAGCGGTTCGTCTTCATCCGCGGGGATCTGGGAGGTATCCCTCTCGCCCCCGTATCTCCTGCCGAATGCTATTATTACACCCGCAAGGTGGGGGGTGCCGAGAAAGACCTCTGCGATTTCTTCGCCGGGAAGAATTTTGAAGTCCAATACCTTCGGCGAGACCTCGACTCGCTCCCCGCCGTCTTCCCCGGCGAAGGTACGCTTCTATCTCCCTCTTTATCCTTGTAAATTGTTACTCCCCGCTGACTGTCATCTTATCTAGGAGAGAGGACCGTCCCCGTCCATCCTCCCTACCAAAGTAACCGAGCTCTCGCTTTGGCGAGTATGGCGGCGGAGGCTGCGAAAGACACGCTGACACCTGCCCCCAAGAAGAGGCCCGCGGGCGAGGGTACTTCTCGCCTCAGCCCCAAGAAGAAGAAAAAGTCAGTGTCCTTCAAAAAGGAAAAATCTGCTAAGGAAAGAGAAGAGCCAGCGGGGTACCTGTCCCCCATCACTCTATCGTCTCCCTCGCCTCCGCGACGACCCGTCTCGCCCGCCCGCGAGACGGTCTCTTCAGAGCCAGCTGCCCCCGGCCATGTTCAGCCCTCTCAGCTCCCTCCTGGCGAGACTGGTTCGTCCAGCCGCCCGACTCCCGCCTCACACCCTAATTATAACGTGGGGCCTGTGACGGATGATGATGCCGGTGAGCCGGTTCTCATATGGGACCAAGACTCTAACCGCGTGTCGGTGTCTACCCTTCTCCCTTCCTGGAAGGAACAGGACCCCCCCACCAGTCATGGCTTCTCCTTAGGGTTTGGGGTGTATGGCGGTCTTGGCTCCGAGACCGCAGATAACGAGGCATTGCGGGATCTCATTCTAAAAAGTGCCCACTCTCAGTTTCACTCCCTGGAGCTCGCGCACCGAGTCTCGCGCCGCCTCGTTTTCAACAACAGGAAATGGAAGGAGGCGGAGGCCGGTCTCGCCGCGGAGCGGGAAAATTCCCTCGACCTGGAGAAGCGGTTGCTTGTTGTCGACAACCTCCTCGCGCAGAGCCAGGGTGGCGTGGTAAGTTTCCTTACCGTTGCTTTGCTAGTCTTACTCTTGCTTCTTATAGTCCCTCACTTGTTCTCTTCCTGCAGGATGTCGAGATGACCAACAGAATGCGCTCGTGTATTGAGGAGCTGGAGGGGGAGAACAAGAAGTTGAAAGCCAAAAATCTCCGCCTCCGGAACAACGCGACACCCCCTTGGATCAATTTCTCGTTCTTTCCCGCTATTCAGTAAACGAGGTGGACGCCATCTGCCGGGACTCAAATATCAAGACGGCGGAGGTTGTCCTTAATATGATGAAGGAGCTGGGAGTGGTGCGCGAGGATGCAGAGACGGTAACCGACCGCGACCTGGTCCCCCGCTTGTACGGCGAGACGGATGGCAACTCTTCCACTGACAGCGAGTAGCGTACCATCCACTGCAGTGACTTCTCTTCCCCACCTTCTTTTGTCTAGTACTTATGGTTCTAGTAGACACTTCCTTGAAAAAGGAGAGCGAGGTGTTCCTGCTTTATGGATATTTTGTTTAAAACTTTTTACATACTAATTGTCGCTTCCCTGTTTGGGCGTCTTGTGTAATATTTAGTCAGAAACGCGAGACAACTTTTTAGGTGCTATTTTAATTGCCGCCTTGATCTTCTGCCATCTCGCTTAGTAGCTAGCCAAAAGCATGAGACTATTTTTTTGGATGTTGTTTAATCGCTGCTTTTATCGTTTGCCATCTCGCTTAATAGCCAGTGCGAGGCAATTTTTATCGCTCTTCGCCCCTACTACGCGCGAGATCCGCCAACTGTTAGCGCTCGCCTCGCCGCTAGATTATGCTGCGCCGAAATCCCTGGACACCAGCCGTCTCGCTCGGCCGGTTCCGCCTTCTAAGGCTCACTTTTGCCTGGAATAAGGAAGGTCCTCCTGCCAGGAGCGAGGCCACCCATTGCGAGTGTCGGCCAGGGACCTTCTTCCCTGGCCTGATTCCTGGCTCCTCTCTGTTTTAGGGACTTTCTATCAACCTTCTGATGAACATGGATCTTTCCCCACGCGAATTCTTACCCTTAGTCTTACCCCCTCGAGTGAGTCTACAGCCCTGCCAGCTAGATGGGAGCCTGGTCAGCGGGTCTGCTCGGGGTCTCCTCTCCAAAACTCCTCCAACCACCGAGTGAGCCTACAACCCTGCCAGCTTGATGGGAGCCTGGTCAGCGGGTCTGCTCGGGGTCTCCTGTCCGCAACTCCTCCAACCACCGAGTGAGCCTACTGCCCTGCCAGCTAGATGGGAGCCTGGTCAGCGGGTCTGCTCGGGGTCTCCTCTCCACAACACCTCCAACCACTGTGTGAGCCTACAGCCCTGCCAGCTTGATGGGAGCCTGCTCAGCGGGTCTGCTCGGGGTCTCCTTTCCACAACACCTCCAACCACCGAGTGATCCTACAACCCTGCCAGCTTGATGGGAGCCTGGTCAGCGGGTCTGTTCGGGGTCTTCTCTCTACAACTCCTCCAACCACCGAGTGAGCCTACAGCCCTGCCGGCTAGATGGGAGCCTGGTCAGCGGGTCTGCTCGGGGTCTCCTCTCCACAACACCTCCAACCACCGAGTGAGCCTACAGCCCTGCCAGCTTGACGGGAGCATGGTCAGCGGGTCTGCTTGGGGTCTCCTCTCCACAACTCCTCCAACCACCGAGTGAGCCTACAACCCTTCCAGCAAGATGGGAGCCTGGTCAGCGGGCCTGCTCGGGGTCTCCTCTCCGCCACTCCTCCAACTACCGAGTGAGCCTACAGCCCTGCCAGCTAGATGGGAGCCTGGTCAGCAGGTCTGCTCGGGGTCTCCTTTACAAATCATCTCGCCCCTGGTGCCTTACAAAGGTCACCCACACTTTCATCGCATCAAAAGAGCACATCAGAATGATAAGAATTGTACAATAATAATAAAAAGGTGCGATGGATAGAGTGCTACGGGTAAAATCTCTTTAAATTATCACCACTCCGAGCTCGCTCGAGGGATACCCCGTCCACATCCTGGAGGTGGTACCCTCCTGACTTTAAGACTTCTTTTACTACAAAAGGACCCTCCCAATTGGGGTTGAGCTTCCCTACGGAGGCCCCTCTACCCGCTGCATCTACCTTTTTCAGGACCAAATCTCCTTTCTCAAACTTCCTGATCCTTATATGCTTGTCGAAGTACCTTGCCATCCGGCGCTTGACCTCCTCATGCCGGACCATCGCCAAATCCTGGAGCTCCTCCACAAGATGCAATGAGAGTCTCTGTTCTTATTCGTTCTCTGCTCTCCATCCTTCGGCTCCTTCGCTTGTAACTGCTACTCTTGGTGATGTGACCTCAAACTCGATAGGTATGACAGCCTCTGAGCCATGAGAGAGCTTAAACGGGGTTTCTCCCGTGGCTGTGTTTGGTGTGGTCCTCAAGGCCCACAGTACTGAAGGTAGCCGCTCCACCCAGCTCCCTCTCAAATTCTACACTTTTTTCTTCAATAGATTGACGATCACCTTATTAGCCGCTTCGACATGTCCATTACTCCGTGGATGATGAACAGAGTCAAAGCGAAGATCTATTCCGAAACGAATGCAGAAATCCATGAATTCTCTGCTTGCAAATTGTGGTCTGTTATCTGTCACAATGGCTAGGGGAAACCCATGTCGGCAGATGATCTCCCCCCATACGAAATTCTTGACCACCTGCGAGGTTACCTTAGCCAACGCCTTCACCTCCAGCCACTTCGAAAAGTAGTCCACCATGACTAACTGGAATTTCCTTTGGCCACTTGCTTGGGGAAAGGGGCCCACAAGATCTAGTCCCCATATAGCGAATGACCAGGGAGCTGTGATGGTCTGCAACCTCTGGGCCGGAAGGAGTTGAAGGGGGGCGAACTCCTGGCACTTTTGACACTTTTTCGTGAATTACTCCGCATCTCTCCTGAGGGTAGGCCAAAAGTACCCCTGCCTCAGCACCCTCCCTTCTAATGTCCGGCTCCCCGAGTGACTTCCACATTCTCCCGAGTGAATCTCCTGCAGAACCTTGGGAACCTCCTCCTCTGACACACATCTGGCTAGCAAACCTGACAAGGTCTTGCGATATAAAACCCCATCCTTCAGCAGGTAGTACGCCGATTTGTATCTGGTATGCTTCTTGTCGAGTTCCGTCGCGGGTAACTGTCCTGATGCCAAAAAGGTGATGAAGGGGTCCATCCACGACCTCTGCTGGCATACTTCCATAAGTTCCCCTTCCTCTATAGACGTTCTGAAGAGTTCCATCACTGTTCCCCCGGCATGAGGGCCATGCTTGGTGAGTTGGTCAGCCTGAGTACTCTCCTCCCTCGGGATGTGCTGAATTGAGAAGCTTCGGAACTGCCCTATGATGTCCTTGACATTTTCTAGATACAACTGGACGGTGGTCTCCCTTGCCTCGAACTCCCCTTTGATCTGTCCTGCCACCACCATGGAGTCTATCGAGGCCTCAATGTCTTGTATGCCCAGCTCCCGGGCTAACCTGAGTCCCGCAATGACCGCCTCATATTCCGCTTGATTGTTGGTGATCGTGAAATGGATCTTCAAGGCCTGCTCAATCTGGGTCCCCTTCGGGCTGATCAGGATCATCCCTCCCCCAAAGGAATTTCTCCCCGACGCTCAATCCACTAACATCTTCCAGGTTGCCCGAGGGGACGCCTCCGTCTCTTGGACCTCCACTACATAGTCCACCAGGAAATAGGCCACCACTTGTGCCTTTATGGCGAGCCGAGGAACGAAGACGAGGTCGAATTCACTGAGCTCTATTGACCATTTTGCTAGCCTCCCAGAATGCTCTACCCCCTCTAAGATGCGACGGAGGGGGTGATCTATTACCACTTGTATGGAGTGAGCCTGAAAATACGGCCTGAGCTTTCGGGCCAAGATGATGAGGGCAAATGTTAACTTCTCAAGAATGGGGTACCCGAGCTCCGCTTTCTTCAGGACCCTGCTCACATAGTAGATCGGAAATTGTTCCCTCCCTTCTTCTCGCACAAGAACCGAGCTCACCGCCACAGTCCCTACCCCCAAATATAAAAACAAGACCTCTGCTTCCCTTGGTCCCTGGAGTAAGGGCGTCTGGGTAAGTTGTTGTTTTATGGCCTGGAAAGCCGTCTCACACTCCGAGGTCCACTCGAATCTCTTGCCTCCTCGCAGCATTCGGAAGAAGGGCGAGCACCTCTCCTCGGCTCGAGAGAGGAACCTGCTTAGCCCGGCCAACTTGCCTGTGAGACGCTGGACTTCCTTAGCATTCCTAGGGGACTCCAATTCTAGGTTTGCTATCACTTTTTCGGGGTTGGGCTCCACTCCAGATGGAGTGAGAAGATGTCCCAGGAACCTTCCCCTGCTGGCACCAAAAACACATTTCAGGGGGTTGAGTCTCATTTTATACTCCCTTAGGGTTTCAAAGGTCTCCTCCAGATCTAGGACATGAGCTTCAAGGTCCTTGCTTTTGATCATCAAGTCATCCACGTACACCTCGAGGTTCCTCCCTCTCTGTTCTCGGAAGATCCGATCCATCATTAATTGATAGGTTGCTCCCGCATTTTTCAAACTGAAAGGCATCATATTAAAACAGAAGCACCCATCCTCCGTGACGAAGGTGACGTCCTTAACGTCCGGGGGATGCATGCGTATTTGATGATATCCAGAAAATGCATCCAAGAAACTCATAAAGGGGAAACCGACGGCTGAGTCAACTAGCGCGTCGATTCGGGGCAGCGGGTAACAATCCTTGGGGCATGCTTTATTTAAAAGAGAAAAATCCACACACATTCTCCATCTTTTTTGACCATTACAACATTACTCACCCACCCCGGATACTTACAGGCGGACACAAACCCCGCCTTAAGCAATTTTTCCACTTCCACTCTAATAGGTCCGGCCATCTTGGAGGCGATGGCCCTCTTATTTTGTTGTATGGGGCGAGTGTTGGGATCGAGATTGAGGCGGTGACAGGCGACGTCTGCATCGACCCCTGGCATGTCCGCGGCGCTCCATGCGAAGACCTTAATATTTTTCTGCACGCAGGTCCTGATCTTCTCACGGTCTTCCGGGCTGAGCTCGCCACTGATTTTAATCTTTTCCTCTCGGCCTTCCTTGGTGTGGATCTCTACCTCGAGGACCTCCACGGCCGCTTTCAGCCTTGATGGCTCTTCCTCCCCTTCCTGCTCTGCCTGCGCATCCTGTTCCTTGGCATCGCCTTCCACGTTGGCCATCATCATCTCTTCCCCCGGCTGCTCTGTCTCCCACTTGCTTGCATCCTCCTCTTCCTGTCGTGAGGCCCTTCTCTTTTCTGGACGGGCCCCCTCCCCGGGCGACCCTCCTGCTTCTTCCATCTGCCTTTTCTCTCTCCTCCCTACCTCTTCTTTTGGCTCCTTTCTCTCTGTCGCCTCCGTCTCTTCGCCCTCCTTTCCAGCCACTTCCAGCCTCTCCACCATGTCCCAGTTCCTCACCATTTCTCCCTCTCCTTCCGCTCTTTCCTTCTCCTTTTATTCTACCATCACCATCTCCCCGAACTCCTCTCCTGCCATTTTTGGCTCCCCCGCAATGCCTCCCACCATTACTACTTCTTCCTCTCCTCCAGCATCTTCCTCCTCTCTTTGCTCTTCCCCACCTCCCTGTTCTTATTGTAATTGCTCCATCCACTTTCCAAACTCCTCGGCGTCTCCCCGCTAAGAGATTATGTTCACTGCCGTCACGTAGCATTCCCTAGCGGCCTTTGGATCCCCCCGTACCCTGATTTGGGTACCTCCCGAATTCAGCTTCAAGCACTGGTGAAACGATGATGGAACGCATCTGAAAGCGCTTATTAAGGGGCGTCCAAAGATAGCGTTGTAACTACTGGGGGCATCCACTATGACAAAGCGGCAATTTCGGGACAGCCCTCCCAGGGTCACCTGAAGTCCCACTCCCCCCTCGACTTCTTTCCTCTCCCCTGAGAACTCACACAGTGGTCCATCCGCCGTCAGCACCCTCCGGGCCTCCACCCTCCTTGCATTGAATGCTTTTTTTGAAAATCACGTTCACTGAGCTCCCATTGTCTACTAGGATCCGCGACACCGTGAAGTTCTCGATGGCGGTCCATATCACCAGCGCGTCACAAAAGGGGTCCTCATGGTCCGGCATGTATTTCCTCGAAAAGGTAATCTTTTCATCTGGGGATGGGATTGTGACGTCGAGGCGACGCTTCGGCGGTATATAGTGTGAAGGCTCGCCTTCCGGGCCGCCTCTATCCCCACCCCCCATTGATCACTCCAATTCCCTCGCGATCCCCTTCATCCGTTCGATCCACACATCGATCCTCTTCTCCAGTAACTGTTACTTCCTCTATCTGCACCGGCCTTTGCTATTCTCCTGCCCCTCGAGTTCTCCTTATCTCCAAGAAATCTGGGCAGGTAGCCATTGCGTGACCTTCCTCCTCGTGGAAGTCACAATATGGCAACGCCACCTCCCCCCTTGCCTTCCTTCCTGAAGGTTCCTCCTTCTCCCTGCTCCTGCTCCTCTTCCTCTGCCTCGGCCGATGGCCATGGCCTGCTGCGGAGGGGGCAGGGGTGGTCTATGACCATACCCCCACCCCTGTTGGGGAAACCTTCCCGGTCCTCCTTGTTGGTTCCTCCCCCCTTGGGGAAATCCTCTACTTTATCCTGGGGCAGGGCCTCGCTGTTGTCTCCACCCCAGCTCTGGATACGTCGGCGCCCTTCGCTCCTCTCTTCTCCTTACCTCCTGTTGTCTCCCACCTGACTCCCTCGACTCTACCTCAGTAAGCCTTGCCAACTTCTTCGCAAAAGCTGGGTTTGCCGCCTCCATTGCTATTTCCTTTGCCGCCTTCTCCATCAAGCCCTCAAAGGACAACGGCGCCTTCCGGGTGAGGCTCATCTTGAAGAATCCTTCCCGTAGTCCCACCGTAAAGGCCATCTGGAGGGCAAACCCTGGCACCTCCTGTATATCCAAAATCTCTTCTTGGAACCTATCCACGTACTGAGTGAGCGACTCATCCGCCTTCTGCTTAATCAAAAAGATGGACTCCGGGTTCTTCTTCCTCTTCTTAGATGTGGAGAACTGGAGCTGGAAGCTCCTACTTAAGTCCTCGAAGTAGTATATCGATCCTGTCGGGAGTTGATGGAACCAGTCCCTAGCTTTGTCCTTTAGAGTGATCGCAAAAAGGCGGCACTTAAACGCGTCCGTCATGGGCCTGATCGAGACAGCGTCTTTGAACCACTGCAAGTGATTTAGGGGATCATCCTTCCCTACATAGTAGTGCATGTCGGGCTCTCGGAAGCCCTCCGGGACGGGAGCGGACAGGATTAGCTCGCAAAAAGGGGACCCTCTCGCCCCCGGTCTCACCGCCCCTACTCGCGCGATGAACTCTCCTGGCGAGACGGCACTCGCCGGGCTTGGAAACAGCTCCCTTCCCGCCATGTCTCCCCCGCTCCCTTCCGCCATCACCTCCTTTCCCGGCCTTCTCCTCGGGGCATCCTCTCCTACTCGCGCCGAGACGAGTTCTTCCTAAGTCGCGAGAGCTGGCACTTGAGGCAGTGGAGTTGAACAATCTCCCTGCCGCGAGATCCCTTGCAGTAGATCCATGATCCCCTTGATTGAAGCCATAAACTCTGCTCTTCCTACAAATCCCCCCGGGTTATCCGACTCCCCTCCTTCTCCTTCTCCGTGATCTCCCGCCATGTGGTTGCTCAAGGTTCTTCTCTGAAGGTTGCGGTCCACGCTCACCGCACCAAAAATGTTGGAACCAGTTTTCTGATCCCTCCTAAAGTTCGAAACAGGATGCAGCCCACACGAACTATCCCTGCGCTACCCTCCTAACGAGTGTCAGTGACCTGAAAACAGACCGAGAGGGCCCAGCTTGGAGGTCCCACCTCTTACCCGGAAGAACTGAAAGTCTTCCCCTCCCTAGCTAGTGCTGAGCTAGGTGCCTCTGAGGAAGATAGTGGAAAGGTTCAACAACCCCTTCTCAGGCACCTTATCGGTCTATTTATAGGCCTCTGAATCTGCTCTGCAAATATCACTTCTAAGTCATCCTGAAAAGACCAAAACACCCTTGACTGGGTCTACTAACAGCCGAACTCCACTGTTCCAGAGGGTTATATGCAGACCTTCAGGGGTAAAAATGTAAAATTATCTGCGGCACAAAGGCAAAATCCCCCTTCAGTGGAAAAAGGGTGAGAACTCCTTTCTTGCATGTGGCGAGTGGGGAAGGTACTGCGGGCTATACGGCCGCCCTGTCTGTCTCGCCGGCCTCTCGCCTGTGGCCATCTCGCCCCTAAGAGGTCTCGCCCAACTAAGAGGTCTCGCCCACTCAGAGAGCTGTTCATACGTCTCGCCTCTTTTACGTGGGCATCCTCTCATCTCGCCAGTCCCCCTTTCTCGAGCCCGAGGTTGTACAGGTTTCTACCTCTACAATAATAGAAGATTCCATGACAGGAACAATTTTGGGTAACTCAGTCTCTCTATCTCCAAATGTACAAACTGATATTTTCGGTCTATTGAATGGCGAGGAAGACATCTAACTGGATACTGAAGAGTATAATAGTATGTTAAATCAAATGGGTCATTGTGGCGATAACCCTAATAAACTGCTCAAGAAGGACTTGTCAGCCGAATACAAGTTCTTGGCTGATGTGGTTGGCAAAGTGCTGTTAGGAAATCATACAGCACATGATTATATAACCAAGCAGCAATTCTTGGTGATTGCTGCTTTGGTGAATAAGAAAAGGATTAACTGGGGACAATTACTGTTTGATCTGATTAAGAGGAAAAACAACAAGAAAGAGCTTTGCTTCAGTCGAATATTGGGGATTTTTCTACAGGAAAAGGCCTCTGAACACTTAATGTCAACAAAAGTGTTGATCAATGCCTCCAAGAGGCTCACCTTTACCCTCACTGGTAGATGGGAAAGGAGGATCACCATGCCAACCAAGGCTTCTACATCCTCCGGGACTTCTGAAAGCACAAGGGCAGTCAAAGCCGCTCCCCCACCCTCAGAAGAAGCTCCCTCCACTTCCAACATTCCTTCTTCTCCTCCACACCAACAACAACAACCACTTCACATCTCTACTCCAGTTCCATCTCCTGAACATTCTCCACCTCCATCCTCTTCTCAAATAGATATCACTGAAATTCCATCTTCCCCCATTCAGGAATCCCTACAACACTTTCCTTCCCAATCACCACAACCATCCCCACCTCAATCTCCCCTTCCACCTCATTTAACTACCACGGATCCTAACAACTTTATCTCCTCCCACACATTCAATCTAGTGATTCCTCCATCCTCTCCCCATCAAGAACCCATCCCCACACCAATAATTCCACCCTCTACAACTGCTCCTCCCTCTGTCCCCTTTCCAATACTAGTCCAAACTGACCTTCCATCTTCTGCACCTGACTACACACACACAGATATGTCCAGTGCATTCTCTATATGTTCAAATTATGGTCATCAGAATCACTACTCCTCCACTGCTCCAGAATCCCTCTATTTAAATTTTTCTGTTATTGCTAAGGATTTGCTTGCATTCATCTCTCCCACTCTTCAAACCCTTTTAAATAATGCTCTAGCTCCTCTCACTGCTTCCATCCAAACTCTCTCTGCCACAGTTGCTGCTCTATCTCCTGTCCCTTCTTCTGGGGGACTGGCTTTAGGACCCTCTGCAGCCAATCAGGGGGAGATGCTTCATAATGAAGAAGTTCCAGTGCAAGCAGCAACAACAGAAGCAGCAGAAGCAGCAGCAACAGTAGTAGAAGCAGCAGCAGTAGCAGAATTTGATTCTTTCATGACTGACTCATCAGAAGATGTAGCAGATCCTTCTGAAATAATAGATTTAATAGACTAAGATACTGATATGAATGAGCATGTTCTGGCTGAGATAGACACTGTTAGTGATTACATTATAAATCCCACAGTAAAGCTTTCGAATTTGCTGAGTATTTTTGATACAGTTCATTTGAACTCTCTTCCAGTATACAACATAAAGCCATCCATGGCTATAGTTCCTTATACCTCCCTAATAAGCACCAAAGTTGCCAAGCAACACAAGGCTAATTTTGATGTTACAGAGGCCCCTGTCATTCCATATCCACCAAAAACTGATTCCATCATTATTTCATCCCCTACTAAAAACATTTCTGCTCCAACATTCATTATGGATGATAGCCCCATGCCTGATCTTGATGAGTTGATCATGGCTGATATTGAAGAAGAAAATAAGTCAGTTGCTAAAAGCATTGATGTACTCAGTTCTCTAGCTCTAGCTCCAGCTCTTCCTCCTGCTCCTCCCCAGGTTGAATAATTATTGATATCTGCAGAAGCATTGAAAGAGATTAATGCTTTATATGATAATCCACAGAACACTTTAGACGATGATGATGAAGATGATTTAGATGACAGTCCATCTGCTAAGAAAAAGAAACTTTCTAAAAGAGGAAAGCTCCTCCACCTCCTTCTCTAAAGCCAAACCCAACACATGACACTCCATACAACATTCTTCAAAATATTATTCCATACAAGGGCATGCCAGCTTGGATGTGGCTGTCCAAAAATCAACAGAAAGAAAGGAAGAAAAGCAGGAAGTATTCACCTCCTCCATAGAGATTCAAGAAGGACCCTCCTCCTCCTCCTCCACCTGCTACTGGTGCTTCAGGCTCTTCATCTCAAAGGACTACCCAGTATCAAACCTATCAGAGGCATCAGGGTAGATCCTCCTCCTCTTTTGGAAGCATCTAGCATAGGTACTGCTCCTCAGGCAAGCAGCATCAACAGCAACATCAGCATCAACAGCAACAAACTACTGAACATCAGAAAGTTGAAAGCCCAAAAAGACTTGCATCTCCTCTTGTACCTTTTGAGGATCCAAGAACTGCTACAACTGCAAGGATGGCCAGGTTCCAAGAATTGGTTGGCCTATCTATGATCAACAAAGCCAAAGCTGAAGGAAAGGATCCCTCTGAATACACAATAATGTCCAAATACAGGAAGGAAAAACTTAATAGGTTTGCCAAAGCCAACAAATTTTGTAATGTTGATGATTATATGAAGTTACATCCAGAAGTTGTGGTGCCAAGGGCAACTTTCCTAAATATTATTGGAGCTGCTGATATGATAATGACAAAGACTCAACCAGCCAATCCAAACAGGGAAATCAAGTTTACACAGTCTAGTTATAAAGCTAAATAGGAGGAGCACAAGGAGCCAAATAAGAAGAAATAAGTTTTTAATCTGTTTAATCTTTCTGTTTGTCTTAAAAACTGCTTATTCATTTCATAATACAAAGCACTTTGTATATATATATATCTGTTGCATATCTTAAAGTTTTCTACCGGATATATTTTTCTTTCTTTGTAAATGATTTGTATCTGTAATTCGTGACCTCACCCAAATAGGGGGAGATTGTTGGATCCCTAGTTGGATTTGAGCTAGGTTCACTAAACTAGGATGTTTGACCCAATATAAATAGTCAGGGTCATGTTTGTGTCCTAGATTATAGGCCATGTCCTTAGAGTCAATATTGCTTGGACCACCATCAGCAGACTGCAAAAGACTCAAGACTTAGAGAAATTTCAAAGACTCACGAAATGAGTTCAACGTTCGTCGAACTCCTCTCGACGAAAGTCATGCTCAGCTCGACAAACTCAGAGACAATTCTTTGAGCTGAGATTGACGAACTTGATTCTCAGGTCGACGATTTTTGAATACTCTACTTCAAAATTCTAATTCCAGAATCATTTCACTGAACTCCAGTCGATGAATTCGTGTTCTCAGCTCGACGAACTTAGACCACAGTATTGACAAGTTTTATCAAGTAGCAGCCAGCAGTTCTCCGGTCGACGATCTTGTATCTCAGATCGACGAACAATAATTATCTGGTCGATGAACATGACTTCTCAGCTCGACGAACTCTGGACACAGGTCGACGAATTCTGTTCTTTGCTCGACGATTTCTGTGTAGATATAGACCTGGACTTTTCCTTCCTTCTGTCCTTATTTTATTGCAGTAATTCATGAATAATCAATGCTTAATATTCTCTGAATATTACCGTTAGAAGCAGCATTGATTATGGTATTCATCAGGATAATTACTTGCCATTTTTCAATGGGACAGTTGTGGAAATCAATTAATGCAGACATTTTCAAGGCCGTCAGCAATTAATGAAGGAGGGAATTCAAAAATTCAAAGAAAAATTTCATAGAAAATATAAAAGGGATTTCTTCCTCCTCGAAGAGGGACAACAAGCAATAACACAGATATAGAGTTAAGAAATAAGAAGCCCAGAACAGAAAAAGAATTCAAGATACTGAAGAAGAAGAAGAACATCCATACAAATCAAGTGTCTTCTTCATTCTTCATTTCAGGATTCTTCAAGAACAACAAACCTTTATCAGTCAAGAAGTTCCTGGATCTATTCTGGTCAAGGCTAAAAGATTGAAGACCTACTCACCCTGAAGCAAAGCTCAATTTTCCTGAAAAACTGAATAACTCAGGGGGAGCTTTGTTAACATCAAAGACCCACTAGTCTTCTAAGTTGTACTTGATAAAGATAAGACACCATCATTCTCTCACCCCCTCACTGTACAAAGGGTTCTTTAACTCCATTCAAAAGTTATTCCTTGGTTGCAAGTAACCTGATCAAACACTTGTGATTGGTTTTTGAGCACCTGATCAAAAGAACATTGGTAGCAGTCACCTGATCAAAAAACTGAGTGGATTCCTAGCAGAGTAGTAGAAGAGTGGATGTACCCAGGTTGGGGAACCACTATAAAAATTCTTATGTTGTCTGGTTGTCCTCTTTCTTTTGTTTTTGTTGTGCCTGTGCTGGTTAGGTTTGCTGTGCCTGTGTTAATTAATTTATTATTACTGTGCCGGTGGTAGATTAGGTTATCTTAGTTTGCACTTTTACTTACAGTAAATATTGGTATCAAATAACTGCTATACTCTGAAATTTTTAATTAACAGCAAAAAACTTTAAAGTTCTAAAGTTACTCTATTCACCCCCCCCCCCCTCTAGAGTATATCAGATCTAACCCTCACTTTCAGCCTTTTGCGGCCTCAAACTGATGAGTTTGTAGCTCGTCAAAACTTCTTCAGGGAAGCTGCCCGGGGAAGTCCCGCAAGATTTCTAAACATTCAGGGAAGTCATCCTTACCCATCAGCTCCTATCTTTACTCCTCCCACATCAGCTTTTCCCTTCTATCCTCCTGCTCCTTTTGCAGCCACAACTTATGCTCCCTTTTTTTCTTGTGTTATAGGAGAGCAGGAAGCGTCATCGCCATTTTCAGAGAATGTTCGACATGAACCAACTCCAACTAATTTCAGAGAGCCGCGGTTACCAACTAATACTGGAGAGATTGATCTAATGAAGAATCTTCAAGCTTTTGAATCAGCTTTAGCTCTCAAGACTCTCTCAGATGCTACCAAATGCAATCTCCTTGTAACAACCTTTGATGGACAAGTGAGGGACTGGTTCTATGGTCTGCGCCCTCAGTCCGTCACTTCCTTTGCTGATCTACAAAGTGAGTTCTTGCTCAGGTTTTCTACTTTAAAAAAGAGAAAGGGCGGTCTAGAATCCCTCTTTGAGAGCAGTCAACGAGAGAACGTGACTTATCTCAGTTTGTTGATCAATTCCAGAAAGAGAACTTGGACATTGAGATCGTTGATCAAGAATTATATCGGGTGGCTCTAATACACGGTCTACGTGAAGGGCCGCTCAAGTTTGAGGCTAATGTCCGAGCACCAAGTGCATATCAAGAGTTGATTGGCTTAGCCTACTCATACATCCGAGGTGACAAAAGCAACAGCAGCTTCATCTCCAGACTTATAGTAGAGAAGGATTGTCCTTCTTATAAGCAACCTCCAAGGTCTCCTCGGAAAGATTTTCCATCCCACTCAAGAAAGGGAAGAAGATTTCAATGTCATCGACACCCCTTCATAAATCATGATCGTGCTCAATATCAAATGTTACTACTACAAGTCCCAACTACGCAAACAACTTCGATTCATCTGCATCAAGATGATGGGTTGCCTGAGTCTGAACTAGATGAGGCCATGCAAGAAGTAAGCCAAGTCATGAAAGGTAAGGATAATTTCAAAAGGCCTTACCAGCCGACTGATCAAAGATCTAAAGACTCGGAGCCGTACTGCGAATTTCATAAAGAGCAAGACACTCAAAAGAAAACTGCTGAGCACTTCGTCAATTAGTACAAAGGATGCTGAGGTAGGAGAAGATGCATGATCTGTTCCCGAAAGATGACCACCCTGATTCATCAACTTCAAAAGGCAAAGAAGCAGCAGACACTCCTTGCTGCTCAAAGGGGGTGAGCCAAATCAACAACCCCGACCTTATTATTAACATTACCTTTGATGCCACTGATGAGGGCAAGCTTGGAAGATTATTTTGAAGTGAAAAGGACATCATAGTTCCAGAAGCTCCTCACAATCATGGCTAGTTATTTCTACTTTACTCTTTAAACATTGTCTCTCTAAAACACTTCTTAGTGTTCATTCTTGCATTTCAATAAAGTTTACATCACAGATCCCATACTGACACTTTTTCCTTTTTGGAGTGCTTCTCCTTTATTTTCTCTTTGACAAAGAGATCACTGAACCACTGAGACATCACTGTGTCTTTCTAAGGGCCCCCTCGAGGTTGGACTCCGGCATAAGACCACAATGACCACATATCACGGGGAGTTTTTGCATATGGGTAGTGGGAGCCGTCTAACCCTCGTGCGGTGGATTACAGGACTTCGATTCCTAGCCGACATCAAACACAAAGCGTGCATCAAGAGAGGTCCCATGTGTTAGCTATGTCGTGCCTTGTTAAGGAAACATTACAGTTATAATGATCTTTGCTTGACAAGAAATTGTGATCAAGCGTAGCCTTATCTCTTCGATCATCTCACGACTGTGGTGCCCGAATACTCTATGGTACTCTGCTAATCTTTATACAAACAAGCAATGTTAAAGGCCACTTGGCCCATCTAGTCTCACTGATCAGCGATGTTGTAACCTGAGGTATGAGAGCAGTGTATCTAGCGATCCCTCTCAGGATTTTCTCTACATGATTATCTTTTATGCACTTATAAAGGAAGCACGGCGAGCTCGCTCAAAATAAGTCTACACTCGTAATGACCTTTCTTGGGCAAGCGATGCATAAGGCCCACGGGGAACACCAGTGGCAGCATCCGTCCTTTCTTTGATGCAGGCCCATGATTTTCGACGGATAAAATTACGCACTCTTAGTTTCGACAATTAAAATAAATACGTCACATGCGGTTTTTCTAATTAACACTATCGATTACCTAACCGATCCGGACAATTAGCAATTCAAAATAAAAGTATACGCAAACATTCACAATTCCAATAAGAGAAGATCCGGACTAAAATAATGATTTAAATGAAGTCCAAATAGATCCCAAATTAATTTAAAACAAGGTGAACCAAATCACATGAACTTGAGGAGAAATCAAGGATAATGAATCTGATTTCTTCTAGTATTCACGAGATCTACACACTCAAAATTATATGAAAATATTCGGAAGAAAAACACGCTAAAACTTCAGATTTATTATAGCACAAAATACAACATAAATCAGGATGGATTACTAGCCTTCTATACTATAACACCCCCTATCCGTCACATAGCATATAGAAGTAGGTCCGGCCGGGCCCGACGTCATATACCACAGACAGACCGGGTGGTTACTTAATGGAAACCATCCAACCAATAACAACGTCCTATACAGAGCATTCTAGCGGAAGCAATTAAAATTGTTGCATTAATAAAGAACCCAACACTAGCATGAATGTCCACTACAAAGCCAACAGGAATGAAGTACAAATACACAAGTACTGGCCTTAAAGCCTTATAATTGTTTTTCTCAAGTTACATGTTTTCCAAACCACGGCACGCAAGCCGGTCATACATGAATAAAACAGGTAAACACTCCATTTAGGACGTCGAGGGCCGGCTCAGTGATTTGGGCTTTGGCCCGCTTTTTACCGCTCGGTTCTACAGCACCTGCAAGCAATAATCCACCGTACGGTGGCAAACAAAAGCAACGGTCAGCTATGCTGACCAAATTATAATGATCCCGCCCCAAAACTCGGGGCGACGATGCTCCCTCCCTGCACTTTATTAGTATAACCAAGCAGTAATGTAACAACACTACATCATAGGCGCAGGCACGCACGGCCACACGCCCCGTTCTCTCAGGGCACATTCTCGGTGATCACGGTCAAAGTTCGCCGACTCACCGCCGCCACCAGGACGGCAATATCTCGTGAGCAACTGGTATTTCTAGCCACAGCCTAAGACCCTCCATCTATGCCAACGGCGAGTACCACGTACCTTAGGTCCCTCTAACCGAACGACATAGATCGGGTACGGTTCCACCTGACCCGTAGCTCACACCGCAACATCAATTAAGTCGTCTGTGCGGGTCAAGCTTCCCCGAGTCCCGTATCCCCCATATAATCACATAACGCAGTTATGTTCAGGTTGGCTCCCAGGCCACCATGTTGGCAGAACCACGCATCTGCCCAGTTTTCCGGGTGCACCTTGGAGTTAATCCCCAAGGCTCCCTATTGCAATTTACCACATAGAAAACCCGAAAAACAAACATTCACACGGAGTATTCTCCGGCCATTTATGTAATGCAACATCACTGATCCAGACTAACTTATCCGGGTAGGCTTCACACATCATGTCTATATTCGTTCTCGATTACGGACTCTACATGTACACAACGGGGACTATTCATGTCTACCCGAAGGAACGCCTCAAACTCAATGCAAACTCGCGAGAGCGGGCTTCCCTATGCAAACGAAGTAGAGCTTCACATGCTCAAGTAGAGAATCGTTACCCTAGCATTATTCCTTGGCGCCATGGAAATGTAAGCGGACAAAAAGCACCGCCCTCTCCTAGCCTTCGTAGATCCGAAGTTGGTTCGCGATTTGGAGCTCCGAAGCTCCGCTGGTGACCGGATCTAGACTTCTTATTCCTCATTGCTCTCCTCTCTCTAGAACTTAGACAGAGAACCAGCGAACAGAAGATAAGGGTTTTGAAACACTACACTCGGGTATATCCCAATAGGAATAGCTTCCAGCCGTCGGATCCCAATATAAAGAAATGTACGGCTACGATCCAGGTCTAACATGGAAAAACTGGGCCGAAAGACCGCACGGTTCATAAACCGGAGCAGGACATGTCCACGACAAACTCAAAATGTGTCGACATTTAGTCGAGACCCTGTCAAGACCCCTGTGTCGACACTCTGTGTCGACACCCTGAGTCGACACGATGTGTCGACACCCTGTATCGACACGATGTGTCGACACCCTGAAAGTGCAGCTAGATCTGAAATACTCTAGAGGGGGGGGGGGTGAATAGAGTATGGTGCTTAAAAACATTTTACAACAGTTGTTGTAATATGAGTGAATAGGGAAGCAAATATTCAATCTAATCACAAAATAACCTACAAAAGAAATTAATCACAGATCCTAACTAATCACAAAACAATCACAGCCAGAAACAAAAATAAAGACAAGCAAGTCAGAAGACACAAGGAGCTATAGTGGTTCCCCTAAACTTGGGTACATCCACTCTTCTACCACCATAGGTAGGAATCCATTATAGGATGAGTTGATCAGGTGTCCTGGGCACCAATGAGCTTTTGATAAGGTGCTCAAAAACCAAATCAGATTTTTTGATCAGGTGTCTTTCCACCAAGAAGCTTTTGATACGGTGCTCAAAAACCAAGCTCAAACTTTTGAAGAGAGTTTGAAAAACCCTTTACAGAGATGGGGATGAGAGAGTTATGGAAGTCTTCTCTTTCTCAAAGAAGCTAAGAAGACTATGTGGATTTGATGTTGTCAAAGCTCCCCCTGAGTTCTTGAGATGTTCAGGAAATGAAGCTTTGCTGTAGGGTGATAGGCCTTCAAAAGTTGATCTTCAGCAAATGATAATTTCAGCAACAGCTGAAATGTTAGGTGTCTGGAGTTTTTGAATTATGTTGGCCTTGAACACTTGAATCACAAGCTATCTAAAGGTTTCAGAAGGTTGATCTCCTTGGATGTGTGTTCTTTTATGAATTCTTTTAGCTCTTTCTCTTGTGAACAGTTGATGTTGAGAAAGATGTTGTTCCAGAGAATATTGTTTCTTGTTCATTTTGTCTGTATTGTCTGTTATGAGAGATTCAAAAAAAATTGAGTTTTATTCCCTGGTTCTGAATAGAAAATCATCCTCTGTCAAGAATAGCCGTTAGCCTATCATTAATTGCATCCTTAATTGCAAATGTCTTCTGGGGAAAGTCCAAAGAAACATTCCTTGATAGTCCCTTGAAACTTGGTCTAGAATAAATGAAAACTGCTAGAAAATCTTCTGAAATAATTGTTGAATAACTCCTTAACTGTTCTGAATTTGAAACTTGAATAACATTGAATTCTTCAGAAAATCGTCGAACTGAGCTCAGCGATTTGGACTTATACAGCAACAGAGATCGTCGATCTGAGCTCAACTATCGTCGAACTGAGCTCAGAGATAGAGAATCAAAACTGGAGTCAAGATCGTCAAACTGAGCTCGAAAATCGTCGAATGGAGTTCGACGATTTGTTGAAGTTGAGCTCAGCGATCGTCGAATGGAGTTCGAAGATGCGTCGAAGTTGAGCTAGAAGATCGTTGATTGGAGTTCGATGATTCGTCGTACTGAGCTCGATGATATGGCTTAGTCTCCAAACTGAAAATCCTTGGTCTTGAGGGCAGCTTCCAAACCTAAGTACTAACCCTTAGACTCAATTCTAATTGACCTTTAGATCTATACAGGAGGTCAAAAACAGGTTTCCTAAAGACATAGTGATCCTGACCCAAATTAGTAATAGGGTGTTCCAACAGTCTCCCCCTATTTGGGTTAGGATTACTATTTACAGAACTTGAAAAAATTAAATAACAACATACAAAGCAACAATGCAGAAAAGCAATAAGCAGGATATTGCGAAACTACAGATATATATTATCCCAGACAATAATCAGCAATCAGAATGATCGTCACCTTACATAGTTATTCTTTCTCCTTGCTCTTTATAAGTTTGATTTCTCTATTTGGATTGAGAGCTTCTTTCTTTGACCTTCTGTCATCTGCTGCACCTAGAGAAGTTTGCTGTTTGGGCCTTGGTACTACAGCTTCAGGATGCAGCTCCATATATCTATCAGAGTCAAAGAATTTGCTTGAGCCATATCTTTCCAGTTCTTTCTTTCTTTGTTCAGACAATGTAGTGATGTTGGAAGAATCTCTGCCTTGCTCTTTAGCTTTCTTAATTTGATCCAGGGCAGCTAGCTCTTTCATCCTGGCAGTCCAAGTAGTTGGGTTATTTTCAGGATCTTCAAAGGGCACTGGTGGCTCACATCTGTTGGATGGATTATCTTGAGGAGCTCTGGAGGAGACTACTTCTTTTAACTTATAGGGAAAGGGACCTGAAGTTGTGTCTGATGAAGCTTGTCCTTCCCTGGAGTAAGGATGTTGCCTTGAATAACCTTTAGAATAAACTTGGAATTCCCTTTGGTTTCCTCTGTAACTTCCTCTTCTAGATTGAGAACCTCTGGACTGGCTTCCCCTATGATAAGATCTTGCATGAGGCTGATAGGGGGTTTGGCTTTTAGCATGAGGTTGAGCAGCTGAGCTTCCACCTGCACATGCATCAGGAGGAGGTGGTGGAGGAGGATGAGAATGATGAAACTGGGAAGATCCTTTCTCATACTTCCTCTTCTTCATGGCTTTAAGTTGGTTCTTGGAATACTGCATCCAATGCTCAGTAATGGGGCAGTCATGAAGAATGTAATATGGTATGTCATTAGTGTCCTTGACTTTGGCTGGAGGCACTCTTTTCATGTCTTTGCTCCTTGCCTTTCTCTTCCTGGCAATAGTGGCAGATGAGTCATCAGAATCAGTCCTGAATTCATCACTTTCAAACTTTGCTCATCATATAGAGCATCAATCTTTTTCATATATTCTTTCTGAAGTTGAGTTGGAGCAGATGAAATAGCAGTGGTGACAGTAGCAGATACATCACTAATAGCAACAGAAGTTGTAGCAGCAGTTGTAACAACAAACACAAAGATTTCTGGAGCAACACACTTAGAAGGTATAGTAGCAGTAATATCAGCAGCAGTTGGGGCAGCAACAGTTTCAGATAAAACACTTTCAGATACAACAACATCAGCAACAGCAGTTTCAGATATAATAGGTTCAGTAGCATCAATATCATCAGCAATAGCAGCAGACTCAAATTGATATGCCTCTGTCATATGTATATCATCAGAAACTGGAACAATAGCAACATTATTACTGACAGCAGCAGCAACAGGAATATCAACAATACTTTCAGCAGGAATAGCAGCAGCATCACTGGAACTAGAAGTCTCAGCAGAATAAACTGTATGTATGAATGAATGAATAATGATGGTGTCACAGCTAGAGAAGGGCACAATGGCCTTGGAAAGATCCTCTGATGGCTGGACTGCAACTGTCTCTGGAAGACAATTGAAATAAGCTGAATCGAACACTGATAGTAAGGACCTGATGTCCACTGAGAAGACTGCAACTGGAGGGGTTGAAACTGGAGCTTGAGGAACAACAGCAGTAGCAGCAGGAACTGAAGAAATAGCAGCAGGCAATCTCACAATTTCATTAGGCATCTCCCCCTGCCTGGATTCAGAGAATGCTGGATCAAGGTACACTAATGAAGGGATTGCCTGAGGAAATAAGGAGAATAGCCTGGCAGAAAGAGCTGCCACTGACTGAAGTAATGGAGCCAAGAAGGTCTCCAACAGAAGAGATAGCCTGGGGGCTAGCAGTTCATATAACTGGTCAGCTAGGGCTGGAAGATCTACATGCTCAACAGGAATGTGAGCAGAGGTAGAGACTGGAGGTGGAGCAACATGTGATGATGGTGGAGAGCTAGTAGATGGTAGGAGTGATGGTTGAGGTGAGGGTATTGTAGAAATGGAAGATAGTGGGATTGAGATAGAGGGTGTGAAGGTGGGTTGATCAATAATGGCTTGCAGAAGTTGTTGATAAGATGTTGATGAGGAGGGTAGCTCAGGAGGAGATGAGGGTGAATCATCCATGAAGGAATCATCAAGAAGATTGAAGGATGGAATGGTGGATGATGTTTCAATATCTGGTTGAGGGTAGGAATATAATGGATGGAAGATTTCTTCTGTGACTGGTATAGTTGGAATTGGAGATGGTATTGAGGTTGGAGATGGGCTGGAGATGATGATAGTGGATGGAGTTTGAATTGTGGATGGAACTGGAGGAGATGGAATTGGAGTAGTAGGAGGAGAAGAAGCAGCAGGCAAGTCATCTGCAGGGGCAGAGACTTGAGGGGAAGTGACTGTTACAGTCTTGGTGCCTGAAGGTGTGCTTGCAGAGGGCCTGCTGGGCTTGGTTATCTGCCTGTACGATTTACCAAATAGGGCACAGGACAATCTCTTTGAAGCATTAATATGTATACCAGAAGATACTAGCAAGGCAGGGCATCTGTTCTGAAGGAATAGCCCTAGGATCCTCTCAAAATTCACAAAATTCTTATTGATTTTCTTTTTAATCAGGTCAAAGAAGACCTCTCCCCAGTTCAACTGTTTCTTGTCCACAATGGCTCCCATCAAGCACAGCTGATACCTAGAAATAGTATCATGTGCTGAGTGCTTGGCCAACAAAACTTTGCCCACTACATCAGCTAAGAACCTGTATTCCACAGCTAGGTTCTTCTTCAGCAGCTTGCTAGGGTTAAAATCAGAGTGACCCATTCTTGCAAGCAGATCAGCAAATTCCTCTCCAGATAGATCAGCAGAATCTCTTTCAGAACTTAACTCAAAAACTTCTGTCAGAATGGCTGGAGTCAAGGGTACCTGCGTTCCAAAAATTGAACCAACTATTATGTTTTGATCCTGGTTGTGGGCAGTGTAGACCCACTCCTTAATCTCATCAGCAGGCAGCTTGATCCTGGTGGTCATGATGGTAGCAAGTTTCTGCTCCTTGAAGAGTTCCAAAATATCCTGGAAAACTTGATCAGTGGTGCTGAAAGACTCCATGTCAATGTCAAATCCGGCATCGAATTTCATTGCGGCTAGAACAGCAACAGAAATGGGCATGGTTACCTGCAAAAATCAACAAACAAAACAACCAAGTGTAGAGATGTTTGGAGGGAAAGAGAATTTTTGCAGAGAAATCGAAAGAGCAAAAGGAGAACGACGACGAAAAATGAATTTTATATTAGGGTTCGACGCAGAAAAGGAATGATCGTTAAACTCAGTTCGACGATCGGTGCTACTAAAGGAATCTGAAGAGTCTTCAATATCGTCGATCTCCGTTCGACGACATTGGAGAGCGTCGAGCTCTGTTCGACGATCGTTCAGAGAACAAAATCGTCGAGTGCCGTTCGACGATCGTTGACCGGAAGAGATAGTTCAGACTATCTGAGAAGCGCTGAACTCAGGTCGACGATTTCAGAAATCGTCGATATCCGTTCGACGATCTGGGGGAAAATCGTCGAGCGCAGTTCAGAGAGCAGAAAAACACTCTAGACACTAAGAAAAATCAAGATGTTTGCCTAGTCTTGGTCATTTTTTAAACCTTTAAAATCTTGGATATTATTTTAGACTTCCTACATCTAACATTCCTAACTGATTTAGGAAGAAGGTGTGTTTCTTTTCATCCAAGGATTTGGTGAAAATATCTCCCTTTGTAAATCAGTTGGAATATATTAAAGTTCAATTTTATTCTTCCTAACATTATCCCTTAAGAAGTGATGCCTAATTTCTATGTGTTTTGTCCTACTACGGAGGACTGGATTTTGAGCTATAGAAATAGCACTGGTATTATCACAAAAGATTTTTGACTTCTCTAAGTTGTAGCCATAGTCTAGGAGTTGGTTTTGAATCCACAAGATTTGTGAACAACAACTGCCTGCAGCCATATATTCAGCTTCAGCAGTTGAAGTTGACACAGAAGTTTGTTTCTTGCAAAACCAAGAGACAAGTCTGTCACCAAGAAACTGACAAGTTCCACTAGTGCTTTTCCTGTCAATTCTGCATCCAGCATAATCAGCATCATAAAATCCAGTTAATTCAAATGCTGAGTCTTTTGGATACTAGAGACGTAGATTTGGACAACTTTTAACATACCTGAGAATTCTCCACATATACATATAGCAAACATTATATCTAGTCTACTGGCTGTAAGGTACAGTAAAGAGCCAATCATTGCTCTATATGTTGTCTAATCAACAGGTTTCCCATGTTCATCAGCATCCAATCAACATTAGTAGGCATAGGTGTTTTCATGCAAGATGCTTCAGACATGCCAAATTTCTTAACCAATTCATTTGCATACTTGGTTTGAGAAATAAAGATATCTTCAGCATGTTGTTTGACTTGCAATCCTAGAAATAAGGATAGCTCACCCATGCTACTCATTTCAAATTTAGAATGCATTAGGTTGGAGAACCTTCTACACAATTTTGAATCAGTAGAACCAAAAATAATATCATCTACATAAATCTGTACTAGTAGGGTATGTGACTTATGGGTTCTAATGAAAAGAGTTTGGTCTACTCTACCCCTTATAAATCAATTTTCCAGAAGGAAGAATGCTAGGGTCTCATACCATGCTCTAGGAGCTTGCTTGAGACCATATAATGCTTTGTTCAACTTAAAAACATAATCAGGATAGGTTGGAGAGATAAAACCTGGAGTTTGTCTAACATAGACTTCTTCTTTGATGTCTCCATTGAGAAATGCACTTTTGACATCCATCTGATATACCTTGAAGCCTTTATGTGCTGCATAAGCTAAGAAAATTCTGATGGCTTCCAATCTTGCAAGTGGTGCAAAAGTCTGGTCATAGTCTATGCCTTCTTCTTGAGAGTATCCTTGAGCAACTAGCTTGCCTTGTTCCTTACAATTACTCCTTGATCATCCAATTTGTTTCTGAACACCCACTTTGTTCCAATAATGGAGTGATCCTTAGGCTTTGGCACTAGTTCCCAAACTTTGTTCCTTTCAAATTGATGCAACTCTTCTTGCATTGCAATGATCCAGTGTGGATCTTGCTCTGCATCTTGAATGGACTGAGGTTCAATTTGAGATAGGAAGCAAGTGTGCAACAAGTTTTGGTTGACCTGATTTCTGGTGTGCACACCAGCTGAGATGTCTCCAATTATTTGGGAAATTGGATGGTCTCTTGATGTTACTAAATCAACAGGGGGTGTTGATTGTTCACCAACCTGTGTTGTTGTTTCCTCTTGTGGTAAAACAACTGGCTCTTCAAGTTGTTTTTCTTCAATATGTTGAATGCTTTCTTTATCTTCACTGCTTTCCTCTTTTTGAGTAACCTGTAACTTGTTCAAGTCTTCAGCAAGAGAATGTACCTGCAAAGGTTCTACGGTAGAAGTATTCTTCTCCTTGAAGGACATGTTAGATTCATCAAATGAAATGTGAACAGATTCCTCAATTTTAAGAGATGATTTATTATAAACCCTATAGGCCTTGCTGATCATGGAGTATCCCAGAAACACTCCTTCATCAGCTTTAGCTTGAAATTTTGTTAAATATCTCTTGTCATTATTATGGATATAACAAATACAGCCAAAAATTCTAAAATAATCAACTTTAGGTTTCTTCCCTTTGAGTAATTCATAGGGAGTCTTTCCCTTTAGTTTATGTATCAAACTTCTATTCAGCACATAGTTGGAGGTGTTCACTGCCTCTGCCCAAAAGGATAGAGGAAGGTGAGCATCTGACAACAATGTAGTGGCAGATTCAATAAGGGTTCTATTTTTCCTTTCAGCTACCCCATTTTGTTGAGGAGTTCTAGGAGCTGAGAAAGTATGCCTGATCCCTTCACTCTGACAGAACTCTTGCATAAGAAGAGAATCAAACTTTGTCCCATGATATCTTCTGATCAGGGCAATGTGAGTATTGAACTCAATCTGTATACATTTGAGAAACTCTGTCAAACACTTAAAGTTATCAGACTTCTTCCTCAGAATGAACACCCATGTGAATCTAGAGAAGTCATCTACAACTAATAAGGTGTAAGATTTCCCTCCTAGGCTTTGTACTGTAATGGGTCCAAAAAGATCCATGTGTAACAGATACAAGATCCTAGGTGAATCACTGTTATTAAGTGACTTAAAACTATTTTTAGTTTGCTTGCCTAATTGACAAGCCCTGCAGAGTCCTTCCTTCTTGTAGGGGCCAGAAGGTAGTCCTCTAACAAGGTTGTCCTTGGATAGCCTAGCAATGGTTCTAAGGTTTAAATGTCCTAGTCTCTTATGCCATAAAATATTAGGTCTACAAACAAAATTAAATAGACAAATATCTACATCAGTTGAAAGAAAATCTACTAGATAGATGTTACCTTTCATTTTACCTGTCAACACAGTTGTGTTGTCCTCTGACTTCATCTTGCATAATGCTTTGCTGAAAGTCACCTGGTAGCCTTCATCACATAGCTGACTGATGCTTATTAAGTTGTGCTTCAGTCCTTCCACATAGGCTACCTTCTTGAATGTCACTGTCCCAATCTGGACCGCACCATATCCTTTAGTTTGTCCAAAGTTTGAATCACCAAAAATAACTTTGGGTCCAAGCTTGGCTTTAAAGGATGTGAGGTTGTCCTTGTTTCCTGTCATGTGCTTAGAGCACCCACTATCCAAGTACCATTGCTGGTTAGATGTTGGATAGGTATTCCCCTGCACATAAAATAATTCATTTGTTTTTGACCCAGTTTACCTTGGGCCTAGGTTGATAACCTTTAAACTCAGAAATAAAAGACATCCCAGGTTGACTCTTATAACCTTCAGGATGATATCTCCTTGGAGGTATTATCCATTCAGTATAAGGGTTAAAGATTTTGTACGAAGGACCCCTAGGATTGGATTTTGATTTGCCCTTGAAGGAATTTCCAGAGCTCTGATCTCTGTTCGACGATCGTGGAGCTGCGTTCGACGATCTTGGGTCAGATCGTCGAGCTCCGTTCGACGGTCGACTGTGGCAGAGTTCAGGAATTTGAGATCATCGACCTGAGTTCGACGATTTTGCCTGAGATCGTCGATCTGCGTTCGACGATCGTCGAGCTCCGTTCGACGATTTCTGCTGGAACTTAGTTTTCTTAGGCAGATCAGAATTTTTCTTAGCTACCTCTATAACTCCCTTCCCTTTATCAGAAATGAACTTGATTGGGGTTGTTAGGACTATAGGTTGGCTGGATGAAGCACCCAAGCCCAGTGTACTATTGAATCTGGAGTTCACTGTGCTTGTGATGTCCATCAGCTTGATACTTCTCCCATTAAGGGATTCTTCAAGATTCTTGGCCTCTGATAGCTCACCTTTCAGTGAAGCTATCTGCTCCCTACAACACTCCAACTCCTGAGAGAGTTTGAGGTTTTCTGACTTTAAGGTATTATGTTCAGATAAATGATTTCTGAGAGAGATAATTTCTTTCTCAGATTATAGTAAGTCTAAACATAATGCTTTAAACTCAGATTCAAAGTCCTCTGAATTGAAATCAAAAGAACTGATTACCTGGTCTTCTTCAAGTTGAGTCTCTGAGTCTGACTCTGACTCTTCTTCATCTGAATTATGTTGTGAGGCATTGATTACCATCATGCAGAACTCCTTCTCTTCTGCATCATCTTCATCATCACTGGAGCTGGATGAGGCTTCTGACTCCTCTTCAGTCTCACTCCAGGATTCAGCAACAAAACCCTTCCTTGTGTGTTTGTTCTTGCTGTGGAGGGTTTGCCATTGCTACTTTTCTTGAAGTCATCCCTTCTGTCCTTGTTCTCTGAACAGTCAGGTACAATGTGCCCTGGTTTCCTGCAAACAATGCAAACAATTTCTTTGCTAATTGACCTCTCATACCTTGGCTTATCATGCTTCTTGTATGATCTCCTTCTGAAGTCCTTTCTGGCCATCCTATAAAATCTTTTGGCCAATAGACTGAGCAGTTCATCATTGCCTGTGACTTTGTCTTCAGGCTGATCTTCAGTTGCTTTGAAGGCTATTGTCTTCTCTTTTCTTGTGGCTGGTGAAGCAGCCTTCTGCTCTTCTTCTCTATTTTTGATTAGCAGCTCATAAGATTTGAGCTTGCCCAAAAGAGCTTCTGTGGTGATCTCATTCAAACTTCTGGCATCCTTGATTGGCCAGATTCTTGAGTCCCAAGTGCTTGGGAAGCACATTAGGATTTTGTCATTAAGTTCAGTCAGTGAGATCTCCTTATCCAAGGTCTTGAGTTCATTGACTATTAGACTGAGCCTGTTATACATATCTCCAACTGACTCAGTTTCTCCCTTATTGAAATTGTCATATTGAGATATGATGTGGGATCTCCTGTCCTTTATTTCATCAGTTGAGCCTGAGACTATTTCAGAGAGTTTATCCCAGATTTCCTTTGCTGAATTACATTCAGCCACCTTTTGAAAGATGTCATCAGACATGGTCTGGGCTAAGATATTCATAGCCTTTGCATCAGCTACCTTCCACTTCTTGATATCAGCATCTGTTCCTGATGGAGGTGGAACAACATTTGTGCTTGTGTTCTCTGGAGGTCTTGGACAGACTGTCAAAACAGAATTAAAAATATCCTCGTCAATAGAATTCATGTATAATCTAATCCTTGCTTTCCAAAGTGCAAACTTGGATAGATTGCACACTGGAGGTCTGGTGCTAGCATAATCTTTGTTTTGAGCCATGATTTGTGAAGAAATAATCTAATAATAAAATCTATAGCAAGCAGATCTAACTAGGGATTTTTGGGGTTCAGGTGTTAGCCTGTGTAACCACCAAGGTGTGGTATGTTTAACCAACCTGGCTTTGATACCAATTGAAAGTGCAGCTAGATCTGAAATACTCTAGAGTGGGGGTGAATAGAGTATGGTGCTTAAAAACTTTTTACAACAGTTGTTGTAATCTGAGTGAACAGGGAAGCAAATATTCAATCTAATCACAAAATAACCTACAAAAGAAATTAATCACAGATCCTAACCAATCACAAAACAATCACAGCCAGAAACAAAAATAAAGACAAGCAAGCCAGAAGACACAAGGAGCTATAGTGGTTCCCCTAAACTTGGGTACATCCACTCTTCTACCACCCTAGGTAGGAATCCACTGCAGGATGAGTTGATCAGGTGTCCTGGGCACCAATGAGCTTTTGATAAGGTGCTCAAAAACCAAATCAAATTTTTTTGATCAGGTGTCTTGCCACCAATGAGCTTTTGATAAGGTGCTGAAAAACCAAGCTCAAACTTTTGAAGGGAGTTTGAAAAACCCTTTACAGAGATGGGGATGAGAGAGTTATGGAAGTCTTCTCTTTCTCAAAGCAGCTGAGAAGACTATGTGGATTTGATGTTGTCAAAGCTCCCCCTTAGTTCTTGAGATGTTCAGGAAATGAAGCTTTGCTGTAGGGTGATAGGCCTTCAGAAGTTGATCTCCAGCAAATGATAATTTCAGCAACAGCTGAAATGTTAGGTGTCTGGAGTCTTTGAATTATGTTGGCCTTGAACACTTGAATCACAAGAGATCTGAAGGTTTCAGAAGGTTGATCTCCTTGGATGTGTGTTCTTGTATGAATTCTTTTAGCTCTTTCTCTTGTGAACAGTTGATGTTGAGAAAGATGTTGTTCCAGAGAATATTGTTTCTTGTTCTTTTTATCTGTATTGTCTGTTCTGAGAGATTCCAAAAAAACTTGAGTTTTATTCCCTGGTTATGAATAGAAAATCATCCTCTGTCAAGAATAGCCGTTAGCCTGTCATTAATTGCATCCTTAATTGCAAATGTCTTATGGCGGAAAGTCCAAAGAAACATTCCTTGATAGTCCCTTGAAACTTGGTCCAGAATAAATGAAAACGGCTAGAAAATCTTCTGAATTAATTGCTGAATAACTCCTTAACTGTTCTGAATTTGAATCTTGAATAACATTGAATTCTTCAAAAAATCGTCGAACTGAGCTCTACTATCGTCGAACTGAGCTCAGCGATTTGGACTTATACAGCAACAGAGATCGTCGATCTGAGCTCAACTATCGTCGAATTGAGCTCAGAGATAGAGAATCAAAACTGGAGTCAAGATCGTCGAACTGAGCTCGAAGATCGTCGAATGGAGTTCGACGATTTGTTGAAGTTGAGCTCAGCGATCGTCGAATGGAGTTCGACGATCCGTCGAAGTTGATCTAGACGATCGTCGATTGGAGTTCGACGATTCGTCGTACTGAGCTCGACGATATGACTTAGTCTCCAAATTGAAAATCCTTGGTCTTGAGGGCAGCTTCCAAACCTAAGTACTAACCCTTAGACTCAATTCTAATTGACCTTTAGATCTATACAGGAGGTCAAAAACAGGTTTCCTAAAGACATAGTGATCCTGACCCAAATTAGTAATAGGGTATTCCAACACACCCTGTGTAGACACACTGTGTCGACACCCTGTGTCGACACACTGTGTCGACACCCTATATCTACACTCTTTGTCGACATAGCAGGCCCTGTGTCGACACAGCAGGCCCTGTGTCGACACAGCAGGCCCTGTGTCGACACAGCAGGCCCTGTGTCGACACAGCAGGACATTTGTCGACACAGCAGGCCCTATGTCGACACAGCAGGCCCTGTGTCGACACAGCATGCCCTGTGTCGACACAACATGCCCTATGTCGACACAGCATGCCCTGTGTCAACATAGCAGGCCCTTTGTCGACACAGCAGACCCTGTGTCAACACAGCAGACTGTGACAAAGACGCCACAAATCGCCAATGACACGGCCTATGACATGCCCGTGTCCCAGGCCGTGTGACCCCTGCCAAATTCCTAACTTGGCTCAAAACGCCTCTCATCGCTCTTTTGAGTTTCGGGACGTTACAACTCTCCCCCTCTTAAAATAAATTCATCCATGAAATTATATAAAGGAAAGATAAGCATAAAACTTAAACGGTACCTGAGCAAAACAACACCGGGCACTCCTCAAGCATAGTCTGCTCTCACTCCCAAGAGAGCTCCTCCCGACCGCAATTGTCCCAACGGACCTTGACCATCCTGATCTCTTTATTGCATAGCCGCTTGAATTCCGAGTCCTCAATACGTACGGACTTGACCTTCGTCGTCAACCCATTATCGACCGGCACTTGATCGACCGCGATCACTTGGGTAGGCTCTTGCACCGCCTTCCGTAGCACTGATATATGCAATACATCATGTAGACCACTAAGATCCACTGACAGCTTCAACTGGTACATTGCTTCACCAATACGCTCCAGAACCTCAAACGGTCCAAGGTACCTCGGGCTTAGCTTCTTCAAGCACCGCACACGCGAGACACCCTTAAACTCCTTGATCTTCAAGTACACCTAATCGCCAATAGCGAACCCCACGTTCCTGTGCTTGGCATTATACTACTTGGCATGGCGATCCTGAGCGATTAACAACCTCTCCCGAATGGGTCTCACCAAAGAAGTAGCATCCTCCACCTCTAGTCGCTTGTACAACTTTGACTCGCCCGTTTCCAACCAAGACAACGGCGTGCGACATCTTCTACGATAAAGGGCCTCGAAGGGCGCCATTTGTATGATTTCTTGGTAGCTATTTTTATACGCGAACTCCACCAAGTATAGGTGGTCTTCCCATTGCTTTCCAAAGTCCAGGACACACATGTGAAGCATGTCTTCCATTGTCCTATTGACCCTCTCGGTCTGACCATCCATCTGCGGATGAAACGCTGTGCTAAAACTCAGCTTTGTTCCCAACATCTGCTGTACCAGCCTCCAATCATTGGACGTGAACCGCCCGTCTCGGTCACTCACGATGCTACGGGGGACAACATGAAGCCGCACAATATTATCGCAGTCTCTCGATAATCACATGGCTTTGCGCACTTGATGACTCAGCCTATGACTAGGGAGTTGACCTCGTCGCAGGATGCTTTGGCGGCATCCTAAAAGCAAACGGACAACTCATCAAAATCCTAGCTTACAACAAAGCCACTCAACTAGTTCAGACCATACTTATAAGACACTTGCTTATGCTGCAACTTGCTCTGGGATTTTATAATGATACTATGTCCTACTTAAGATGATATCCTCTCATCCTATTGACTCTTGTGCCTATGACATGAAAGCATGTATTCTTTATTCTCATTTAAAATCATGTGTGTACATGTGTCATCATGTAAACCTTAACTTAGCACGCGTGCTAATGCGATGATATGCAATGTATGTAGTGTTATGCATTCAAAAAGGCCCTAATACATGTTATGAGCGGCGTACACATGAAATGTTTTGCATACCATACTACATAACATCGCATGCAATGAGAAAATAAAACGTGCTAATGGGCACCCATGTGATGGTGGTTATGCATCACATACTACATAACAGTCACATGTTGCGTCCTTTGGTGGATCTATATACAAACACATATTATGCATCTCATACTACATAATATGCCCCGTATACTTGTAATCATGCTATGAGTGTAGTGACTATGCTTCGGCTAAGATGTATTGATGACGCATCGGTGTGTGTATGAAATGTCACTAAACACCTAACAAGAGAAGGTTGCCCGACCAATTGTCAAGCAACCTCCCTCTAATACCAACTGTCAAAACGCGGATTTTCACCGCATAAAAAAAATCTTATCAGAGTAAGTGAAAATGTGCGTGCTGATGCCACATCAGCAGAGGATAACTGCGGACGATCAGGTAGATACCAACCTAATCATGAAGAAAGATTCTTTAAGTTATTTTAAGGAAAATCAGTTAAGTGCAATAGTTAGCTGTATCCCTCGGCTTAGTGGTTCATTTAGTCCACAAATCAAAATATAGTTATACGCTGCGGAAAAATATTTGTTTAGATTGACTCAAATATCCTATATGAGTATAAACGTCCCTAAAGGACAACTCATGCTATGCGAGCCTCTAAATTTATAATAGTAGTAAGGATAGCTTTTACGGTCGCCAAATATAACAAGTTAGAGTTTTTAAATTATGTAGTGCCTGAAGTAATAGTAGTATATTTAACTCTTAAAAAATACCTAAGATGCATTCCTAGCATAAATCATCCCAAAGAGCAAGTAATTCCCATCCACATATAGAAAACTAAGCAGCTAGCAAGTTTCTAAAAGTAACAAATACTGTGGGCGTCAACAAACCGACACGAACCCACTTACAGAAAAGTATGTCCGAACCAGTACCTAAATAAACAACAAACTACCTTGATGAGATGAGGTAATAACCACGGCCAACACTGCCGCCCAGAAACTCCAAAACCAGCTCTGCTATCTGCTACTTCTCTGAACCTGAGGCATTTCAAAGACAGAACACCTCAGCAAGAAAGCACAAATGGTGGCAGATAAATAAGCCAAAATAGACAAAGGTTAAAAGGGGTACCAACCCAAGACCAAAAGCACTGAAGTAAAGTACAAAAAGAAATGAAGAATCAACAGGAAAAGAGTACTTACATGAATCGTCACGTACTATATGAATTCACCAGACACACGAGGCTATAAGGTGACAACATGAATAAATTTTAAGGAAGAAATACAAAACCTTTATTAGGCTCCTGTAGTCGTCACTACCCAAAAACACGGGTGAGGTGGTCACACTTGGGCACACCCACACGAATATTAAAAATCCGTCTAACTGTGAGGGAGTCTCTTACTCTCCACCATACACCGCAGACACACAAAAAAATCGTTTAGACTTCCATAGGGTACTAATGAAGGAAACAAACACTACGGAGGTGGAATCGTCTACTAACTCCCGCAATCAAGAAATCTACCAAAAAAACACCACATATCTCGCGATTTGGCTTGACAGATTCTAATTGACATTAGTAGATTTAAGACGCGGTTGATCAACCTCTAGGAGTAATTTACAATCCTAGATAAACTCTAATGCGTTTAGTAACAAAAGCTAAGGCATTTAAAACCATCAATAAGACACATCAGGAATGATTAAACATAACCAGACAAGATCGAGTTTACCATGACAAAACCTTACAAAATCATGTGATCGTTGAAACGGTTAATCATAATAATAATTAGGAAGAATAAGTGTAGAAAATTTAAGGTACATGAAAACATAGCCGTTACCATCAAATGGACAAGGAGAAATGAGGGGAAACCACCAGTTGCCTTGGTTTTACCGAAAAAGTCCTCTGAATCACTCCACGTCATAGATCGGGGCAAAAGGATGCGGGAGGAGTTGAAATCTGAACAAGAACGGCCGAAAAAGAGGTTAGGGATGAAAAACACTAACGAGAAACCTCAAGAAACGGGGAAGATATTACCACAATGGCGTAGCTCTCGGCGTGGGCTTTCCGGATCTATATTCGGTTGAAGATTTCGAGAACCGGAGCACCGTCGTCGGCCACCGGAAGATTCACGAAAAAGAAACTCTCTCTCTCTCGCTCGCTGCTCTGGTTCGTGAGAAAAATATCGTAGAAGATAAAGTTCAGTTCTAAAACCTAAGTACAAGAATATATATATATATATTGTTTATAAAAAGTTTTGTCAAAAACGGGTTATTTCGAGCGGTTTCGCGGGAACTCAAAATAGAGGTCTAGGATGACTCCAAATCGAAAAGTTTCCACCATAAAAGTTGTAGATCTCGTTGAGACGAACAAATTACATGTTGACCATGTTTCGTACGACACAGTTTTGACCCTCAAAATGGTGCCCGAACTCACACTGTACAGACTATTCGAGAGGAAATTGGTTTACTCGAGATGGAGGGGGTCTACTCGAGTTGGAGGGGCTTACTTGAGATGGACACTCGAGTTGGAGGCTTGGGGAACTCGAGATAGTCATAGGGACTCGAGATAAAAGGCACAAAACTCGAGTAGATCAGGTCTACTCGAGATAGAAGGCATATAACTCGAGTAGATCAGTCGAACGGGCTATATAGGAGCAGTTTCGGGAAAATCAAAAATAGAGGTCTAAGAGGGCATCAAATCGAAAATTGTCCACCATGAAAGTTGTAGATATAGTCGAGACGAACAAATTTAATGTTGACTATTTTTCAATAACATATCATGTTGATGCTGAAAATAGCTCCCGAACACTGACTGAACAGAACAACTCGAGTAGGAAAATAGTCACTCGAGTTGGTCCATCAAATCACTCAAGTAGGTCCATAAATCACTCGAGTAGCTGAAAATAAGGACTCGTGTATATATAAAAGGTCACTCGTATATATCTAAAAGGTCACTCGTGTATATCTAAAAGTTCACTCGTGTATATCTAAAAGGTCACTCGTGTATATCTAGCAGATGACTCGAGTACTTAAAAACATATGACTCGAGTACTAACAAATTTTTTTGCGTGAACAGTACATTATTTGCAAATATATCCAAAAATTAAACGATACAAATGAATAGTAAAAGACAATTTGAATAGTGTTTTAATATTAAAATAATTCTGTTTATGTATTTTTTAATAAGGAAACTACGAGATCAAAATGGAGGCCCAAACCAGCGCCGAATTAAACAAAACTCACGTCGTAGGGGAATACTGACGCTAAGAACACAACGACGGAGTCAAAACCAAAATCCGACGAGCCATTCCCAAGATATTAATCTTCAAAGTATATGGCTAACATAAACAATCCAAAACTTCAATCGCGCGCCGAGACTCCAAAAATGCTCGGATTGCGACGAAACTTGACGAGCAAGTCCAAAATTACATAACATAAATTCCAAATGCAAAATTTTCCCATTACAACAAGTGGCTTACCTGACCGCACGGACGCGAAAATTCCTTAACGGCATTGCGCCGCCAACTTGACGTTAAAAGTAACGCCACGACGTCATAAAAATGACGATGCCCACTCAAATAAAATCATTGAAAAATCGGGGGCGTTACAGTGCGGCCTGAGCAGACAAAGAATTCTGTCCGCCCATACTTAGACTGGTCGCGACCTCCAGGGAGAACCTGGAGCAGGCCGCAACTTGCAATCTGGCTACCTTGGGAAGGATCACCGATTTCTGGGTTAACATAATCCATGCACTTTTTTAAGTCCCAAAGGGAACTTCGAAAACGTAGGAGACCTATGAAAATCGTGATCCAACCCTCAGAAAAGTAAGAGGTAAGGAGAGATAAAACCAGATGTCTCTCCTTAGAATGAGTTTGCCAATGCCTATATTTCTCCTGCAAAAGCAAAGTTAATGTAGGCAAAGAAAAAAGGGGGTACATCTTGTGTGTACCTGAATTTCCTTTGCAAAATAAAGAAGACATGAATGACTTTCACTGAGCTCTGCAAAGAACAGATGATAATAAAGGCACAAAAGAGTAATAACTTGCAAGTACGTGATGGAGTCATTCAAGGACCTGTTAACCACTACAAAAAGGAAGAGTGAGTAGCAGATATAAAAGAAAAGTAGGTTGCAAGTACCTAGATGGAACTTGCAAGTATTTGCTGATCTCTGCAAGAAAAGAGTTAGAAGCAGATATAATATATGAAAGTAAGTTGCAAGTACCTGAAAGGAGCTTGCAGGTATCTGCTTGTAACGCCCTGAAAATTGTATTTGAGTCGGTCGCGAAAAAAGGGGTTTTGGTACCAATATAGGGGTACACGGCCTAGGACACAGGCGTGTCCAAGGCCGTGTCTGGCTGGTGATTTTTGGCCGTTTTCATCCCGAGAAGGACACGGCCAGGAACATGGCTAGCTGACACGGGCATGTCATTGGACACGGGCGTGTGCCTACCCGTGTCAGTAACTGTGTGCAGTTGGGTCGTGTCTGTTGGCGTGGCGGTTATGTGTGACACGTCCCCGGACACGGGCATGTCGAGAGACCCGACACGAGCATGTCAGGTGCGACACTGGCGTGTCTTGGCCCGTGTATCGTTTCTCAGCTCGACAATCATGCCTGGATCGAGGCATACGGCCTGGGACACGGCCGTGTGCCAAGCCGTGTTCGGCCCAGGTCTGGGAAGTTTTGTGCAGATCTGAGCCGTTCGTTTTCCTTAATTAAGATGCAATGGCCCAGATGATTTCCTGCTCTGTTAATGCCGGGAATAGGGGAGTTAATCCCTCATTTCTCTCCAAGGCTTTCTCTTTCCAAGGTGTAAGAGAGAAGAGGAAGAAGAAGGAGGTTTTCGGCCACCGGCGGAGCATCGGAGCAACGTTTCGAAATCTGAGAGCGGATACGTGGAGGAAAGGTCGTTACGAAGAGTTCTGTCCGCGTAGTTTTTCCATGGCGCAAAATGGACTACAAGTATAATGATTCTTAACTTGAGCATGTGAAGCTCTTTCTTTCTGCATAGGGAATCCCGCTCCCATGAGTGTGCGGTGAGTGCATGGAGTTCCTTGGGGTTGATGTGAATAGTCCCCCTTGTGTTGCATATAGAGTCCGGAATCGTAAGTACGGGCATAGGCATTGTGTGTGAAGTCTACCCGGACGTGTATCGTCTGGATCGGTGATGTTGCATTTGATATGATTTGCCGGAGAAACCTCTGTGCTTTGGGTTTTTCGGGTTTCTACGCGGTAGATAGCAGCAGGGATCCTTAGAGGTTAGCTTCAAGGAGCCCCCGGAAAACTGAGCGAAAACGTGTTCTGCTAACTTGGCGGTCTGGGAACCGGCCTTGATCATAACTGGGTTATTAGATTGTTTGGAAAATTTTGGGATCCGAGAGAAGCTTAGCCCACGCGTAGAACTTAAAGTGTATATGCGGCGTGAGCAATGGGCAAGTGGAATTGGACCTAGGCTATGTGGAACGGTGCGAGAAATCCGAAGACGGGCACTGGTCGTTGGCATAGTCGGGAGCCTTAGACTAGATAGGGTCAGAAAGGCTAAAATGCTCACTTGGTTGCCATCTTTGCGATGGTGGTGAAGACACTGATATGTTAGGATTCACCGTTAATGTGCCCTAAGTGCACATGGTGTTTGGCCGTGCGAGCCTATACCTGTGGCGTAGTATAATTGCGTTTAAAGGTTTTATTGGGCTAATGTTATGCAGGGAAAGAGCACCGCCGTCCCGAGTAAGGGGCAGGGTCGTTATAATTTGATCGGCTTTTGGCTGACCGTTGCTTTATTTGCCACCATGCGGTGAAATTGTGCTTGCAGGTGCTGCGGAGCCGAGTACCAAATAGCGGGCTGTAGCCCATGTTGCTGTGCTGGCCCTAGAAGGTCGTAAAGAATAGTTTTACTCTACTTTTGTCATGTGTGGCCGGCCTGCGAGCCGAAGTATGGAAAACACTGTTTATTAAGTGAACTATTGTAAGGCCGTAAGGCCATGTACCTTTTCAGTGTATTTGGGTTCATTCCTGTGGTTGTAGTCATGGACATTCATTTATATATTCGATTTAAGATTTGGGTTCTTTCAACTTTAAAAGCTTCCGCTAGAATGCTCTGTGTAGGACGAGTAGTCTTCATTGGATGGTTTGAATATTCATTTGGTAATCCTTCCGACTGTCTGTGGTATATGACGTCGGGTTCCAGCTGCACCTTCTGTTATATGCCATGCGAAAGATGAGGGTGTTACAATTAGGTATCAGACTTCTAGTTACGGTCAGGCTTAAATGAATTCGTGGGCGAATTCTTTTAAGGGGTGGTGAGCACATGTGTGCGTCATCGTTATAACATCAAAAAGAACCCATGAATGTCCACTTAGGAATGAAAAATACACTTGTTTTGAGGAGTCTTCGTGTTCATATAGTTATTTTTTGCATTTTTGTTTAGTCACTTATTGGTATTTTGTACGACTATAGGTGACCGGGCGTGGTGCAGAGCCGATAGAACGTCTGGTTTCTGAGGATTATAGTGCACCCAGTGACATGCTTGAGACCCCTCCATCGTTTGAAATCATAAGAAGGATTGTTGAAGTGGTGCTCGCTGTAACTAGTGCACAACAAGGAAGCAATGTGCAACTCTTTGTCCCTGTGGTGATTACAATGTCGGGTGGTGTGTTGGATCAAAGGACTTTAAGAAGGCCAGCAGTCCAGCAGTTGAACATGTCCTTAGTGCAGGGTACGCACTCGGTTGATGAGTATTTGCAAGCGTTTCTTTTGATAAGCCTCTACCCATGCTTTAAATTGGAGAACGAACAGTCTATAGTTGATAGATTCTATAATGGGATGTGTGGTGAGCTGCAAATCCTACTGGTAGGACCAAAACTATTAGGATTCCGAGTCCTGGTGGAGTCGGCTAGATCATTGGAAGTAGATTTGGGGAGAATTCACCCGATGCCAGTTGGTGGGGTATCGAACTCTGCAAATCCTAGGAGGTCTGCATCCCGCAGAATGTCTAAAGAGGGGGCTAAGGCTGGTACTATCAAAGTTATCTACAACTGTCTAGCTTGTGGCAAGAAAGGGCACTTTGCCCGAGAATGTTTAGATGGTGCTCCGAAGATTAAGGAAGCTATGTCAGGAGCAGGTAAGGACTCAGGAGATAAGAAGGCAGAGTTCAAAGTGCCTAGTTCTAAGTCAGGATTCCGCAGATGGAGCAAGAAGCAGAAGACTTCGAACTCAGCCCCTTCGACTGATGCGTCGGGAGAAACTACAAGTAGAGTCCCAGTAGCTTGCTACAACTGCGGGAAGACGGGACATTTTGCTCGTGAGTGTTGGAACGGACGTGCAAAGTCCGAGGGGAAGTCTGAAGTGTACAGCCTGGGTCAGCAGGAGGCCAGAAAGCACATGGTTGTGGTGACAGGTAAGGTTTAGAATTCTAGCATTTTGCTTTAGACACTTGTTGTCTTTCTGTATGTTAGCCTAGAACCACTTCTGTTAAGCGTTGTTCTAAATTTCGTTTATCCGGCGGGAGCACCGTTCATTAAAAGGGGGTTTCGCGTCTCCGTTTGCCCAAAATAAATTGTTTTACACGTCGGAATACATCTTCCGATGGCAAAAGGCATAATGAATGTGTTGTTGACTACTAGTGCTCAATGCGCGCGGATAGGGTCTGCGTAATGAAGTTTCGGATTGGAGACCAGGGGTTTGGTTTGCGAGCGTTGATTCTACCGTTAGGAGAGTTCAACATGATCTTCAGTATGGTCAGGCTCTCGGAGCAGCAGTCATACGTTGATCGACGTTGCTAGGGGGTCAGTTGAGTGCTAGCCATGAGATGACACGTACGGGCGTGAAAGGGGTCGTGTAAGATATTGATGACTGCCCCTCATGTGGTTAAGGTGGTTCGGTGTAGTGCTAAACCGGTGCCATGCTCTCCGTTTCGTATAGCGCCAAAAGAGATGGCGAAGTTGAAGGTGCAATTGCAAGAGTTGCTAGAGCAAGGTTATGTATGTCCAAGTTCGTCGCCTTGGAGTGCACCAGTTCTATTTGTTAAGAAAAAATTTGGGAGCTTGCGGCTTTGTATCGACTACCGGGAATTGAACAAACTTACAAAAAAGAATAAGTATCTGATTCCGAGGGTTGACGATCTGTTTGATCAGTTGGATGGGTCAATAGTATATTTGAAGTTAGATCTGAAGTCCGGTTACTATCAATTGAGGATAAGGGAGAGCGACATCCCAAAGACAGCATTCAGTATGCGGTTTGGGCATTACGAGTTCACGGTCATGCCGTTTGGTTTGACCAATGCACCATCCGTGTTTATGGATCTGATGAATAGGACGTTCAGAGAATACCTGGATCATTTCGTGATAATATTTATAGATGATATCCTGGTGTACTCGCAGTGCGAAGAGGATCACTACAAGCATCTACACATGGTGTTGGAGACGTTGAGGAGGAATCAGTTGTATGCTAAGTTCTCAAAGTATGAATTTTGGTTATCCTCGATAGCGTTCCTTGGTCATGTTGTCAGTGGAGAAGGGATAGCGGTGGATCCGGCGAAGATAGTGGCAATACAGGAGTGGCCAACTTTGACCACGGTGGCGGAAGTCTAGAGTTTTCTTGGACTTGCTGGCTACTACAGGCACTTCGTAGAGAACTTTTCACGGATAACACTTCCACTCACGACGTTGACAAGGAAGGATCAGAAATTTTTGTGGTCTCCGGAGTGCGAGCAGGCTTTTGAAGAGTTGAAGAGGCGGTTGACCACGACGCCTATTTTATGTTCGCCAAGTGGAACCGAAGGGTTCGAGATCTATAGTGATGCTTCGGGTAATGGTTTGGGTTGTGTTCTGTTACATCAAGCGAGAGTGATAGCCTATGGTTCACGACAACTGAACGTTCATGAGACGAATTATCCGGTCCATGACTTAGAGTTAGCGGCCGTGATATGTGCTCTAATGCTTTGGAGGCACTACCTGTACGGTGTGAAGGTCGATATTTACACCGATCATAAGAGCTTGAACTACCTATTGGATCAAAAAGATCTGAACATGAGGCGGCGGAGGTGGATGGAGTTCTTAGGGGACTACACCTTCAAGATTCATTATGCGCCTGGGAAGGGAAATGCAGTGGCGATGCGTTGAGTCGCAGGACTCCGGCACAGGCCAACTGGTTATCGGTACATGATGATAGATTGGTTCATGCGTTGGAGGCTTTTGAGATATCTTGCGTCGACAAGCAGTCTAGTGCCGAAGCGAAATTGTTTTGGACAGAGGTACAGTGTGACCTAGCGGATAGAGTTCGGCGGGCTTTGGTTCAGGATAGCAGCATGAAGCAAATCTTGGATGAATCTTTGGATGGGTCAAATTCCCAGTTTGTGGTTGAAGATGGGTTACTAAGGAAGGACGGTCGTCTATGCGTTCTTTGTGCGGATAATCTTCGAGAGGAGTTGATGTATGAAGCTCATCATACCAAGTACTCAATCCACCCGGGAAGCACGAAGATGTATAGAGACAAGAAGAAGTTATTCTGGTGGCCGGGTTTGAAGAAAGATGTAGCACTTTATGTGGCCAAGTGCCGTACTTGCGCATTGGAGAAGGCGGAATACCAGAAGCCCGGAGGTTTCTTGAAGCCCCTACCTATCCCAGAATGGAAATTCGATGACATATCAATGGATTTTGTGCATGTTTTGCCGAGGTCACAGAGGGGAAACGACGTCATTTGGGTGATCGTGGATAGGTTGACAAAGGTGTCGCACTTTATTCCAGTCAGGAAGGAAGATCCAGTGGAAAAATTAGACAAACTTTATGTGGAGAGTATTGTACGATTGCATGGTGTGCCCCGCAGTATTGTTAGTGATCGAGATGGACTCTTTACGTCAAATGACTGGAGGTTGGTGCATAGTCTGTTGGGCACTAAGCTAAAGTTCAGTACAGCCTTTCATCTACAGACGGATGGCCAACCCGAGAGGGTCAACCGGACGTTGGAGGACATGCTTCGCATGTGCATCCTAGATTTTGGAAAGCAGTGGGAAGATCACATGTACATGGAGGAGTTTGCGTATAACAACAGCTTTCAGGAAAGTATTAGAATGGCGCCTTTCGAAGCCTAGTACGGGAGGAAGTGTCGTACACTGTTGTCTCTGTTGGAGGCAGGCAAATCGAAGTTGTATAAACGTCAAGCGGTGGAAGATGCCACTTCAGTGATACAGATAATTCAGGAAAGGTTGAGGATCTCTCAGGACAGGCAGGCAAAGTATTGCAACGCAAAGCATAGGAATGTGGAGTTCAATGTTGGCGACATGGTGTATCTAAAAATCAAGCCGTTCAAGGGTGTATCGCGGGTTCGACGCTTGAAGAAGCTGAGTCCGAGATACCTTGGACCATTTGAAATCCTGGAGCGTGATGGCGAGGCGGCATATAGATTGAAGCTGTCGGCGGAATTGAGTGGGCTGCATGACGTGTTCCATGTATCGGTATTGCGTAAGGCGGTGCAAGAGCCTTCGCAGATCATTGTGGATAATCAAGTACCAGTTGATTATGAGTTGACCACAAGGGTCAAGCGAGTATGTATTGAAGATGTTGCAGTCAAGCGACTCCGCAACAAGGATATCCGTGTGGTGAAAGTCCGATGGGATAATTGCGGATGTGAGGAGCTTTCTTGGAACTGAGAGCAAGCTATGTTGGAGGAATACCCCGAGTTATTCCACTCAGGTATTATCTAGATTTGTGTACCTTTACTTAATTTCGGGACGAAATTCCTTAAGTGGGGGAGATTTGTAACGCCCCGAAAATTGTATTTGAGTCGGTTGCGAAAAAAGGCGTTTTGGTACCAATATTGGGGTACACGGCCTAGGACACGGGCGTGTCCAAAGCCGTGTCTGGCTTGTGATTTTTGGCCATTTTCATCCCGAGAAGGACACAGCCAGGAACACGGCTAGCTGACACGGGCGTGTCATTGGACACATGCGTGTGCCTACCCGTGTCAGTACCCATGTGCAGTTGGGTCGTGTCTGTTGGAGTGGCGGTTATGCGTGACACTCCCCCGGAGACGGCCGTGTCGAGAGACCCGACACGGGCGTGTCAGGTGCGACACTGGCGTGTCTTGGCCCGTGTGTCGTTTCTCAGCTCGACGATCGTGCCTGGATCGAGGCACACGGCCTGGGACACGGCCGTGTGCCAAGCCGTGTTCGGCCCAGGTCTGGGAAATTTTGTGCAGATCTGAGCCGTTCATTTTCCTTAATTAAGATCCAACGACCCAGATGATTTACTGTTCTGTTAAGGCCGGTAATAAGGGAGTTAATCCCTCATTTCTCTCCAAGGCTTTTATTTCCAAGGTGTAAGAGAGAAGAGGAAGAAGAAGGAGGTTTCCGGCCACCAGCGGAGCATCGGAGCAACATTTCGAAATTTGAGAGCGGATTCGTGGAGGAAAGGTCGTCGCGAAGAGTTCTGTCCGTGTAGTTTCTCCATGGCGCCAAAACGGACTTCAAGGGTAACGATTCTCTTGAGCATGTGAAGCTCTTTCTTTCTACAAAGGGAATCCCGCTCCCGCGAGTGTGTGGTGAGTGCGTGGAGTTCCTTGGGGTTGATGTGAATAGTCCCCCTTGTGTTGCATATAGAGTCCGGAATCGTAAGTACGGGCATAGGAATTGTGTGTGAAGCCTACCCGGACGTGTATCGTCTGGATCGGTGATGTTGCATTTGATATGATTTGTCGGAGAAAACTCCGTGCTTTGGGTTTTTCGCGTTTCTACGCGGTAGATTGCAGCAGGGATCCTTGGAGGTTAGCTTCAAGGCGCACCCGGAAAACTGAGCGGAAACGTGTTCTGCTAACTTTGCGATCTGGGAACCGGCCTTGATCATAACTGGGTTATGAGATTGTTTGGAAAATTTTGGGATCCGAGAGAAGCTTGGCCCGCGCGTAGAACTTAAAGTGTATATGCGGCGTGAGCAACAGGTAAGTGGAATTGGACCTAGGCTATGTGGAACGGTGCGAGAAATCCGAAGACGGGCACTGGCCGTTGGCATAGTCTGGAGCCTTAGACTAGATAGGGTCAGAAAGGCTAAAATGCTCACTTGGTTGCCATCTTTGGGATGGTGGTGAAGACACTGATATGTCAGGATTCACCGTTAATGTGCCCTGAGTGCACGGGGTGTTTGGCAGTGCGAGCCTACACCTTTGGCGTAGTATAATTGCGCTTAAAGGTTTTATTGGGCTAATGTTATGCAGGGAAAGAGCACCGCCGTCCAGAGTAGGGGCGGGGTCGTTATAATTTGGTCGGCTTTTGGCTTACCGTTGCTTTGTTTGACACCGTGCGGTGGAATTGTGCTTGCAGGTGCTGCGGAGCCGGGTACCAAATAGCGAGCTGGAGCCCATGTTGCTGTGCTGGCCCTAGAAGGCCATAAAGAATAGTTGAACTCTACTTTTGTCATGTGTGGCCGGCCTGCGAGCCGAAGTATGGAAAACACTATTTATTAGGTGAACTATTGTATGGCCATAAGGCCATGTACCTTTTCAGTGTATTTGGGTTCATTCTTGTGGTTGTAGTCGTGGACATTCATTTATATATTGGATTTAAGATTTGGGTTCTTTCAACTTTAAAAGCTTCCGCTAGAATGCTCTGTGTAGGATGAGTAGTCTTCATTGGATGGTTTGAATATTCATTTGGTAATCCTTCCGACTGTCTGTGGTATATGGCGTCGGGTTCAAGCTGGACCTTCTGTTATATGCCATGCGACAGATGGGGGTGTTACACTGCTAATCTCTACAAGAAAAGAGTTAAATGCAGATATGATATATGAAAGTAAGCTGCAAGTACCTGAAAGGAGCTTGCAAGTATTTGCTAATCTCTGCAATAAAAGTGTTAGAAGCAGATATGAAAGAAAAGCTAAGCTGCAAGTACCTGAAAGGAGCTTGCAAGTATCTGCTGATCTCTGCAAGAAAAGAGTTAGAAGCAGATATGAAAGAAAATCTAAGCTGCAAGTATCTAAAAGGAACTTGCAAATACTATCTGCTGATATGATAAGATAGATATGATCGGGTAGCCGAAGAAATGTCTGAAGAATTATGCTAATAACCATATAAAGATTTAACCACAATAGTGATGAAAACTTGAATATGTAGTCTATATCACTAAGAAGAAGTCATCTTAATTAGACTCCAATAGCGAGGCTTGTTAATCATGGAGAACCAGATACGTTAATCAATGATTGGTGCCATTAATATCCGATAAGAGTAATAGAGAGCTTGTTAATTATCATCTGATAAAGCTTCATGCAAGCAGTGCATATAAGATGAGCATAAGCAAAAATAAATATTGCAAATCCTTTTGATAGGTTAGATTTAACCTGTTAACCTGTGAAAGAGGCAGTTGATAAAAAGAGTTCTATACTCGGAGATTACCAAGAAAGGCTGGATGCTGCCACGGGAGATCACCCGTGGGCCTTATACATCGCTTGCCCGAGAAAGGTCATCACGAGTATAGTACTACTTGGAGCTGGCTGGCAGCGCATCCTTTAGAAGGGTATAAGAGAGAAAAGCATAGAAAATCCTGAGAAGGATCGTTAGATACACTGCTCTCATGCCTCGGGTTATAACATCGCTGATCAGTGAGGCCAGGTGCGCCAAGTGGTCTATTGCATTGATCGCCTGTGGAAAGATCAGCGGAGTTGTGGGCCCTACGAAAGTACGGATTGAGAGTACCATAGAGTATTTGACTATTATAATCATGAGATGATCGAAGATACATGGCTACACTTGATCGCCATTGCTTGTCAAGCAAATATCATCGTAACTGTAATGTATCCTTTGTGTAGCACAATAGAGCTAACACATGGGACCTCCCTTTATAACCGCTTTGTGTTAGATACTGGCTAGGATCTGAAGTCTCGAAGTTCACCTTATTAATTGAGCGACACCCACTACACATACGCGAACACTCCCCACTATATGTGTTCATCGTGGCCTTAAGCCCGAGGACAATCTATGGAAGGAAACAACAAGACTCGGTGATATCTCGGTGTTTCAGTGATATCTTTGGTAAAGATAAAATAGAGGAGGAAGCACTGCAAAAAGGGAAATGTGTCAGTATGGGATCTCTGACGTAAAATTTATTGAAATGAAAGAAATAACACTTAGAAAGTCTTTAGAGAGAAAATGTTTGAAAATTTGTGAAGTAAGAGTAACCGGTAATGGTTGTGATGAGCCTTGAGGATTTGGTGTTGTTCTTCTCCTGCTTAGCTTAGCATTGATCCTTGAGGATTTCTGAACAGTCGTCATTAATGCTTTCTATACCAAGACCGAATTTCATGTCGTTGATTTGGTTCCCCTCTTTTGAAACGAGAGGATTGCCTACTACCTCTTTGCTTTTTGAAGCGGACGGGTTGGAATGATCATTGAGCAGATGTTGGAACTTACCCTTTTTCAGCATCTTCCGTACTATTTGTTGAAGGGCTCTACAATCTTCTGTTGCATGACCCTTTTCTTTGTGATATTTGCAGTATTGGTTAGAGTTCTTGGCCTTTTGATAAACAAGTTGAGAAGATCCCACATCACTTGGCTTTTTCTTCATGGCCTGAGTTTCCTTACCCACTATGCTATCAACCTCAGATTTGTTTCTTGGGAAGAGACGCTGATGACGTCAGAAATTCCTTCCTTTCCTTACTTGCAGTTGAAAACACTTTGAAGGAGACTTTGGCAGTTGCGTGATAGGGTGTAAAGCTTCTGGGTCTCTCTCCCTCTTAGTGGAAACTTCAGGCAGCTTTCTTGGGTGATTGGCAGAGCAAGCGATGGTTTGAGGGCTAAGTTTGCAAGAACTCTCCCTTTGTTCAACAACTGGAAACTGCAAAGGTACTGTGGCCTGCTTAGGTGGGTAACTTGTCGGATAGGTATAAGGATCAACTGACAGAAAAGTTGGCTGATAAGAATGTTGATCTCCCACTGCTGGGTTGACTCTATTAACCGGTGCTGCTGCAGGTTGCGATTCTAGTCGCTGCATTATAGTGGCAAGGTTGTCGTTAATCGCCGCGATCTACTGGGCAGTTTCCCGACGTGTTAGCAAGAGGGCTTCCCAGAGAATGTCTTCACTGGTACGAGGAATATTTTGAGGATGTTGGCGGTCTGACATGAGTAACTGTTTGATTTCACCATCTGTTCGAGATCTGAAGGTCTCGTGATAACTGTTGATGCTTGGAAACGGAGAGGAGAGGAGGAGAAGGTTATTGCGGGCACCAGCAGCTAACGGTTGTTTTCGGTCTCACAAGAAAGGATGATTGAAGAAGAAGGTTGTGGGGATAATGGAGAGGTTTTTGCGGATGTTGAGAAAAGCTTCTCAGTGCTCGAGAGTGGAGCAAGCGCTTGATCAATGGTTACGGGGATACAGGAGAGGAAAGGAGGTTGTTGATCCGAGAGTGGAGATGGATGAGAAGGTTTATCAGGAACTTTTGATCAGACGGTTAATTTGTTGGTTATGTTTGCAATTTGATGCTGAGAGAAGTGAATTGAGAAGAAGAGGGGGCCGCTAGCAGCGGCAACAATAGACTTCGCCTGCCGCGTCTTAAATGTCACTCTTGCGATGAACATTACTTTGATTAATATTCAGTGTTACATCTTGAGTTGCACCTTTACATAGAAAGCAAATAAATGGTAAATAGAGGGATGCTGGCGGCTAAGGAAAGAAGTTGCCAGAGGAGGCTGCACAGACTGAGAAGTCAGGTCGGTAGAGAAGACAGGTGAGGTCGCGCAGACTGGAAAGTGGAGTCCGCAAGGTCTGATGCCTTGACCTTGTTGGAGGTTGCCCTCTTGTCTGTGTCCTCTATAATAAGATGTATGGAGGGCTATTTATAGGGCTGAGGAGGTAATGGATTTTGGTAACGTCACACTCAGTGAGTTAGTAAGTTATGTCAGAAGAAGGTGGAGTCCGCCGAGTCTGCACCAGGTCGGCAGTCAGGGGATGTCTTCTGTAGTTAATCCTGATGTTGGCTGACTGGGATGAGTTCGCCTCTTCTATGCTGAGTGAGCCCGCGCTAATGTATGCGGGCTGAGGAGTTATCCGCCTCTGCTGGGGAGAAGTAGTTGGATAGCTGGTTGGCGGACTGCGTAGTGTGTCTGCCTCTGTTGTAGGGAAGCTCGCTAGTGGAAAGCTGGAGGGCTCAGTGGCGGACTGGAAGAGTCTGCCCAGCTCGCGGCGGACGAAAAGAGTTCGCCTCTACTGGAGGCTTGCCGCTTAGTTAGAGGTTGGCGACCTGAATAGAGCAGGTCGCCCTTTCTGCCGGGGGAGTCCGTCTAACGCAGGCAGACTGAAGAAGATTCTGCAGGATTTTGCGGATTGACGGAGAGCTGGATCAAGTCCACTCTCCTTGGGCAGAATGAGCTAGAGTCCGTGAACTGTAGGGGGGTGAGCTGGCCGTTTGGGCGACCTAGCAGACTGAAGAAGCAGGTTGCCCCCATCGCTGAAGTATGCCTCCTACTGGATGGAAAGGATCACCGCCCCCGCAGGGCGACCTAGAGGTTGTCACCCTCTGGTGGGTGACCCTGAGTTGTTGCGTTGTTGGGCGACCTGGAGGCAGGTTTCCTGGTGTTGAGTGGTCTGGGCGGATAGGAGTTCGAGTCCGCCTCAGTTGGATAGTCTTGTCGGAATGGAAAATCATGGTGTAGTTAGTAGATCAAACCGCACGGCCTGCAGCGGTGCACTGAGGAAGCAGTTCGCATCGCCTGCAGAACAGGTGGCTGCGGCGTGACCTGGGAAGTGATACCGGGGGACCGCCCTAGCCGTGCAGCCTGAGCGGATTAAGAAGTCTGTGTGCCCATACTTAGACTGGTCGCAACCTCCATGGAGTACCGGGAGCAGGCCGCGACTAGCAAGATAGCTACCTTGGGAGTGATCACCAATTTCTGGATTAACAGAAGACATCAAAGCTATATTGGTTCCACAAAATTTGGGTATATCCACTTTTTATGACCTTGGTAGGAATGCACTATCCTAGTGCACGAGTCTTTTAATAAGGAAACTCTTAGAATCAACAACTTGATATTTTGGTAAAAAGATCTTGGCCCACTACCAATTGAGTCATTTGACAAGAAGACTCTAAGATCCATAACCTGAATCCTTTGAAAAGGAATTATAAAAACTCTTTACTCAATTAAAATAAAAGGGATAGAAAGAGATTAAGAGAATATTGAGAAGAAGAATTCTTCTGAATGAGTCCTCTCAGCAAGAATCTGAGGATAATTTGGCACTAACAATTTTTGTTCCTTCAATATGATAAAACCCATTCAGATAAAAGAGTTATATGGATTATAAGCTTTGGATCAAATCAGCTTGTAAGACCCCCTTCTCGGAACACAATATACGGCCGAGGGGAGTCTTATGCCCAGAATAGCAGCCTTGTTGTAACACCAGCACACGGTTGACCGATACTACAAGATGCATATCCTGCCAGCTAAAACCAATATCATTCATGCCAACCAAATATAAAGAACAAAACAAAATTCAAAATCCACATAAGTAATAAGTCTACAAGCACATCAATAATATGAAGCATCAACATGCTTTTATAATATTAGAGTACAAAAAACTTTGCCCAAAGGGATACAACTAGAATCTCTCAAAATTCACATCAGTAACTAATGACAATGATGGTATCGTCACTTCAGGCCCTATCACACTGGCCCGACTGCCCTCCTGCGCAACCTACTGTTGCTCTATCTATAGGATTTCCTCCTAAAAAGGAAGACGTAGAAATCGTTTGTCATAAATACTAAGTGGCTATCACGTCCGCTCTCCAACATGTTAAACAAGTGAGTATATCAAAATACACTAGCAACTCTACTATCAACAGCAGTATACAAGTATGATCCTACAACAGGAAAGTAACTCAACTTATATGAATTCCCTTACAAACATATAAGTTAAGGATCGACATAACAGTAAAGTAACTCATCATAAAAGAGTCCATACAAACTTATATGATAAGGATATTGTGTATGTAATGCAATGCAATGTTATAAATGCAATGTGATGACTCACCCATGTTCACACACACAAACACTATTATTTCGACACGGACTTGTAGTTGCCACTTTTGGAGAAGGTAGCTAACCTCTCAAGTGCCATCCGTCATGGCCAGATGGTGCCAGTGGAATGGGCTTTCCTCTACTTGGCTGGTCTCCACACTACCTAGACTAAGCCTCTGTACGCCTCAATACTAAGAACGGAATAGCGTAGCTCACATGTGTACTACGTCTCAGAGGTGTCTTGGGTAGATGTGCAACAAGAACAAAACCAAAAATGTCCTACCGGTGTGGCATGGAAAGGGCCTTGGTAATAAGAACCAAGGATACAACCCATCCGTCCACTTGGCATGGAGAGGGCCACGGGAATGAGCACCGAGGACACACCCAAACCGTCCAAAGTCTATCTGTCAACTCCCGTCGTTGTGACAATTGGCGTGCTCATAGATCTGCCACACAATCCTTAACCCAGGATTATGACATTATGTGTCAACTCACACCGCATGTAATTTCGCATTTAAGGGCTCCACACTGAGTCCCTTATCAACACGTTGATAAGCCCGGAATCCGCGACCTGCCCGCGCAGTTTTCCAAACCGGGCGGTCTGCTTATTCAAGCCGCCAAACCCCCCAAGCCGGGCGGTCTCCATGTCAGGCCGCTGCCAGCACCAACCCTGCTCAGCGACAAGGCCCAAGGACCCAGCCGTCAGCCCGCCAGGAGGAATCAGCCAGGCCGCGCGGCTTCCCTCCTTTCTTGTTTCTTTCTCTTTTGCTTCCCCTCACCTCTGCCCGGTTCTCCTGTACCCCGGGCAGCCGGTAATTTTAGCCCTGCCCGTTTGGGCAGGCCCCCAAGCCTATAAATAGGGGGTGGGTGCACTCCCCAAGACACCATGACTGGGATCCAGTAGCTCGCCTGTTAAGAGCTGCGGTATCAAGTCTAGTGTATTGTGGCTTGTAGCCCGGCCGGCTTCTTCTTTTACTCGTTGTAACTGTTTCTTATTTGAAGTAAAGGAAAGCCCGCCGCAAGAGTGGCATTCAAGCCGCGGCGGGCGAACTCTGCTGTTGCCGCTGCCAGCGGCCCCCTTTTTCGGTCCTTTAGCCGCGACCGCTAGTAACCGATTGGTCGACAGTCTCCTCCTTTCCTTCCCTATTCCCCGGTGTTCGAACCGTTAGCTGGTGGTGCCCGACTCCCTGTCCGTGTTCGTGCATCAACAGTTAATCCCCGCACATTTTTAAGTTTCCAAAAAACTTCGAAAATGTAGAACTAAGCCGGAGACCGCGACTGCTTCATCGTTGTCTATAAAATCCCCTGACCCTTGACATTCTTCAGGATTCCTGCCAAGCACGGGTCGCTACTCGCCACTTGCGGTTAGAATTTTGTAAGCCGACGCGATTTCTCTAGCGATGGATGTGATGTCATCAATGTTAGCCCGCAACAAGAAACCGCCAGAAACGAAGCAGAGCCGGAGCGAGAACTCGAATGATTCTGCCCGTCAGACTGCCAAGAAGACTGGGAAGCCGGAGACATCAGCGGCTTCTGGACCTGAAAAGAGGCCGACAGAGATGGTCGGCAGACCATCGCAGGCCGCAGCCGATCCCAAAGCAGTTTCGAAGGCTGCTCCAGTGCAAACCGGAACTGCCAAATCCTTCGACATGACTTTCTCTCCATCAGGAGAACCACTCCTAAAAATCGGTGGGACGGAGGAGAAGAGTGTTGAGTCTGGGAAACTGTCCGAATTGCCGGGCAAGGTCGACTTAATCGTTGTGGATGACAACGAGCCGGAGAAGGCGCAGGAACCCGAGCGGGCTTTGGTTGAACAGCACAAGCGGACTGAAAAGGTGTTCGGCCCCCTGAAACGGCGGAAAGAAAGGAGCGAAACCCTTGAAGAAAGGATGAAGAGAAAGATGAGGAAGCTGCACGCCAGAAACCGGAATATCTCTGAAAAGACCGGAGCGGACAGTCTTCAACACAGGCCGCACGAGAAGGAGGTACCCGAGGACCCGTCCACACTGGATTACAAGCCGAGCGAACTGGAGGGTACACCTGCGGTTAGCGATTCGCTGAGCGAGCTCCTGAAGGGCATGGAGTCTCTCCAGCGGCAAGACGCGCTATTGTCGACACCAGCGGCGTCTGAGGAGGTTGACCGCCCCGACATCATGGTTATTGGGGAGAAGCCTGGCGAACCGGCTTCCGCGGCTTCTGAAGGAGCCGAGAAACTGAAGCTCCGCGAGAAGATGGAGGAGATGAAGAAACTAATCGCCAATAAGCCGGTGGAGACCGCACATCCATTACTGCAAGGTAAACACCGGGACGTTAGGCGAATTATTAAATTCTACAAGTCGCGGTCAAGGAAGAACAGGGCGAATATTATATTAAATCCGCCGGCCAGCTTTTTCCTGACCACGGCTCAACTGAAAAGCCGAAAGGAAACCGAGCGGCTATGGAAAGAAAAGCTGAAGAGGATAGATCCTGAGCGGCTCAGGCGGCCAGTGATTAAAATCCATACCGCGGCCTCTGGAGAAGTTAAACATCAAACCGGCGGTCTCATCCTACCGATTTCCTTACTAGAAGGTCGCAACAATCCGGCCGAACCTGACTGCGGTTTCTCTTCTGCAGGTGTACCGGAGACCGCGATGAAACCGGGTGACTTGACGTCGTATTTGTCTATGCTGCCACCGCCTCCGCCTCCAAGTGTTCGCGAGAAGGAGATGGCCGACTTCCAGAAGGACGTCGGCATGCTGCAGGCGGCTTTGGACGCGGCCACCGAAACCCTGCGGATTAAAGACGAACAGCAGCGGGTTGCCCAGGAGGCCGCGGAAAAAAGGATCCAAGAGCTGCAAACCACCCTGGAGCGAGAGACCGCAAGGTTGCAAACTGCGCTTGAGCAGGAGACCGCGAGGATGAAGACTGCGATGGAACAAGAGACTGCCAGGCTCCAGACCACGATGAAGGAAGAGACCGCCAGGCTCCAGACCGCGAGGAAGGAAGAGACCGCCAGGCTCCAGACCGCGATGGAAACCGCTGAGGCGAAGATTGCTGAGATGCAGGCTGCCTTGGAGCAGGAAAGGGCGGAGAAGCACTTGCTGATGGCCGCGCGGCTGGAAGGAGACAGAGAACAGATCCCACATGCTGAAGGCGGCGAGAACCAAGTCCTGCCGGCGGAGACCGGCGGAGAACAGCGGCCTGCACTACCAACTCCTGCAGAGTTGCCGGGAACTAGCCGCCCGGCCTCTGGCGAAAGTTCGCATCCGCCAGTGGCCGCGGCGCCTAACCAGGTCGCAGTTCCAAGCGGTCCGGGGGCCCAGGCGATCCATATGATTCCGTTTGCGAGAGTTGAGCGCGACGCTGCGCGAGTTCATCGGTCTCTGCATGCGCTTCATAATCTGGTTAGCTAGGTGTATGTTACGATTGTGCAGACCGGTGAACAGGTCGCGCACATGGGACGAGATAGGCCGGAAGACGACAAACGATCCTGAGCGACTTGAGAGACCTAAGCCGCGCGGACATTCGTATATTGTGTTGTAATATATATTTTTTCTCTGGATGTTGGACAATTTGATTGCTGTAAACTGTTGTATTTTATTATGCTGCGAACTGAATGCGGCTTATGCGTCTTGAAATTCATGATCCACATGTCTGCTGCTTTGTTCTGAGAAATTTAAAGTTTAGGATAATAGCCGCGCGGTCTGGCGAACAGAGCGCCGGCTTGAATACTTGATATCCACATGATTTGCCATAGAATTTTTCTAAGTGCAGGGAAATAGCCGTGCGGACTGACGGACTAAAAGGCGGCTTGATCACTACGCTGTTCTGCACTTCCAGCGGACTTAGGCCACGCGGCGTGACGACTAGCCGCGATTTGACGTTGGGCACTGTAGCATCACGGATTTTCTATAAATTGCGCAGACCCCGTAGAGTTCATCACAAATCAAGAAGGATGCGGGCTAAGTCCAAGTCGTTGCGGTCTGACAAGGCCACAGCCGTTAGGACAGACGCGGCCTCCGCCTTCCACTCAGCTGACCACAAAGAATGCCGGCTTACAAAAGCCGAGCTGGATGACTTTGTCGAGAAACATATGCAAGGAAGTCCGCTGATCGCACGGCTTCCCCGGCAGGATGAGCGGATTAACTCCTCCAACGCGAATCAGATCGCAGTCCCCATTGACCACTTCGACTGTGGCTTCAGCTTCCCGGTCTTGCTAGAGGCCGTAGCAGTCTTCGACCACTATGGAGTTGTGCCCGGAAAACTTCCCCCGAACTCGATAGCCGCAATATACAGCTTCATCTCTTACCTCAGGTCGGAAAGAGTCCGCTTCTCGATGAGGCTCTTCCGAGAGTGCTTCTCGGTGCGGTCTATCCCAGACTCCGGGACAAAGATCTTCCGGGGGCACCTCTACTTCGGCTGTAGAGGGCTGAAGATAGTGAACTTGGCCAACAAGATCGCAAACTGGCCGGAGCGGTTTCTGATCTTCGAGGGCAACTTGGGGTTGCTGCCGGTCGACCCCCAAATCCGCGAAGAAGCCGCCTTTGGGAGCAGCGGCTTGGACAGCGTCGAGAAGGAGATTTATAACTTCTTCAAATGCGAGCGGCTTGATGTAAACCACTACATCCCGCTGTTGCCGTCGCTAGTAGGAGTCGAAGCGGAAGACAGTAAGTCTTAAGCCGGCCGACCTGAATTCTTAGCCGTGCGGCCTGAAAACTAACTTTGCCTTCTATCTTTGTAGCTGCCGTGGCGGTCCCGCTGAACAAGCCGCTGACTCCTGGCGGCTTGACCCTCACTCAAAGAGAAAAGAGAGCAAAGAGGGTCAAGCCGGCGCGAGTTGTGGAGGAGGAGGAGTCGGAATCCTCTGGAGAGTTCATGCTGCAAGGAACCGGCAGCAGCCTGAAGGATGTCCACGGCGACCCGGCCTTGCGGTGGAGTCCGGACGGTAAGTCGGTGACGATCTCCACCGCCCTCCCCTACTGGGGAGCAGAAGAAGTAAGCCGCCATGCGAGCGCGGTTGGCGGCGCGCTGTACGGCAAGCGCAACTTGAGGGCTATGCGACGAGTTCCTCCGGACGACCTGCCGCGGCTAGCCGCGCAAGTCGGCGCGAGGAGCTTCGTGGCATGTCACTTCATGGGGCTTGCCTACAAGGAGCTGATGAAAGAGAACAGCGGCCTGAAGACGCAGTTAGGCGAACAGCAAGAAGAGAACAAGCGGCTTAAAGAGAAAGAGGCGGTAAGTCATTACCAATACCCGCGCGGTTAGCATTATATAACCGCGCGACCTTACCTTTACCTTCGCTTTGCAGGAAATGTACAACCCTGCCAACCCGATCTTCCAAGACCAAGTCTTCCCCCAACTCGTCCAAGGAATCGATGGAGCGCTTAACCGCCTCCGGGACCTTAGCGGCTTGGCCACCGGCTTCACCGACTTCACATGCGCCGACATCTACCCTTCCCTGAAGGAGCAGGTGGCCGACGTCTATAAGTCGATCAAGGGCAAGGCCAAGGTCGGGGAAGAAGTCGTCGAGGTGGTGGGAGACGCCGTGGAAGAGGTCGGCCAGGGAAGCCGGAGTCCACGCACATCTCCTGAGTCCGGCGGCCAAGAGTCGGAGACCGCGCGGCCAGACTCGACATCTTCTGACGGTTCAGCGAGCTCCGCAACTAGCAGCGGGTACTCTTTATCATCTGTCGATGTTGGCGATGGCAGTGATTTGGACTCTCCTGCGACTAAGAAGCTCAAATCGGGCGATTAGAAAATTTATAACTTGTTTTGTATTTTGAACTTTTTTGAAATCGGCGGCATTGTTTTTGTAACCGCGCAATTAATATTTTGTAATACTTAATGACATAGAAATGAAGGCATTTTTACCTTACTCTTTTTTACATCTTGCTTTTCTTACTTGACTAAGTCCGCGCGGTCTCAGTTTAGCTTCCGATTTAAAATATAAGTATGTAAACCGGCTGAGTTTGCGCTGCGACTTCAACAAAGCTATCCGCAAGAGAGAGATATTTCCCTGTGGTTTACCGGAGTGCACGTCAACAATAAGCCGAGCGGTTAACAATTTAAACCGCAATTTTCCTTGAAGAATTATTCAACGTTATCTGCTAGAAGAGCTAAATTGCCGCGGCTTGCTGATACATAAACCGTGACCGCTAAGCCGCGCGGTCACCTGTCGTAGTCGGCAAACATCCATAACATTAAAGTATTGGATTGCGGCTAGGGCGAACTTTGAAACGAATTGCCCACTTGATTAAAGGAACAGGAAAAGAGAAACAAGCACCGGCTTCCGATGACACAGACCGATATAGCCATATGGAAGCCGGGAATCTTTGTGACGACAGTTCGCTGATTAGCTATTATAATTAATACCATAAGCCGGTAGACCAAAGCCAGGAATTAAGTGCCAGACGCAGGTCGGGCGACTTCCTTTCCATATGAATAACAAACCGGCAATTGATACATTTGAGCCAAATAAGATACTGAATAGCGGATAGGCGGACGTAAGTCGGCCGGGTTCCCAAATATATTAATGATAATTCGGCAGGTAGGAACAGGAAAGTTAAAAAACTTAAGCCGGAATATGAAACCGGGCGGCTTGTGTAATTAATAATACAACCTGCACAGGCCGCTTAATAAAGCCGCGAGATAGCGGATAGGCGCGTGTTGTCCTGCAAAAATAGGTGAAGACATGCACTTATGTGTCAATGTGGGCAGGTGCATGTGGCATTGCTTTCCACACAAAGAACACATAAGCGGGATCGAAATTCTTAAATTCCATGACCAATGTCAAGCGGGACAAGTACGCAACGTCTGCGACTGAAGTCAAGCAGGACAAGTACGCAATGTCTGCGACGAAGGTCAAGCAGGACAAGTACGTAATGCCTATCTGTGACTGAAGTCATGCGTGACGGGTACGCAATGTCTGCGACTGAAGGCCAAGCGGAAAACCCACTACACATCTGCGACTGAAGTCAAGCGGGATGTGGAGGGCTTAAGAATTCGAAAGGGGCTCTTGCCCCTACATGCATGCATATAGGCATAAAGAGTAAAGCTAAAAATAAGCTTCAAATGAAAAAGTAACATTTGCATGATGTTAAGGAAGTGATAAAGGATATATATCTGTAGCTTTATCATGCCTTATTAATACCGATTGCGAAGGAGATGTTATGTATTATTCTGAACATAAGCACTTTTCATTATAGAAAGAGAGAGGAATCACTGCTTGAATTATTGAGCAAGAAATGAAAGATTGCCTTAGAGAGTCACTAAATAACATATTCTTGCAACTTTCCAGCTCTTACAAGTTGATTAGCCAATTTCCTGAGAGCTATGCAATCTTCTGCTAGATGACCAATATCTTTATGATACTTGCAAAAAAGTTGCTCGTGCCGATACTTGATTTTGGATTTCATACGCCGAGGCTTCTTGAACTCAGGCATTTCCTGAATGATTATCAAAAGATCTTCCATAGGAATTTTGAACTTAACACACTTACCTGAATCTTTTTCATACTTTGGAATTTTATCCTGGAGAATATAAGGAGACTTGCAGTATTCAACTTGCAAAACATCTTGTGAGGAAGTAGATTGCTGTTGACCAGAAGTCTCTTGAGATTGTTTGGCCATTTGATTCAGAAATGAAACATAACCTTTATTTGCCTCTTCGCCCATTATGAATGTATTAACTATATCAATAAGATCTCCGTAGCTTTTCGGATATTTTGTGGTGAGCTTGAATTTCAATGGGCCTTCTTGAAGTGCATTTATGAAAGCATACAAGTAATAGTCTTGATGGACGCTACAAATATCTAGGACCTCCTTTTGAAACCGATCAACAAAATCTGGATTAGACTCGTCAATTCCTTGCTTGATTCGGAAGAGAGCTCCAACGTCTCTTTTCCGCTTCCTGTAAATAGCGAATCTAGAAATAAATTGACTTCGAAGATCCTTAAAGCTGGTTACTGATCGAGGTGGGAGGCTATAAAACCATTCTCTTGCAACATTGCCAAAAGATATAACGAATAGTTTGCATTTTACTCCATTTGACACTTTTCTCAATGAAATAGCTGATTCAAAAGCTTGCAGATGAGAAAATGGATCATCACATCCAGAATACTCCGGGAGACGCGGTACTCTGAAGTCATCGGAGACAGTATCCCACTGAATACGATTAATGAATGGAGAAGTGGCCTCTTCTTCTTCCTCACAAAGGGGTTCATTTGCAACAGATTTTAGTCCACGCTCAACACTGTTTGCAAAAATTTCTCTATGAGGGTCAACAACCTCACTATTAAGATACGAGCAATCCTGCACTTCTGAGAGATCTGTAGAAACTGAGATGTTGCTGGATTTATCATGACCCTTTGCAGGATTCATTCTGAAAAGAGAGAAATGGCCGAACTTTTGCAAGAGACCGCAGAACAGCGGCGGCTTAACGTGGCGGCTAGACGATACTGCAAACCGACAAGAAGACCGGCTGAAAAGAGAGCGGATAGAAAGCCAGGTTCTACAACACTGGAGGCGGGCTGAAAACCTTAGTCGGCGAAACCGCGGCTTGCTCGACAGGCCGCCGAACTCTAGAAGATAGAGCGGTCTAATTAGCTAGACCGTTGATTTCATCGATTAGTCGAGATCTGAAGGTCGCGTGTTAACTGTTGATGCACGAAAACGGACAGGGAGTCGGGCACCACCAGCTAACGGTTCGAACACCGGGGAATAGGGAAGGAAAGGAGGAGACTGTCGACCAATCGGTTACTAGCGGTCGCGACTAAAGGACCAGAAAAGGGGGCCGCTGGCAGCGGCAACAGCAGAGTTCGCCCGCCGCGGCTTGAATGCCACTCTTGCGGCGGGCTTTCCTTTACTTCAAATAAGAAACAGTTACAACGAGTAAAAGAAGAAGCCGGCCGGGCTACAAGCCGCAATACACTAGACTTGAGACCGCAGCTCTTAACAGGCGAGCTACTGGATCCCAGTCATGGTGTCTTGGGGAGTGCACCCACCCCCTATTTATAGGCTCGGGGGCCTGCCCAAACGGGCAGGGCTAAAATTACCGGCTGCCCGGGGTACAGGAGAACCGGGCAGAGGTGAGGGGAAGCAAAAGAGAAAGAAACAAGAAAGGAGGGAAGCCGCGCGGCCTGGAGGATTCCTCCTGGCGGGCTGACGGCTGGGTCCTTGGGCCTTGTCGCTGATCAGGGTCGGTGCTGGCAGCGGCCTGACATGGAGACCGCCCGGCTTGGGGGGTTTGGCGGCTTGAATAAGCAGACCGCCCGGTCTGGAAAACTGCGCGAGCAGGTCGCGGATTCCGGGCTTATCACACGTCATTCCAGTACGACAAACACACACGTACCTCAACCCTTTCACATTACCATACAACATAAGAGTTCATCATTTACACAGGTGGCAAGCCTCCTTATACACTACACCAACCCAACACTGCTACATGTAGGGAGACACAACTCTAAGCAGTGGACTACTAAACACGTCTCAATAATCATCAAATCACATGGCCATGCATTAACCACATCCAATTCCTTTCCACATGATCAAGCATTCACAATAAGTGTAACACTATATGAAAACCATAACAATATAATAATGCTTCACATACACATCAAGCATGATAACATATTTATGGGTTATGTATTCAGTGGTCGAACATCACACCTTCTTTTCAAAACCCATTTCATTCTCCGGATTATAATCATGTACATTCCTATCGGATTTCACAAGAATATCAATTGTAGAACCAAACGTATTAATTCATTTGTTCACTAACTTACCCAAACCCTTTGTTTATCAACTCCTTCAAACCGTTTGCACAATCATGTTTCACCAAATAATTTTTTATCATGACTATGTATAGACTAAGTTTACTAAACCTCAACATTATTTTGCTATGATTTCTCTACCAAAACCAAACCCGGTTCTACATAAACCAAGAACAACATGTACTTAAGTCATGACTGTACAGTACATTCAATTGGACTTTCTTGAGGCTATAGTACTCGTATAAAAGGTGTAACCATCTATTAGAAAGGTCTTTCAAAGGGCTACAACTTTTGTGTTTAGTAAAAAATCCAGATCTGGCAGTATCATGCTCGAAAACTGCATTGAAGTTCGTTGCGCACAGAAAATAGATTTCTGCACGTATATTGAAGCAAGATGAACGACATCGATATATCTTCTTCCTTTAGATATTTGTTCAAAAGCACTCACAGATTTTCCTCCTCCCTTATTTGCTCTCAATAGACCATTTCTCTTCACGAATCTGAGCCCATCATCTTCACAATGAAGAGAGGAGAAGTTGAAGACATCAAATCCCTAAGACATGGTCCTAGCATGGTCTCTTCCTAGGAGATCTTCATCTTGCAAGTCAAACTCTTTTGAGTCGACATCTCTCCTAGATAATAACTATAGATCTAGCACCAAGGGAGAGGGTAGGAGGCTCACCTCATTTCCGGCCATGGATCCTGTTATCCTCCTTGGTAGCATCTTCTTCCTGTATGTATCGTTCTTCCTGGAAAATAGATCGGCTACAGTGGATTTTTCTCTCTAGACAGTTTCGGCACAGGTAACGTCTCGGCAAGAAGCAAAGTGATGGCTAGGATTTTCCGTAAGTCCCACTTTATAGGAAGAATTTGGGTAAACCGCCTGCCGCGTGTCACCATATTACTGGACCGCTCATTATTATTTGAAATAAGTCATATCGAAAATACCGGTCCATAGGAGTCGTTTGGCACATTTTTTGAAACTGCTTCACTCCATAGATGCAAGAAAGTGAATCCCGCCCGGGTCGATAATATGCCAAGTCAAATTCGTCGTGTATAGCATACATACTCAATGAATCGTCGAAATTAGTCGTGATCACTCGACGCCTATAAAGTCCAGTCAAAATCACTGAGTATACACGACAATTCGTCGAACGACATCGAGTTTACTCAACACACTCGACGCTTCGTCAAGTGGCATCTACTCCACTACATGCCCCCAAAATACTTCTAAGTTGAAAGCGTTGAGTGTTGAACTTTCTAAGTCAAAAGTGTTGAGTGGCATTAATACCACTCATTGCCTCGTCGAGTATTCCTGAATGTTCATTAAATGGTGTTAAGTTTACTCAACGCACTTAAGGCTTCGTCGAGTGGCATCGAGTCCACTCAATGCCCAGATTAATTCTAAGTTAAACACTCAAAGCCTCATCGAATAGCGTTGAGAGCACTCAACGCTCTCGATGCTTTGAATCCAAAATGTTGATGCACGAAAACACAAGGGGGGTCGAGCACAACCAGCTAACTTGTTCGATCACAGGGGGAGTAGGGAGACTGCGAGTAGCGATCTACTAAGCGGATGAGAGCTGGAAGAAGAGCAGGGCCGTGAACCACGGCAACAACAGACTTCGCCCGTCGCGGCCTGAATGCCTCTCTTGCGACGGGCTTTCCCTTGATTGAAGAAGGATCTAGTTACAAGTGAAAGGAAAAGACTGAGGGAAATAGAGCAAGGGGGAGTCCGCAAGGCACAGGATTCAAGTCCGCAGCCTGTAACAAGTAGGCTCCTGGGTCCGAGTCAGCGTGCCTTGGGTGCACCACCTCCCCCCTATTTATAGGATAGGGGGCCTGCCCAAACGGGCAGGGCTAAAATAACCGGCTTCTCGGGGTACAGGAGAACCGGGCAGTGGTGACGGGAAGCAAAAAGGAAGAACACGCCAGTCCGCACAGAAGGGGCGGACTGGGCTCGCGAACTGGAGCTTCCACTGCTGCTGGGCGCGGCCACTGGAGGCCGGCGGCCTGGGCGGACGAGACACTGAGTCCGCCACTTTAGAGAATCTGATCCCAAAGCGCCGGCGGACTGAGCGGGCTGGTCCTGCGTCCGCTACTGGAGTCCCATACTTGGCGCCTGACTGGTGCTATTGTCGGACTGGGCGGACGGACAACTTGCGTCCGCGCCTGCTGAATGGGGGCTTTGGAATCTTGGAGTAAGTTGCGGACTGAGGGGTTAACATAATCCCCGCACATTTTTAAGTTTCCAGAAAAACTTCGAAAATGTTTCTTTAACCGCCGAGTCCGCAAACCTCGAAAATGCCGCCAAAGCTATAAATACTGCTGGAGGGTCTGGATCTGCCGAGAATCTCGATCGACACGGGGCGATACTCACCACTTGCGGTCTCCACTTTCCAGTCCGGCATGGCAAGACTTGGTGCATTCCTCTCTAGCCTCACTGCCAAAGGCGACCCGGAGCCGTCAACGCCAATGAAGACCAAGAAAATTGCAAAGAGGCCGGCAAGACAAGATCCTGTCCGCCTCGCAGGAGAAAACTCCCAGAACGAGAAACAAGCGGAGAAGTCAGCCCGCCCTACTGATATATTTGCTCGCGGAGAAGCCGCAGTTGATGCTGAACCACTGAGCGAGAGGATGACGACCTTGTCGGACTCCGTCCATTCCCAGAAAACCGCGACATCGGCGGATACTGCTGGCGAACGCACTGAGGCCGACATATCTTCTCCTAATGCCCAGGTGCCTATTGTCAACCTGGATGATGAAGATAGGCGGACTGAGGAAGAGGACGGTGTGCTTCCAAAAGCATCGACAGCTGCGAACCCGGAGCCTGTCCGCGAAGACCAGCCTTTGGGGTCCGCCGCGGATCCTGCTGAGAAGACAGCCAAGAGGAAGAAGAGGAAGAGGAGCGGAGCGACCGTCGCTGAGCGGGTGGAGAAGAAGCTGCGCGCTATGAAGGAGAAGAATATCTCCAAGCAGACCGGGGAGGCAGACTTGCAACACAGGCCGCGCGACAAAGAAGTCCCCGACAGCGACCTGATAACACCGGAGGCCCAAATCCGGGGGGACAATTCTCTTTCCACGGTCAGTCTTTCCACGGATGAGATTATTGATTCCATAGACGTCGACGAACTTGACTTAATCCACGACTCCTTGCTGGTTGTACTACAGCAGAATGAGGCGGAGACCGCTGGAGACAAGAGCGACGAACTCCCATCTCTGTCCGCTGCGGAAGAAGAGGAGAGGGAGAGGCTGAGGGAGAAGATAGCGGAGCAAAAGAAGCAAATCGTTGCTCATGTTGCTGCAGTCGGGGCGGCCTCGAAGCAGATCGCCGCGGACAAAGCTGCTGAGGATCTGCGGATTGCCACGGAGCTGCTGCGGTCAGGTAAACTTCAACCTGCGCCTAAATATTTTCAGCGCAAGTGGCTTTACAGGTCGCCGCCGCGGAAATCGAAGCCCATAAAGATCATCACGGAGACGGACGATATTGTAGTGTCGACAAGCTCTGCTGTTGAGAAAAGAGCTAAGGTCCACCGCGAATGGAGGAAGCGATTAAGCGTCTTTGACCCGGATCGGGCAAGGCGTCCAATCTTCTTCGATAGTCGGCGACTCGCTGCTGCTATGTCTCAAAGTGATTTTTCATCCTTTCTTCGTGTCCGCCGCGAGCTGCCTTTGAATGTGGAGTTGACTTTGTTTGTTGCAGGTGGGAAGTCGCCGCCGGACTCTACCGAGAGTGGCGAGATCACAGTCACGCCGAACCCCGGTGCTGACGCGGTCTCAAATATGGAACCCGCGGAAGACGAGCCACCCAGCCTGAATATGGTTCAAGAGTTAGAGAAGAAATTTCAATTCGAAATGGAATGCTTGAAAAAAGAGTTGGAGAAAGCCAAGGAGCGTGAGGAAGCGTTCGCCGCGCGCGAAAAACAATTTGCTGAGCGCGAGATGGCTCTGAAGGATCAGGTCGCCAGCATTTCCAGGGCGCTGGAGAGATCTGATAAGGAGAAGAAAAGGCTCGCGGATGATGTCCGCTACTACAAGGGCAAACACTTCGCGTCTGTGCGTGAGGAGAAAGGGAAGCGGGCTGCAGAGATCGCTGACCGGAGGCCGCGAGTACCAGACCGCGCGGCTTCGGAGATCGCCGCACCGACAGGTGGTGTCCCACGCGCTGCGGACGAGGAGCTGAGGCCGGCAGCGGAGCCAATGGTGCCCCTTAGTCGAGTAGACCGGGAAGCTGCCCATATGCACCGGACTATAAACGTCATTCATCATCATCTCTGCCGCGTATACAGTGAAATTCTTCAGATAAGCGATCAGGCGGCTCATCTATGTAGGGATAGGGCAGAGAAGCGAACTGAAAATGGAGACCGCTGAGTCCGCGGTGCTCATTTTTTATGTTGAATGTATACTTCTGTATAATTGTTTTAAACATTGCTGTGATGTGATCGGTTAAACCTTTATCGCGATCTATGCAGACGCAGATTATAAATCCGCTTATTTTATAATAAACCTTGGCTTGATCTGTGGCGGACTGTGCGGACTAGCGCTGTGTCCGCTTCTTGTTAACCTGCAGGTGGGAAAATTCGCGATCTGAGCGGATAGGGAACTGCGACGGCCACGACTTGGCCTTGAATCTCTTTTGGAATGTTAATTTGTCTTTTATATCCGCGCTATTGGTTTGGCTGCTTTTTAAACATTTTGCGGACTGTGCGGATTGAATATGCGACCTGCGCGGACAGGCCAAAAAGCTGTCAGAAATTTTATCTATAAATACTGCCTTCTGCTTTCTCTATGTAGGAAATTCCTGAAGTAAACGAAACCCTGCGGCCTGCAACATGGTGTCCGCGCGTACTGATGCTGCAGTCGCCTTCCACTCTGCCGACCACAGAAAATGCACTTTGAAAGAGGCTGACCTGTCGGCTTTTGTTGAAAAGAAGATGGCGGACTCCAACATTCTTGTCCGCCTACCCGCACACCAGGAAAGATTGAACTTCTCGACGGCGACCCAGATCGCCATTCCAGTTGACCACTTCGACAGCGGATTCAAGTTCCCGCTCTTATGGGAGCTTGCCGCAATTTTCGAGCACTACGGGATGGTGCCCGGCCAGCTCGCGCCGAATACCGTCGCTGCGATCTGCAGCTTCCTCTCTTACCTGCGATCTGAAAGGATTGCCTTCTCAATGAACATCTTCCGCAAAATATTCTCTGTCCGCTCCATAACTGCCTCCGGAGACCGCCCTTACAAGGGTGTAATTTACTTCTATTGCAGGGGGATGAAAGTAGTGGGTCTTCCAAACAAGATCCACAACTGGACCTCAAGGTTCTTAATTTTTGAGGGCGACCTCGGGTTCGCGCACACTTATCCGCAGGTGCGCGCGGACTCCGCTTTCAAAAACGTGCAGCTGGACGACCTGGAGTCCGCAATTGTCGAGTTCCTGGCCAACGCCAGGCTTGATATTGAGCACTACCTTCCGCTGCTAGCGAGCTTAGCGGACGTCACGCCTGAGGACAGTAAGTAGCTTAGCGGACTCAGCTTTTGTATCCGCCGCGACCATGCTTTTTTAACCGGTTCTCTTTTTGCAGCGACCTTGGCGGTGCCCGCCAACCTGCCGCAGACGCCAAGCGGCTTTGTTCCTACACAAAAGGAGAAGAAAGAAGCGGTTGCAAAGTAGAGGAAGGAGGAAGGGGATCCCGCAGCGGACTACTCCTCCTCCGAAAGCTTCTCCATGACCGGCTTTGGCATCAGCCAGAGGGACCTTAGGGGGAACCCTATGGTCCATTGGCACAGCAAGGAGAAGCATGTCCGCTTATCCACCGCTCTTCCCTCGTGGAGGAGTCCGCGGATAACGCGCCACGCCCATGTTGCGCTCTCCACTCTCTACGGAAAGCGCAACTTGAGCGAACTGAAGAAGGTGCCCGCCGCCGACCTCCCTCTGCTGGCCTCTCAGGCCTCTGCGAACAGCGCGGTGACAAATCATTATGTTGCCACTCTGGCCAGAGACCTGTTGAGGCAAAATGAACAGCTTCAGAAAGACAATAAAGCGCTGAGGGAAAGGAACGCGCGGCTGGGAGAAAGAAATGCCCGGCAAAGAGAGGAGCTGGCGGTGAGTTGAATTCGCCGCGATCTGGATTTGCTATTCGCCGCGATCTGTCTGATAGTTTGCAATCTTGCTTTTGCAGGTCACCTATGACTTGGAGAACACTAAATTCCAGGCCGCCACGCTCCCTTTTGTGATGGAGATAGTTGAGGTTGCTGTTGAGCGGCTTGCCCGCGACGGCCTCATGAAGGAGGGAGTGGGCGGCGTCCCCTTTGTGGAGATCTTTCCGGAGCTGGCCCCTCAGGTCGCAGCGATGGAAAGAGCCAAAAAAGGAAAAGAGGTTATTGAGGAAGATGATGATGATGAAGACGAAGAAGAAGAAGACGGAGGCTCTCAAGGCGAAGAGCAAGTCCCTGCGGACAACGCTGAATCCAGCCGGCGAGGAGAGGATCTGTCCGCCGAGTCCGACACATCTGCTTCTTCCTCTGCTACTGGCAGCTCGCATAGCAGGTCCGCCACTAGTTCAGGGTCGGGTAGCAGCGAGAGCGACTCGAGGGATTATTCTCTAGAAGTAGATGTCGTCGGCGACAGCCCTGCACCTCCAGAGAAGAGACAGCGGACTAATTGAACAATGCATATGTATACATTTTGTAACTTTTGTAAAAAGTGGCGGACGCAAGATTGCAGTCCGCCGAATATTTTGAATGATGTAAAAATTTTTTGATGAAATAGAAAGGATATTTTTTGGCATGTGTGCTTTCTGCAATGCTCTTTTTTACACGCTCACCGCACCGATACTTAGCAGTCCGCACGACACGCTAATAAACTTGGGCTTTTTAACTTGCTGATTAGAAATAATTGCTGTTCGCCTTTAGAAGAAAAACAATAGCAGACGGACGCTGTTTAGCTCCAATTGAAGTCCGCACGATATGTCATTTATAATGAATCTTGCTGATTAGAGAATATTGTTCCACTTTGGACCAAGAAACTCAGGCGGACTCTGTCGAGTTTCTCTTGCAGTCCGCATGATATATTATTTATAGTGAACCTTGTTGATTAAAGTATTTAGACATCAACTTATTCAGTATCCGCCTCAGAGAACAGCCAGCTGATAATGCCAGGGGTACTTGAGTTATAGTTGTAGTCCGCAAGCCAGACCGCACATAATATAAAAGCACATTGATTATTATCTTGACAAATAATGCGAAAACCATTCCGCGGACTGAGCAGATACAGAAAACTAATCCGCTTATAATAAATCAAACTTGTATAACATGAAAATCATTCTGCGAACTGAGCAGACATAGTCAACCAATCCGCTCATTGTAGATATGATCTATAAACTACCCTGCGGACTGAGGGGATACAGAAAACCAATCCGCTAAAGATAATCAGCTTGCGATCCCAAGGAAAGCTTCGAACTATGCGGATACCGAATCGAGTCCGCCAAGGATAGAAATGATCTATAGCTTGCGACCAGGTGGGCAGGTGAGCCTGAGGCGGCATACTTTCCTCACCGGGCTACAAGCTATAAGATTAACCCAAATAGGCGGACTACGCGGACAGAGAAAACCAGTCCGCATAATATTCCCTGCAAAAAGCAAGACCCTCATTTGGCGGAACGGTTCCCTGCCCTCTTGCCTGGAGTACAGTCTAAACTGTGGGTCTCCTGCAGGCACTGCTTGAGGGTACCATGGAGTGTTCGAGAGTTACAAGCTAAGATGACCCGCGGGCAGGTGAGCCGGAACGACATACTTTCCTCATGTGATCATCGAAGTTGTAACAATATCCCTAAAGCGGCATGGTATAGCTTTACACCCACCTTGCCCTCCATAATGCAAAGGTGGGGTCAGGTACCTGCCGGGATCCGAAGTCCAGAATCCAACCGCGCTAGAGCCTGCAAGCTCCCACTACACGGTGCGAAATCTCCTCGCAACACGTGGTCTTCGTGGTGTTACGCTAATGACAACGGCTCTAGGGGAGGTCTAGCTGAACTCGGCGATGTCTCCTGGTATCAGGGAACCGTTATAGGTCTTTGGGAGAGAGAGAAAACACTAGAAAAAGGTGTCAGTATGGATTATAAAACATATTTGCAAGGCAAACATAAGAAAGAAGAAAGAGAGTTTGAGTGTAGAACCGTTTTTGAAATCTCTCTTAGCACTTTATCTGTTATGATTACAACAAAAACACTCGAAGAAGTGTTAGCAAGCAATTTCTATTCATAATAGTTCTTGAAGAGGATATACAAAGTAGAAAAAGGAGGTTTTAAGAATAGAACCGCTTGAGATCATCTCCGTTCCAGGTGTGCGGTATATCCTCTCCTTCGTGAGTCTGCAAGCGGTAAGCGCCGCTTTTTAATGCTTCCTTAACGACAAAAGGGCCGGCCCAATTCGGATTAAGCTTTCCAACTGAACCAGCTCTTGCAGCAGCATCAACCTTCTTTAGAACTAGATCTCCCACTTGGAAGTGTTTGATCCTTACATTCTGATCGAAGTAACGGGCCATCCTCCTTTTGACCTCTTCCTGCCTTATGGCTGCTTGATCTCTGACCTCCTCGATGTGTTCCAAGCTGAACCTCATCTCCTCATTATTCAACTCAGCCCAATCATCGACACCTTCTCTTGCAAGCAGCACTCTGGGTGACGGGACTTCAAACTCAATCGGGATGAGTGCCTCTGAGCCATGAGAGAGTTTGAAAGGAGTCTCTCCGGTTGCGGATGATGGCATTGTCCTAAGGGACCAGAGGACTGATGGAAGCTGATCAGCCCAACTGCCCTTGAGATTCTGCACTTTCTTCTTGAGCAAGTTGAGGATCTGCTTGTTGGCAGCTTCCACCTGGCCATTGCTTTTGGGATGATGAACTGATGCAAAACGCAGCTCTGTTCCGATCTGCCTGCAAAAATCTATCATCTCTGAATTGTTGAACTGTGGCCCGTTGTCAGTGATTATTGCCATTGGTATCCCGTGCCGGCAGACAATTTCCCCCCAAATGAAGTTTTTGACGATTTGAGTCGTTGTCTTAGCCAATGCCTTGGCTTCGATCCACTTGCTGAAGTAGTCGATCATTACGATGACCAAACGCCGCTGCCCGCTTGCCAAGGGAAAAGGACCAACGAGATCCATTCCCCAAACCGCAAAGGGCCAAGGAGTTGCAATCGACCTGAGGGACTGAGCTGCTTGGTGCTGAAGCGGAGCAAACTTCTGGCATTGAACACACCTTCTGGCGTAGATCTCTGAGTCTTTCTTCATCGTGGGCCAGAAATACCCTTGCCGCAGGACTCGTCTTTCAAGAGTTCTTGCTCCAGAGTGACTTCCACACTCTCCTGAATGAACTTCTTGCAAAATGGTGTGAGCTTCTTCTTCTGAAACACATCGGGCCATGGTTGAGAGGAAGGTCTTTCTATAAAGGATTCCCGCCACTAGAAAGTAGTGAGCTGCTTTTATTCTGAACTTTTTCTTGTCTCTAACTGTATGATGATAATTTCTTGTTGATAGATATAGGATGAACGGGTCCATCCAAGAGGCACGCTGGTCGACTTGCATCAGATCTCCTTCCACCACTGCCGGGCGGAAGAGTTCGGAAGTTGTGCCTCCTGAAGGCATCCCATGCTTAGAGAGAAAATCGGCTTCCTCATTCTCTGTTCTAGGGATATGTTCGATGGTGAAGCTTTTAAACCTGCCGATTTCTATTTTCACAAGAGCTAGATATTTTTTCAAGACTGGCTCCCTTGCTTCGAAGTTGCCGAGGACTTGCGACGCCATTACCAGAGAATCGGTTCTGATGTGAACATGATCGATCCCTAACTCCCTTGCGAGCCTCAAGCCTGCTAGCAGAGATTCATATTCAGCCTGGTTGTTGGTTATTGGAAAGTAAAACTTGATGGCCTGCTCCAGCTTGATTCCATTTGGATTGATGAGGACCACTCCTGCTCCAGAAGAACTTCTGCCTGAGGCACCATCAACATAGATGGTCCAAGCCAAAGGTGACCTTTCTGCCTGATCAGAACTGGACTCTGGCATGTCAATCAGAAAATCTGCTAGGACTTGAGCTTTGATGGCTGTCTTGGGCACATAAGAAATTTCAAATTCACTTAGCTCTATTGCCCACTTAGCTAGCCTGCCGGAATGCTCGGGCTTTTCCAACACACCCTTCAAAGGTTGATCGGTGATGACTTGGACTGAATGTGCTTGGAAGTATGGACGGAGCCTGCGAGCTGACATGACCAGTGCCAAGGCTAACTTTTCCAAGATCGGATACCTCGTTTCAGCACTCTTCAAGATATGGCTGACATAGTAGATTGGAAACTGCTTTCTTCCTTCTTCCCGAAGGAGAACGGAGCTGACGGCCTCAGGGCCAACCCCTAGATACAAGAAAAGAACCTCTCCTGGCCTGGGGCTCTGAAGCAGAGGCGACGAGGTAAGCTGTATCTTTAACTGTTCAAAGGCTTTGGAGCACTCTTCTGTCCACTCAAACTTGGATGCACCGCGGAGAGTTTTGAAGAAGGGGGCACTCCTATCTCCAACCCGAGAGAGGAATCTTGCAAGACCTGCCAGCCTTCCCCCTAACTGCTGAACTTCCTTCGGTGAACGTGGGGTAGGCATTTCAAGAATAGCTTTTACCTTGTCGGGATTGGGGGCAAGTCCCTCCGGAGTTACGAGATGACCGAGGAACTTCCCCTTACTCGCTCCAAAGGTGCACTTCAAAGGATTGAGCTTCATCTTGTATCTACGCAGAGTAGCGAACGTCTCTGCTAGATCTAGCAAGTGCAACGAAAACGATTTACTCTTAATTAAGAGATCGTCTACATACACTTCTAGGTTTCTCCCTTTTTGATGGTTAAACACACGGTCCATCATCCGTTGATAGGTCGCGCCAGCATTCTTAAGCCCGAAGGGCATGACAAGATAGCAATAACATCCATCGTTAGTTATGAACGACGTGTGAGGAACGTCGGGCTTATGCATTCTTATCTGGTGATAACCAGAAAACGCATCTAAAAAACTCATGTAAGAGTATCCTACCGCGGAATCAACTAAAGAATCTATCCGAGGCAGGGGGTAGCAATCTTTAGGACATGCTTTATTAAGTTTTGTAAAGTCTACACACATTCGCCACTTTCCCCCTGGTTTTTTAACCATTACAACATTTGAAATCCAGGTGGGATATTGCACTTCTTTAACAAAATTTGCCTTGAGGAGTTTTGCAACCTCCTCCCTTATTGGCTCTGCAAGCTTTGTCGCCACATCCCTCTTCTTCTGTTGGATGGGCTTGCAGCTGGGATCAACATTCAGATGGTGGCAAGCTACATCAGGATCCACCCCCGGCATGTCTTCTGCTGACCAGGCAAAGACATCCAGGTTCTTTAGCAGGCAGGAAATCAACTCAGCCTTCTGTTCTTCAGGTAGCTCCGAGTTGATGGAGAGCTTCCTCTCCTCCCCTTCAGCAATGGGGACTCCTTGCGTCACCTGGGCAGGTTCCAGGTGAGCACCTTCATCAGCAGCAGCTTTTGAACTGGAAGAGGCTTCTGCAGCTTCTGCCGGAGCAAGGGAAGCTTCAACCACGTTGACAGTGCGGACGTAGCACTCCCTTGCTCTCCTTGGGTCGCTCCTGACCCGGCACATCCTCCCATCGGCAAAGAACTTGATGGCGAGGTGGTAAGTGGAAACCACTGCTTGGTACTTGTTCAGCAGGGGCCTGCCGAAGATGGCATGGTAGCTGCTGGGGGCGTCGACCACTATGAACTGTATCTGCTTTGTTGCCCCTCCAAGCTTCACTGGCAAGGTGACGCTGCCCTCCACCTCTTTCCTCTCTCCTGAGAATCCATAGAGCGGCCCCTCAGTGGAAAGCAGAGGCTTTCCGGTCCTCAGGGCCTCAAAAGTAGACTTGAAGAGGAGGTTGACTGAACTGCCCGTATCAACAAGAATTCTGTCCACTGTGAAGTCTCCGAGCACAGCCTTGATTACAACAGCATCGTCAAATGGATTGGCTGTTTGAGGAAGATCTTCTGGACCAAAGGTGACGACTTCTCTTGGGGGAGCAACGGAAGAAGAGGCCACCTCCGCCTAGGTGACCCTTGAAATTGAAGATTTCCGAGTGGACTCGGTCCCTGCTCCACCATGGATGAAGAAGAGGCGTCCCAGAACTCCCTCATCATCTGCATCAAAGCATTCCACTGGGACGTTGATCGGCCCTAGACGGCCTTCGTCCTCCACATCTACACACTCCTGGTAAGCCTCGGCTACCTCTTTGCCCTTCGAGGTGGATGGCTTTGACGAGGAAGGAGAATCCTTCTTGGTCAGGTCAATCTTGCCCTCGGCAAGCAACTTATCAATCAGCGCACGAAGGGCCTTGCATTCCTCAGTCAGATGACCCTTTTCCTTGTGGAATTGGCAGTATTGCGAATTATTCCTCGGCTTCCACAGCTTCTGAGGCTCTTGCCTCCTTTCTTCTGATCTACTTTGCAGGATCTGGATGACTTCGTCAAGGTCCAGATCTGCAGGGTCCTCCATGGGACTTTCTTCATATTGGCACGGGGCAGGCAAGGCTGCCTGCTGGAGGATGGGAAGAGCCTGCAAAGGAACGGCGGGAGTGGCGGCCAACGGCAGTCTCTGCTCGTGAAACTGTTGATGGCCTTGGAATGGTTTTTTGTTGCAGAAGTTCCTGCCTCTTTGAGACGGAGGCTGGAAGTCTGGGCGAGGGGGCTTGCCACGGGAAGAAGAGGCGGAGGCATCCCTTCCTTCAGCCTTGGCTGTCAGGGATGAGACGTAGGTCGGATTAGCATTTTCCCCTTCTATGAAGCGGTTGACCATGGCGATCAACTCTTGATAGGTCTCTGGAGCCTTGGTTGTTGCTTTGAACTTCAGAGGGCCCTCCCGGAGGCCATGGATCAAGGCAACTTTGTAATAGTCGGGGTTCACATTCCTCACCCCCTGAATTTCTCTTTGAAAGCGTTCAACGAATCGTGCCACCGATTCATTATCCCTTTGCTTGATCTCGAATAGGGCAGCTGGCCCATTCTTTCTCTTCCTCGAGGTGGCAAACCTCAACATCAACTGGTTACGAAGCTCGGCAAAAGAAGAGATCGTGCCCGAAGGCAGCTCGTAGAACCACTCTCTCGCTTGCCCTTCGAGAGTGGTAACCAACAATTTGCACTTAATTGCATCTGAGAGGCATCTCAAAGCAACTGCCCCCTCAAATGCCTGGAGATGAGAGACGGGATCTGTCGATCCTGAATAGAACGGGATGCGAGGCTCCCTGAAGTTGCTCGGGGCCGATTCCCATCGAATTCGGTCAACAAAGGGAGACGGGGTGTCAAACTCTGCAGGGGAGAAATGGCGGACTGGAGCCGAGGAGTCCGCGGGCTCGGCGGACTGGCGGTCAGCAAAGTGAAGCTGGCGGGCTGGAGTGCCCCTGGCAGCTTCTCTGAAGAAATCTCTGAAAGCGAACTCTTCCTCCTGAGGGCGCAGAGGAGCAGCGGACTGAACAGGCTTCCGAGGAGTTTCTGGCGACTGCCGAAGCGGAGTTCGGCGAGCTGGGGTCTGGCGGACTGGCGAGTCCGCTGGGTTCGCTGCGGCCAGAGGAGCAAGCCGCTGGGCCAAAACAAGCAGAGCTTGGCTGATTGTGTCAAGACGCTGGTCGGTCTGCCGGCGAGACTGCTCGGCCTCAAGGCGAGCTTGTTCTATTGCATCCCAGAGGGAGTCTTCTGAAGAGCTGGAGCGGTCTGAAGAGCGGGCTCTGCGGTCTGACATCCTTCGTCCGCTGATTTCAAAACACTACTCGGATCTGAAGGCCGCGTGTTAACTGTTGATGCACGAAAACACAAGGGGGGTCGAGCACAACCAGCTAACTTGTTCGATCACAGGGGGAGTAGGGAGACTGCGAGTAGCGATCTACTAAGCGGATGAGAGCTGGAAGAAGAGCAGGGCCGTGAACCACGGCAACAACAGACTTCGCCCGTCGCGGCCTGAATGCCTCTCTTGCGACGGGCTTTCCCTTGATTGAAGAAGGATCTAGTTACAAGTGAAAGGAAAAGACTGAGGGAAATAGAGCAAGGGGGAGTCCGCAAGGCACAGGATTCGAGTCCGCAGCCTGTAACAAGTAGGCTCCTGGGTCCGAGTCAGCGTGCCTTGGGTGCACCACCTCCCCCCTATTTATAGGATAGGGGGCCTGCCCAAACGGGCAGGGCTAAAATAACCGGCTGCCCGGGGTACAGGAGAACCGGGCAGTGGTGACGGGAAGCAAAAAGGAAGAACACGCCAGTCCGCACAGAAGGGGCGGATTGGGCTCGCGAACTGGAGCTTCCACTGCTGCTGGGCGCGGCCACTGGAGGCCGGCGGCCTGGGCGGACGAGACACTGAGTCCGCCACTTTAGAGAATCTGATCCCAAAGCGCCGGCGGACTGAGCGGGCTGGTCCCTGCGTCCGCTACTGGAGTCCCATACTTGGCGCCTGACTGGTGCTATTGCCGGACTGGGCGGACGGACAACTTGCGTCCGCGCCTGCTGAATGGGGGCTTTGGAATCTTGGAGTATGTTGCGGACTGAGGGGTTAACACAAAAAGTATTCTAAGTCAAAAGCATTGAGTGGCGTTGAGACAACTTATTGCATCATTGAGTGTAGGACTTTCCAAGTCAAACGCGTTGAGTGGCGTTGAGACAACTCAACACACTCACGCCTCATTGAATGGCGTCGATTTCACTCAACGTCTCAACATCCAGAATATTTCTAAGTCAGAATTCATCGAGTGGCATTGAGACTAATCAATGCACTCGACGCTTTATCAAATCCAGGACTATTCTATGTTAAATTCATCAAGTGGTACTGAGACCACTCAATGCCTATACCATCCAAAGTATTTCTAAGTCATATTTTCCCTATTAGTCGAGTATCACTCGACGCCTACTAATGGTGCACCCCAATCTTGAGTTAGCCTTCTTGACTCATAATGCGCGCGAGGGGTCTAACACAAAATGGGATGTTACAAATCCTGTAAACAAAATAAAAGATTTCATCCCCTAAATCAGGCTAAGGCTGTGGGGAGAAAAAGCATGAAAATATAATATGCTTAAATTTTACCTTGGGTAAATAACTCTGGGTAGTGCTTCCACAACAAGTCCACCTGCTCCCATTTGTATTCCTCTTTCTCGTGATTAGACCACATGACATTCACCAAAGGAACACCCTTCTGACGCAAGTCCTTGTCTCGGTGTCCACTATCCGCACCAGCTCTAATCAAATATATCTATAAGTTGCCACTGCTTCATATGTGGTGTAAACATGTTGATCGGGCCGTAATAGTGCATTTTGAAGTGATGACACGTGGAAGACGTCGTGCAAATTTCCAGTTCTGGTGGTAGCCCTAGCCGATAGGCCACAAGGCCAATTCTTTCCAATATAACATAGTGTAACATACCATTTCCTTCTAGACCCCTCAACTTAGATTACGGTGGAACATGCGATGAGTGAATGGGTTAGGCTAGGTTTGACCCAAGGTGTTAGGGTGGATTCAAAAAGGGCCCACTTAAGGGTTCAATCAACTTTAACTTAGAAAATATTCTAGAAACTCTAGGAGTGGAGTGGTCTCGACGCCATTCGACGAAGCATCGATTGCGTTCAGTACACTCGACATCACTCAGCAAATTTAACTTAGAAAATATTTTAGAAACTGTAGGCACTGAGTGGACTCAACGTGATATTGAGTGGTCTCAACGCCACCCAACGCTTTCTACATTTTTGATGAGTAGCTCATAAGATTTGAGCTTACCCAATAGAGCTTCAGTAGTGATCTCATTCAGACTTCTGGCATCCTTAATTGGCCAGATTCTTGAATCCCAAGTGCTAGGGAAGCACATTAGGATCTTGTCATTAAGTTCAGTTAGTGAGATCTCTTTGTCCAATGTCCTTAGTTCACTGGCAATTAGACTTAGCCTGTTGTACATGTCTCCCACTAACTCAGTTTCTCCCTTCTTGAAATTCTCATATTGAGAGATGAGATGGGATCTCCTATCCTTTCTCTCATCAGCTGAGCCTGAGACTATTTCTGAGAGTTTGTCCCAAATTTCCTTTGCTGAATTGCATTCAGCCACTTTTTGAAATATGTCATCAGACATTGTCTGGGCCAAGATATTCATAGCCTTGGCATCAGCTACCTTCCATCTCTTGATATCAGCTTCTGTTCCTGATGGAGGTGGAATAGCATTTGTACTTGTGTTCTCTGGGGGTCTTGGACACACTGTCAAAACAGAGTTAAAGATATCTTCGTCAATAGAATTCATGTACAGTCTGATCCTTGCTTTCCAAAGTGCAAACTTGGATAGATTGCGCACTGGAGGTCTGGTGCTAGCATAATCTTTGTTTTGGGCCATGATTTGTGAAAGCAGAATCTAATAATAAAATACAAAAGAAAGCAGATCTAACTTGGGATCTTTGGGTTCAGGTGTTAGCCTGTACAAACAATCAGGTATGGTATGTTTAACCAACCTGGCTCTGATACCAATTGAAAGTGCAGCTAGATCTGATATACTCTAGAGGGGGGTGAATAGAGTATATGGTGCTTTGAAACTTTTTACAACAATTGTTGTAATAAGAGTGAGCAGGGAAGCAATAATAAATCTAATCACAGAACTAAGTTAATCAAAAACTAATCACAGAAAAATCAAGGCCAGAAACAAAAATAAAAACAAGCAAAACCAGAAGACACAAGGAAATAACCGGCTGCTCGGGGTACAGGAGAACCGGGCAGTGGTGACGGGAAGCAAAAAGGAAGAACACGCCAGTCCGCACAGAAGGGGCGGACTGGGCTCGCGAACTAGAGCTTCCACTGCTGCTGGGCGCGGCCACTGGAGGCCGGCGGCCTGGGCGGACGAGACACTGAGTCCGCCACTTTAGAGAATCTGATCCCAAAGCGCCGGCGGACTGAGCGGGCTGGTCCCTGCGTCCGCTACTGGAGTCCCATACTTGGCGCCTGACTGGTGCTATTGTCGGACTGGGCGGACGGACAACTTGCGTCCGCGCCTGCTGAATGGGGGCTTTGGAATCTTGGAGTAAGTAGCGGACTGAGGGGTTAACATAATCCCCGCACATTTTTAAGTTTCCAGAAAAACTTCGAAAATGTTTCTTTAACCGCCGAGTCCGCAAACCTCGAAAATGCCGCCAAAGCTATAAATACTGCTGGAGGGTCTGGATCTGCCGAGAATCTCGATCGACACGGGGCTATACTCACCACTTGCGGTCTCCACTTTCCAGTCCGGCATGGCAAGACTTGGTGCATTCCTCTCTAGCCTCACTGCCAAAGGCGACCCGGAGCCGTCAACGCCAATGAAGACCAAGAAAATTGCAAAGAGGCCGGCAAGACAAGATCCTGTCCGCCTCGCAGGAGAAAACTCCCAGAACGAGAAACAAGTGGAGAAGTCAGCCCGCCCTACTGATATATTTGCTCGCGGAGAAGCCGCAGTTGATGCTGAACCACTGAGCGAGAGGATGACGACCTTGTCGGACTCCGTCCATTCCCAGAAAACCGCGACATCGGCGGATACTGCTGGCGAACGCACTGAGGCCGACATATCTTCTCCTAATGCCCAGGTGCCTATTGTCAACCTGGATGACGAAGATAGGCGGACTGAGGAAGAGGACGGTGTGCTTCCAAAAGCATCGACAGCTGCGAACCCGGAGCCTGTCCGCGAAGACCAGCCTTTGGGGTCCGCCGCGGATCCTGCTGAGAAGACAGCCAAGAGGAAGAAGAGGAAGAGGAGCGGAGCGACCGTCGCTGAGCGGGTGGAGAAGAAGCTGCGCGCTATGAAGGAGAAGAATATCTCCAAGCAGACCGGGGAGGCGGACTTGCAACACAGGTCGCGCGACAAAGAAGTCCCCGACAGCGACCTGATAACACCGGAGGCCCAAATCCGGGGGGACAATTCTCTTTCCACGGTCAGTCTTTCCACGGATGAGATTATTGATTCCATAGACGTCGACGAACTTGACTTAATCCACGACTCCTTGCTGGTTGTACTACAGCAGAATGAGGCGGAGACCGCTGGAGACAAGAGCGACGAACTCCCATCTCTGTCCGCTGCGGAAGAAGAGGAGAGGGAGAGGCTGAGGGAGAAGATAGCGGAGCAAAAGAAGCAAGTCGTTGCTCATGTTGCTGCAGTCGGGGCGGCCTCGAAGCAGATCGCCGCGGACAAAGCTGCTGAGGATCTGCGGATTGCCACGGAGCTGCTGCGGTCAGGTAAACTTCAACCTGCGCCTAAATATTTTCAGCGCAAGTGGCTTTACAGGTCGCCGCCGCGGAAATCGAAGCCCATAAAGATCATCACGGAGACGGACGATATTGTAGTGTCGACAAGCTCTGCTGTTGAGAAAAGAGCTAAGGTCCACCGCGAATGGAGGAAGCGATTAAGCGTCTTTGACCCGGATCGGGCAAGGCGTCCAATCTTCTTCGATAGTCGGCGACTCGCTGCTGCTATGTCTCAAAGTGATTTTTCATCCTTTCTTCGTGTCCGCCGCGAGCTGCCTTTGAATGTGGAGTTGACTTTGTTTGTTGCAGGTGGGAAGTCGCCGCCGGACTCTACCGAGAGTGGCGAGATCACAGTCACGCCGAACCCCGGTGCTGACGCGGTCTCAAATATGGAACCCGCGGAAGACGAGCCACCCAGCCTGAATATGGTTCAAGAGTTAGAGAAGAAATTTCAATTCGAAATGGAATGCTTGAAAAAAGAGTTGGAGAAAGCCAAGGAGCGTGAGGAAGCGTTCGCCGCGCGCGAAAAACAATTTGCTGAGCGCGAGATGGCTCTGAAGGATCAGGTCGCCAGCATTTCCAGGGCGCTGGAGAGATCTGATAAGGAGAAGAAAAGGCTCGCGGATGATGTCCGCTACTACAAGGGCAAACACTTCGCGTCTGTGCGTGAGGAGAAAGGGAAGCGGGCTGCAGAGATCGCTGACCGGAGGCCGCGAGTACCAGACCGCGCGGCTTCGGAGATCGCCGCACCGACAGGTGGTGTCCCACGCGCTGCGGACGAGGAGCTGAGGCCGGCAGCGGAGCCAATGGTGCCCCTTAGTCGAGTAGACCGGGAAGCTGCCCATATGCACCGGACTATAAACGTCATTCATCATCATCTCTGCCGCGTATACAGTGAAATTCTTCAGATAAGCGATCAGGCGGCTCATCTATGTAGGGATAGGGCAGAGAAGCGAACTGAAAATGGAGACCGCTGAGTCCGCGGTGCTCATTTTTTATGTTGAATGTATACTTCTGTATAATTGTTTTAAACATTGCTGTGATGTGATCGGTTAAACCTTTATCGCGATCTATGCAGACGCAGATTATAAATCCGCTTATTTTATAATAAACCTTGGCTTGATCTGTGGCGGACTGTGCGGACTAGCGCTGTGTCCGCTTCTTGTTAACCTGCAGGTGGGAAAATTCGCGATCTAAGCGGATAGGGAACTGCGACGGCCACGACTTGGCCTTGAATCTCTTTTGGAATGTTAATTTGTCTTTTATATCCGCGCTATTGGTTTGGCTGCTTTTTAAACATTTTGCGGACTGTGCGGATTGAATATGCGACCTGCGCGGACAGGCCAAAAAGCTGTCAGAAATTTTATCTATAAATACTGCCTTCTGCTTTCTCTATGTAGGAAATTCCTGAAGTAAACGAAACCCTGCGGCCTGCAACATGGTGTCCGCGCGTACTGATGCTGCAGTCGCCTTCCACTCTGCCGACCACAGAAAATGCACTTTGAAAGAGGCTGACCTGGCGGCTTTTGTTGAAAAGAAGATGGCGGACTCCAACATTCTTGTCCGCCTACCCGCACACCAGGAAAGATTGAACTTCTCGACGGCGACCCAAATCGCCATTCCAGTTGACCACTTCGACAGCGGATTCAAGTTCCCGCTCTTATGGGAGCTTGCCGCAATTTTCGAGCACTACGGGATGGTGCCCGGCCAGCTCGCGCCGAATACCGTCGCTGCGATCTGCAGCTTCCTCTCTTACCTGCGATCTGAAAGGATTGCCTTCTCAATGAACATCTTCCGCAAAATATTCTCTGTCCGCTCCATAACTGCCTCCGGAGACCGCCCCTACAAGGGTGTAATTTACTTCTATTGCAGGGGGATGAAAGTAGTGGGTCTTCCAAACAAGATCCACAACTGGACCTCAAGGTTCTTAATTTTTGAGGGCGACCTCGGGTTCGCGCACACTTATCCGCAGGTGCGCGCGGACTCCGCTTTCAAAAACGTGCAGCTGGACGACCTGGAGTCCGCAATTGTCGAGTTCCTGGCCAACGCCAGGCTTGATATTGAGCACTACCTTCCGCTGCTAGCGAGCTTAGCGGACGTCACGCCTGAGGACAGTAAGTAGCTTAGCGGACTCAGCTTTTGTATCCGCCGCGACCATGCTTTTTTAACCGGTTCTCTTTTTGCAGCGACCTTGGCGGTGCCCGCCAACCTGCCGCAGACGCCAAGCGGCTTTGTTCCTACACAAAAGGAGAAGAAAGAAGCGGTTGCAAAGTAGAGGAAGGAGGAAGGGGATCCCGCAGCGGACTACTCCTCCTCCGAAAGCTTCTCCATGACCGGCTTTGGCATCAGCCAGAGGGACCTTAGGGGGAACCCTATGGTCCATTGGCACAGCAAGGAGAAGCATGTCCGCTTATCCACCGCTCTTCCCTCGTGGAGGAGTCCGCGGATAACGCGCCACGCCCATGTCGCGCTCTCCACTCTCTACGGAAAGCGCAACTTGAGCGAACTGAAGAAGGTGCCCGCCGCCGACCTCCCTCTGCTGGCCTCTCAGGCCTCTGCGAACAGCGCGGTGACAAATCATTATGTTGCCACTCTGGCCAGAGACCTGTTGAGGCAAAATGAACAGCTTCAGAAAGACAATAAAGCGCTGAGGGAAAGGAACGCGCGGCTGGGAGAAAGAAATGCCCGACAAAGAGAGGAGCTGGCGGTGATTTGAATTCGCCGCGATCTGGATTTGCTATTCGCCACGATCTGTCTGATAGTTTGCAATCTTGCTTTTGCAGGTCACCTATGACTTGGAGAACACTAAATTCCAGGCCGCCACGCTCCCTTTTGTGATGGAGACAGTTGAGGTTGTTGTTGAGCGGCTTGCCCGCGACGGCCTCATGAAGGAGGGAGTGGGCGGCGTCCCCTTTGTGGAGATCTTTCCGGAGCTGGCCCCTTAGGTCGCAGCGATGGAAAGAGCCAAAAAAGGAAAAGAGGTTATTGAGGAAGATGATGATGATGAAGACGAAGAAGAAGAAGACGGAGGCTCTCAAGGCGAAGAGCAAGTCCCTGCGGACAACGCTGAATCCAGCCGGCGAGGAGAGGATCTGTCCGCCGAGTCCGACACATCTGCTTCTTCCTCTGCTACTGGCAGCTCGCATAGCAGGTCCGCCACTAGTTCAGGGTCGGGTAGCAGCGAGAGCGACTCGAGGGATTATTCTCTAGAAGTAGATGTCGTCGGCGACAGCCCTGCACCTCCAGAGAAGAGACAGCGGACTAATTGAACAATGCATATGTATACATTTTGTAACTTTTGTAAAAAGTGGCGGACGCAAGATTGCAGTCCGCCGAATATTTTGAATGATGTAAAAATTTTTTGATGAAATAGAAAGGATATTTTTTGGCATGTGTGCTTTCTGCAATGCTCTTTTTTACACGCTCACCGCACCGATACTTAGCAGTCTGCACGACACGCTAATAAACTTGGGCTTTTTAACTTGCTGATTAGAAATAATTGCTGTTCGCCTTTAGAAGAAAAACAATAGCAGACGAACGCTGTTTAGCTCCAATTGAAGTCCGCACGATATGTCATTTATAATGAATCTTGCTGATTAGAGAATATTGTTCCACTTTGGACCAAGAAACTCAGGCAGACTCTGTCGAGTTTCTCTTGCAGTCCGCATGATATATTATTTATAGTGAACCTTGTTGATTAAAGTATTTAGACATCAACTTATTCAGTATCCGCCTCAGAGAACAGCCAGCTGATAATGCCAGGGGTACTTGAGTTATAGTTGTAGTCCGCAAGCCAGACCGCACATAATATAAAAGCACATTGATTATTAACTTGACAAATAATGCGAAAACCATTCCGCGGACTGAGCAGATACAGAAAACTAATCCGCTTATAATAAATCAAACTTGTATAACATGAAAATCATTCTGCGAACTGAGCAGACATAGTCAACCAATCCGCTCATTGTAGATATGATCTATAAACTACCCTGCGGACTGAGGGGATACAGAAAACCAATCCGCTAAAGATAATCAGCTTGCGATCCCAAGGAAAGCTTCGAACTATGCGGATACCGAATCGAGTCCGCCAAGGATAGAAATGATCTATAGCTTGCGACCAGGTGGGCAGGTGAGCCTGAGGCGGCATACTTTCCTCACCGGGCTACAAGCTATAAGATTAACCCAAATAGGCGGACTACGCGGACAGAGAAAACCAGTCCGCATAATATTCCCTGCAAAAAGCAAGACCCTCATTTGGCGGAACGGTTCCCTGCCCTCTTGCCTGGAGTACAGTCTAAACTGTGGGTCTCCTGCAGGCACTGCTTGAGGGTACCATGGAGTGTTCGAGAGTTACAAGCTAAGATGACCCGCGGGCAGGTGAGCCGGAACGACATACTTTCCTCATGTGATCATCGAAGTTGTAACAATATCCCTAAAGCGGCATGGTATAGCTTTACACCCACCTTGCCCTCCATAATGCAAAGGTGGGGTCAGGTACCTGCCGGGATCCGAAGTCCAGAATCCAACCGCGCTAGAGCCTGCAAGCTCCCACTACACGGTGCGAAATCTCCTCGCAACACGTGGTCTTCGTGGTGTTACGCTAATGACAACGGCTCTAGGGGAGGTCTAGCTGAACTCGGCGATGTCTCCTGGTATCAGGGAACCGTTATAGGTCTTTGGGAGAGAGAGAAAACACTAGAAAAAGGTGTCAGTATGGATTATAAAACATATTTGCAAGGCAAACATAAGAAAGAAGAAAGAGAGTTTGAGTGTAGAACCGTTTTTGAAATCTCTCTTAGCACTTTATCTGTTATGATTACAACAAAAACACTCGAAGAAGTGTTAGCAAGCAATTTCTATTCATAATAGTTCTTGAAGAGGATATACAAAGTAGAAAAAGGAGGTTTTAAGAATAGAACCGCTTGAGATCATCTCCGTTCCAGGTGTGCGGTATATCCTCTCCTTCGTGAGTCTGCAAGCGGTAAGCGCCGCTTTTTAATGCTTCCTTAACGACAAAAGGGCCGGCCCAATTCGGATTAAGCTTTCCAACTGAACCAGCTCTTGCAGCAGCATCAACCTTCTTTAGAACTAGATCTCCCACTTGGAAGTGTTTGATCCTTACATTCTGATCGAAGTAATGGGCCATCCTCCTTTTGACCTCTTCCTGCCTTATGGCTGCTTGATCTCTGACCTCCTCGATGTGTTCCAAGCTGAACCTCATCTCCTCATTATTCAACTCAGCCCAATCATCGACACCTTCTCTTGCAAGCAGCACTCTGGGTGACGGGACTTCAAACTCAATCGGGATGAGTGCCTCTGAGCCATGAGAGAGTTTGAAAGGAGTCTCTCCGGTTGCGGATGATGGCATTGTCCTAAGGGACCAGAGGACTGATGGAAGCTGATCAGCCCAACTGCCCTTGAGATTCTGCACTTTCTTCTTGAGCAAGTTGAGGATCTGCTTGTTGGCAGCTTCCACCTGGCCATTGCTTTTGGGATGATGAACTGATGCAAAACGCAGCTCTGTTCCGATCTGCCTGCAAAAATCTATCATCTCTGAATTGTTGAACTGTGGCCCGTTGTCAGTGATTATTGCCATTGGTATCCCGTGCCGGCAGACAATTTCCCCCCAAATGAAGTTTTTGACGATTTGAGTCGTTGTCTTAGCCAATTCCTTGGCTTCGATCCACTTGCTGAAGTAGTCGATCATTACGATGACCAAACGCCGCTGCCCGCTTGCCAAGGGAAAAGGACCAACGAGATCCATTCCCCAAACCGCAAAGGGCCAAGGAGTTGCAATCGACCTGAGGGACTGAGCTGCTTGGTGCTGAAGCGGAGCAAACTTCTGGCATTGAACACACCTTCTGGCGTAGATCTCTGAGTCTTTCTTCATCGTGGGCCAGAAATACCCTTGCCGCAGGACTCGTCTTTCAAGAGTTCTTGCTCCAGAGTGACTTCCACACTCTCCTGAATGAACTTCTTGCAAAATGGTGTGAGCTTCTTCTTCTGAAACACATCGGGCCATGGTTGAGAGGAAGGTCTTTCTATAAAGGATTCCCGCCACTAGAAAGTAGTGAGCTGCTTTTATTCTGAACTTTTTCTTGTCTCTAACTGTATGATGATAATTTCCTGTTGATAGATATAGGATGAACGGGTCCATCCAAGAGGCACGCTGGTCGACTTGCATCAGATCTCCTTCCACCACTGCCGGGCGGAAGAGTTCGGAAGTTGTGCCTCCTGAAGGCATCCCATGCTTAGAGAGAAAATCGGCTTCCTCATTCTCTGTTCTAGGGATATGTTCGATGGTGAAGCTTTTAAACCTGCCGATTTCTATTTTCACAGGAGCTAGATATTTTTTCAAGACTGGCTCCCTTGCTTCGAAGTTGCCGAGGACTTGCGACGCCATTACCAGAGAATCGGTTCTGATGTGAACATGATCGATCCCTAACTCCCTTGCGAGCCTCAAGCCTGCTAGCAGAGATTCATATTCAGCCTGGTTGTTGGTTATTGGAAAGTAAAACTTGATGGCCTGCTCCAGCTTGATTCCATTTGGATTGATGAGGACCACTCCTGCTCCAGAAGAACTTCTGCCTGAGGCACCATCAACATAGATGGTCCAAGCCAAAGGTGACCTTTCTGCCTGATCAGAACTGGACTCTGGCATGTCAATCAGAAAATCTGCTAGGACTTGAGCTTTGATGGCTGTCTTGGGCACATAAGAAATTTCAAATTCACTTAGCTCTATTGCCCACTTAGCTAGCCTGCCGGAATGCTCGGGCTTTTCCAACACACCCTTCAAAGGTTGATCGGTGATGACTTGGACTGAATGTGCTTGGAAGTATGGACGGAGCCTGCGAGCTGACATGACCAGTGCCAAGGCTAACTTTTCCAAGATCGGATACCTCGTTTCAGCACTCTTCAAGATATGGCTGACATAGTAGATTGGAAACTGCTTTCTTCCTTCTTCCCGAAGGAGAACGGAGCTGACGGCCTCAGGGCCAACCCCTAGATACAAGAAAAGAACCTCTCCTGGCCTGGGGCTCTGAAGTAGAGGCGACGAGGTAAGCTGTATCTTTAACTGTTCAAAGGCTTTGGAGCACTCTTCTGTCCACTCAAACTTGGATGCACCGCGGAGAGTTTTGAAGAAGGGGGCACTCCTATCTCCAACCCGAGAGAGGAATCTTGCAAGACCTGCCAGCCTTCCCCCTAACTGCTGAACTTCCTTCGGTGAACGTGGGGTAGGCATTTCAAGAATAGCTTTTACCTTGTCGGGATTGGGGGCAAGTCCCTCCGGAGTTACGAGATGACCGAGGAACTTCCCCTTACTCGCTCCAAAGGTGCACTTCAAAGGATTGAGCTTCATCTTGTATCTACGCAGAGTAGCGAACGTCTCTGCTAGATCTAGCAAGTGCAACGAAAACGATTTACTCTTAATTAAGAGATCGTCTACATACACTTCTAGGTTTCTCCCTTTTTGATGGTTAAACACACGGTCCATCATCCGTTGATAGGTCGCGCCAGCATTCTTAAGCCCGAAGGGCATGACAAGATAGCAATAACATCCATCGTTAGTTATGAACGACGTGTGAGGAACGTCGGGCTTATGCATTCTTATCTGGTGATAACCAGAAAACGCATCTAAAAAACTCATGTAAGAGTATCCTACCGCGGAATCAACTAAAGAATCTATCCGAGGCAGGGGGTAGCAATCTTTAGGACATGCTTTATTAAGTTTTGTAAAGTCTACACACATTCGCCACTTTCCCCCTGGTTTTTTAACCATTACAACATTTGAAATCCAGGTGGGATATTGCACTTCTTTAACAAAATTTGCCTTGAGGAGTTTTGCAACCTCCTCCCTTATTGGCTCTGCAAGCTTTGTCGCCACGTCCCTCTTCTTCTGTTGGATGGGCTTGCAGCTGGGATCAACATTCAGATGGTGGCAAGCTACATCAGGATCCACCCCCGGCATGTCTTCTGCTGACCAGGAAAAGACATCCAGGTTCTTTAGCAGGCAGGAAATCAACTCAGCCTTCTGTTCTTCAGGTAGCTCCGAGTTGATGGAGAGCTTCCTCTCCTCCCCTTCAGCAATGGGGACTCCTTGCGTCACCTGGGCAGGTTCCAGGTGAGCACCTTCATCAGCAGCAGCTTTTGAACTGGAAGAGGCTTCTGCAGCTTCTGCCGGAGCAAGGGAAGCTTCAACCACGTTGACAGTGCGGACGTAGCACTCCCTTGCTCTCCTTGGGTCGCTCCTGACCCGGCACATCCTCCCATCGGCAAAGAACTTGATGGCGAGGTGGTAAGTGGAAACCACTGCTTGGTACTTGTTCAGCAGCGGCCTGCCGAAGATGGCATGGTAGCTGCTGGGGGCGTCGACCACTATGAACTGTATCTGCTTTGTTGCCCCTCCAAGCTTCACTGGCAAGGTGACGCTGCCCTCCACCTCTTTCCTCTCTCCTGAGAATCCATAGAGCGGCCCCTCAGTGGAAAGCAGAGGCTTTCCGGTCCTCAGGGCCTCAAAAGTAGACTTGAAGAGGAGGTTGACTGAACTGCCCGTATCAACAAGAATTCTGTCCACTGTGAAGTCTCCGAGCACAGCCTTGATTACAACAGCATCGTCAAATGGATTGGCTGTTTGAGGAAGATCTTCTGGACCAAAGGTGACGACTTCTCTTGGGGGAGCAACGGAAGAAGAGGCCACCTCCGCCTAGGTGACCCTTGAAATTGAAGATTTCCGAGTGGACTCGGTCCCTGCTCCACCATGGATGAAGAAGAGGCGTCCCAGAACTCCCTCATCATCTGCATCAAAGCATTCCACTGGGACGTTGATCGGCCCTAGACGGCCTTCGTCCTCCACATCTACACACTCCTGGTAAGCCTCGGCTACCTCTTTGCCCTTCGAGGTGGATGGCTTTGACGAGGAAGGAGAATCCTTCTTGGTCAGGTCAATCTTGCCCTCGGCAAGCAACTTATCAATCAGCGCACGAAGGGCCTTGCATTCCTCAGTCAGATGACCCTTTTCCTTGTGGAATTGGCAGTATTGCGAATTATTCCTCGGCTTCCACAGCTTCTGAGGCTCTTGCCTCCTTTCTTCTGATCTACTTTGCAGGATCTGGATGACTTCGTCAAGGTCCAGATCTGCAGGGTCCTCCATGGGACTTTCTTCATATTGGCACGGGGCAGGCAAGGCTGCCTGCTGGAGGATGGGAAGAGCCTGCAAAGGAACGGCGGGAGTGGCGGCCAACGGCAGTCTCTGCTCGTGAAACTGTTGATGGCCTTGGAATGGTTTTTTGTTGCAGAAGTTCCTGCCTCTTTGAGACGGAGGCTGGAAGTCTGGGCGAGGGGGCTTGCCACGGGAAGAAGAGGCGGAGGCATCCCTTCCTTCAGCCTTGGCTGTCAGGGATGAGACGTAGGTCGGATTAGCATTTTCCCCTTCTATGAAGCGGTTGACCATGGCGATCAACTCTTGATAGGTCTCTGGAGCCTTGGTTGTTGCTTTGAACTTCAGAGGGCCCTCCCGGAGGCCATGGATCAAGGCAACTTTGTAATAGTCGGGGTTCACATTCCTCACCCCCTGAATTTCTCTTTGAAAGCGTTCAACGAATCGTGCCACCGATTCATTATCCCTTTGCTTGATCTCGAATAGGGCAGCTGGCCCATTCTTTCTCTTCCTCGAGGTGGCAAACCTCAACATCAACTGGTTACGAAGCTCGGCAAAAGAAGAGATCGTGCCCGAAGGCAGCTCGTAGAACCACTCTCTCGCTTGCCCTTCGAGAGTGGTAACCAACAATTTGCACTTAATTGCATCTGAGAGGCATCTCAAAGCAACTGCCCCCTCAAATGCCTGGAGATGAGAGACGGGATCTGTCGATCCTGAATAGAACGGGATGCGAGGCTCCTTGAAGTTGCTCGGGGCCAATTCCCATCGAATTCGGTCAACAAAGGGAGACGGGGTGTCAAACTCTGCAGGGGAGAAATGGCGGACTGGAGCCGAGGAGTCCGCGGGCTCGGCGGACTGGCGGTCAGCAAAGTGAAGCTGGCGGGCTGGAGTGCCCCTGGCAGCTTCTCTGAAGAAATCTCTGAAAGCGAACTCTTCCTCCTGAGGGCGCAGAGGAGCAGCGGACTGAACAGGGTTCCGAGGAGTTTCTGGCGACTGCCGAAGCGGAGTTCGGCGAGCTGGGGTCTGGCGGACTGGCGAGTCCGCTGGGTTCGCTGCGGCCAGAGGAGCAAGCCGCTGGGCCAAAACAAGCAGAGCTTGGCTGATTGTGTCAAGACGCTGGTCGGTCTGCCGGCGAGACTGCTCGGCCTCAAGGCGAGCTTGTTCTATTGCATCCCAGAGGGAGTCTTCTGAAGAGCTGGAGCGGTCTGAAGAGCGGGCTCTGCGGTCTGACATCCTTCGTCCGCTGATTTCAAAACACTACTCGGATCTGAAGGCCGCGTGTTAACTGTTGATGCACGAAAACACAAGGGGGGTCGAGCACAACCAGCTAACTTGTTCGATCACAGGGGGAGTAGGGAGACTGCGAGTAGCGATCTACTAAGCGGATGAGAGCTGGAAGAAGAGCAGGGCCGTGAACCACGGCAACAACAGACTTCGCCCGTCGCGGCCTGAATGCCTCTCTTGCGACGGGCTTTCCCTTGATTGAAGAAGGATCTAGTTACAAGTGAAAGGAAAAGACTGAGGGAAATAGAGCAAGGGGGAGTCCGCAAGGCACAGGATTCGAGTCCGCAGCCTGTAACAAGTAGGCTCCTGGGTCCGAGTCAGCGTGCCTTGGGTGCACCACCTCCCCCCTATTTATAGGATAGGGGGCCTGCCCAAACGGGCAGGGCTAAAATAACCGGCTGCCCGGGGTACAGGAGAACCGGGCAGTGGTGACGGGAAGCAAAAAGGAAGAACACGCCAGTCCGCACAGAAGGGGCGGATTGGGCTCGCGAACTGGAGCTTCCACTGCTGCTGGGCGCGGCCACTGGAGGCCGGCGGCCTGGGCGGACGAGACACTGAGTCCGCAACTTTAGAGAATCTGATCCCAAAGCGCCGGCGGACTGAGCGGGCTGGTCCCTGCGTCCGCTACTGGAGTCCCATACTTGGCGCCTGACTGGTGCTATTGCCGGACTGGGCGGACGGACAACTTGCGTCCGCGCCTGCTGAATGGGGGCTTTGGAATCTTGGAGTATGTTGCGGACTGAGGGGTTAACACAAAAAGTATTCTAAGTCAAAAGCATTGAGTGGCGTTGAGACAACTTATTGCATCATTGAGTGTAGGACTTTCCAAGTCAAACGCGTTGAGTGGCGTTGAGACAACTCAACACACTCACGCCTCATTGAATGGCGTCGATTTCACTCAACGTCTCAACATCCAGAATATTTCTAAGTCAGAATTCATCGAGTGGCATTGAGACTAATCAATGCACTCGACGCTTTATCAAATCCAGGACTATTCTATGTTAAATTCATCAAGTGGTACTGAGACCACTCAATGCCTATACCATCCAAAGTATTTCTAAGTCATATTTTCCCTATTAGTCGAGTATCACTCGACGCCTACTAATGGTGCACCCCAATCTTGAGTTAGCCTTCTTGACTCATAATGCGCGCGAGGGGTCTAACACAAAATGGGATGTTACAAATCCTATAAACAAAATAAAAGATTTCATCCCCTAAATCAGGCTAAGGCTGTGGGGAGAAAAAGCATGAAAATATAATATGCTTAAATTTTACCTTGGGTAAATAACTCTGGGTAGTGCTTCCACAACAAGTCCACATGCTCCCATTTGTATTCCTCTTTCTCGTGATTAGACCACATGACATTCACCAAAGGAACACCCTTCTGACGCAAGTCCTTGTCTCGGTGTCCACTATCCGCACCAGCTCTAATCAAATATATCTATAAGTTGCCACTGCTTCATATGTGGTGTAAACATGTTGATCGGGCCGTAATAGTGCATTTTGAAGTGATGACACGTGGAAGACGTCGTGCAAATTTCCAGTTCTGGTGGTAGCCCTAGCCGATAGGCCACAAGGCCAATTCTTTCCAATATAACATAGTGTAACATACCATTTCCTTCTAGACCCCTCAACTTAGATTACGGTGGAACATGCGATGAGTGAATGGGTTAGGCTAGGTTTGACCCAAGGTGTTAGGGTGGATTCACAAAGGGCCCACTTAAGGGTTCAATCAACTTTAACTTAGAAAATATTCTAGAAACTCTAGGAGTGGAGTGGTCTCGACGCCATTCGACGAAGCATCGATTGCGTTCAGTACACTCGACATCACTCAGCAAATTTAACTTAGAAAATATTTTAGAAACTGTAGGCACTGAGTGGACTCAACGTGATATTGAGTGGTCTCAACGCCACCCAACGCTTTCTACATAGAGATATTTTTAATGTTGTTGGCATTGAGTGGACTCAATGCGACGTTGAGTAGTCTCAATATCACTCAACGTTGTTGACTTAGAGATATTTTGAATGCTGTTGGTGTTGAGTGGACTCAATACAGCGTTGAGTGGTCTCAACTCCACTCAATGTGGCGTTAAGTGGACTCAACAACACTCAATGCTTTTTGACTTAGAGTATTTTCGGTGTTGTTCACATGTAGGACTGAACCAGGTTTTCGGGATATGTGCTGATGGAACGTTTGAACCCGATCTCTTAAACAACATAGTTAATACATTGATCTTACCAAGAAGATTTATTTAAAGAAATGATCGGCGGTCCAATACTAAGGTGACACGTGGAAAAGCAACTCAAACTAATTGGTGGTCAAACATTAGGCTGACACGTGGCAAACAACTTAAGCCCTAATTCTTCTTATAAAAAGGAAGAGACAAGAAACACTAGCCATCAATCCTACTCCTTACCAAGGCTACCATCATCTTCATTGAGCCCAGAGGAGTGGAAAATGAATGTTGTAGCTAAGCTTTTGCTGGATAAACTAGAAATCGAGCTAACTCACCGGAGCACTAGTTCCGTTTCTACTCCCCTCCCTCTGTGCTAGTCTTCTAGATCCACTATGAGAGATATCTGGCTCAATTGATCCTGATGTCGTGTGAGAAAGAGTGAGAAATATGAGCTTTTCTTCTTGCTCGGGTTCGCCGGAGGAGCCACCTCTGGCTGCCATGTCGCCGAGAAACACTAGCTACCACCTCAACAGAGGTGGTCGAGATAATCGTCGGCGGTGGCAATGGCCCGGGTGGTTAGAAATGAGAGATTAACATTGCCCAGTTTGGGTTAATCTGGATCGTCGGCTAGAGGAGGAAGATGCATGGATGTCGTCGATTTAATTCTTATAAACAATAACATAGTATTATTATTGTGTATTTCTATCACATGTTAAACAACCACTTGCATGATAGTTTTTTGCCTTGTAGATGCATATTCAAAGGAAACTTTAAACATAGAAAATGTATCCCAAGGTCTTTTCTTTGTGTTGACACCCTAAACTTGCAATTTGGAGCAATATAGCTCCTTGTAGGGTCATTCTCCTAGGACTTCTCTTATACTACGGCAGAATTTCAAATGGAAGCCTAGGCTAATTTATAAGTCCACATGCAATGAAATTTAGGGCAAGCATGTGTATATACCATACTTAGACTATGTCCAAAAATGAGAATTTTTGGATGAAATTTTCTTAGTGTTTTAGTCAAAATTTGATTTATAAAATAAATGTAATCTAAGGAGTTTTGCATCTCCAAATACCCTAAAATTTGGGTGACATGGCTCTAGTGTCATCATATAATTATGGTAAAGGTTTAAGACCATTTGGAACTTTGCATGTTAGGGAAATCCCACATACGTGCTGGAGGTAGATTTGTAAATGGAGTGCCAATTATAAAAATGGAAAATGGGAAATTGGCCCATTAGGCCCATTGCATGTCCATGGGATTTTAGATAGAAGCTCATAGGGATGAAATACACCTCCCATAGAAAGATTAGGATATTTGGGATCAAAAATCCTATTAAATTTAATTATTGGAAAATTAGCTCATTTAGAATTAAAAATGAGAAATTGGGGTACAGACCTTAGAAAATTCCAAAGTTTTGTTTAAGCCCTAATAGGACATTTCACATCTCTGGAAAAAGTTATGAGCTTGTTTGAGAAATATATCTTGTGTACTTAGTATATTTACAATTTTACACTTTTGGGATTTAAATTAAAAGTAGGGTTAATAATGTTTAGAAAATTATGGGAAAATATATAAACTCTTATTTCTGTGATATAAACCCCAATGAATTTATCTAAGAATATTTGGATGAATAATTATGCTGAAAACCTTAGTAGAGGTATTTCTGTAATAAAGTTCATATGTAATTATTTTATGTTAAATCACTGACTATGAGTATGAAATTCTATTTTGAGTACTATTATGACAATGTTAATCAACAGTAATTTTCTATGAATTTTTAGTTGAATATTTTTTGTACTTCATTTATAAAAAAGAATAATTATGATTATAATCATAAATAGAAAATGAATGGTAAATCAAGTGGAAAAATTAGCATCTTTTGTGAACAGCGATTTTTAACCTAGAGGAACTCCAAATAAATTAAGTAGACATAATGGACCATTGGATATAGTAGTTCATGTTCAAAGTGACCTTGGTCACCTAATTAAATGATTTAATTTATGGTGCTAAGTACTTATAAAAATGATGAAATTCTAAATGGTCAACTTCATACACATGACAAATAAATGATAAATATTTAGGGGCCTTTGCCAAGGAATTGGAAGTCATCTCATACGAGTTAGAATTAGATACTGCGCTTAGTTAAAAGTGACGTGTAATACTAGGACCCACAGGGAAATGATAGGTGGTTGTACTGAGAGATGTATTGGGAAGTTGAAACCCTGCTTGGTGTCATGAGTATGTCAATACGTAGTAATGAGTGATATAGTGAGAGCCACAAGGAGAACAATTATAACAGGGCCTGACGAAAGATCGTCGCTCTCCCAATCAGTACCTTAAGTCATTAGGTTTACTCAAGATTAATAACAAGATTGGGGTATTAATAATAGGTAGGCATTAATATAAGTAAGTGATCTTGAGAAAGAGATATTTGGGCTTCATCTCATTGTAGTTCCTAGTGCCCTCGAGAGCCCATCACCGTGCATTCCCTGGGCAGTCCAAGGATTAACCTTAAACTGCTATGTATAACAAGAATAAGACAATAGTAGTATAATAGGTTAAAGGAACGATGTGACAAACTCAATCTATATGGTTGGAGGGATTCAGGACGGGTTTAGTCCTACGAGCTGGTGGCTCAGATGAGGATACAGTATGGGTTTAGTCTTATGAGCTGGAGGCTCGGATGTTTGGATACAGGATGGTTTAGTCCTGCGAGCTGGAGGCTCGGATGTTTGGACACCGGACAGGTTTAGTCTTTCAAGCTGGAGGCTCCGATGTTTAGATACAGGACGGGTTTAGTCCTGCGAACTGGAGGCTCGGATGTTTGATACCAGGACGGGTTTAGTCCTGCAAGCTAGAGTCTCTGATCATTACTTCAGGATGGGTTGGTCCTGCGAGCTGGAGGCTCGGGTTTCAAAATAACTTGTAGATGTATAGAATATATTAGTGTCAGGTCATGCGGTACTAGCCAATCATCACACCAACCGTACAAAGGTGACTCAGGTGAGGTGTGAGGGTTTGAGAGGCTAGTAGGTTATTTATTCTACGATCTGGAGGACGATCTCCGAAAATGATCACCCAAAAAAAAGTCTGGTGGATTTTCCAGCAAATTAGTACGCGGAGACTCTAGACTGCACCTCGGACGTGTATAGAGGCATACGAAGGGTCTACGCCTGGTAGTGTGTATACCCGCCTAGGAAGTGGAGACGCCCACTTGACTGCTGTCGTAGCCACAACGGTGGTACCAGAGAGTTCAGCTAACTCCAAAAAGTGGGAACTAAAGATCTGTGATCACAAAATAGTGTGTGTAACTTGCACTTGTATGAAACATAACCCACATAACATATCATAGCATACATACATTCCTAGATCATACGTACTACAGATCCTTATCATATAAATTAGTATGGGCTCTTTTATATGATAAGTTATAATTCTTGAAACTCTAACTTATAAGTTTGTACGGCCATTTATATAAGTTAATGAAAGACTTGATTTCAAGATCCTAGACACCTAGAGGGGGAGGGGTGAATAGGTTCTAAGTTTTCCTTCTTAATTTTAGGCAAATAGCAAAATCTATCTCAGCACAGAAACAATGTAAACCACAGAACAATGAACACAACACAACATACACCAGATTTATAGTGGTTCCCCAAGGTATGGGTACATCCACTTTCCCCATTCGCCTATCCAGTAATGAAATAGATTCGGCCAAACTTCCTTCCACTTACTCAGATCCACAGATCTTACAACTTAGAACCAGATTGGTTCCTACAGCTCCGACTTATACAAGTCCAACCTCAGATTCTTCCCAAGAACCCTACCTTAGGCCTCATCCCTACCTCAGCCTATATCACTAGGCTTACAACTCAGAGTGAAACCCCACTCATACAACTCAGGCAAAAGCCCTACCTCAGCCTTTATAATTACAGGGTTACAACTCAGATCTTACAACAGATCCTACCATAAATTATTTGATTAAGAGATACAAAAATTTCACCAGATAAATCTCTTCACTGGTGTGACTTCTTGATCAGTTCTTGAATAAACTGATCTTCAGATCCAACCCGGCTTAGCCGTTTCAAAGATTCTTAATAGAATAAAATAAGGTAGATCTTCACTTGATGTTGAAGTTGATCTTCAGATAGTTTCCTCCTTGAATTCAGAATAAGATCTGAATCTTCCTTGTAGACTGTTCTGGATCTGCCTTCGTAAGGGTTTCCCCTTTTCTTGTTGTAGAAAACTCTCTCTGAAGGATTCACTTCTTAGTGTTGTGTGTTCTCTTTTTCTTCCTGTCTGTTTTATCGAACCAGTCCTTTATATATAGTTTTCTCCTGATTACCGGCTGATCCGGTTTGTAACAGTCTTCTGACAGTTCTGACAAAGGTGTCAGACCGGTTGGTTATGACAGCTGTTTCTTCAAAGACTTTCTAACTCAACATGAACCACTCAGCAAACTGCTTCACATGTGTCGACACAAATGGACTAAGTGTCGACACAAGTCTTGATGATGTCGACACAACACTCCATGTGTTGACATATTTGTTCTTCTGGTACTCGACACAGTATCTGTTAAATGTGTCGACACAAGTCCTGTATGTCGACACAATTCTACTTCCTGTGTCGACATAACTCCTGGGTATCGACACAACTTCTGCTTTCAATGTCGACATAACTCCTGGGTGTCGATACAGCTTCTGCTTTCAGTGTCGACATAACTCCTGGCTCAGGTATCGACTCAAGTCTGAGTGTCGACTCAGCTTCTTCTTTAGTTGTCGACACAATTCTTCACAAGTGTCGACATAAGTCTGGGTGTCGACACAGCTTCTTCTGTTGGTGTCGACACAATGCATGGATTTCGACTCAACTTCTTCTTTAGGTGTCGACATAATTCTTCACAAGTGTCGATATAATTCTTCACAAGTGTCGACACTTGTACTTAGAAAATTTTCTTCCAATTCTTAAACCTGCACAATGAAACTCAAACATACATCAAATACAAATTGATGTATATCATTGATTAAGATGAGGCTTCTCCAAATCTGGTACATATTAACAGTGTACCCAATAGTTGAGGTACTCTTGTGATGTTAGTATAGCGGTAGATAGTTTACTTTCTATTCAGTTTCTTTACTTTATTTTCTGCACTTCTTTTCAATACTACTTTACTTACTACACTTCTTTTAGTACTACTTTACTTACATTACTTGTGCTCTATATATAGAACTGCTAATATAATGATATAATAGTTGGAAATATATACATGATAGAATAGATCCGCAGTCACTTGCTTCTATTTTAATACTACTTTATTGTCCTCTGCTTTCGTCCTCCCGCTCGGTGCCTAGGAGTCGCGGGGGTGAGGCGAGGACAAAATGGCTTAGCCTTTTGACTAACGACCGGTTGTGACTGTATCATTTTAGGAGCTTGAGGAGCTGGAGCACCAGTATGACCAGCAGGACGAGGTGGTAGGACTTGAGGAGCAGATACCACGTACTACTACCGTAGCTTAGTGTAAGGTGATGATGAGTGTGCTTGTGTAGAGTTTGCTTCTGCATAGTGTTGTTGTGTCAGAGAGAGATTTACTATTCATTTTTTGGCATGTGCGGGCATAATCCCTTCTCTCTTTTTGTACTCATTATGGATTGTTGTACCTTTTCATTATATATATATACAATATTATTCATGTGACTTGTGGACTTGCTAGATTTTGTTATACTTCTATTCTCAATTGGCCTATAGCTAAATGATCGTACTAGACGACAGAATCGACGTCTTGTGGTGTCGACTATCCCATATGTTAGTGTTATCGTGAGGCGGTGGTTCTAGGCATATGACCGGGTAACCTCCTTGGTAAGGGCTGGGGTCTTACAAACTTCTATCACTTGAATAAATGATCATATGAGAAAGAAGTCCACAACACTGGGTCACACCATTGTAGCGGAAACAATGGTCTGCCTAGTGTAAAAATCATATAAAATAGTCTATTTAAACAATGAGTTAGGCCAACCCAATAAGACACCACTTTAGTTTGACATACCAAGATGATTTTGAGTCATATCCAAATCTAAAATCGAGCTCGAATATAGATGAGGGGGGGGGGGTGAATAGAGTATTTGGGTTTTATAAAACTTTTTGCTAATTAACAAATAAGTCCTAAGATAACTCAATCAAACACAACAAATCTAAGCCACACAGCCATAACAAGAACAAAAGAAAAGGTGCAACCAGACAATACAAGAATTTTATAGTGGTTCCCCAACCTGGTTACATCCACTCTTCTACCACCATGGTAGGAATCCACTCAGGCTTTTGATCAGGTGACTGCCACCAATGAGCTTTTGATCAGGTGCTCAAAAACCAATCCTCAAGCCTTTTGATTAGGTGACTTGCAACCAGGAATAACTTTTGAAGGGAGTTAAGAACCCTTTATACAGAGGCGGATGAGAGAGTGATTATGTCTTCTCTTTCTCAATTACAACTGAGAAGACTTTAGTGGATCTTGATTTTGATAAAGCCCCCCTGAGATCTAGATTTGTCCAGGAAGGATGGATCTTTGCTTCAGGGTGAGTAGGCCTTCAATATTTCAGCCTTGACCAGCATGTATCCAGGTGCTTCATGACTGATATAGTAATTTTTGTCCTTTGAAGAATCCTAGGATGAAGACAGAAGAAGACTCTTGATTTAAATGGTTGTTCTTCTTCTTCTTCAGCTTCCTGTTCTTTCTCTGGTCAAGGGCTAGGGATTCTTATTCTCTGTTACTGTATGATTGTGGTTACTCTATTGTGCTCTGCGTGTTCTCCTGAGAAGAAGGAAGAAAACCCTTATTGCTGTCTTATGTGTTCTTACTGCTCAAAGAAGAAAAAGAAAAATCCTTTTTATATTTCTGTGTAATCTTCCTTCCGAATTTTGAATTTCTTCCTTCATTCAATGCTGACAGCCTGAAAAATATTTGCATTGATTGATTTCCCCAACCGTCTCATGAAAAACGGCAAGCAATAATCCTAATGAAATCCATAATCAATGTTGCGCCTAACGGTAATATTCAGAGAATATTTAGCATTGATTACTCAGGAATTATTATTATACATTAAGGACAGAGGGAGGAAAATATATAAGTCTGGAACATCACAAAAATCGTTGAGCAGAGAATAGAATTTGTAGACCTGGATCCAGAGTTCGTCGAGCTGAGAAGTCAAGTTCGTCGACCAGATAATAGTTGTTCGTCGAGCTGAGATCCAAGAACATCGACCTAAGAATAGATAACTACTTTCTCTAGACCCTTGCCAATTCTGTGAATCAAGAACGTCGAGCTGAGAGTATAACTTCGTCGACTGGAGTTCAGAATTCCATGTTTCTTGGACTTAAGAATGTTGAAGTAACGTGTCCAAAAATCGTCGACCTCAGAACTGGGTTCGTTGACCTGAGAACTAGTTTCGTCGAGCTGAGAGCTTCTAACTACTACTTGATAAATCTTGCCAAGACTGTGGTCTAAGTTCATCGAGCTGAGAAGGTGAGTTCGTCGACTGGAGTGTGATCCTGGACTTAGACTACTTAGATGTTTCTGGAATAAGATGTTGAAGTAGATGACCCAGAAACCGTCGAGCTGAGAACTAAGTTTGTCGACTGGAGTTCAGAGAGAAATTCTGGACTTGAAATGTTGAAATATGGTGTCCATAAATCATCGACCTGAGTACCAAGTTCATCGAGCTCAGCTCAGAGAATTGTCTTTAAGTTCATCGAGCTGAGCATGCTTTTCGTCGACTTGAGTTCGACGAACGTCGAACTCATTTCCTGAGTTTTTGAAATTTCTCTAAGTCTTGAGTCTTTTGTAGTCTGTTGATGGCTGGTCCCTGTAGTGTTGACTCTACGGACATGTCCTAAACTCTAGGACATACACATGACCCATGTTATACATCCTAGTTTAGTGAACCTAGGCCAAATCCAACTAGGGATCCAACAATCTTCCCCTATTTGAGTAAGTTCACTAATTACAGACTCACATTATTAACAAAGCAAGAAAAATATATCTGGCAGGAATTTTAACATATGCAGCAGATATATATAGAGAGAGAGTTTTGTATCAAGAATATAAATATCAGTTTTTAGAATAACAGAAAGACTAAAGACAGTTCAAAATGTTTATTTCTTCTTCTTGGGCTCCGTTGGCTTATCCTCCTTAGCTTTGTCACCTGGCTGAGTAAATTTAATTTCCCTGTTAGGATTAGCTGCTTGAGCTTTTTTCATTGTCATGTCAGCAGCTCCAATGATATTCAGGGATGTAGCTCTTGGCACTATAACATCAGGATGTAAATTCATATAATCATCAACATTGAAAAATTTGTTAGCCTTAGCAAACCTGTTAAGTTCTTCCTTTCTGTACTTGGACATTGTAGTATATTCAGATGGATCCTTCCCTTCATCTCTTACTCTGTTAATCATGGATAGGCCAACCAAATCCTGGAACCTGGCCATCCTAGCAGTTGTAGCTTTCTCAGGATCTTCAAATGGTACAGGAGGGGAATCAGGTCTCTTGGGGTTTTCAGCCTTTTGATGTGCAGTGAATTGTTTTTGTTGATGTTGTTGATGCTGTTGCTTGCCAAATGAATAATGCCTTTGTTGGCTGCTTCCTGAAGAGGAGGACCTACCCTGATGTCTTTGATAAGTTTAAACTGGGTAGTCCTCTGAGTTGATGCTGTTGCTTGATAAGTTTTGATGTGCACCAGCAGTAGGTGGATGAGGAGGAGGAGGATCCTTTCTGTATCTTTGAGGAGGTGGGGAATATATTCTGCTTTTTTCCTTTCTTTTTGTTGATTTTTTGACAGCCACATCCATGCTGGCATGCCCTTATAAGGTGTGATCTTCTACAGTATATAATATGGATTGTCATTTTCTGGATTTGGTTTTGGGGCAGGAGCTGGAGGAGCTTTCCTCTTCTTAGATACTTTCTTTTTCTTAGGCTCATCATCTGAGTCCTCTTCATCATCATCCACATCATCAAAATCCTGAGGAGTATCATACAAAGAATTAATAGCTTTTAGTACTGATTTGTCAATGGGCTTTTCAGCCGGAATAGGAGCTGGAGGAGGAGCTGGAACTGGAACGGGAGGGCTATACAGAACAGTGCTTTCAGTCACTATTTTATTTTCTTCTTCTATATCATCCATGATCAATGCATCAAGATCAGGAATGGGTGAATCATCCATAACAAAAACTGGAGCAGAAATATCTTTTGGAGGGGATGAAATAATGGGGAAATAGCTCTGTGAGGAGATGGAATAGCTGGAACCTCTATAGCTGGAACCTCTATTGTAACAAAACTAGCCTTTAGTTGCTTGGCAACTTTGGGGCTTATAGGAGAGGTGTATGGTACTATAGCCAAAGATGGCTTGATTCTGTACTCTGGAAGGTTATTAAAATAAGTTGTATCAAAACTGCTCAATAAATTTAAAAGATCAACTTTAGGATTTATAATAAAATCACCAGTAGTTGTTATTTCCTCTGGGACCTGCTCATCTATTTCCATATCAGATTAAATAAAATTAATTAGATCAAATAAATCTGTATCAGCATCTGCATCTGCATCTAATGTTGTTTCTGCTTCTGCTGCTTCTTTTTCTGCTGTAACTGCTGTTGTTACTGCTGCTTCTGCTGTTGCTGCTTCTTCTGATACTACTTCTTCATAGAGCATCTCCCCCTGCCTGGTTTCAGTGGCAACTAGAGCCAGGCCCCTGACTGAAGATGGAGGAGCAGAGAGAGTAGATATTTTGTGAGCAATAGATGATATGGAAGAATCAAGAGGTGTAATAGCCTCTGCTATAATTGTTTTGAGGAGGGTAGTAAGAAGTGCAATGACAGTTTGAATAATGGAGGGGTCCAATGGCAGAGATGCAGAGGGTGTGGCAGAAGGTGTTTCAGTTGAAACAGAGGAAGGGATGGAAGATGATGGTGGAGGAGGAGGTAAAGCATCTATCATGTGGACATTTGGAATGGAAGAAGTATGAGGAGGGGAAGTAAGCAGATTTAAGGAAGGGAGGGAGGAGGTATTGGAGGGGGGAATGGCAGCCAAATGGGGTGGTAGTGGAGAGGAGGGTGGTGATGGAACTGGTGTATCATGTTGGGAGGGAGGTGAGTTTGGAAAGTGAGTGGGGGATAGATGTACTAGGGATGAGGGAGGTGTAGGAGTGTGAATCATGGTTTGAACTGTGGAGGGGAGTTGTTGTACCATCTGAGGTTGAGGTGGGATTGCTGGAGGTGATGGAGGTGGAGGAGGGATATCTTCAGCAGGTTGGGATGTGGTTGGAGCAGCCCTAGTGCTCTCAGAAGGCCTTGTGGCGGAGGAGGAAGCCTTGGAGGGCTTGGTGATGCTCCTCTCCCACCTGCCAAATAGGGCATAGGTGAGCCTCTTGGAGGCATTGATGAATATGGTCGGGAAGACGAGTGATTCAGCAGCCTTCTCCTTCAGGAAGATTCCCAGAATTCTTCCAAACAGACCTCCTTTTTATTATTTTTCTTCTTAATCAGCTCAAACAGAATCTAAGCCCAGTTCACCTTCTTCTTGTTTACCACAACACACATTACCAGGAATTGGTGCCAGGGTATGTAATCATGTGTAGTGTGTTTGCCCAGCAACACTTTCCCCACCATGTCTGCTAGAAATTTTGAAATCGTCAGATAGGTGTTTCTTCAGTAATTTATTTGGGGTTTCTCCATTATACCCCATCATACTCAGCATCACATCAAATTCCTCAGTATCAATTTCTAACTCTTCTTCACCATTAATTAATCCAAAAATTTCTGTTAGAACTGCGGGAGTAAGTGGAACAGCATTACCAGAGATTGTGCCTATCATAGGGTTCTCATCTGTGGTGGAAGAAGTATAGACCCACTCTCGGATCTCAGTGCCAGATATCTTGATCCTGGTGGACAGCAGATTCTTCAACTGTTGTTCTTCAAGGAGTTGCATGATGTCTAGAAAGATAGGGTTTGAATGTTGGAAGGAATCAAAGTCCACATCAAAGCCTGTATCGAACTTCATCGCTGCAAGAATGCCTGCTGGAATCCCCATGAGTTCACCTACAAGAGAAAAACGAAGATCAAGTGTAAGGGAACTAAAAGCGCGGGACGGAGGTCGAAGAAAACCTAGATATAAGGTTTTCCAAAATATGAATTGACAAACTCCATTCCACAAAAAATAAAATAATTATTCGATCAGAGGGCGATGAAATAATTTATAGTTAAATGATTCATCGAGCTCAGTTTGAAGATTTGAAAACATTTCATCGAGCTCCGTTCGACGAAATTTTTCAGAAGCAGATTTGTCGATCTCATGTCGACAAAAATGACTTCACTCATAGAGAGTTTGTCGACCTCCGTTTGATGAATATCTCATAAACTTTCTACAGTTCGTCGAGATTCGTTCGACGAACTTTGAAAAATTCATCGAGTGCAGACAGAAGTTAAATCAAGGCTTCTTCATTGATCATACCCAGTTGATTTATAATGAACACGTGATTCCTTTCATCCAAGGCTTTTGTAAAAATACCAGCTCTTTGTAAATTAGTGTAGATATAGAAAAGTTTGATTTTGTTTTTGTCTACACACTCTCTAATGAAATGATGCCTAATGTCTATATGCTTAGTCCTACTGTGATGGACGAGATTCTGTGCTATAGATATAGCACTTGTGTTATCACATATTAGAGTTGAATTATTTAAGTTGAAACCATAGTCTAGGAGTTGGTTTTGAATAAACAACATCTGTGAATAGCAACTGCCAGCTGCAATGTATTCTGCTTCAAAAGTTGATGTGGACACAGATGATTGTTTCTTGCAGAACCAAGACACTAGTCTCATACCAAGGAACTGACAAGTTCCTGAGGTACTTTTCCTATCAACCCTGCATCCAGCAAAGTCAGCAACTGAATATCCTGTTAAATCAAATTCTGACTCAGTAGGATACCAAAGGCCTAGACTAGGACAACTCTTTATATATCTCAAAATTCTTTTTAGAAAAATTTAGGTGAGATTCTTTAAGGTTCACTTGGAACCTAGCACAAAGGCATGTGGCAAACATTATATCAGGTCTGCTAGCTGTAAGATATAATAGGGACCCAACAATCCCCCTATATAACTTCTGGTCAATAGTTTTCCCATGTGGATCAGAATCTATTACAGCATTAGTAGCCATAGGTGTTTTCTTTGCTGAGGCATCAGCCATTCCAAACTTTTTAAGAAGCTCTTTAGCATATTTAGCCTGGGAGATGAAGATGCCATCAGGTAGCTGCTTCACTTGGAGACCAAGTAAGTAGGAGAGCTCACCCATGCTACTCATCTCAAACTTAGAATGCATGAGCTTAGAAAACCTCTTGCATAATTTAGAGTCAGTATACCCAAATATGATGTCATCCACATAAATTTGTCCTAATAAGATTTTATCCTTATGGTGCCTAGTGAATAATGTTTTATCTACTATACCTCTAGTGAATTCATGCTCCATCATAAAGCTAGCTACGTTCTCATACCAAGCTCTTGTAGCTTGCTTTAGACCATAGAGAGCTTTATGCAATCTAAATACATAAGATGGATGGGTTGGAGAGACAAAACCTGGAGGTTGTTCAACATAAACTTCTTCTTTTAGTACTCCATTTAGAAAGGCACTTTTCACATCCATTTGGTAGACTTTAAACTTCTTGTAGGCAGCATAGGCAAGGAAGATTCTGATTGCTTCTAACCTTGCAACTAGTACAAAGGTTTGGTCATAGTCTATGCCTTCTTCTTGCCTATATCCTTGAGTAACAAGTCTAGCATTGTTCCTCACAATTACACCTTGGGCGTCTAGTTTGTTTCTATAGATCCATTTAGTTCCAATGACTGGGTAGTCTTTGGGTCTTGGAACCAAATCCCAAACTCTACATCTCTCAAACTGGTTGTGTTCCTCTTGCATTGTAATGATCTAGTGGGGATCTTGCTCAGCATCTTTTATGGATTGAGGCTCAACTTGAGAGAGGAAACATGCATGCATCACATCTTGGTTGAGTTGATGCCTTGTCTGTACACCTACTGTTATGTCTCCAATCACTTGGGATCTAGGGTGATCCTTTACTGAGACAAGATCAGTGGGTGGAGTTGGTTCAATAATAGCATTTGGATTTAATTCCTCTTGTGGAATTATATTTGCTGTTGAATGAGGTTCAGCCTTTTGCAAAGATTAATCTTCACTGTCTTCAACAACATGTGGAGGAGTGGGTGCTATAGCTTCTTGTGGAAGGTTTAATTCACCAATTTTCTCACACAAGTGAGGTACCTGCAAAGTGTTACTAGTAGAAATCACTTTCTCCTTATAAGACATGTTAGTTTCATCAAAGGTAACATGAATTGATTCTTCAATTTTTAAAGTATATTTGTTGAATACCCTATAAGCTTTGCTTACTTGAGAATATCCTAGAAAAATTCCCTCTTCAGCCTTAGCTTCAAACTTTCTAATTTATTTCTTATTATTATTATGTATATAGCATACACATCCAAATACTTTAAAATAAGTGATTGTAGGTTTTTCCATTTAAGTAATTCATAGGGAGTCCTATTCTTAAGTTTATGTATCAAATTCTGTTCAGTACATAATTTATTGTGCTTACAGCCTCTGCCCAAAAGGATAGTGGCATATAAGCATCTGCAAGTAATGTGCCTGTAGCTTCAATCAGGGTTCTGTTCTTCATTTCAGCTAGCCCATTTTGTTCAGGAGTTCTAGGAGCTGAGAAGCAATGCCTGATACCTTCCTTCTCACAGAACTCATGCATAAGAAGAGACTCAAACTCTGTACCATGATCACTTCTGATTAATGCAACATAAGTAGAGTACTCAATCTGTATGGTCCTGAGAAAATCTGTAAGAACTTTAAAGGTATCTAAATTAGATCTCAAAAAGAACACCCAAGGGAATCTTGAGAAGTCATCTACAATGACTAATGTAAAGGATTTCCCTCCTAGGTTTTGTACAACAATGGGTCCAAAGAGATCCATGTGTAGCAAGTATAAAATCCTAGGTGAATCACTTTTATTAACTGACTTAAAGCTAGATTTAGTTTGCTTGCCTAGTTGACAAGCCCTGCATAGGCCTTCCTTCTTTTAGGGACCAGAAGGTAAACCTCTCACAAGACTGTCTTTAGATAGCCTAGCAATGTTTTTCATGTTAACATGTCCTAGCCTTTTATGTCATAAATCATTTTGATTGTTAACTAAGTTAAGTAGAAAAATGTCTGAAGGTGCATACTAAAAATCTACTATATATATGTTTCCTTGTCTATTTCCAATTAAAACATTTTGTTTTTCTTTGTTAGAAAGAATCCAAGATGTTGAGTTAAAGTGTTCCTGATAACCTTCATCACATAATTGGCTTTTTGAGATGAGGTTATGCTTGTGTCCTCTTACATAAGTCACTTTCTTGAATGTGACTGCTCCAATTCTTACTTCTCCATATCCTTCAGACTGGCCACATTTTGAATCACCAAAGATAACCTTTGGTCCTAGCTTGGTCTTGTAGTTGATAAAATTGTCCTTGCTACCAGTCATGTGCTTGGAGCATACACTGTCCAGATACCATAGTTGATTAACAACGGGACAACTCTTCACCTGCAGAAAAACTGAAAGATAATAGTTGTCAACCTAAATCACCTTCAGGGGGGGTGAATAGGTGATTTGTGCGTCTTTTGCGGAATTAAAAAAATCTCAGAACAAAGCACAGATCTATCTACCAAATTATCACAGACGACACAAGATTTATAGTGGTTCCCCGATCTTGGGTACATCCACTTTCTCTCACCGATCTAGCAATATACTAGACTCGGCTACTCCACTATCTCGGATTGAAAATCAATCCTACCCTCGGAACAAAGTTCCTACAATCACAATCCAACCAACTGGATCTACAACTCGGAAGGCAAAACTTCCTACAAACTCGGAGTTGAAAACTCCTACACTCGGAGAAAACTTCTCCTACAAGAATGAAAGATTGTTTTAGAAAATACAAACAATGATTTCTCTGTCAGATCTACAAGCAAGCAACCAGGATCTTCTTCTTGTAAGCTTTGCGGCACTTTCAGAAAGATGAAGAAAATCTCGGCAATATATCTTGAATTTTCTGTCTTACACGATTGGGAAGAGGATGAGCAGTTGAGAAACGATCTCGATCTGTAAAACTTCTTCAGTCTGATTCCTCTGAAAATCGAAATCCTTGCCGGAGAAAAACAGCGGCGGCGACGGCTTTCTTTTCGTGAAAAGAGAGAGACGAAACAACGTCTTGGAGAGAGAAATGGCTGCAGAAAAATCTCAATAATTTTTTATCTTGAAATCTTGTTATTCTTATTAGAGTTTGTCAATTAGACAAGACCTTATATAATATGATGAATAACGGTCATAATCAGTCTTAATTATATACATGTGGACCAATCATGTCACGGGATTTGAAAATCTGTCAATTATGGACTTAGAAGAATTTCGGAGAAAAGGTGGTGATATACACGAGTAGGTATATAACTACTCGAGTAGGTAAAGGACTACTCGAGTAAGTAAAGAAATGTTACTCGGGTATATAATTCATGACTACTCGAGTAGGTTGAAGATAACTACTCGAGTACATATAATCAACTACTCGAGTACTTAGAAGATCTACTCGAGTATACAGAAAAGTTTCACGGGAAGTGGAGTTGAACTACTCGAGTACAAGTTGTACTACTCGAGTAGGTGAGAAAAACTACTCGAGTGGTTTGATGAACTACTCGAGTGATAGGACTTAGAGAAATTTCTGAACACTGGAAAATGAGCTACTCGAGTAGTCAGACTGAACTACTTGAGAGTATATAGTCTACTCGAGTACATAAAAAGACTTACTCAAGTAAATGACTTTTTAGGAGAAAAGAAATTTATTTTACTCGACTATGAAGCATGAACTACTCGAGTAGTAAGTAAACTACTCGAGTATATAACTTATACTACTCAAGTATATAGAAAATTTACTCTTTAGATAAAAAACAGTTACACGAGTCAGAATCTATAACCACTCGAGTATATATATACTTACTCGAGTGTTTTACTTAGAAAAACTTGGAGAGTGAAATCTGTGCAACTTGAGTAAGAAGAATGATCGACTCGAGTAGTTAAGTAAGCTACTCGAGTATGTGACAGTCTACTCGAGTATATGGACTTAACTTCACGAGAGGGAGATTTACTTACTCGAGTATAAGAATTTTGACTCGAGTATAAAGCAAGTAATTCACTCGAGTAGTTAATGACCTACACGAGTAGAATACTTAGAAAAATTTTCAAGGTGGAAATTCTATCTTCTTTGGTGAAATAAGCATCCAACTCTATTCACATAGTCCAAGTGCTTGAATATGAAGTGTATCCCAATAGAGAGGCTACACATGAGTCAACACCTTGGGTCATACAATGTGGGATTACATTGTATGGTCCTGTGTTTGGTGACCCATTGTAGACTGACATTAGTCTACACTTCCCATTGCAATCTGTACAACCTTGGGATCGCGAGAGGTGGTCCAGCAAGCGAGAAAGGGGGACTGGCGAGATGAGATGATGCCCACCTGTAAGAGGCGAGAGGTGTGGACAGCCCTCCGAAGTAGGCGAGACCTCTTAGTAGGCGAGACCTCCTAGAAGACGAGATGGCTGATAGGGCGAGAGGCCGCCGGGACGGACAGGGCGGTCGTCTCGCCCGTTAGTTCCTTACCCACTCGCCACATGTGAGAAGAAATGTCTTTACCTTTTTTCCCCCAAGGGGGATTTTACTTTTGTGCCCCAGGTGATTTTACATTTCTACCCCTGAAGATCTGTGTATAGCTCTCCAGAACTGCAGAGTTTGGCTGTTGGCAGACCCTGCCCTGGGTGTTTTGGTAATTTCAGGTTAGTTCGGAAGTGATATTTGCAGATCAGATTCAAAGGCCTATAAATAGACCGATAAGGTGCCTGAGAAGGTTGTTGAACCTTTCCACTGTTTTCTTCACAGGAACCTAGCTCAGCATTGGCTAGGGAGGGGAAGATCTTTAGTTCTTCCGGGAAAGAGGTGGGACCTCCGAGCTGAGACGCCTCGGTCTGTTTTCAGGTCTCTGACTCTCATCAGGAGGATAGCGCAGGGAGAGTACGTGTGGGTTGCATCCTGTTTCGAACTTTAGGAGGGACCAAAAAGCTGGTTCCAACATTTTTGGTGCGGTGAGCGTGCAGCGCAGCCCTCAGAGAAGAACCTTGAGCAACCACATGGCGGGAGGTCAGGGAGAAGGAGAAGGGGAGGGGTCGGACAACCCGGGAGGATTTGTGGGAAGAGAAGAATTCATGGCTTCAATCAAGGGGATCATGGATTTGCTGCAAGGGATCTCACGACAGGGAGATTTTTCAACCCCACTGCCTCAAGTGTCGGCTCTCGCAACACAAGAAGAACTCGTCTCGGTGCGAGTGGGAGAAGACGCCCCGGGGAGGAGACCGGGGAAGGAGGTGATGACGGAAGGGAGCGGGAGAGAAATGACAGGAATGGAGCTGTTCCCAATTCCGGCGAGTACCATCTCGCCAGGAGAGGTCGTCGCGCGAGTAGGGGCGGCAAGACCGGCGGCGAGAGGGTCCCCTTTTTGCGAGCTAATCCTGTCAGCTCCCATCCCGGAAGGTTTCCGAAAACCCTAGATGAACTACTATGTGGGAAAGGATGATCCCCTCCACTTGAAGTGGTTCGAGGATGCAGTTTCGATCAGTCCCATGACGGACGCGTTCAAGTGCCGTCTTTTTGACATCACTCTAAAGGACAAAGCTAGAGACTGTTTCCATCAGCTCCCGACAGGCTCGATATACTGCTTCGAGGATCTAAGCAGGAGTTTCCAGTTGCGGTTCTCCACGTCTAAGAAGAGAAAGAGGAACCCGGAGTCGATCTTTTTGATTAAGCAGAAGGCAGATGAGTCGCTGGCTCAGTACGTGGATAGGTTCCAAGAGGAGATCTTGGATATACTGGAGGTGTCGGGGTTTGCACTCCAGATGGACTTTACCGTGGGACTATTAGAAGGGTTCTTCAAAATGAGCCTCACCCGGAAGCCGCCGCTGTTCTTTTGAGGGCTTGATGGAGAAGGAGGAGAAGGAAATAGCGATGGAGGCGTCGAACCTTGATTTTGCAAAGAAATTGGCAAGGCTTACTGAGGTGGAGTCGAGGGAGTCATGTGGGAGACACCAGGAGGCAAGGAGAAGAGAGGAGCCGAGGGCGCCGGCGTATCAAGAGTTGGGATGGAGGCAACTGGGAGGCCCTTCCCCAGGACAAGGTAGAGGATTTCCCCATGGGGGAAGGAACCAACAAGGAGGACCTTGAAGGTTTCACCAACAAGGGTGGGGGTATGGTCATAGACCACCCCTGCCCCCTCCGCAACAAGGCTATGGCCATCGGCCGAGGCAGAGGAAGAGGCCGAGAGAGAGGAAGAGGAGCAGGAGCAGGGAGAAGAAGAAACCCTCAGGAAGGAAGGCAGGGGGGAGGTGGCGTTGCCATATTGTGACTTCCACGAGGAGGAAGGTCACGCAACGGCTACCTGCCCAGATTTCTTGGAAATGAGGAGAACTCGAGGAGCAAGAGAACAACAAAGGCCGGTACGGATAGAGGAAGTGATAGCTACAGGAGAAGAGGATCGATGTGTGGATCGAACGGATGAAGGAGATCGCAGAGGAATTGGAGTAATTCATGGGGGGGATAGAGGCGGCCCGAAAGGCGAGCCTTCACACTTTGTACCGCCGAAGCATAGCCTCGACGTCACAATCCCTCCCCGAGATGAAAAGATCACCTTCTCAAGGAAAGACATGCCAGATCATGAAGACCCTTTTTGTGACGCGCTGGTGATAGGAACCGTCATCGAGAACTTTACGGTGTCACGGATCCTGGTAGACAATGGGAGTTCGGTGAACGTGATTTTCAAAAAAGCATTCAATGCGATGAGGGTGGAGGCCCGGAGGGTGCTGGCGGTGGATGGACCATTGTTTGGGTTCTCAGGAGAGAGGAAAGAAGTCGAGGGTGGAGTGGGACTTCAGGTAACCCTGGGAGGGCTATCCCGAAATTGCCGCTTTGTCATAGTGGATGCCCCCAACAGTTACAACGCTATCTTTGGGTGCTCCTTGATCAGAGCTTTCAGATGCGTTCCGTCATCGTTTCACCAGTGCTTGAAACTGAGCTCAGGGGGTACCCAAATCAGGGTACGAGGGGATCCAAAGGCCGCAATAGAATGCTACGTGACGACAGTGAACACCATCTCCTGGCAGGGAGACGCTGAGGAGATGGGAAGGAGGATGGAGCAATTGCAACAGGAACTGGGAGGCGAAGCAGAAAGAGGAGAGGAAGGTGCTGGAGGAGAGGGAGAAGTAGTGGTGGTTGGAGGCATTGCGGGGGAGCCAGAAATGGCGGGAGAGGAGTTCGGGGAGACGGGGATGGTAGAAGAAAGGGAGGAGGAAGGAGCTGAAGGATAAGGAGAAGTAGTGATGGTAGGAGGCATTGCAGGGGAGACAAAAATGGCTGGAAAGGAGGGAGAAGAGTCGGAGGAGGCAGGGGAAAAGGAGCCAAAAGAAGAGGAAGGGAGAAAAGAGAAGAGGAAGATGGAAGAAGCGGGAGGGTCGCCCGGGAAGGGGGCCCGACCAGAAAAAAGAAGGGCCTCACGGCAGGAAGAGGAGGACGCAAGCAAGTGGAAGATGAAAAAGCTGGGGGAAGAGATGACGATGGCCATCGTGGAGGATAAAGCCAAGGAGCAGGACGCGCAGGCAGAGCAGGAAGGGGAGGAAGAGCCATCGAGGCTGAAAGCGGTCGTGGAGGTCCTCGAGGTAGAGATCCATACCAAGGAAGGCAGAGAGGAGAAGATAAAAATCAGCGGCGAGCTCAGCCAGGAAGACCGATAGAAGATCAAGGCCTGCGTACAGAAAAATATTGACGTCTTCGCGTGGAGCGCCGCAGACATGCCTGGGTTTGATGCGGACGTCGCTTGTCACCGCCTCAATCTCGACCCCAATACTCGCCCCATACAACAGAAGAAGAGGGCCATCGCCTCCAAAATGGCCGGACCTATTAGAGAGGAAGTAGAAAAATTGCTTAAGGCGGGGTTTGTGTCCGCCTGTAAGTATCCGGGGTGGGTGAGTAATGTTGTAATGGTCAAAAAATGGGAGGGTAGATGGAGAATGTGTGTGGATTTTTCTCTTTTAAATAAAGCATGCCCCAAGGATTGTTACCTGCTGCCCCGAAACGACACGCTGGTTGACTCAGCCGTCGGTTTCCCTTTTATGAGTTTCTTGGATGCATTTTCCGGATATCATCAAATACGCATGCATCCTCCGGACGTTAAGGACGTCACCTTCGTCACGGAGGATGAATGCTTCTGTTTTAATATGATGTCTTTCGGTTTGAAAAATGCGGGAGCAACCTATCAAAGAATGATGGATCGGATCTTCCGAGAACAAAGAGGGAGGAACCTCGAGATGTACGTGGATGACTTGATGATCAAAAGGAAGAACCTCAAAGCTCATGTCCTAGATCTGGAGGAGACCTTTGAGACCCTAAGGAAGTATAAAATGAGACTGAACCCCATGAATATGTGTTTTTGGAGCCAATAGGGGAAGGTTCCTAGGACATCTTCTCACTCCATCTGGAGTGGAACCCAACGCCGAAAAAGTGAGAGCAATCCTGGAGTTGGAGTCCCCTAGAAATGCTAGGGAAGTTCATCATCTCACAGGCAAGTTGTTGGGGCAAAGCAGGTTTCTCTCCCGAGACGGAGAGAGATGCTCGCCTATCTTTTGGACACTGCGGGGTGGCAAGAAGTTCGAGTGGACCCCGGAATGTGAGAAGGCTTTCCAGGCTACAAAGCAACAGCTCACCCAGACGCCCTTGCTCCATGGGCCAAGGGAAGGAGATGTCCTGTTTTTATATTTGGGGGTAGGGACTAGGGCAGTGAGCTCGGTTCTTGTGCGAGAAGAAGGGAAGAAGCAATTTCCGATCTATTACGTGAGCAGGGTCCTGAAGAAAGCGGAGCTCGGATACCCCATTCTTGAGAAGTTAGCATTTGCCCTCATCGTCTCGGCCCGAAAGCACATGCCGTATTTTCAGGCTCATTCTATTCAGGTGGCAACGGATCACCCCCTCCGTCGCATCTTGGAGGGGGTAGAACATTCCGGGAGGCTAGCTAAATGGTCAATAGAGCTCAGTGAATTCGACCTAGTCCTCGTTCCCCGGCTCGCCATTTAGGCACAGGCGGTAGCCGATTTCCTAGTGGATTATGTAGTTGAGGTCCAGGAGACGGAAGTGTCCCCTCTAGCAACCTGGAAGATGTTAGTAGATGGAGCGTCAGGAAGAAATTCCTTTGGAGGAGGAATGGTCTTGATCAGCCCAGAGGGGACCCGGATTGAACAGGCCTTGAAGATTCATTTCACGATTACCAACAACCAAGCGGAATATGAGGCGATCATTGCGAGACTCAGGTTAGCCCCGGAGCTGGGCATACAAGACATTGAGGCCTCGACAGACTCCATGGTGGTGGCAGGCCAGATCAAAGGGGAGTTCGAGGCAAGGGAGCCCACCCTCCACTTGTATCTAAGAAAGTTCAAGGGAATCATAGGACAGTTCCGAAACTTTTCAATTCAGCACATCCCGAGGGAGGAGGGCACTCAGGCTGATCAACTCGCCAAGCATGGCCCTCGAGCCAGGGGAACAATGACGGAGCTCTTCAGACCGTCTATAGAATAAGGGGAACTCTTGGAGATATGCCAGCAAAGGTCTTGGATGGACCCCTTCATCACCTTTTTAACGTCGGGACAGTTACCCGCGAGAGAACTCGACAAGAGGCATACCAGATAAAAATCGGCGTACTACCTGCTAATGGATGGGGTTTTATATCACAAGATGCTGTCAGGTTTGCTGGCTAGATGTGTGTCAGAGGAGGAGGTTCCCAAGGTTCTACAAGAGATTCACTCAGGCGAATGTGGGAGTCACTCGAGGAGCCGGACATTAGAAGGGAGGGTGCTGAGGCAGGGGTACTTTTGGCCTACCCTTAGGAAAGATGCGGAAGAATTCGCGAGAAGTTGTCAGAAATGCCAGGAGTTCTCCCCTCTCTAGCTCCTTCCGGCACAGAGGTTACGGATAATCACAGCCCCCTGGCCTTTCTCTATATGGGGGCTAGATCTCGTGGGGCCTTTTCCTCAAGCGAGTGGCCAGAGGAAATTCCTACTAGTCATGGTGGACTACTTTTCGAAATGGCTGGAGGTGAAGGCGTTGGCTAAGGTAACATCGCAGGTGGTCAAGAATTTCGTATGGGGGGAGATCATCTGTCGGCATGGGTTGCCCCTAGCCATTGTGACAGATAACAGACCACAATTTGCAAGTAGGGAATTCGTTGATTTCTGCATCCGCTTGGGAATAGATCTCCGTTTCGCCTCTGTTCATCATCCACGGAGTAATGGATAGGTGGAAGCCACTAATAAGGTCATTGTCAATCTATTGAAGAAGAAAGTGGAGAATCTAAGGGGAAACTGGGTGGAGCAGCTACCTTCAGTCCTTTGGGCATTGAGGACCACACCAAACACCGCCACGGGGGAAACCCCGTTTAAGCTCTCTCATGGCTCAGAGGCTGTTATACCAATCGAGTTTGAGATCACATCACCAAGAGTAGCAGTTGCTAGGGAAGGAGCCGAAGGATGGAGAGCGGAGAACGAGGAAGAACATAGACTCTCTTTGGATCTCGTGGAGTAGCTCAGGGATTTGGCGATGGTCCGGCAGGAGGAGGTCAAGCGTCGGATGGCAAGGTACTTCGACAAGCATATAAGTATCAGGCAGTTCGAGAAGGGAGATTTGGTCCTAAAAAAGGTAGATGCAGCAGGTAGAGGGGCCACCGTAGGGAAGCTCAATCCCAATTGGGAGGGTCCTTTTATAGTAAAGGAAGTCTTAAAGTCAGGAGGGTACCACCTCCAGGATGTGGACAGGGTATCCCTCGAGCGAACCCGAAGTGGTGATGATTTAAAGAGATTTTACCCGTAGCACTCTATCTCTTGCACTTTTTATTATTGTACAACGCTTACCATTTTGATGTGCTCGTTTGATGTGATGAAAGCGTGGGTGACCTTTTTAGGGCACCAAGGGCGAGATGGTTTGGAGAGGAGACCCCGAGCAGACCCGCTGACCAGGCTCTCATCTAGCTGGCAGGGCTGTAGGCTCACTCGATGGTTGGAGATGGTTTGGAGAGGAGACCCCAAGCAGACCAGCTGACCAAGCTCTCATCTAGCTAGCAGGGTTGTAGGCTCACTCAGTGGTTGGAGATGGTTTGGAGAGGAGACCCCGAGCAGACCCGCTGACCAGGCTCACATCTAGCTGGCAGGGCTGTAGGCTCACTCGGTGGTTGGAGATGGTTTGGAGAGGAGACCCCGAGCAGACCCGCTGACCAGGCTCTCATCTAGCTGGCAGGGCTGTAGGCTCACTAGGTGGTTGGAGATGGATTGGAGAGGATACCCCGAGCAGACCCGCTGACCAAGCTTTCATCTAGCTGGCAGGGTTGTAGGCTCACTCGGTGGTTGGAGATGGTTTGGAGAGGAGACCCCGAGCAGACCCGCTGACCAGACTCTCATCTAGCTAGCAGGGTTGTAGGCTCACTCGGTGGTGGGAGATAGCTTGGAGAGGAGACCCCGAGCAGACCCGCTGACCAGGCTCTCATCTAGCTGGTAGGGTTGTAGGCTCACTCGGTGGTTGGAGATGGTTTGGAGAGGAGACCCCGAGCAGACCCGCTGACCAGGCTCTCATCTAGCTGGCAGGGCTGTAGGCTCACTCGGTGGTTGGAGATGGTTTGGAGAGGAGACCCCGAGCAGACCCACTGACCAGGCTCTCATCTAGCTAGCAGGGCTGTAGGCTCACTTGGTTGTTGGAGATGGTTTGGAGAGGAGACCCTGAGCAGACCCGCTGTCCAGGCTCTCATCTAGCTGGCATGGTTGTAGGCTCACTCAGTGGTTGGAGATGGTTTGGTGAGGAGACCCCGAGCAGACCCGCTGACCAGGCTCTCATCTAGTTGGCAGGGCTATAGGCTCACTCGGTGGTTGGAGATGGTTTGGAGAGGAGACCCCGAGCAGACCCGCTGATCAGGCACTCATCTAGCTGGCAGGGCTGTAGGCTCACTCGGTGGTTGAAGATGGTTTGGAGAGGAGACCCCGAGCAGACCCGCTGACCAGGCTCTCATCTAGCTGGCAGGGTTGTAGGCTCACTCGGTGGTTGGAGATGGTTTGGAGAGGAGACCCCGAGCAGACCCGCTGACAAGGCTCTCATCTAGCTGGCAGGGCTATAGGCTCACTCGGTGGTTGGAGATGGTTTGGAGAGGAGACCCGAGCAGACCCGCTGACCAGGCTCTCATCTAGCTGGCAGGGCTGTAGGCTCACTCGGTGGTTGGAGATGGCTTGGAGAGGAGACCCCGAGCAGACCCGCTGACCAGGCTCTCATCTAGCTGGAAGGCCTGTAGGCTCACTTGAGGACAATTCTAAAGGTAAGAGTTCGCGTGGGGAAAGGTCCATGGTCATCAGAAGGTTGGTGGAAAATCCCTAAAAAAGAGAAGGGTCAGGAATCAGGCGAGGGAAGAGGGTCTCTGGCTGACACTCGGCATGGGTCGTCTCGCCCATGGCGAGTGGACCTTCCTTATTCAAGGCACAAGACTGGCGTAAGAAGGCGGAACCTGTCAAGTAGGGCGGCTGTTCTCCCGGGACTTCAACGCAGGATAATCTTGCGGCGAGGCGCGCGCTAAGGGTCAGCTGATCCCGCGGGTAGTAGGCAAAGATAGATCCAAAGTTTGTCTCGCGCTTTTGGCTAGCTATTAAGCGAGACGGCGGAAGATAAAAGCAACGATTAAATAACATCTAAAAAGTTTGTCCTGCGCTTTTGACTAGCTATTAAGCGAGACGGCCGAAGATGAAAGCAACAATTAATATGTAAAAGGTTTAAACAAATATCCTTGGAACAAGAACACTTCACTTTCCTCTTTCGAGGAATTGTCTATCAAAACTACAAGTACCAGACGAGAAAAGAAAAAGGGGGGAGAGAATCCACTGCAGTTGATGATGCGCTACTCGCTGTCAGAAGAAGAGCTGTCGTCCGTCTCGCCGTACAATCAGAGGACCAGGTTGCGGGCCGTTACCGTCTCGGCATCCTCGCGCACCACCCCCAGCTCCTTCATCATTTTAAGAACAACCTCCACCATCTTGATATTGGAGTCTCAGCAGATGGCATCCACCTCGTCTACAGAGTAGCAGGAAGGAATGGGAAATTGGTCTAAGGGGGGTGTCGCGCTGTTCCGGAGGCGGAGATTTTAAGCTTTCAATTTATTGTTCTCTCCCTCCAACTCCTCAATGCGCGAGCGCATCCTGTTGGCCGTCTCGGCATCCTGCGGTATGAGAGCGAGTAAGGGACTATAAAAAGCAGCGAGTAAGATTAGCAAAGCAACGGTAAGAAAACTTACCACGCTACCGTGGCTCTGCGCGAGGAGGTTGTCGGCAACAATCAACCGCTTCTCCAGGTCGCTGGATTTCTCCCGTTCCGCGGCGAGACCGGCCTCCGCTTCCTTCCACTTTCTATTGTTGAAAACAAGGCGGCAGGAGACTCGGTGCGCGAGATCCAGGGAGTGAAATTGAGAATGGGCACTTTTCAGAATGAGATCCTGCGATGCCTCATTATCTGCGGGCTCAGAGCCAAGGCCACCATATAGCACAAACCTAGGGAGAAGGCATGACTGGTGGGGGGTCCTGCTCTTTCCAGGAAGGAAGGAGAGTGGACATCGACACGCGGTTAGCATCCTTGTCCCATAAGAGAACCGGCTCGCCAGCATCATCATCGGTCACAGGCCCCATGTTGTAGTTGGGGTGCGAGGCGGGAGCCGGGCGACTGGAGGAGCCAGTCTCGCCAGAAGGGAGATGAGAAGGCTGAATATTGGTGGTGGCCGCTGGTTTTGGCAAAACCATTTCGCGGGCAGGCAAGACAGGTAGTCGGGGAGGCGAGGGAGACGATACAGAGATGGGGGACAGGGATCCCGCTGGCTCTTTCCTTTCTTTGGCAGATTTTTCCTTTTTAAAGGACACGGACTTTTTCACCTTCTTCTTGGGGCTATGCCGAGAAGTGCCCTCGCCCACGGGCCTCTTCTTGGGGGTGGGTGTCAGCGTGTCCTTCGCAGCCTCTGCCGCCATACTCGATAAGGCGAGAGCCCGGTTACTTTGACAAGGGGGATGGACGGGGATGGTTCTCTCTCCTAGATAAGATGACAGTCAGTGGGGAACAAAAATTTACAAGGATAAAGAGGGAAATAGAAGTGTACCTTCGCTGGGGAAGACGGTTGGAAGCAAGTCGAGGTCTCGCCTAAGGTATTGGACCTCAAAATTCTTCCCTGCGAAGAAATCGCAGAGATCTTTCTCGGCACCCCCCACCTTGGGGGTGTCATAATAGCATTCGGCAGGAGACACTGGGGCGAGAGGAATACCTCCCAAATCCCCGCGAATGAAGACGAAGCGAGTTAGCCAGTGGTGGTTTTTATTCGGCGTCTCGCACACCTTCAGGCCTTGTCCTGTGAAATAAGAGATGTCGTCGTCTTTTGCGTGGTAGACGAACAGCTTGCGGAAGGCCGTCAAACTAAATTCAATACTCTCTCGCCGCAGGTAGCAGGCGAAAGCAATCAGCATGGAGATGGCGTTGGGGTTGAATTGGGCCGGGACGACCCCAAAGTACTTAAGAACTAACTTGACCTCTGGCCAAAGGGGAAGCCGCAGCCCCGCCTCGAAGTGCGAGACGGGGAAGGCCAGTTCGTTGGGGTAGAAGGTGTTGATACATTCGCCAACTTTGGGCGGGCGAGATAAATAACCATCGGCGAGATACTCGCTGGCGAAACGAGCATATTCTTCCTCTGGAAGTCTGCTGAGAGGGAAGTCGTGATCCACAAACCGCTTTCCGCAGCGGCTGCGGCCCTCGCCTTCTTCCATCTTCTTCTTTCCCATGATGAGCGAGAAGGCAGTAAATGGGAAGAGAACGGTTTAGAGAGAGCGGGACGCGAGAGGAGTGAGGAAGAGGAGAGAGACGGGAGCTGCAACCAAAGAGACGACCTAGAATAACAAAAACAGAGGAATGTCTGGATTTGAGATATTTATAAGGAGTGAGGGAGAGAGGGAATTAAGCGGGAAAGTCAAGCGGCGGGAAATGAAGAGGCACCCCAACGCTTCGTCTCTCTCTCTCTCTAGAACCCAAGGGGCGGGGGGGCGCAGCGGTCTTTTCGAGGTAAAAGCCATCATTATAAACCTAATTAAAAAGTAGCTAATCATGATAATGATGAAAAGATAGCATGATATGACAAGCACAGTACCGAAAGGATAAAATAGTTCATCCCGCAGAAGGGGATATCTCGCCAAAAAAGGTTTTATGCAACGCATCAATAATCAAACAACTAAATTGACAGTAATAATTTAGGAGGGCCTGGAGAAGGCGAGACGGGACCGCGACAGCTTAGTTCCGCACACATTTCCAGGGGCCATCTTGGCCTCCCGCGAATGGAGGGCAGCCAGGAAGATGAAAGGCGCGAGCAGCGACCATGCCGCGGCGCGCGAGACGGAGATGTTCGTCCGTCTCATTTAAGATGGCTTGGGGATCGGTCCCGTCTAGTGCACCACCCGCTTCCATCTCGGCAGAAAGGCGGTGACACTCTGTTTCGATCCAGTCCATGCGCCGGTCGGAGGCTTGCTTCTCCAGCTCCATCTCGTGGATTATGTGCGTGTATTTACGGAACATCCTAGCCGTCCTCTGCTTCAACTCCAGGGTGTCCATGGGATAACCCAAGTAGTCCTCGATCTCGCCAGGATGGGGAAGAGGCGAGAGTGGGGGAGATGCGGGAGCACCTTCAGATTCAGAATCAAATTGGATACCTGCATAGAAGGCGAGAGATCATGGACAAGGATGAGCTCGCATGGGTTGGGGAAAAGAAGGCGAATTAAAGGAAAAAGCGAGAAGGGAAAGCTCTTACTAGGTATACGAGAGTTCCCCACAACCCGTGAAAGGTCTTCTTTCCGCGAGAGAGGTGGGGAAGATGCCTCAGGCGAGTCGGCGCGCTGATGAGCTTGGTCAATACTATCAGGAGGATTGGCGGGCATCGGGGAATCAGCAAAGCTTCCCTGGAAAAGCGTGATCAGTAGGAGAGATGAAAGAAGAGAGAAAGGAAGGAGGAATTACCCGTCTCTCCCCGGAAGATGCGGGAAGATTATCTGTTGTCGAAGGGGCAGAGGAGGTCGTGCTCGCCGAGAGGGGAGGGCAGGCGGCCTTCATTTTTTCAGGCGAGTGGACGGAGGGGCCAAGGGAGGAGTACGCCCCAGGTCCGGGAATAGGGCATCCGTGTTGGTTTTATTTAGCCTTCGCACCATCGCGAGGCACTCGCGAAAGCTCTGGTTGTAAGGCATTCTGAAGGAAGAAGAAATGAAGGCTAAGGGGTCCCAAATGAAGACTGGGATCTCATATTTATAGGCCCCATAGGGGGGGCCCACCAAAGATTCTCATGAATAAGTCCTGGCATCGCGAGCCGCGGTTGGACTTATTTTTCCGAGGTTAGGGAAACCTCGAAAAGAGCGGGGATTGTGTACAACCTTGGGCTCGCGAGAGGTGGTCCAGCAAGCGAGAAAGGGGGACTGGCGAGATGAGAGGATGCCCACCAACAAGAGGCGAGAGGTGTGGACAGCCCTCTGAAGTAGGCGAGACCTCTTCGTAGGCGAGACCTCCTAGAAGACGAGATGGCCCGCAGGGCGAGAGGCCGGCGGGACGGACAGGGAGGTCACCTCGCCCGTCAGTTCCTTCCCCACTCGCCACATGTGAGAAGAAATGTCTTTACCTTTTTACCCCCAATGGGGATTTTACCTTTGTGACCCAGGTGATTTTACATTTCTACCCCTGAAGGTCTGCGTATAGCTCTTCAGAACAGCGAAGTTTGGCTGTTGGCAGACCCTGCCCAGGGTGTTTTGGTCATTTCAGGTTAGTTCGGAAGTGATATTTGCAGATCAGATTCAAAGGCCTATAAATAGACCGATAAGGTGCCTGAGAAGGTTGTTGAACCTTTCCACTGTTTTCTTCACAGGAACCTAACTCAGCATTGGCTAGGGAGGGGAAGATCTTTAGTTCTTCCGGGAAAGAGGTGGGACCTCCGAGCTGAGACCCCTCGGTCTGTTTTCAGGTCTCTGACTCTCGTCAGGAGGATAGCGCAGGGAGAGTACGTGTGGGCTGCATCCTGTTTCGAACTTTAGGAGGGACCAGAAAGCTGGTTCCAACAGAATCCTGCAACCACATAACTCAAACAAAGCATCAAATACAAACTAATTCATCTTAGTTCCAGGGTGACTTCATCAAATCTGGGTTAATGTGGACATAGTTCCCAACAATCTCCCCCTATTTGTTGAAGTCAGAATTCCCTTTACACTAAGGTGAATTATAGACATAAAAAGTGCTAATTAGAAAAATGTGTGCAAGTAAGCAAGAAACTATGAAAAATATAATGAGAGCAAAAACTTAGAATTATATAAATAAGAATATCCAAAATTATCAATTCTACAGTCAATCATTTCACACTCTCAAAAGTCCTTGAAAATTAGCCTTAATTCTGTTGTCTGTCCAATTTCTCTTGTTGTCTCTTTTGCTAGCTGTAGGGTTTAGGATAATATTTGGGTGGTCTGGGAGGAACAGCTGGATTATTTCTTCCATATTCTATGTCATAGATTCTCCTTTTGGTCATGGACTTCTCATACAACTCACATTCATAGGAACTGTAGTGAATGTTTCTTCTTTCATGGAAGTCCAGAACTAACTTAAGAGTTTCCAGGATGAGAGACTTGGAAGTAGGAGACCAGAACTCAACATGTTCAGGAGCTTTAGCAGGAACAGACTTGCTAGCAGAAGGACCTTCACCATATTTCCTTTTCTTCTTGGAGGTTTTGATCTCTGGAGGAGCATGAAGGAAAATATCAGCAGGATCTTCTTCCCATCCTTGAGTATATGACTCTGGAGGAGAAACTGAGTCTCCAGGCCTTGGAGAGAAAGTGGGTTACAGAGGAGCAGCTGGGGCAGAGATATCTGTAGCTAGAGGATTCAAGTGATGGGGAATGATATTTGGGTCTGTAGCAAATTCAGGTAGGATTTGATTATGCATCCAGACAGCAGTGTCATAAGTATGGAACTTGACACTCTATATCTGGGCTAACACATCAGCCTTAATTTCCTTCACATGGGTTTCCCATAGTTCCTGTTGGAGAGCAGTAGATTTTTCTAGATATTATTTTACTAATCCCTCCCCCTTTCTGACTTCGACAGATAGCTTCTCTATGGCAGTTTCTTTGAATAGACCAACTTCTTCACAGATTTTCATTTTGTTGGCTTCATTTCTCTTGTCCAGTTCGATTTGATTATTTGCAAGGGTGACACCTTGTTCCATAACTTCTCTAACACTAGTTATACTGTGGTCTAGTGCTTTTCCACCAAGTTGAAATAAGTACTTGAGCTTGTCAGTGTTATGCTGGATTTCAGCAAATCCACTGCTCATCTCAGTCTCGAGAGTAGTTACCTTGTCAGTTATAGTCTTTAGACAAGTATCAAAATAAGTCCTCTGGTCTTGAAGAAGAAGTGAAATCTGTTGCATCAAATCTGAGGAGGAAGAGTCTGTAGCAGCAGCAGTTGAAGGAGCAGCAGATGTAGGAAGAGTAGAAGGAAGAGGAGGAGCTACCCATGGAGCTATTTCTCCATTAATCATAGAGCTTGCAGCCCTTGTTGTATGAATGATAGCATCCCTTTCTTCTGTATCATAAGGGATAGAGAAATCTAAGTTTCTGAGAGGAGCCTCAGCTGGCTCTGGAGAGGGCTCATGAGAGATAAGAATACTCTCTGCCTGTTCTGGAGGTGCAACAGGAGATTTTGGAGGAGGTGGTACTGGAGAGTGTGCTGGTGGATGAAATGGATGTGCTTCTGAGGTAAGCTCAGCTATCATGGCATTAATTTCAGCTTCAAAGGAGAGCAGATGTTCTTAAGGTTGCTGATCTGATGGTGGTGTAGGTGGAGTTTTAGGTAGGGGAGAGATAGCTAGAGCAGAAGAAGAGGGGAATTCTTGAGGAGATGAAGGTATTTTGTGTGAAAGAGATGGAGCAGGCTCCCCCTCACTTGGTGCACCAGAGGAGCTGGCCACATGATGAGGAGAGGGAGATGGAGTCCTGTCCTCGAAAGCTGGAACTTCTGAAATCTTAGCAGCTTGGGCAGTATTCTTCAGTTTCAATTCCCATCTCTGAATGGACTGAATTGAGACCTTTTTCATGTGGTGAAGAGGGGTCCCTTTGGAGAAGCTAAACAGCTGAGGGTTTAACCCACGAAGGAGGAGAGAGATGATCCTGGCAAAATTGGGGGCTTTAGCACTGTCCTTGGTTTTGTCAAGAATCATCACCACAATTTGGAACTGCTTGCGGCAAACTATAGCTTGCATAATGTCAAAGAAGTACAGGGGAATATCTCTTATAGAATTAGTCTTGCAGAGCAAGATTTTCCCGATGACATCAACAAGAAATTTTCCCTCTGCATTCATATCTGAGCGTTTGATGTACTGAGCGTCAGCCGAAATACCACAGAATAAGCATGTCCTGTCAGAATCTTCGTCATCTAGGTCGTCTTCTTCGACCACTATCGGTAATCTGAGAAGTTGAGAGACGATAGTCTTGGTGAGTGTGATTTTCATACCTTTTACTTTGGATTTCAGCACTTGTCCATTTCGTTTGACCTTGAGGTTCTTGAAGAATTCTGCTACTTTAGGGAAAAGGATTCCGCATGGTTCTTGCAGGATGAAGGATAGCCCTGCATTGTCTAGTAGAATCAACAAGTTGTGGAAATCATCAGAAAGTTCTGCAATCCCTGCGATAAGTAGTTCCGAGCCCACACCGATCTTGGAGGAGGCGGCCATGATCCTTGCTTGACGGGAGGAGAGGAATATGTTGCAGATCTGCAAATTTTTGAAGGAAGACGAAGCGGCAGCCGGGTGCACGAGAGAGTGAAATGATTTAGTGTAGAGAGATTTTCGGAAATTCGTATTCATAAACCCTAGGTTTAAGTCTAATTATCTAAAAGGAAATAACTTAAAAGGAAAAGGCGGCAAAAGCCTTGGTTGGCGTATAAGAAAATTTGAAAACCAAAGAGGCACATACACGAGAGATAAAAGATGTACTCGAGTATATAGGGAGTTACTCGAGTAGTTCTAGAGAAGTTACTCGAGTAGGAGAATCTGCAATGACTCGAGTGGGAGAATTGACTGACTCGAGTAGATGAAGTGTACTACACGAGTACATGAGTTGCCTTACTCGAGTAAGTTAAATGGACTACTCGAGTAGGTCCTTTGATTACTCGAGTAGGTCAAGTCTATCTCGAGTAAGAGAGAAAAAAACTTTTGAAATGCCAGATTTTGACTAACCCTTTAATTTCTTTGCTTTGTTGAAATCCAACCTTCTCTAATCTTCTTTGTTGTGCATCCCAAGTTCCGTTTTGAAGAATGAGAACTTGGTCTCGTCCAGTGGCTTCGTGAAAATATCTACAACTTGCCTGTCTGTGGAGACATATTGGAGATCTATGTCCCCATGCTCTACATGCTCCCGAATGAAATGATTCCTTAGCTCGATATGCCTTGTCCGACTGTGCGAGACTGGATTGTTGTCTATTGCAATTGTGCTGGAAGAGTCGCAAAACAATGGGACATTCTTGAACTTCAAGTTGTAATCCTCAAATTGATTCTTTATCCAGAATAACTATGCACAACAACTGCCTGCAGAGATGTACTCTAACTCGGCCGTTGAGATTGCGACACAGTTCTGCTTCTTACTACTCCAGGAGATTAGCCTTCTTCCAAAGAATTGGCACGTCCCGGAGGTGCTTTTCCTGTCATCTTTGCTTCCTGCAAAATCTGCATCTGAAAAAACAATTAGTTCGCTGTCATTACTTCTTGGGTACCATAAGCCAAGATTTGGTGTACCTTTAAGGTATCTCAAAATCCGCTTTGCAGCAGCATAGTGAGATTCCTTAGAGTTCACCTGAAATCTAGCACAGACACATGTTGAAAACATTATGTCGGGTCTACTGGCAGTAAGGTAGAGCAAGGATCCAATTATACTTCTGTACTTGGTTTCATCAAAAGGTTTCCCTTTTTGATCCTTGTCCAGAGACATAGTTGAGCTCCATTGGAGTCCTCATGGAGGTTGCGTTCTCCATTTTGAATTTCTTAATCATCTCTTTGGTGAACTTGGTCTGCGAGATGAAAATTCCATCTTCAGATTGTTTCACCTGAAGCCCTAAGAAATACTTCAGCTCCCCCATACTGCTCATTTTAAACTTCCCATGCATAAGTTTTGAGAACTTTTTGCAGAGGTTGTCGTCTGTAGAGCCAAAAATAATGTCGTCGACATAGATTTGCACTAGCAAAATCTTGTCTTTTATTTCCCTAAGAAATAATGTCTTGTCTATCTTTCCCCTTGTGAATTTATTCTCAAGTAGAAAGCTAGACAACATCTCATACCAAGCTCTAGGAGCTTGTTTCAGACCATATAGGGCCTTGTGCAGGAATTAGACATAATCAGAAAAGTTAGGATCAACGAAACTTAGAGGTTGTTCCACATACACGTCCTCCTTTATGTTACCATTTAGGAAGACAGACTTCACGTCCATCTGATAGACGGTGAAGCCTTTAAATGCAGCATATGCTAGGAACAACCTTATTGCCTCCAGCCTTGCCACTGGAGCATATGTCTGGTCGAAGTCGATTCCTTCTTCTTGACGATAGCCTTTAGCGACAAGTCTGGCCTTGTTCTTTATGATCGTCCCGTCTTCGTCCATCTTGTTCCTGTAGACCCATTTTGTTCCAATGACGTTCTTTCCTTTGGGTCTTGGAACAAGCTTCCATACATTGCAGCGCTTGAACTACACTTGCTATAATCTTTTTAGCTTTCTTGTCTAGAGAGACAAGTGTAATCTCGTCCCTGTCTAAATCCATCAGCTTCTTTGGAACCTTCTTGGTAGGATCTATAGTGGAGATAGTCATAGGAATATAAGGACCTTCTTCAACTATCATGAAGATCCTCGGATCTACAGCTTCCATAAAGAATTTGATCCTTTCTTTCCACATGGGAAAGTTGTTCTTATTGCATAGGGGAAGCTTGGCAAAATCCTTTGCCTTGTCCATGATAGGTATATCTCAAATGACAACTATTGCAGGAACTGATCAAAGTGTTAACCTTTTAACGATCAACCTCGCTTTGATACCAATTGAAAGATAATAGTTGTCAACATAAATCACCTAAAGGGGGGTGAATAGGTGATTTGTGCGTCTTTTGCGGAATTAAAAAAAATCTCAGAATAAAGCACAGATCTATCTACCAAATTATCATAGACGAGAAAAGATTTATAGTGGTTCCCTGATCTTGGGTACATCCACTTTCCCTCACCGATCTAGCAATTTACTAGACTCGGCTACTCCACTATCTCGGATTGAAAATCAATCCTACCCTCGGAACAAAGTTCCTACAATCTCAATCCAACCAACTGGATCTACAACTCGGAAGGCAAAACTTCCTACAAACTCGGAGTTAAAAACTCCTACACTCGGAGAAATCTTCTCCTACAAGAATGAAAAATTGTTTTAGAAAATACAAACAATGATTTCTCTATCAGATCTGCAAGCAAGTAACCAGGATCTTCTTCTTGTAAGCTTTGCGGCACTTTCAGAAAGATGAAGAAAATCTCGGCAACAGATCTGGAATTTTCTGTCTTACACGATCGGGAAGAGGATGAGCTGTTGAGAAATGATCTCGATCTGTAAAACTTCTTCAGTCTGATTCCTCTAAATATTGAAATCCTTGCCGGAGAAAAACAACGGCGGTGGCGGCTTTCTTTCCGTGAAAAGAGAGAGAGGAAACAACGAGTTGGAGAGAGAAATGGCTGCAGAAAAATCTCAATAATTTTTGATCTTGAAAGCTTGTTATTCTTATTAGGGTTTGTCGATTAGACAGGACCTAATATAATATGTTGAATAACGGTCATAATCAGTCTTAATGATATACACGTGGACAATTCATGTCATGGGATTTGAAAATCTGTCAATTATGGACTTAGAAGAATTTTGTAGAAAAGGTGGTGATATACACGAGTAGGTATATAACTACTCGAGTAGGTAAAGGACTACTCGAGTAAGTAAAGAAATGTTACTCAGGTATATAATTCATGACTACTCGAGTAGGTTGAAGAAAACTACTCGAGTACATAAAATCAACTACTCGAGTATTTAGAAGATCTACTCGAGTATACAGAAAAGTTTCACGGGAAGTGGAGTTAAACTACTCGAGTACAAGTTGTACTACTCGAGTAGGTGAGAAAAACTACTTGAGTGGTTTGACGAACTACTCGAGTGATAGGACTTAGATAAATTTCTGAACACTGGAGAATGAGCTACTCGAGTAGTCAGACTGAATTACTCGAGAGGATATAGTCTACTCGAGTATATAAAAAGACTTACTCGAGTAAATGACTTTTTAGGAGAAAGGAAATTTAGTTTACTCGAGTATGAAGCTTGAACTACTCGAGTAGTAAGTGAACTACTCGAGTATATAGAAAATTTACTCTTGAGTTAGAAAACAGTTACACGAGTCAGAATCTATAACCACTCGAGTATAATATACTTACTCGAGTGTTTTACTTAGAAAAACTTGGAGAGTGAAATCTGTGCAACTCGAGTAAGAAGAATGATCTACTCGAGTAGTTAAGTAAGCTACTCAAGTATGTGACAGTCTACTCAAGTATATGGACTAAACTTCACGAGAGGGAGATTTACTTACTCGAGTATAAGAATTTTCACTCGAGTATAAAGCAAGTAATTCACTCGAGTAGTTAATGACCTACACGAGTAGAACACTTAGAAAAATTTTCAAGGTGGAAATTCTATCTTCTTTGGTGAAATCATCATCCAACTCTATTCACATAGTCCAAGTGCTTGAATATGAAGTGTATCCTAATAGAGAGGCTACACATGAGTCAACACATTGGGTCATACAATGAGGGATTACATTGTATGGTCATGTGTTTGGTGACCCATTGTAGAGTGACATTGGTCTACACTTTCCATTGGAATCCTGCAACCACATAACTCAAATAAAGCATCAAATACAAACTAATTCATCTTAGTTCCAGGGTGACTTCATCAAATTTGGGTTAATGTGGACATAGTTCCCAACAAAAACATAATTAATTGTTCTTGACCCAGGTTACCTTGGGTCCTTTGTTTTGCTGATAGGAAAAGCTGGATATCACAGAGAATTCAGGTTGTAATTTATATCCTAAGAGGTGATATCTTCAAGGTGGAATTATCCAATTAACAAGTGGGTTAAAGGATTTTCTAGTTTGATTAGGGAATGTTGTTATAGTTATAATTTTTATTAAGTCTGACTGAGTTCGACGAAATGTTGTGAGTTCGTCGACCAGAGTTCGACGAAATAGGATGAGATCATTGATCTCTGCTCAGCGAATGAACATAGTCATTTTCTGTGCCCCAAGTTCGTCGAGCTATGCTCGACGAACCATACAGAGTTCGTCGATCGCAGTAATACGAATAATTATTATATAGTTTTGTGTTCAGCATTCGTCGACTGGAGTTCGACAAACTGGCTACTTTTCGTCGATCTGAGTTCGACGAAATCTGCTGAACTTTATCTTTATCTATGGTTCTCTGGTTTCTGTTATTGTGATTTTTGAGGTTGTGTAATTCCTCTATGGTTTGTTTGTTGTTGATAATTTCCTTACCCTTAGCAGAAACAAATTTAATGGGGGTTGATAAAATATTCATCTTAAGAATGGGTGGTAAACTTGATGATGCACCCAAGCCCAGTTTGCCACTCAATCTGGCAAACTGTGCTTGTGATGTCCATCAGCTTAAGTCTTCTCCCATTGAGAGATTCCTCAATTTGTTTGGCCTCACATAGCTCTGTTTTTAAAGCAATGATTTGTTCATGAGCTAGAGTGAGTTCATCTTTTAGCTTAGTGTTTTCAGAAATCATATTTTCTTGATTAGCTAGTCTTTCCCTAAGTGTTTTGATTTCCTTTTCAGAGTTTATTAAATCAATACACATGGTTTTAAATTCAAATTTGAAAGCATCAGAATTATAGTCAAAAGATAAAAGTACCTGATCAGCTTCTATTTCTGAGGCTTCTTCATTTTCAGATTCTTCTTCATCTGATTGATTTCTGGAGGCATCTATGGCCATGAGGTAGTCTTCCTTGGCCCTTGACTCTTCTTCTTCTTCTTCACTGGAACTTGAGGATGTGGATTCAGCCTCAGTTTCACTACAGCTTTCTGTTACAAAGCCTTTCTCCTTCTTTTTATATTTGCTGGAGGAAGGCCTGCAGCTTTGCTATCTTCTTATATCCTTCGCTCTTATTTTCTCTTTCTTTTGATTCTCTAGACACTCTGAGATGAAGTGTCCAAGTTTCCTGTAGCCAAAGTAAACTACCTCTTTAGTAGGAGTTTTGTCATACCTTGGCTTTTCATCCTGCCTGGATGACTTTCTTCTGAAATCTTTCCTTGCCATTTTATAAAATCTCTTGGTAAAGATACTCATCAACTCTTCATTGACTGTTGAGGATTCAGATTCTTCAACAGCCTTGAATGTCAGGTTGTGTACCTTCCTTGCTGGTGGAGGTGTTCTCTGCTCAACTGCTTCTCTAGATTTAATGAGCTGCTCATAAAATTTGAGCTTTCCTAAGAGAGATTCTGTGGAAATCTCATTTAGGCTTCTGGCCTCCTTGATTGGCCAGATCCGGTAATCCCATGAGCTTGGGAAGCACAAAAGGATTTTATCATTCACCTTAATGAGGGTGATGTCCTTGTCCAAGGTCTTCAGCTCATTGATGATTGAGCTCAGCATGTTGTACATATCTGCTACAAATTCTGCTTCATCTTTCTTGAAGTTCTCATATTGGGATATGAGATTGGATCTTCTATCTTTCCTCTCATCAACTGATCCAGCCACCATTTGGTTGAGAGAGTCCCAAATGGCCTTAGCTGATGTTCATTCTGCCACTTTTTGGAAAACGTCATCTGACATTATTTGGGCCAGAATGTTCATGGCCTTGCAATCAGCAACCTTTGCTTTCTTTTGTGCTTCAATCCACTCAGGTGGTGGAACTGCATTAGTGCTTGAAGCTGCTGTAGATGTAGAGTCTGTTGCTTGAGGAGGACCTGTCAAGATGGAATTGTAGATATCCTCATCAAAAGAATTCATATATAATTTTATTCTTGCTTTCCATATGGCAAACCTATTTAGGTTGTACACTAGAGGTCAGGTGCTTGCATAGTTTTTCTTCTGTTCCATGCTATGAATATAAACTTAATATAAGTAAAGGTCAGATCTAACACAGGATCTTTTGGCTCAAGAGGTTAACTTGTACAACCGAAGGAAACTTGCTTTGATACCAATTGAAAGTAAGATTTAGATCTGAAATACTCTAGAGGGGGGTGAATAGAGTATTTAGGTTTTATAAAACTTTTTGCTAATCAACAAATCAGTCCTAAGATAACCCAATCAAACACAGCAAACCTATGCCACACAGCCACAGCAAGAACAAAAGAAAAGGTGCAACCATACAACACAAGAATTTTATAGTGGTTCCCCAACCTGGGTACATCCACTCTTCTACCACCCTTGTAGGAATCCACTCAGGTTTTTGATCAGGTGACTGCCACCAATGATCTTTTGATTAGGTGCTCAAAAACTAATTCTCAAGTCTTTTGATCATGTGACTTGCAACCAGGAATAACCTTTGAAGGGAGTTAAGAACCCTTTATACAGTAGGAGATGAGATAGTGATTATGTCTTCTCTTTCTCAATTAAAACTGAGAAGACTTTAGTGGATCTTAATTTTGACAAAGCTCCCCCGGAGATTTAGATTTGTTCAGGAAGGATGGAGCTTTGCTTCAGGGTGAGTAGGCCTTCAATGTTTCAGCCTTGACCAGCAGTTATCCAGGTGCTTCTTAACTGATATAGTAATTGTTGTCCTTTGAAGAATCCTGAGATGAAGACAGAAGAAGACTCTTGATTTAAATGGTTGTTCTTCTTCTTCTTCAGCTTGCTGTTCTTTATCTGGTCAAGGGCTAGGGCTTCTTGTTCTCTGTTACTATATGATTGTTGTTACTCTATTGTGCTCTACGTGTTATCCTGAGAAGAAGGAAGAAAACCCTTATTGTTGTCTTGTGTGTTCTTACTCCTCAAAGATGAAAAAGAAAAATCTTTTTTATATTTCTGTGAAATCTTCCTTCCGAATTTTGAATTTCTTCCTTCATTCAATGCTGATGCCCTGGAGAATATTTGCATTGATTCATTTCCCCAACTATCCCATGGAAAAATGGCAAGCAATAATCCTGATGAAATCCATAATCAATGTTGCGTCTAACGGTAATATTTAGAGAATATTTAGCATTGATTACTCAGTAATCATTACAATACATTAAGGATAGAGGGAGGAATATATCTAAGTCTGGAACTTCACAGAAATCGTTAAGCAGAGAATAGAATTCGTCGACCTGGATCTAGAGTTCGTCGAGTTGAGAAGTCAAGTTCGTCGACCAGATAATAGTTGTTCGTCGAGTTGAGATCCAAGAACGTCAACCTAAGAACAGATAACTGCTTTATCTAGACCCTTGCCAATTCTGTACATCAAGATCGTTGAGCTGAGAGTATAACTTCATCGACTGGAGTTCAGAATTCCATGTTTCTTGGACTTAAGAATGTTGAAGTAACGTGTCCAGAAATCGTCGACCTCAGAACTGGGTTCGTCGACCTGAGAACTAGTTTCGTCAAGCTTAGAGCTTCTAACTGCTACCTAATAAATCTTGCCAAGACTGTGGTCTAAGTTCGTCGAGCTGAGAAGGTGAGTTCGTCGACTGGAGTGTGATCCATGACTTAGACTACTTAGATGTTTCTGGAATAAGATTTTGAAGTAAATGATCTAGAAATCGTCGAGCTGAGAACTAAGTCCGTCTACTGGAGTTCAGAGAGAAATTCTGGACTTGAAATGTTGAAATATGGTGTCCATAAATCGTTTACCTGAGCACCAAGTTCGTCAAGCTAAGCTCAAAGAATTGTCTTTGAGTTCGTCGAGCTGAGCATGCCTTTCGTCGACCTGAGTTCGACAAACGTCGAACTCATTTCCTGAGTCTTTGAAATTTCTCCAAGTCTTGAGTCTTTTGTAGTCTGTTGATGGCTGGTCCATGTAGTTTTGACTCTAAGGACATGGCCTAAACTCTAGGACACACACATGACCCTAGCTATACATGTTGGGTCAAACATCCTATTTTAGTGAACCTAGCCCAAATCTAACTAGTGATCCAACATCAACTAGCCCGTATGTTAGTATTATCGTAAGGCGGGGTTCTGGGCATAAGACCGGGCAACATCCTTGGTAAGTGCAGGGGTCTTACAATCTGCTATCACTTGAACAAATGATTATATGAGAAAGAAGTCCACAACACTGGGTCACACCACTCGAGCATTAGTTTGCGGACATACTATGCAGCGGAAGCAATGGTGTGCCTAGTGTAAAAATCACAGAAAATAGTCTATTTAAATAATGAGTTAGGCCAACCCAATTAAGACACCACTTTAGTTTGACATACTAAGATGATTTTGTGTCATATCCTAATCTAAAATCGACCTCGGATATAGATGAGTTAAGGTACTAGGATACGCATATTGACTAAGGGAATAATTTAATGCAAGTGTAACTGCTTAAGCTTTAAACTCCGATGTCCCTACTCCACCTATCAAGAGATATCATCACTTCTTGCACAAGCTGATAGGATAGCCTCAAGGAGAATAGGTTTCTATAATCTATTAGGGAATAGTAGGGTACTTGTTAACTTAAGCCTCGTACCGATGACCTGATTACATGGAGACAATCACTGATATAAAAACCAAGGTCGAATAAGAATTCAAGTTTCAGAAGAAACACATTTTTGGTTGGAACACATGTTGACCTTGAGAAGATTGTCGTAAATAGAAACCTTAAGGGCCTAAAGTAGGTAGCATATCAATAAGTCTCAAGGTGGAACTCCAATTCTAAAATTCTTAGCCCTAAGGATTGAATGCATATATAGGAGGAATGCATTATAGTCATTAAAGAAATTTAGCCCAAAATATATAGGGGCTTATCTTTTTGTTTATTTGGATAAATTGATAATGACTTGAATTTCCCTAGATCTTGTTTAGAAAATGTTGAGTGACAAACATAATGATTTTGAAGTCTTGATTTATGCAATTATTTCTTAAGTAAAGATGAGATTTTGTACATACATGGTTGTTATGGTGATCAATCCTCCCTGAAGATTAGGATCCTTGAAGAATTATTTCATCTTAAGCAGCATGGGTTCTTAATGTAAGTTGTGACCGCTATAAATTTGCGGGCAAAATAGGAAAGTATAGCATTTCAAGAATGATTATTCACCCTCCCTATTGCTCCAAAGCTATGTGTATAAGTAAATAAAGAGAGTAGTAAATTAATTATTTGAGATAGGCATAGATGGTTGTCTAGTTTTATGTACATGCGTCTCTTAAAATAAGGGGAGACGGTATAAGACTTCAGGAAATTTCCCAATTTTGAGTTTAATAAAGTAGGTAACTACTTAGTACACAGCCTAAGGAGAAATCATGTTTTCCTTAATACAAGACACGGTGTAAGTAATTTGCACATACACGTGGAATCGGTTCAAATTGCCTTCAAAAGACCTGAATTCGAGTTAGTATTGGCTGTAAAAAGAATTTACATGCAATTAAGGATGGGCCTTATCTATTACCTCAACAAAGCCTATTCTTAGGTGCTCTAACACCCTAACCCAATTATTGCAATGTACAAATAATGATTATAACGTTTGTTAAAATTGATTAGAAACTCATACAAAGCACAAGAAAGAGCAACATGGAGTGTGAAATATAAACAAGGTTAAGTCGGATAGGGATTAGATAGGCACAGAACTTGGTTATAGGTTCTCATGATCTTAAGACATCATGGGTCAAACGATATTGGTTATTAGTCAAAACATAGAATTGCAAAGTCTAGTCGTCTGGGACCAGTATATCATATCATGGAATCTTTGGTTTGGAATCAGGTTCCTGCAAGTCAGAACTTTTGCACTTTAGGGCATTCGAAGATGGTTTGCGAATAGTGTGTTCTATCAAAGGATCAACCCCTATCAAATTTGAATGGTTTATTTATACTTATACTTTGGGAGATAGTTTAGTGTATAATTAGAAATCTTGATAATTAGACTCCATGCGTTTAGAATATAATGGGATTTGGTTAATTAAACACAATGATGAAATATCATTACTATCCATGCTTACATGATATAGCCATGTCACATGATCGTAAATGTGAACTATAACCTTTGAATGACTCAATTAAGCAAAAAAGTCTCTATATTGGAAACATGAGAATTGAAATAAGTTAACGTTATGACACATAAGATAAATTGCTAGGACATGACATTAGCAATGTAACGACTCAGGAAATTGAAATGGGGTGGATGATTAGTTAAAGTTGTATAGATAAATAACCCCTTGATTATAATAGCATCAAGAACCAGGACACATATGTTGATAACATTATAATCACCGATAGGAGGATTCATGACTATGGGATATAGATTTTGACTATCAAAGGTGTATACGGTGAAATTACACGAGAATTAATGAGTGTTAATAAGATTCTCTTTATAATAAAGTTGACTTGTGACAGACCTCACTGTTTTAAAAGGATAAGCTTATAAATTTATGAATTATACTCCATGTGAAAAGCGATTAGGAATCAAAATCAATAATGATCGCTTGAAAGGTGAACATGCTATAAATTTTGTATTATTGATTAAGTAGAGGTATAATAGGTCATGAATTTGAAGAAACAAAAATGATGATCCTTTTCATCACATCATTATCTTGGAAGTTTGTTAAATTTTATACATAAAAGTGTTGGTCTCTTGAGTATGATAGTTTTGGTGAGAATTGGTCGTAAGGGACTCCAAATCAGATGCATTATTAAGGTTTATTTTAATGATGATATGTCAGAAGACTTGGAAATATGTCCACATCACTTTGATGGTGAGTATCCCGAAGTATGAGGAAAATATATTTGGAAGGAGAATGTTACCTCTGATAAAGTTCTTATAAAAACAATCGCGAGTCCTATATGATAGGAAGTACCTGACACCGCTATCTTGGGTTCAGGATGAGGACCCTAGGGCACTTGGATCAGATTATATTCAGGATATGAACGCACAGATACGGCTGATCAGGGACCAGATGTTGGAGGCGCGGAGCAGGCAGGTTGAGTATTACAATGCGAGGCATCGGAAGTTGGAGTTTCAGGTTGAAATAGGGTATTCTTGAAGATACGTCCAGTGCATGGTATTTCTCGGGTACGATGGCACAAGAAGCTCTGCCCTCAATTTATGGGACCATACTTGATCCTAGAGCGGATCGATCCTTCGGCTTACCGGCTGGAGCTGTCACCAGAGTTTTGGAACCTGCACGACGTTTTCCATGTCTCCTCACTTCGGAGAAAACTACTTTGGCCAGAGCAGCACATCGCCACTACAGCAGGCCCAGTGGATCCTGATAGATCAGTTCGTTTGGAGCCGGTCCGGATTTATGACACGACGATCAAAGTGCTGCGGAAGAAGAAGGTCCCCTTGGTCAAGGTGTTGTTGTCCAACCACGGACGGGAGAAGCACACCTGAGAGCTGATGGAACATAATCGTGAACCGTACCGGGCGCTTTTCATCTTCGGTATAATTATGTTTAAGGTTCTTAAAAATCTTGCACATAGAAACCCAGTAGATCAAAACTTGAATTTCGGGGATGAAATTGTTTTTTGTTTATTGGGATTTGTAACATCCCATTTCCTTCTATACCCCTTAACATAGATTAAGGTAGAATATGTTGTGAGTGAATGGGGTTAGGCTTGGTTTGACCCAAGGAGTTAGGGTGGATTCACATAGGGCCCACTTTAGGGTTCAATCAACTTTAACTTATAAAATATTCAGGAAACTATAGGCGTCGAGTTGTCTCGATGCCATTCGATGAAGAGTCGAGTGATTTGAATACACTCAACGCCACTCGATGATTTTAAATTCGAAAATATTCTGGAAATTGTATGTGTTGAGTGGACTCAAACTGGCATTGAGTGGTCTAAACGCCACTCAATGCTTTCGAGTTAGAGATATTCTGAATGCTATTGGTGTTGAGTGGACTCAACGCGACATTGAGTGGTCTCAACGCAACTCGCCGTTGTTGACTTAGAGATATTCTGAATGCTATTGTCGTTGAGTGGACTCAACGCAGCATTGAGCGGTCTCAATGCCACTCAATGCGGAGTTGAGTGGTCTCAACATCACTTAATACTTTTGGACTTAGAGTATTTTCATTTTGGTTCACCTGTATGACGTAATCTAGTTTTCAGGATATGTGTTGATGGCACGTTTGAACCCAATCTCTTCAATAACCTATTTAATACATTGATCTTCTCAAGAAGACTTATTTAAAGAAATGATTGGAAGTCCAATACTAAGGTGACATGTGGCAAAGCAACTCAAACTAATTGGCGGTCCAACATTAGGCTGACACGCGGCAAACAACTTAAGCCTTAATTCTTCTTATTAAAAGGAAGAGACAAGAAACATTGTCGTCACTCCCACTCCTTACCAAGGCCGCCATCATCTTCATTGAACCCAGAGGAGTGGAAAACGACTGCTGGAGAAACCAGAAATCGAGCTAACTCATCGGAGCATGGGTCGGCAAAGGCTCACCACAACCATACCCGCCGCCAAGCTCGCATCTAGGTCTGTTTCTCCTCCCCTCCCTCTGTGCTAATCTTCTAGATCCACTAGGATAGATATCCGTCTCAATTGAGCCTGATGCCATGTGAGAAAGAGGGAGAAATATGAGCTTTTCTTCTTGCTCGGTTTCGCCGGAGGATCCGCCTCCGGTTGCAAAGTCGCCAGGAAACGCCAGCCGCCACCTCAACAAAGGTGGTGGAGATAGTGGTCAGCGGTGGCAGTTGCCCAGGTGGCCGAAAATGAGAGCTCAACATTGTCCAATTTTGGTTAATCTGGATCGTCGACTGGAGGAGGAATATGGATGGATGGTGTCGATTTAAATCTTATAAATTATAGCATAATATTATTATTATTTGTATTTCTATCACATGTTAAACAACCACTTGCATGATAATTTTAGGCCTTATAGAGGCTTATTCAAAGGAATCTTTAAACATAGAAAATGTAGTTGTAGGTCTTACCTTTGTTTTAACACCCTAAACTTGCAATTTGGAGAATGTAGAAACATGTAGGGTCATTCACCTATGACTGCTCCTATACTAGGTTAGAAATTCAAATGAATGCCTAGGCTAATACATAAATCCACATGCAGTGAAATTTCGGTTAAGCTTGTGTGTATACCATACTTAGACTCTGTCCAAAAATGAGAATTATTGGAGGACATTTTCCTATAGTTTTAGCCAAAATTTGATTTATTAAATAATTGTAATCTCGGGAGTTTTACAACTCCAAATACCCCCCAAATTTGGGTGGCATGGCTCTAGTGTCATCGTATTATCATGGTAAACGTTTAAGTCCATTTGGACCTCTGTATGTTGGGGAAATCCCACATACAAGGTGGAGGTAGATTTATAAATGGAGTGTCAATTGTAAAAATGTGAAAAATGAGAAATTAGCCTATTAGGCCCAATGCATGTCCATGTGATTTTTGAAAGATGCTCATAGGGATGAAATACACCTCCCATAGAAAGATTGGGATTTATGGGATCAAAATTCCCATTAAATTGAATTATTGGAAAATTAGCTCATTTCGAATTAAAAATGAGAAATAGGGCTACTGACCTTAGAAAATTCCAAAGTTTTGTTTCAAGCCCTAATAGGACATTTCGCATCTCTGAAAAAAGATATGAGCTTGTTTGAGAAATATATCTTGTATATTTAGTATATTTACAATTTACCATTTTGGGATTTAAATAAAAAGTAGGGGTAATGATGTTTGAAAAATTATGGAAAAATGTATATACTCTTGTTTCTGTGATATAAACACCCATGAATTTATATAAGAATATTTGGATGATTAATTATGCTGAAAACCTTAGTAGTGTATTTTTGTAATAATTTTCACATGTTATTATTTTAGCTCAAATCACTGGTTAGGAGTATGAAATTAAGTTTTGAGTACTATTATGACAATGTTAATCACCAATATGTTTTTATGAATTTTTAGTTGTATATTTTAGGTATTTCATTTGGAAAATGGAACAATTGTGATTATAATGAGAAATATAAAATGAATGGTAAATCAAGTGGAAAAATTTGCATCCTTGGTGAACAACCATTTTTAACCTAGATGAAATCCAGATAAATTATCTAAACATAATGGACCATTGGATATAGTAGTTCATGTTCAAAGTAACATTGGTCACCTAATTAAATGATTTCATTAATGGTCCTAAATACTTAGAAAAATGATGAAGTTCTAAATGGTCTACTTCATACACATGACAAACACAAGATAAATATTTAGGGGCTTTTGGACCAAGGAATTAAAAGTCATCTCATATGGGTTAGAATTAGATCATGGGCTGCGCTTATTTAAAAGTGACGTGTAATACTAGGACCCACAGGGAAATGATAGATGGTTGGATTGAGAGATGTATTGTGAAAGTGAGGGTTAGATCTGTCTTAACTCTAGAGGGGGGTGAATAGAGTATTTTAAAAACTTGATTAGTTTTTATTGTGGAATTAAAATAAGTGATAGTTATATGTATAGAGAGAAAATAAAAACAAAAGAATCACAGCACAGTAAATAAAAAATAGAGCATTCCAAACGACACAAAGATTTTATAGTGGTTCCCCAAAATTGGGTCATCCACTCTTCTACCACCATGGTAGGAATCCACTACAGGTTTTTGATCAAGTGCCCTGCCACCACAGGTTTTTGCTCAGGTGTCCTATCACCACAAGATTAATTTCAAGGGAGATCTTACAACCCTTTGAGCTTTTAATCAGGTGCCCAAAATCCAAACCAAGTCTTTTGATCAGGAGACTTGACAACCAAAGGGGTTAACTTTTGAAGGGAGTTATAACCCTATACATAGTAGGAAAAATAAAAGTGATGATGTTCTTCTCTGTCAACAGTCTAAGAGAAGACTACTGGATTTGACGCTGTCAAAGCTCCCCTTGAGATGTAAAATGGTTCAGGAGAAAGAGAGCTTTGCTCAGGGTGTAGGCCTTCAAATTGTAGAAGATCTTCCGAAGCTTTCTGGACTGATATTGAATAGTTGTCCCATAAAAGCTCTGAAGCTGATGGTGAAGAAATTTATAAGAATCTCTGTTTGTTTTTGTGTGTCTATGTGTATTTGTATATGTATATATGTCTATATCTCTTTTTAATCTTTTGAAAACAGTCCTTTTATATTCCTCGCATAAAAATAGCTTTTGAATTTTTTAATCCTATCCTTGATTGACTGCAAAAAATCTGTGAGTTGAACAACAAGTAATTGTCTTTAATTTGTTTCCTCAACTGTCCCAGAAATTTAGTCAAATAATTACACTGTGAATACCATAATTAATACTACCTTGAAACGGGTATACTCTTAAGAATATGAAACATTAATTATCAGTGCATTTATTGACATATAATAATAAATTTTGAAATCAAACTGCCTTCGTCAATACTGGAAAACTGCAGGGAAATTAATCGAACAGAACCTATGAGAATGTAGTTGAACTGAATCTATTTCATCGACCAAAGATCCAATTTCGTCGAACTAAAAACATCTCTTTCGTCGAGCTGAGTTCAAGATCTCTTAACAGAAAAATTCAATTCCAATCTGAGCTCCAAGATCGTCAAACTGATATAGTCTTTTTGTCGTGCTGAGCTTCTGGGAAGAAATCAGAATTCATCGAGCTCTGCTAAGTTTTCATCGAACTCAGCCCAAACGAGAAGTTGAGTTCATCGAGCTAAGTTAGGATTTCATCGAACTCAGCTCAGAGAAATAACTGAGTTCGTCGAACTCTGATCGATGAAAGTCAAGCTTAGTTCAACAATCTCCGAACGAATTTTTCTGCTCTTAGAAAATTGCTTTCTCTTGGCGGTCTTCTGTCTTCAAAGTCTTCTGAAGGTGAAAACCAATCATTCTAGGTTTGATGCCTTGACATAGACTCTGACAAAAACCTATGACCCTAGACTTTACAATGTGGGTCAATCTAAGCAATCCTAATAGTGAACCTAGCCCAAATCAACCCAAAAATAGGTGGGGTTCCAACAATCTCCCCCTATTTGAGTGAGGTCACTATGAGAATTAGAAAGAGAAAAATCACAAAGCATAAAAAGATATATGGCAGAATTATAATTGTTCAACAGATATATAACAGATGTGCCTTGTGAAGAATAAATAACAGTTCAAATCAAATATAGAAGGTAGATTATCAGGCTTTCTTTGAATCCTTCTTCTTTTCATCTGAAGCTGATCTGGTGAAAATATTTCTCTTTTACGATCAGTAGCTTGCTGCTTTGTCATCTTCATATCATTTGCTCCAAGAATTATCACAAAAGCAACTCTTGGTACAACTTCTTCAGGATGTAAGGACATATATGTATCAGTATTAAAAAGATTGTGTACCTGATATTTGTCTAACTCTTTCTTTCTGTAGGAAGACATAGTAGTATATTGAGAAGTGTCTTGTCCTTCTTCCTTAGCTTTCCAGATTTGAGAGAGAGCTATTAGTTCTTGGAATCTGGACAATCTAGAGTTAGGGTCCATTTCTAGTGTAACACCCCAAATTTCAAACTGGGGATCAGATTGGATGACATGGCTTGGGACACGGGCGTGTCCCAGGGCGTGTCCTGCTCTGGTGAGAAGTCCGTCGAGAGTTCGATGAAAATGTGTTCGATGAATTTTCGGGGGATGACATGCCCTGTGACACGGCCGTGTTCAGGGGCGTGACATAGGGCGTGTCTCCCTCTGGTCGACGAACTTCACTCGAGTAGCCGCGCTCGACGAATACTCGAGAAAAGGGGGTACACGGCTTGTGACACGGGCGTGTCACAGGGCCTTGTCCCGCTATTTGTAATACTCGAGTAAACTTGAGGGGAGGTCTCGAGTAGGTCTTAACTGACTCGAGTACGGGTGTGACACGAGCATGTCAGCCAAATGACATGGGCGTGTCCCGTCCGAGTACTCGAGTAGTTATATTTCTCTCGAGTAGTCCTCTCAAGTAGGTCTTGAGTGGGGTACACGCACTATGACACGAGCATGTCTTGGCTGACACGGGCGTGTCACATGGCCCTGACCCATTCAAGATAAGTAGTTCATGTGCTGCTTAAGGTACACGCCTGGTGACACAGGCATGTCACAGGGCGTGTCAGACCCGAAAAGTCAATTATAGAGAATTTTGTGGCCATCCATTTTCTTCAGCCAAGATCTAATGTCTCAGGCTCCTCCCTGCTGCTTTAAGGCCAAGAATAAGAAGAGAATTCTCATTATTCACTTGGACATTATCTTTCTAAAAAGCTAGAGAGAAGGGAGAGCAAGGAGAATAAGGAGGAAGAGGAGAGGAGAGTCAGCTACCGGTGGAGCTTGAGAGTTCCAATCTGAGGTCCGAGGCCATATTTGTGGAGGCAAAGCTACTGCGGTGCTTTCCAACCGGCTAGAAGTCCATGGCTCCGAAGGGATCTTCAAGGGTAATGATATTCCTTCGTAGCGATGTGAAGGTTTCCTTTTTGGCAAATGCATGGGATCCCCCCCCCCAGAGGGTGGAGTATGAAGGGAGTTTCCCATGGGTTGATTCTTGGAATCCCCAATAAATTGGCATATAGATCCGAAAATGGAGTACAAAATAGGCATGCTGTGTGAAACCCATCTGGACAGGTTGGTCTAGATTGGTGATGTTGCGTATACGCACCGGAGAAGACTCCGTGGTTAAACGTGTAGTTTATGGAGTCGAGGTGTTGGACCTATGAAGGGCAGTAGCAGGAAGTACTGCAGTGGTAGTCCAGGAACAGACCCTTATGATGCTTGTGATGCTTGATGGGTTGTGCCTATGAAGGGTAGTAGCAGGAAGTACTGGTATGGGAGCCCAGGAAAATACAAGCAAGTGTTTGTGATGTATACTGAAGACTAGAGTGTCTTGCACTGCAGATGGCTGCAGGGATGGTAGGTAGAGTGAACTAGTTAAGGTTTGGTCTGGGACAGAAAGTGAGCTCTATCGCTCCTAGCTAACCTATTATTGTGAAGCCAGTACGTGGTGGAAATTATGGCTGTTGTGAAGCCAGTCCTTGGTGGAGAGTGTGGCTATTGTGAGCTTGATGAGCTCTCAAAAAGGCCTCGTGCCGAACAGGAAAGGTGAAACTGACCCGCTCCTTGTACTTAGTCTCGGGTACGCTGTACTCGGTGATGGCAAGGCGACTTGAGCAACGGGGGGTGGCTAATCCGTACTAGCGTTATGTCCGTCCGACTCGAAGAACTGAAAGTGCGGTCAGTTGGAGTGCATAATGATTGTCTTAGGCCTGCGCGTCGGAAAGACTAAATGCTTAATTTTACCATTGGGTTTCGGCCCTGATATGGTGGTGGGACCCTAGTTCGCCGGTACACCAAGAATATGCCAAGAGTGCATGGATCGTCGGGCCGCGTACCTGACGGTTGTGATGGAATGTTTGTGCGTGAGTGCACAATGTGTGATATATATATTTGCATATGCATTGCTATGCCTGCAGGGAAGGAATGTCACTGCCCCGGAAAGGGGTAGGGTCGTTATAAATAAGTCAGTTGAATGTTGATCGCTGCCTTGTTTGCCACCGTTTGGTGGACTATCCTTGTACAGGTGCTGGAGAGCCGAGCGAGATATATAAAGGCTGAGGTCCGTGTTGCTGCTGCTGCTAGCCCTTGAAGACTAAAATGAAAATAATATGTTTTGATCATGTGTGGACGGCCTCCGCGCCGATGTTTGGAATCCACTTTTGTAAAGAGCAACTGTAAGGCCCTAAGGCCAAACGACATTGTATTTAATACATTCTTATATAAATGTGGGTGTTTATATTCGTGGACATTCATGGTTGGAGTTCTGAGTTTATGTTAAAAGCTTCCGCTAGAATGCCATGAGTTAGGATGAGCTACTCTGATATCAACCCGTGACTTCGCCGCCTTTTTGTGGAATATGGTGTGGGGCCCCAGCCAGACATTCTATTATATGCTATATGAACCGATGGAGTCGTTACATTTTTGGTATCAGCTGTCTCGGTCTTTCCCTTTGGAATTCGTGGTCGAATGCTTTTGTGGGGTGGCGAGCACATGTACGTGCGAATCGTGTTAACACTAATGAACTCTTGAATATCCACGTAGGAATGCAAATACATGTGTTTGAGGAACATAAGCATTCCTATCTTCTTGTTATTGCTTGTGAGAGATCGCTAATGTGTGTGTCTTGTTCACCTATAGGTGACGCGGAGTGGTGCTGGGCCGTCGGAGCCCCAGTGTTCTATTGAAAGTATGACACCAGCTGAGGTGCCTACACCTCCGCCTTCTGCGGAAACTGTGTGATTAGTTACTGAGGCCTTCTTTGTGATGATTCAAGCACAGCCTACTGGCCAGGGGCAAGGGCAGGCGCAGTCGGTATTTAGGCCAGAATGATTTGCGGTTGTGGACCCTCGAGCAGCTGAGAGGCAGTTGAAGCAGTTCATGAGCTTCAATCCGTCTAAGTTTATGGGTCTGGGATCCCCTACGCAGGCAGATGATTGGTTGTCGCGCGTCAAATGGATAATGACGGCGATCAGGACGGAGGAAGATCAGAAGGTCACCTTGGCCATCTTCTTACTAGAAGGAGAGGCTAGTTTATGGTGGGACGAGATGGAACTATACCACTTAGCGGGCAGGCTGTTAACACAAGTGTCGATTGAGGAGTTCTCGTGCCTATTCCTAGCGAAGCACCTACCAGCGGCACAGCGCATTGCCATGGAAAATGAGTTCCAATGGCTAACGCAATGAGAAGGTAGTGTGGAGATGTACCTGCATGAATTCACACGGTTGGGACAATATGCGGGTTCCATCTTCGCCGACGAGCAGCGGAAAACCAATAGGTTTTATGAAGGCTAGCAGGACGAGTTACGATTCCTGCTTTCGAGTTTAGTGAACCAAGGATTCCAGGCGTTGGTTGACATTGCGTGCATGCTAGAGAAAGACATGAAGAGGGTGCAAGGAAAGCGGGCCTTGGCTGTGGCAAAGCTAGAATTCAAGGCGCCCCCACCTAGGAATTCCTATTATAAAAAGAAATGGGGCAAGAGGTCCAAGTCGTCAGGACAAGCTCCTTTGATGGTTGCATCGGGTGCAACGTTGGGGCTACTTCGAGACCAGGAATGCGTACTTGCTTTACTTGTGGACGAGTGGGGCATATAGACCGTGACTGTCGGGTTGTTCCGCCAAAGGGAGAAAAGAATGCGGGAGTGTCTTATGATGAGAAGGGAAAGACAGTGGTGGATTCCTCTGCATCCCAGGCGTATCCCCGAGTCTACAATCTAGGCCTACAATAAGCCATTAAGCAGAGTGACGTCATCACAAGTACGATTTAAGTGATGCCATTTTTTTCGTATTACATGCTTTGTTTGTGGCTTGTGTATGATGTGATTGCCACAGGCTTTGTTATGATTCGGAACATGCTGGCGAGAGCACTATTTGATACGGGTGCTTTGCAATCATTTCTGTCTAAGGACTTCATAGCTCGAATTGGAGTACCTAGTCATGTGAAGACAGAGAGTGTGAGGGTGTTACTACTGAATGGTTGTTAGATGCTTGCGTATCAAGCTTGCGATGTGGTGGTTCAAATTGAAAGTCGGGATTTATGTTTAACTACATATGTACTGTCGATATCGGAATTCGATGTGATCTTTGGTATGGACTATCTCGTAGAGTAGCATGCCTTGATTGATTGTAATGCCAAAGAGGTCACACTGGGCCAGAATACCGAGCACGAGACTAAGTTCGCGGGTATTTGAGGAGTGAGCGGGACCTTGATGTCTGCACTCCAAGTCGTCAATGATGTTCGGAAGGGCGCAGAGTCATACTTCATGCGGATTCAGGCTGTTGAGCCAAAGGCCAATGTGTGTTTTGTTCTGATTGTATCGGAGTTTGCAGATGTGTTTCCTAAGGTTATTCCCGGGCTACCACTCCAGCGGGAGATCGACTTCATGATTGAGCTAGTACCAGGTGCGAAACCTGTGGCCCGCTCACCATATCGCGTCATGACAAAGGAAATGGCTGAGTTGAAAATCCAATTGCAAGAGTTGCTGAAGTAGGGATATATACGCACAAGTATATCACCTTGGAGCGCACCAGTTCTACTTTTGAAAAAGAGGGATGGTGGTTTGCGGTTATGTATTGACTACCACGAATTAAATAAGCTGACAGAGAAGAACAAGTATCTGATTCCACGGATAGATGAATTGTTCGATCAGCTAGTGGGATCAACCTTCTATTCCAAGTTGGACTTGAAGTCTGGATATTACAAGTTGAGGATTCAGGAAGGTGACATTCCCAAGACCGCATTCGGAACACAGTACGGGCATTATGAGTTCACGGTAATGTCATTTGGGCTATGCAATGCGCCATCAGAGTTCATGGACTTGATGCACCGAATGTTCTGATAATACTTGGACCTGTTCGTGATTGTGTTCATTGATGATATTTTGGTGTACTCTCAATCTGAAGCTAATCACGTAAACCACTTGCGATTGGTGTTGCACACCTTGCGAAGGAATAAGCTCTATGTCAAGTTCTCAAAGTGTGAGTTTTGGCTGTCGTCAATGGCTTTTATTGGCCATGTGGTGAGTGGAGAGGGCATAGCGGTGGATCCGTCAAAGATTAGAGCCATACAGGAGTTGCCTGTGTTGTCTACGGTGGCCGAAGTCAGGAGCTTCCTTGGACTGGCAGGCTACAATCGACGATTTGTAGAAAACTTCTCGTGAATTGTTTTACCTCTGACCACACTGACGTGAAAGGATCAGAAGTTCGTTTGGACACCGTAGTGCACACATGCTTTTGAAGAGCTGAAGAATCGGTTAACCACGACGCCTGTGTTGACGTCGCCATGTGGTACCGACGGATATGAGATTTATAGTGATGCTTCTGGGTGCAGCTTAGGCTGCGTTCTTCTGCAATTTGGGAAAGTGATTGCTTATGACTCACGCTAGTTGAAGTGCATGAGCGAAATTATCTCATCCATGAGCTGGAGTTGGCGGCGGTCATCTTTGCACTGAAGTTATGACGACATTATCTTTATGGGGTAAAAGTGGATATCTTTACAGACCAGAAGAGCCTAAAGTACTTGTTGGAGCAGAAGGATCTGAATATGCGACAACGAAGGTGGCTGGAGTTCCTTGGGGACTACACCTTCGAGATTCATTATACTCCCGGGAAGGGAGGGCTCCAACAAGGGAAAATTGGTTGCAGAGGCATGATGAACGTCTAATCCAGGAGTAAGAAGCGTTAGAGATTTCTTGTGTTGAGAAAAATTCCACAGACGATGCATGTCTGAACTGGACGGAGGTACAATATGACCTTGCAGACAGGATTTGACGAGCAACGGAGCTGGATGAATGTCTCCAATGTTATACAATGGACGGGCCAGAGGGAAAATTCTCCTGGGATGACGGCCTTTTGCAGAAAGAGGGCCGGTTGTGCATCCCGAGTATGGATAAATTATGAGAAGAGTTGATGTACGAAGCGCACTTTACCAAGTACTCAATTCACCCGGGGAGCACAAAGATGTTTAGGGACATGAGGAAGCTGTTCTGGTGGCCAGGACTAAAGAACGATATCGCTCATTATGTAGCTAAATGCCAAACGTGTGCTTTGGTGAAAGCAGAATGCCAGAAGCCTGCCAGTTTATTGAAGTCGTTGCCGATTCCGGAATGGAAGTTCAATGATATTTCAATGGATTTCGTACACGGTTTGCCGAGATCTCAACACGGGAATGATTCAATCTGGGTGATCGTAGACTGGTTGACGAAAGTGGCGCACTTCCTTCCGAATAAACGGGGCGATTCAGTGGAAAGTTTGGCAAAACTTTATGTTGAACAGATTGTACGGCTATGTGGTGTTCCTCGTAGCATTGTGAGCGATCGTGATGGGCGATTTACATCAAATGATTGGAGGCTATTCCATCAATAGTTGGGCACAAAATTTACGTTCAGTACGACCTTTCATTCCCAAACAGATGGACAAACTGAGAGGACCAACAGAACCATGGAGGATATGCTCTGAATGTGTGCCCTGGATTTTGGTAAGAGATGGGAAGATCATCTCTATCTGGTAGTGTGAAAGTGAGGGTTAGGTCTATAATACTCTATAGGGGGGGTGAATAGAGTATATTTAAAATTTGTTAGGTCCCTATAAAGGTGTTGTTACAGCTTTTGCTATAAACTAAAAAGGTGCAGTAATTAGGAAACTGAAAAACAAAAAATAGTAAACATAATCACAGCCACACAGCAAGAATAAAAACAAAAGGGGCAACCAGATGACATAAGAATATTATAGTGGTTCCCCAACCTGGGTACATCCACTCTTCTACCACTCTGGTAGGAATCCACTAAGGTTTTTGATCTGGTGCCTGACACCAATGGGTTTTGATCAGGTCCCCAAAAACCAACTCAAGTCTTTTAATCAGGAGACATGCAACCAGGAATCACTTTTGAAGGGAGATGAAAACCCTTTATATAGGAGGGGGGAAGAGAGTGATGGAAGTGTTCTCTTTCTCAATATACAACTAAGAAGACCATGTGGATTCAAAGATATTGTCAAATCTCCCCCTGAGATTGAAAGGGGTTCAGGCTTGGAAGCTTTGCACTGGGTGAAAGGCCTTCAGACTTTGAGCATTGACCAAATGAATCTTTAGGAGCTTCTGACTAATATGTTCTTGAAGTTGTCCTGCATAGATAAGGAAGAAGAAGAGTCTTGATATTGTTTGATTGTTCTTCGTCTTCTTATAGCTGATCTGCTTCTTTCCTCTGGCTTCTACTTTGTGTCCAGATCCTGAGAGAGAGGGCCCAGAGAATGTATGATGCAGACTATTATTCTTTGATCGTCTGACTGTATGTTCTATTCTATGTAGTGATTCATCTCCTCTCTCTGTATATTTTTGTTCTATCTTCTTCCCTGTATTTGAATTCCGTAGACTTGATGATAGAAGGAACATTCCCGAGAGTGAAGGTGCTTTGGAAATTGATCCTCACCTAATTCTTCTGTAACTGTCCGTTTGAACGGCTATTTTCACTGGAAATGTTGACTGTAATTAATCCTCAATAAATTCTGCCAACTGTTACCGATTGCACAGAAATCATCGAGCTGAACTTTCGTCGAGTTCATGATCATCGACCTGAGTTCTACATTCGTCGAACTCAGCTAGATTCGTCGAGCTGAATATCTTGTTTAAGATCTGCGTTCGTCGACCGATGCTTAGCTTCTGTGTTCATCGAGCAGATGTCTGGCTGTCTTAAGTTCAACGATCGTCGACCTGAGCTTTGAGTTCGTCGAGGTCATCTGGATTTCGTCAAGCTCAGCTCCTTACATAATTTGTCGACCTGAACATTGAGTTCGTCGAGCTCAGTATAGAAGATTAACTCTGAGATCGTCGAGCTGAGCATGACAATCGTTGACCTGAGAATTTTGCTTCTGTGAACTATGTCGACAGATGTTCTGTGGTGTCGACACAAATCCTTCTTGTGTCGAACTGAGCCAGTGTCGACTAATATTATATGTGTCGACTGATAGTCTGTTGTGTCGACATAAATCTCCTAGGTGTCGACACAGCCTCTCTGTGTGTCGACACAATTCTGCTACTGGTGTCGACACAGCTTCTTCAAAGTGTCGACACAATTCTGCTGAGTCTCTGATAGGCTATTGTAGGTTGATTCATGTGATGTTGACTCTTGGCCTAGACAAAAGAAATAAATCTATGACCCGGACTATACATTTTGGGTCAGTCTAAGCAAACCTAATAGTGATCCTTGCCCAAATCATGACTGAGGTTCCAACATCTCCCCCTATTTGTGTGAGGATACTATGTACATAAATACAAGTAAAATACAAGGCAATTAAATATAATTAAATCTGGATCATGTACTTCTGCTGTTGATGTTGCTGCTGTTACAGCTGTTGTTGACCATGTCCAAATCTGTATCATTATAATTTATTGTTACTGGGGCTGCTATTGCTGGAATTGCTGTTACTATTGAAATTTCTACAGCTTCATTTACAAGCATGTCCCCCTGCCTGGTTGCAGTAAGCACTGGTGCCATGCCCTTAAATGAAGATGGGGGCAGCAGAGAGGGCAGAGATTTGAGCAGATATTGTTCCTTCTTGAATTGCCATGAAATTACATTGCCTTGCCTAAATATGATTAAGATCATAACTTTAACAACCTCTCTCTTCAGCCATTGAGTTGTCCTCTATATTGGCTGGAAATGTATCTTTTTCCTGCAAGGAGATGTTAGGAGTTCTGGACCTAGATTACCTTGGGTCCTGGTTCTTTTTGATAATAATTAGAAATAAAAGAGCATTTAGGTTGATCCTTTTATCCAAGTCGATGATATTTCCTATGAGGTATTATCCACTCAGTGAAAGGATTATTAAAATGCTAACTTTGATGATAAATTTAAAAAGAACAAAAATTTCGGTTAATAGAATCTGGGATCGATGATTTCTGGTTGGATCGTCGAACGGAGTTCGACGATGTTGGATGAGATCTTCGATCTCTGTTCACAGAATGATAATGGTTGTTTTCTGTGGTCCATTTTCGTCGATCTCTGTTCGACAAATTATATTCATTTCGTTGAACGCAGATTCCTTAATAGTTCAAGTCAAAATCTTTGTTCAGAGTTCGTCGATCTGAGGTCGATGAATAGTTTTGATTTCGTCGATCTCCGGTCGGCGAATTATTTTGAGCTAAGATTTTCTGAAAATTGTTACATAATAACCTGCAATCATTTTTAAATTTTTCTGAAGAAAAATTAAGGTTAGAGATTACTTGATCGGCTGATTCTTCATCAAAATCTGATTCTCCATCATATTTAGATTCTCTATCATGGCTGATGCAAGATGCATTGATTTCCATCAGACAAAATTCCTTTGCCTTAGCCTCCTCTTCTTCTTCACTGGAGCTGGAATATGTGGATTCATCCTCTGTGTTACTCCATGTTGCAGCCACAAATCCTTTGTCCTTCTTTTTTTGCATGCTGGAAGAGGGCTTGCAGTAATGCTTGCTTCTTGATTCCTTCTCTCTAGTAGGGGTTTGGTCATATCTTGGCTTGCTGTCATTTCTGGATGACTCCCTTCTGAAGTCCTTTTTGCCATATTATAAAATCTTTTAGCAAATAGGCTCATCAGTTCTTCATTTGTTGATGCAGCCACTGTCTTCTCAGCAGCCTTGAAAGCAATGATATGTTCTCTTCTGGCTAGAGGAGTTCTTTGCTCTACTAATTCTCTATTCTTGATTAGCTGCTCATAAGATTTGTGCTTTCCCAGGAGAGATTCAGTTGAAATCTCATTCAAGTTTCTGGCCTCTTTGATTGGTCAAATCCTGGTATCCCATGAGCTTGGGAAGCACATTAGGATCTTGTCATTTACTTCAGTCAATGTGATTTCTTTATCCAAGGTTCTCAGCTCACTGATGATGGAGCTAAGCCTATTGTACATCACTTAAACTGTTTCTTCTTCATGCTTTCTGAAGTTTTCATATTGAGTGATAAGATTTGATCTTCTATCTTTCCTCTCATCTATTAAGCCAGCAACCATGAGGTTTAGTGAGTCCCAGATTGCTTTTGCAGAGGTGCACTCAGCCACCTTCTAAAAAATGTCATCTGACATAGTCTGAACCAATATGTTCATGGCTTTGGCATCAGCAAGCTTTAGCTTTTTCTGAGCATCTGTCCATTGAGATGATGGGACAACATTTGTATTTGAAGATGTTGAAGCATGAGGGGGACCTGTCAAAATAGAATTGTATATATCTTCATCAATAGAGTTCATATACAATCTGATTCTTGCCTTCTAGATGGCAAACCTATTTAGGTTGCACACTGGAGGTCTGGTGCTTGCATAGTCCATGTTTTGTGCTAATGCTGTGTATAAGATCTAAAGTGAAATAAATAAAATAAAAGTGTAGATCTAACAAAGGATCTTTGGTTCAAGGGTTAACTTGTCCAACCAAAGGAACCTCCTCTAATAACAATTGAAAGTGAGGGTTAGGTCTACAATACTCTAGAGGGAGGTGAATAGAGTATATTTAAAATTTGTTAGGTCCCTATAAAGGTGATGTTACAGCTTTTGCTGTAAACTGAAAAGGTGCAGTAATTAGGAAACTTGAAAACAGAAAATAATAAACTTAATCACAGCCATACAGCAAGAACAAAAAGAAAAGGGGCAACCAGACGACACAAGAATATTATAGTGGTTCCCCAACCTGGGTATATCCACTCTTCTACCACCCTGGTAGGAATCCACTCAGGTTTTTGATCAGGTGCCTGACACCAATGGATTTTGACCAGGTCCCCAAAAACCAACTCAAGTCTTTTGATCAGGAGACTTGCAACCAGGAATCACTTTTGAAAGGAGATGACAACCCTTTATACTAGAGGGGGGAAGAGAGTGATGGTAGTCTTCTCTTTCTCAATATACAACTGAGAAGACTTTGTGGATTCAAAGATGTTGTCAAAGCTCCCCCTGAGATTGAAAGGGGTTCAGGCTTGGAATCTTTGCACAGGGTGATAGGCCTTCAGACTTTGAGCCTTGACCAGAGGAATCTTCAGGAGCTTCTAACTAATATGTTGTTTGTTGTCCTTGAAGTTGTCCTACATAGATAATGAAGAAAAAGACTCTTGATATTGTTTGATTGTTCTTCTTCTTCTTATAGCTGATCTGCTTCTTTCCTCTAGCTTCTATTTCGTGTCCAGATCCTGAGAGAGAGGGCCCAGAGATTGTATGATGCAGACTATTTTTCTTTGATCGTCTGACTGTGTGTTCTATTTATGTTGTGATTCATCTACTCTCTCTTTATGTATATTCGGTTCTCTGTGTACTGTATATTTTTGTTCTATCTTCTTCCCTGTATTTGAATTCCGTAGACTTGATGATAGAAGAAACATTCCCGAGAGTGAAGATGCTTTGGAAATTGATCCTCACTTAATTCTTCTGTAACTGTCCGTTTGAACGGCTATTTTCACTGGGAATGTTGACTGTAATTAATCCTCAATAAATTCTACAACTGTTACCGATTGCACAGAAATCGTCGACCTGAACTTTCGTCGAGTTCATCGATTGTCGACCTAAGTTCGACATTCGTCGAACTCAGCTAGATTCGTCGAGCTGAATATCTTGTTTAAGATCTGCGTTCGTCGACCGGAGCTTAGCTTCTATGTTCGTAGAGCAGATGTCTGGCTGTCTTGAGTTTAGTGATCGTCGACCTAAGCTTTGAGTTCGTCGAGCTCATCTAGATTTTGTCGAGCTCAGCTCCTTACATAATTCGTCGACCTGAACATTGAGTTCGTCGAGCTCAGTACAGAGATTAACTCTAAGATCGTCGAGCTGAGCATGACAATCATCGACCTGAGAATTTTGCTTCTGTAAACTGTGTCGACAGATGTTCTGTGGTGTCGACATAAATCCTTCTTGTGTCGACTGAGCTAGTTTCGACTAATATTATCTGTGTCTACTGATAGTCTGTTGTGTCGACATAAATCTTCTGGGTGTCGACACAGCCTCTCTATGTGTCAACACAATTCTGCTACTGGTGTCGACACAGCTTATTCAAAGTGTCGACACAATTCTGCTGAGTCTCTAACAAGCTGTTGTAAGTTTATCGATGTGATGTTGACTCTTGACCTAGACAAAAGAAATAAACCTATGACCCTGACTATAAATTTTGGGTCAGTCTAAGCAAACCTAATAGTGATCCTTGCCCAAATCATGACTGGGGTTCCAACATAGTGTTTGCCTACAACAATAGCTACCAAGAGAGCATCAGTATGGCACCGTTTGAAGCCTTGTATGGTTGAAAATGTCGTACACTATTAGCTTGGGTAGAAGAGGGCGAATCCAAATTGTATAGGAGTAAGAAGTCGATGAATCTAACTCGATAATACGCGCTATTCGAGAGCAGCTACTTGTAGCCCAGAATTGACAAGCAAAATACTACAATGCTAAGCACCTGAACGTGGAGTTCACGATGGTCGATTGTGTATATTTGAAAATCAAACCCTTAAAAGGCGTGTCCAGGATTCAGCGTTTGAAAAAGTTGAGTCCGAGATATCTTGGTCCGTTCGAAGTGATGGAGCGAGTTGGGGAAGCTGCATATCGGCTAGCTCTTTCGTTAGACTTGGGTGGATTACATGATGTGTTTCACATCTCGATGCTTCAGAAAGCCATCAAAGATACAGCTCAAGTGATCGAGAATGATCGTGTGCCGGTGGAGTATGGGCTAATGACGAAGTTTAGGCCCATTCGGATCGAGGATCGAGCCGATAAATAGTTGTAGAATAAGACAATCGGGATGGTCAAGGTCCGGTGGGACAATTGTGGTCGTGAGGAGCTCACATGGGAGCAAGAGCAGACCATGCAAGCTGAATTTCCCAAGTTGTTTGTGTAAGTTGTTGTATCGCACCAATCTTGTTGAAGTTATAACATTTTGGTTGTTATTTTCCTTGCTGCGCGCAAATTTCGGGATGAAATTTATTATAAGGAGGGGAGGGTTGTAACACCCCAAATTCCAAATTGGGGATCAGATTGGATGACACGGACTGGGGACACGTGTGTGTCCCAGGGCGTGTCCTGCGCGGGTGAGCAGCCCGTCGACAGTTTGACGAAAATGCATTTGACGAATTTTCGGGGGATGACACGCCCTGCGACACGAGCATGTCCGGGGGCGTTACCTAGGGCGTGTCTCCCTCTAGTCGATGAACTTCACTCGAGTAGCTGCGCTCGACGAATACTCGAGAAAAGGGGGTACACGGCCTGTGACACGGGCGTGTCACAGGGCCGTGTCTCGCTATTTGTGATACTCGAGTGAACTCGAGGGGAGGTCTCAAGTAGGTCTTAACTGACTCGAGTACGGGTGTGACACGAGCGTGTCATCCATATGACACGGGCGTGTCCTGTCCGAGTACTCGAGTAGTTGTATTTCTCTAGAGTAGTCCTCTCGAGTAGGTCTCGAGTGGGGTACACGCCCTGTGACACGGGCGTGTCTGGGCTGACAAGGGCGTGTCACATGGCCATGACCCATTCTGGATAAGTCGGTTCATGTGCCGCTTAAGGTACATGCCCTGTGACATGGGAGTGTCACAGGGCGTGTCACACCCAAAAAGTTAATTTCAGAGAATTTTGTGGCCGTCCATTTTCTTCAGCCAGGATCTAATGGCTCAGGCTCCTCCCTGCTGCTTTAAGGCCGAGAATGAGAAGAGAATTCTCATTATTCACTTGGCCATTATCTTTCTAAAAGCTAGAGAGAAGGGAGAGCAAGGAGAAGAAGGAGGAAGAGGATAATAGAGCCGACTATCGATGGAGCTTGAGAGTTCTGATCTGAGCTCCGAGGCCATATTTATGGAGGCAAAGCTGCTGCGGTGCTTTCCAACCAGCTAGAAGTCCATGGATCCGAAGAGATATTCAAGGGTAACGATCTTCCTTCTTAGCTATGTGAAGGCTTCCTTTTTGGCATATGCATGGGATCCCAGCCCCCCAGAGGGTGCAGTATGAAGGGAGTTTCCCTTGGGTTGATTCTTGGAATCCCCAATAAATTGGCATATAGATCCGGAAATGGAGTAAGGAATAGGCATGCTGTGTGAAGCCCATCTGGACAGGTTGGTCGGATTGGTGATGTTGTATATACGCACCGGAGAAGACTCCGTGGTCAAACGTGTAGTTTATGTAGTCGAGGGGTTGGACCTGTGAAGGGCAGTAGCAGGAAGTACTGGAGTGGTAGTGCAGGAACAGACCCTTGTGATGCTTGTGTTGCTTGATGAGTTGTGCATGTGAAGGGTAGTAGCAGGAAGTACTGGTATGGGAGCCTAGGAAATTACCCGCAAGTGTTTGTGATGTATACTGAAGACTAGAGTGCCTGGCACTGCAGAGGGCTGCAGGGATGGCTGTTCGAGTGAACTGGCTAAGGTTTGGGCTAGGGATGGAAAGTGCATTTTGTCGCTCCTAGGAGTGGCTCCTAGCTAACCTATTATTGTGAAGCCAGACCATGGTGGATATTGTGGCTGTTGTGAAGCCAGTCCATGGTGGACAGTGTGGCTATTATGAGCTTGATAAGCACTCGAAAAAGGCCTCGTGCCGAACAGGAAAGGTGAAACCGACCCGCGCCTTATACTTAGCTTCAGGTACGTTGTACTCGGTGATGACAAGGCGACTTGAGCAACGGGGGGGGGGGGGGGGGGGGTGGCTGATCCGTACCTGCGTTATGTCCGTCCGACTCGAAGACCTGAAAGTGCGGTCAGTTGGAGTGCATAATGAGAGTCTTAGTCCTGCGCGTCGGAAACACTAAATGCTCAATTTTACAGTTGGGTTTCGGCCCAGATACGGTGATGGGACCCTGGTTAGACGGTATACCAAGAATGTGCCCGGAGTGCAAGGATCGTCAGGCCGCGTGACTGATGGTTGTGATGGAATATTTGTGCGTGAGAGCACAATATGTGATATATATTTGCATATGCATTGCTATGCCTGTATGGAAGGAATGCCACTGCCCCGGCAAAGGGGTAGGGTCGTTATAATTTAGTCAGCTGATGCTGACCATTGCCTTGTTTGGCACCATTTGGTGGACTGTCCTTGTACAGGTGCTGGAGAGCCGAGCGGGACACATAAAGGCTGAAGTCCCTGCTGTTGCTGCTGCTGCTAGCCCTTGAAGGCTAAAATGAAAATATTATGTTTTGATCATGTGTGACCGGCCTACGCGCCGATGTTTGGAAGCCACTTTTGTAAAGAGCAACTGTAAGGCCCTAAGGCCAAATGACATTATATTTAATACATTCCTATATAAATGTGGGTGTTTATATTCGTGGAGATTCATGGTTGGAGTTCTGAGTTTTTGTTAAAAGCTTCCTCCAGAATGCTATGAGTTAGGATGCACTACTCTGATATCAACCTGTGACTTCACCGCCTATTTTATGGCATATAGTGTGGGGCCACGGCCGGACCTTCTGTTATATGCTATATGAACGGATGGAGTCGTTACATCTGGATCACAAGCTGGAGATAAAGGCATTTTGGGACTTGCTTTATCTTGTTGATTATCTTCAGATGTTTTCTAGTGTCTGCTTTACTTCTGATATTGTTGTTGTCTACTGCTGCTGCAGGAACTATGCTACTGTCTGCTGCAGGAAGGTTTGGAATGATAAGAGGATGTAGACTTATGAGTTTGAGCAACACTTCCTGATTATCCTGTTGTAGGAGGAGGAGGAGGAGGACCTCTCCTGAATTGAGGAGGTAGAGAGTATCTCCTGCTCTTCTTCGTAGATTTTAGTTCATTTTTAGAGTATCTCGTCCTGTTATGGTTGTCTGGAGTGAGAGTTATATTGTGCAGGATATAATATGGAGTATCAGCAGATGGATTAGGCTTTGGAGCAGCCTTTGGAGGAGCAGCCTTCTTCTATGCTTTTCTTTTCGTAGAACTTGTATCTTTAGAGTCATTTGATTCATCATTATCATCATCAGAAGAATTTTTTGGATTATCATAGAGAGCATTTATTTGTTTTAGCATTTCATCAGAAAGAAGTGGATGAGCCTTTGGCTGTAAGTCTTCAGCCTGAGGCTATTCAGTTAGAGCTTCTGATACTGGAACTTCTTGAACTTGAGAGCTAGTTACCTCTGCTTCCATATCAGCAAACATAATATCATCAAGATCTGGCACTAGGGATTCACACCCGCCAAATTTTGGTGGAGAGAATGCTTGTGGCTCTAAAAAAGTTATTGGCTCTATGAATACTATCAAAAACTGCAAAACTTGTCCTAAGTTGTTCCAAAACTTCCGGACTTATTGGAGCAGAGTAACATACAATGGCTTTAGACAAATCTGAATCGGTAACAGGTAAAGAACTGCTATGAAGTCTATCAAAAGAATGAAGTATTGAAAGAATGTCAACTGAGGGATTTATGGTGAAAACACAAACAGTATTTATTTATGCAGTAAAGACTGGATCTTCTACTAAACAAAACATCTTTGTATCATCATCAATTATTTTAATAAGCTCTGTAACTAGAACATCTGCTACTGCTACTACAACTTCTTCAGAAAACATCTCCCCTAGCCTGGTTTCAGAGAGTCAAGAAGTCAGGCCCCTTGAAGAAGGGATAATAAATATGGAGGCAAGTTGAGCAGATAGATGAGATATGGTGGCAGTATGAGGGGCAATATCCTCATTTATGAGTTTTCGTTAGAGTAGGAGTAATGAATTTCAGCAGATCATTTGAAATATCAAAAAAATTCAGATAGAGCTGCTCTGGATTAGGAGCAGCATAAGGATATGTATGTCCACATTTGGGACAGAGAGATAATCCAAATTGGATATCTGTAAGAGGAATGTCAGGTAGGTGAAGGGGATCATCTGAGGATAAAGGATTGTCCTGAGTGGATGAATGAATTGGACAGTGTGTTGGAGATGGTTGAGGAGATGAAATAGGATTGAAGTTTCGGGCTGAATGGTATTGAGGTGGATGGAATGTAGAGCAAGGGGGAGTCCGCAAGGCACAGGATGATGCAGCCTTGTGGCTCCTGGGTCCGAATTGGACCACCCCCCCTATTTATAGATGGAGGAGGTAAAATAACCGGCTGCCCGGGGTAGAGAACCGGGCAGCGGTGACGGGAAGCAAAAAGAAAGAACACGCTTGTGGGCTCGCGATGGAGCCACTGCTGCTGGGCGCGGCCATGAGGCTGGCGGCCTGGGCGGACATACTACGTCCGCCGCTGGAGATGGGCCGGCGGACTGATTGTGGCTGGAGGGCGCGAGATGGTGGTGGTGTTGGTGAGTCTTGCACTGGAACATAATCCCCGCACATTTTTAAGAATGAAGTTTCTTTAACCGTCCGCAAACCTCGATGGCCAAAGCTATAAATACTGTTTCTGCCGAGTCTCGATCGATGCGGTCTCCATTGTTGATGGTTGTTGATTGTCTAGAATGGTCGGGAAGTGGAAGGGCCACGTCGATCTTCAAGAACACGCCGATGGATGAGAAGATGGCAACCTTGACTCCGCCCCTTCTCATGCGACCTCGGCGGACACTACTGAACACATTGACATATCTTCCCCCAATCCCTCGTGCAGACTTGGACGGAGGAGATAGAGGACAACGCGCCCTGGATTGTCTGCTGTGAATCCTGAACCTGTCCGCGCTGACCAGCCTGAGGGGGGTCCGCCGCCGATGCTGCTGAGAGCAGAGGAAGAAGAGGAAGAGAGACTTTGAGAGGAGGCTATGAAGGAGAAGAACATCTCCAAGCGGACTTACAACACAGGCCGCGCGACAAAGAAGTTCCAGACGGCGATTCTTTAAGAGCTTGTGAAGATTCTATAGACGTGCCTGTATCATCCCTGGTGCTCTCAGAAGTAGATACGAACCTGTCCGCTGCGGAGGAAGAGGAGAGGAGAGGCTGAAGGAGAAGATAGAGGAACAAAAGAAGCAAATCGATGTTTTCGTGCAAACAGAGATGGTTGAGGAGATGAAATAGGATTGAAGTTGGGCTTGGTAGAGGTGGATGGAATGTCATCATGCTGTTGTGGAATTGAGGGAGGAGGTGGAGATGTTGTATCCACATGAACATGAATGAAGGAGATGGTGGTGGTGTTGGTGAGACTGGAGGAATGGAGATGGGGTTTCAGGATTGTTGATGGCTTTGATTGGAATGGTGGAAGTGGAAGGGAGTTCTAGTCAGGAGCTTCTTTAAGAGCTTGTGAAGTCTCTGTATCCATCTGCCAAATATGCCAGAGGAAAGCCTTTTTGAGGAAAGGAGGCCCTGGAGGGCTTTGGGATAGTCCTCTCCCATCTGCCAAATATGCCAGAGGAAAGCCTTTTTGAGGAAATTATAAAAATGGTCTGGGAGACCAAGAACTCTGGAGCCTTTGCCTAAAGGAAGATTCCTAGAATCCTCCCAAAACTAACATCCTTCTTACCTATCTTTTTCTTAATCAAATCAAAAATAATCTTTCACCAGTTTATAGATTTCTTATTAACCAGAGCACACAACAGATTGAATTGGTTCCTGGTAATGTAATCTTGTGCATAATGTTTTGCTAACAGCACTTTGCCTACAACATCTGTTAGAAATCTATATTCTATAGATATGTTTTTCTTAAGAAGGTGGTTAGGGTTTTCGGCAGTGTATCCTAACCTTTATAGCATATCAGTAAACTCACTACTAGATAACTCTATTTCAACTTCTTCGTTAACAGATCCAAAGACCTCAGTCAAAACATCTAGAGTTAAAATAACTTGATTCCAGCAATGATGCGAACAAAGGCTGGGTTATCTTGAAGTTTTCCAGTAAACATTCATTCCTTGATCTCTAAAACGGGAAGTTTGATTCTGGTTGTCATGAAGTATTGTAGATTATGAGGTTCAAGTAACTGAAGAATATATTTGAATATTTGATCTAAGTTACTGAAAGTTTCAAGGTCAATGTCGAACTCGGCATCAAATTTCATGCTGGAGAGAAGTGCTGGAGAAATCGCCATTGCTCTGCAAAAAGAAACAAAAGATCAAGTGCAAGAGAACTGGAAAGTGCAGGATGGAGTTCGATGAAAACCCTATTATAAGTTTTTAGAAGGCGAAACAGCGAACTCTGTCTTGCGAAAAAGAAAAGCTTTGAGCTCAGGTCGACGAAAAAATTTCATGAAGAAATGATATCATCGATCTTTGTTTGAAGCAGGGGAAGATAGATCATCGTTCTTCGTTCGACGAAATATTTTCTGAAGTAATATTGTCGATCTCTATTCGATGAAAATGACTTCATAGAGAGATTTCGTCGATCTCCATTCGACAAAAAATCTCAAGAAGAGTTCACAGATCGTCGATCTCCGTTCGACGAAATCTGATCAATTCTTCGACCTTTGATAGAAATCAAATTAAACTACTCCATTAATCATACCTAGTTGATTCAAGAAGAGCAGATGTTTCTTTTCATCTAAAGATTTAGTGGAGATGTCTACTCTTTGTAAATCAGTAGAGATAAAGACAAGATCAATTTTCTTTTTGTCCACACAATCTCTAATGAAATGATGTCTAATCTCTATATGCTTAGTTCTACGATGCAATACTAGATTTTGTGCAATAGAAATTGCACTGGTAATGTCACAAATTATAGTTGAATTATTTAAGTTGAATCCATAATCTAAGAGTTGGTTTTGAATCCATAATATTTGTGAATAACAGCTGCCAGCTGCAATGTATTCAGCTTCTGCAGTTGAAGTTGACATAGATGTCTGCTTCTTATAATATCAAGACACAAGCCAATCACCATGGAATTGGCATATTCCTGATGTGCTTTTTCTATCCACTCTGCATCCAGCATAGTCAGAATCTAAGAATCTAGTTAAGTCAAATTATGACTCTGTTGGATACCAAAGTCCTAGATTAGGACAACCCTTTATATATCTCAAAATTCTTTTAAGGAAAATAAGGTGAGATTCTTTAGGGTTCACCTGGAACCTAGCACAAAGGCATGTAGCAAATAAAATATCTGGCCTACTAGCTGTGAGATACAACAAGGACCCAACAATAGCCCATATGTTTTCTGAGAACTGGATTGCCATGTTCATCAGAATCAATCACAGCATTAGAAGCCAAGGGTGTTTTCATTGCTGAGGCATCACATGATATTTAGATTGGGAGATGAAAATTCCATCACAGGATTGCTTCACTTGGAGACCAAGGAAGTAGGAAAGCTCACACATGCTACTCATTTCAAACTTGGAATGTATCAGGTCAGAAAACATTTTGCATACTTTGGAATCAGTATAACCAAAAATAATGTCATCTACATATATTTATACTAATAATATTTTATCTTTATGATGCCTAATAAACAAGGTTCTATGTACAATTCCCCAAGTGAACTTATGCTCTAAAAGAAAGCTAGCTAGGGTCTCATACCAAGCTCTTGGAGGTTGCTTTAAACCATAAAGAGCTTTATGCAATTTGAAAATAAAGGAGGGATGAGTTAGAGAGATAAAACCTGGTGGTTGTTCCACATATATTTTCTCTTTGAGTTCACCATTTAAGAAGGCACTCTTGACATCCATCTGGTAGACTTTGAACTTCTTGTAGGCTGCATAAGTAAGAAATGTCCTGATAGCTTCTAGTCTTGCAACAGGGGAAAAAGTCTGATCATAGTCAATTCCTTCTTCCTGCCTATATCCTTGTGATACCAGCCTTGCTTTGTTCCTGATGATAGCTCCTTGTGCATCCATTTTATTTCTAAATACCCATTTAGTTCCAATGAGTGGTTATTCATAATATTTGCAGGAGAAGAGATTCAAACTCAGTGCCATGATCACTTTTGATCAATGCAACCAGAGTAGAATACTCAATCTGTATGTTTTTAAGAAAATCTGTAAGAACTTTAAAGTTATCAGATTTGTTTCTCAGAAAGAACACCCAAGAGAATCTAGAGAAGTCATCTACAATAACTAAAGTATAGAATTTCCCTCCCAAGCTTTGTACTGCAATGGGTCCAAAGAGATACATATGTATCAAGTATAGAATCCTGGGTGAATCACTCTTATTAATACATTTAAAGTTATTTTTGATTTTCTTGCCTAATTGATAAGCTCTACAGAGGCCTTCCTTCTCATAGGGGTCAGAAGGCAATCCTCTAACAAGGTTGTCCCTAGATAATTTAGCAATTTTTTTAAGATTAACATGTCCTAGTCTTTTATATCATAATTCATTATTATTACTAATCTGATTGAACAAACAGATTTCTGAACTAGTTGACTTGAAATTAACTAAGTAGATATTTCCTTGTCTAAGTTTAGTTAAAACAGTTTTATTATCTATTGAAGAAATAATGCAAGAAGAATGATTAAAGGATACCTGATAACCTTCATCACATAACTGGCTTATGGATAATAGGTTATGTTTTAGACCACTCACATATACTACTTTCCTGAAAGTGACAACTCCAATCTTGACAATCCTATAGCCTTCAGTTTGGCCATAGTTGGAGTCTCCAAAGATCACCTTTGGTCCAAGCTTTGACTTGTAGTTGGATAAATTATCCTTACTGCCTGTCATATGCTTTGAACAACCACTATCCAGGTACCACTGTTCCTCTGTGGTAGGATAGTCCTTCACCTGCAGAATGAAAAATTTGGTGTTCTTGACCCAGGTTACCTTGAGTCCTTGATTCTTTCCAAATTTAAAACTAGAAATATATGAATAATCAGGTTGGTCTTCGTATCCTAAGGGGTGAAATCTTCTTGGTGGAATTATCCATTGAGTAAATGGATTTACAAGTTTTGATTTCTGATATTTATTTTGATTAAAATTAAACTTTTGTTTTCAAAGTTTGAGTTCGACGAATTTAGTTGAGTTCGTCGAGCTGAGGTCGACGAAAAGTATTGATGTCGTCAATCTCGGTTTAGAGAATGATAATACTCATTTTCTGTATTCCACGATTGTCAATATTTGTTCGACGAAACATATTGATTTTGTCAAGCACCCTGTCTTGAGTAATCATACTCAAATCCTGGGTTCAGAGTTTGTCGATCACCGTTCGATACAAAATACTGATTTCGTCGATCTGAGATAGACGAATTTTGTGAACGGTAGTTTTATGTGATTTTTTTTTCTTTGATTGATTTTTCTGTGAAGTTTATGTTGGTTTATTGTTAACTTTTACAATTTTCTCTTTACCCTTTGCAGAAACAAATTTGATGGGGGTAGATAATATATTTTTCTTAAAAATAGGTGGCTGACTAGAAGATGCTCCTAGGCCTAGTTTACCATTGAGCCTAGCATTGACTGTGCTAGTGATGTCCATTAAATTTATACTTCTCCCATTAAGGGATTCTTCAAATTTTTTAGACTCATTTATTTCAGTTTTTAATGAGTTGATTTGGGCAGAAGTTATATCTAGTTCATCTTTTAATATAATGTTTTCAGAAAACAAGTTATCGTATTCAATCAATCTATCTCTGATAAGTTTGATTTCCTTCTCATATGTAATTAGGTCATTGCACAGTATCTTAAATTCAGTTTTAAAAAGTTCAGAAGTAAAATCAAAGGAGGATATCACCTGATCCTCTTCAGACTCGGAATCTTCAGCTTCTGATTCTTCAGCTTTTGATGGATTGCTTGATGCATTGATAGCCATCAAACAGATTTATTTTGCTTTAGCTTCTTCTTCATCTTCACTAGAGTTGGAAGATGAAGATTATTCTTCTGTCTCACTCCAGGTTTCTGTAACAAAGCCTTTTTCATTCCTCTTATGCTTGCTTAAGGAGGGCTTGCTGTACTGCTTTCTAGGAGTACTTGTCTCTTCTTTTCTCCTTCTTCTGATTCTCTGGACACTCAGGAAGAATGTGTCCAGGATTTCTGCAACCAAAGAAGGCAATCTCCTTGGTAGGAGTTTTGTCAAATCTTGGTCTGTCATCTTGTTTGGATGACTTCCTTCTAAAATATTTTCTGGCCATCTTGTAAAATCTAATGTCCAGCAAGCTTAGGAGTTCTTCATTTGCTGATGGAGCTTCTGATTCTTCAGATGCCTTGAAAGCAATGTATTACTCTTTCCTTCCAGATGAGGAGGTCTTCTGCTCAGCTGCTTCTCTTGTCTTTATAAGCTTCTCATAAGATTTGAGCTTGCCTAGTAGAGACTCGATGGATATTTCATTCAGGCTTCTAGCCTCCTTGATTGGACGGATCCTGGAGTCCCATGAACGAGGAAAGCACATCAGGATCTTATCATTGATCTCAGTCAGTGATATGTTCTTGTCCGGGTTCTTCAGCTCATTGATGATCAAGCTGAGTCTGTTGTAAATATCAGCAACTGACTCTGATTCTTCTGTGTTGAAGTTCTCATATTATGAGATGAGAACGGATCTTCTATCTTTTCTTTCATCAGCATAGCCAGCAACCATTTGATTGAGAGAATCCCAAATGTCCTTTGTTGATGTGCACTAAGCTACCTTTTGAAAGATATTATCATGCATAGTCTGAGCTAGGATATTCATGGCTTTAGCATCAGCCATCTTCAACTTCTTCTGATCTTCTGTCAACTCAGTGATGGAACTGCTATGGTACTTGTTGATGTTGTTGCAGAAGGAGTAGGGGGACATGTCAAGATTGAATTATAGATATCTTCATCAATTAAATTCATATATAGTCTGATATTTTCCATCCAAAGTGCAAACTTGTTATGGTTGCACCCTGGAGGTCTGGTGCTTCAGTATTCTTTATTATGTGCCATGATATAGGAAAGACACTAGAGATAATAAGATCTATCAAAGATCTTTTAGTTCAGGTGTTAGCCTGTGAAACCAAACAACTTTATCCTCTGATACCAATTGAAAGTGAGGGATAGATCTGTCTTAACTCTAGAGGGGGGGGGGGTGAATGTAGTTTTTTAAAAACTTTATTAGTTTTTATTACGGAATTAAAATAAGTGATAGTTATATATATAGACAGAAATAAAAACAAAACAATCACAACATAACAAATAAAAAATATAGCATTCCAAATGACACAAAGATTTTATAGTGGTTCCACAAAACTAGGTACATCCACTATTCTACCACCCTGGTAGGAATCCACTATAGGTTTTTAATCACGTACACCGCCACAATAGGTTTTTGCTCAGGTGCCCTGTCAGCACAAGATCTATTTCAAGGGAGATCGCACAAGCCTTTGAGCTTTTGATTAGGTGCCCAAAAACCAAACCAAGTCTTTTGATCAGGAGACTTGACAACCAAAGTCATTAACTTTTGAGGGAGTTATAACCCTGTACACAGTTGGAAAAAGAAAAGTGATGATGTTCTTCTCTGTCAATAGTCTAAGAGAAGACTAATGGATTTGATGTTGTCAAAGCTCCCCCTGAGATGTAGAATGGTTCAGGAGAAAGAGAGATTTGCTCAGGGTGTAGGACTTCAGATTCTACAAGATCTTCAGAAGCTTTCTGGACTGATATTGAATAATTGTCCCTTAAAAGCTCTAAAGCTGATGGTGAAGTACTCTATAAGAATCTTTGTATGTCTCTGTGTGTCTGTGTTTCTGTGTATCTGTGTATATCTCTTTTTAATCTTCTAAAATCAGTCCTTTTATATTTCTTATAGAAAAATATCATTTGAATTTTTGAATCCTATCCCTAATTGACTGCAAAAAATCTGGGAATTCAACGGCTAGTAATTGTCTTTAATTTGTTTCCTCAACTTTCCTATCAATTTAGCCAAATAATTACACTATGAATACCATAATTAATGCTACCTTGAAACGGCTATATTTTTGAGAATATGAAGCATTAATAATCAGTGCATTTATAGGCATATAATAATAAATTTTGAAATCAAACTGCCTTAGTCAATACTTGAAAACTGCAGGGAAATTAGTCGAATAGAACCTCTGAGAATGTAGTTGAACTGAACCTGTTTCGTCGACCAAAGATCCAATTTCGTCGAACTAAAAAACTCTTATTCGTCGAGGTGAGCTCCAAGATCTCTGAATAGAAAAATTCACTTCCAATCTGAGCTCCAAGATCGTCGAACAGAGATAGTCTTTTCACCGTGCTGAGCTTTTGGGAAGAAATCGGAATTTGTTGATCCTTGCTAAGATTTCGTCAAACTCTGCTCAAAGGAGAAGTTGAGTTCTTCGAGCTAAGTTAGAATTTCGTCGAACCCAGCTCAGAGAAATAACTAAGTTCGTCGAACTCCGATCGACAAAAGTCAAGCTTAGTTCAGCAATCTCCGAACGACTTTTTCTGCTCTTTGAAAACTGCTTTCTCTAGGGGGTCTTCTGTCTTCTAAGTCTTCTGAAGGTGAAAACCAATCATTCTAGGTTTGATGTCTTGACTTAAACTCTGACAAAAACCTATGACCCTAAACTATATAATGTAGGTCAATCTAAGCAATCCTAATAGTGAACCTAGCCCAAATCAACCCTAAAATAGGTGTGGTTCCAACATATTGGGAAGTTGAAACCCTGCTTGGTGTCACGAGTATGTCTATACATAGTAACGAGTGATAGAGTGCAAGTCACAAGGATAACAACTATAACGGGGCTCGTCGAAAGATTGTCGCTCTCCCAACCAGTACCTTTAAGTTATTAGGTTTACTCATGAGTAATAAAGAGATTGGGGTATTAATAATGGTTAAACATTAATATAAGTAAGTTTTCCTTGAGAAAGGGGGCTTTGGGCTTCAGCCCATCATAGTTCCTAGTGCCCTCGAGAGCCCTTCACCGGGCATGCCCTGGTATGTCCAAGGATTAACCCGAAACTGCTATGTATAACAAAAAATAAGATAAGAGTAGTCTAAAAAGTTAAGGGAATGATGTGACAAACTCACCCGTATAGGGTTGGAGGGATTCAGAACGGGTTTTTATCCTGCGAGCGGGAGGCTAGGATGAGTATACAGGACAATTTTAGTCCTGCGAGCTGAAGGCTCGGATGTTTGGATACAGGATGGGTTTAGTCCTGCGAGTTGGAGGCTTGGATGTTTGGATACAGGACGGGTTTAGTCCTGCAAGCTGGAGGCTCAGATGTTTGGATAAAGGACGGATTTAGTCCTGCGAGCTGTAGGCTCGGATGCTTGATATTAGGATGGGTTTAGTCCTGCGAGCTGGAGGCTCAGGTTGTTACTTCAATACGGGTTGGTTCTATGTGATGGAGGCTCTGGTTTCAAAATAACTTGAATGTGCATAGAACATATTAGTGGCGGGTCATGCGGTACTGTCCAGTCGTCCCATAGATGGTAGTACGGTGACTCATGTAAGGTGTGAGGGTTTGAGGGGCCATTAGGTTATTTATTCTGTAGTCTGGTGGACAATCCCCGAAAACGCTCACTCGACCAAAAAGACTAGTGGTTTGATAGCAAATTAGTACGCAGAGACTCTAGAGTGCACTTCGGATGTTGTTGGGTATTGTATCCACACTAACCCAGATTTGATGTAGTCACCCTTGAACTAAGATGAATTAATTTGTATTTGATGCTTGGTTTGAGTTATGTATTTGCAGGATTCTAATGGGAAGTGTAGACCAATATCAGTCTACAATGGGTCACAAAACACATGACCATACAATGTAATCCCTCATTGTATGTTCCAAAGTGTTGACTCATGTGTAGCCTCTCTATTGGGATACACTTCATATTCAAGCTCTAGGACTATGGGAAAAGACTTGAGCTGATTTCACCTTAGAAGAAGAAGAAAATCTATCAAAAAAGTTTTCCTAAGTAAAGTACTCGAGTAGTTCCTTACTTACTCGAGTAAGTTACTGAGTTTATACTCGAGTAGTAATTCACTTACTCGAGTAGTTAAGATATACTCGAGTAGTCCATTTATGGCTCTCGAGTAGTTCATCTTGTATACCAAGTAGTTTCCTTTTATATCTCGAGTTTTTAGATTTTCTCTTCTCAAATTTGTCTAAGTGAAATACTCGAGTAATATTATATATATACTCGAGTAGTTCTATCTTCTGTCTCGAGTAATTGGATTCTGACTCTCGTGTTGTTCCTACTTACTCGATTAGTCTAAATCATATACTCGAGTAGTTCATCTACTACTCGAGTAGTCAAATGCTTTTACTCGTGTAATTCAGATTCCCCCTCCAGAAAATTTCTCTAAGTGAATTACTCGAGTAGTTCATGTTATATACTCGAGTAGTTCATCTTATATACTCGAGTAATTCCCTATATCTCAAGTAGATTATCTTACATACTCGAGTACTTCAATTTTTCCTGTTCCAGAAATTTTACAAGTGTTTGTCTCGAATAGTCTCTTATATACTCGAGTAGTTCATTCTTATATACTCGAGTAGTATTTCTTGTACTCGAGTAATTTACTCCACCTCTCGTGTAAGTACTTAAGTACTCGAGTAAGTCATTTTTGTTACTCGAGTAACTGAGACTTTCTCATTCTTATTTACTCGAGTAGTTTACTCCATGTACTCGAGTAATGATTTTTCTTTCTCCCGAGTAATTTTTCTCATGTACTTGAGTAGTGATGCATATACTCGAGTAGTTCTGTTTGACTCGAGTAATTTACTTTGACTTTTTAGAAACTCTTTAAGTCCAGACTTAACGGTCTTATTCTTAAACTCTGACGTGATTGGTCTACGTGTCTCTCTCATAATGACTAATTTAAGTCTAATATTTTCTTCTCCTATAAAAGGTCTTTTCAAACCGACAAACCCTAAGTTTTAAAAGAAAATTATTCTAAGAGATTTTGCAGCCGTCTCTCTAAAAAAGATTTTTGTCTCCTCTCTCTCTCTCCAAGAAACGGAAATCTGTCGTCGTCGTTGTCTCTGATTTCTGACCGGCTAGGGTTTCTTATTTTCAGAGGATTCAGATTAAGAAGTCTCTATAGATAGAGATCTCCGCTCAACGCTTCATCTTCTCATTGTATCGTGTAAAGTCGAGAAGTTCCAGATCTGATATTGCCGAGATTCTTCTTCAATATTCTGATAAAGCCGCACGCCTAGAAGAAGGAATTTCTGATTTTCTGTTGCAGATCTGAACAAGAGAATTTACTGTTTGTATTTTTGTACTATTTTATTTCCTTATTGTAGGAGAAGTTTTCTCCGAGTGTAGGAGTTTTCAACTCCGAAATTGTAGGAAGTTTTGCATTCCGAGTGTAGATCCGGTTGTTGATCGAGTTTGTAGGAACATTTTTTCGAGGGTAGGATTGTTTTCCAATCCGAGATAGTGGAGTAGCCATGTCTAGTGTACTGCTAGATCGGTGAGGGAAAGTGGATGTACCCAAGGTTGGGGAACCACTATAAATCTTGCCTCGTCTGTGTTTGCTTGTTTGGTAGATAGATCTGTGCTTTGGTTGAGATTTTTTTTATTCCGCAAAAAGACGCACAACTCACCTATTCACCCCCTCTAGGTGATTTATGTTGGCAACTATTATCTTTCAATTGGTATCAGGGGGAGGTTGATCGTTAAAAGGTTAACACCTTGATCAGATCCTTAAATAGTTGTCATTTGAGATCTACCAAATGCACAAGGCTAAAGATTTTGCCAAGCTTCCTTTGTGCAACAAAAATAATTTCCCTATTTGGAAAGAGAGAATCAAGTTCTTCATGGAAGCTGTGGATCCAAGGATCTTCATGATAGTTCAAGAAGGTCCTTATATTCCCATGACCGTCTCCACTATAGATCCAACTAATAAAGTCCCCAAGAAACTTATGGATCTAGATAAGGATGAGATTGCACTTGTCTCATTGGACAAAAAAGCGAAAAATATCATAGCAAGTGCAGTCGATGATTCAATGTTGCAAAATCTGATTCACTGCCAGTTTGCAAAGGAGATGTGGCAGTCATTAGTTATCCTAATGGAAGGTACAGAAGAAGTAAGGGATGATAGAAGATCCCTTCTAAATCAGAAGTATGAGGCTTTTTGACAAGGAAACAAAGAAACCATTGCTGACACCTTTGAGAATTTCTTCAAGATAGTGAATGGGCTAAGGGTCTATGGAAGAGTCTTCACTAATGAAGAGCTAAATGATAAGTTCTTGAGATCCCTGACTAAGGAATGAGACAACAAGGTCTGTGCTATAAGGGAGTTTGGAAAACTGGCCGAGACAGATCCTCAGAATCTCTTCGGGAAGCTGATGTCCTATGAGCTCCAACTCAACACCAGGAAGACTGAAGAAGAGAAAAATAGGCATGCATTCAAAGAGAAGTTTGTTGCTTTAAAGGCAGACACCTCTAAGAAATTCAAGGTTGTTCCTCCTACTCCAGCACCAAAAGTTAGTGAAGAAGAAACCTCAGAGCCAAGCACCTCAGGCTCTGAACTACCAGAAAGAGAGTTCTCACTACTCTCTCGGCAGTTCAAGAAATTCCTGAACAAGAAGAAGCAATGAAAGGCAAGGATACCTCTTATAGAAGATCACGACGCGAGGGTGATCGGCAAATAAAAGGCTCAAGCAGCCATGACAGGTATAATTCTAAATAGAACAAAGGTATTTCGACTGACATTGTTTATTATTGTTGCAATAAGTTAGGACATGACATCGCTGACTGCCCTCACAAGAAGGAGGGTGGTAGAAGAGAGGAAAAGAAGTCCTCGTACAACAAGAATAGGACAGAGAAGAGCTTGATGGCCAAAAATGGCAAAACTCTTAGTGACTCTGACTCATCTGAGTCGAGTGAAGAAGAAGAAGCCTATTTTGGACTCATGGCTCAAACTGATGATGAACAAGAGCCCCAGTTCACTGGGAAGGTAAACTCTCACACTCCTCTCTCTTATTCTGAGGTTTCTGAACCTGATTGTGATGATATCTCTTCTAACGATAAGTTAGAACTCATGACCCAATATAAGGAGTTAATCATGGCTTGCGACAAATGTCGCCGAGTCGTTAAAACTCAGGCTAAAGAGATAAAGTCTCTCAATGCTGAAGAGAGCATCTTGAGAGAGAGAGAGTCGCAAAGACTGACTCGCTCGAAGAAAACTTCAATAATACTATTGAAGAATATAACAAGTCTCTTGAGCACCTTGACCTCAAAGAGAAAATCATCAAGGAACTGGAAGCCCAACTTATTGCTGAAAAGAAACTAGTTGAAAGTTTCTCGAAGCCCAAGACAGTTTTTCCATTTGTTGCTGAATTCTCAGCCAAGGCCAAGGGTGCTGGATTTGGCCATGAAGAAGCTCCTAGTAAATCCTCTAGGAGAAATAAGGCTCAACGAAAGAATAAGGCCGCCAAAAAGGCGTTAGCCAAAGAGAAGGGGAAAACCCCTCAAGATCAGACCACGTTGAAGAAGGTTATATTTCCTTCAAATGAGTTTGATTTTTACTCATCCTACGGGCACTTTGCTAGTCCTACCTATGTAGAGCCAAAGTCTCGTTATCAAGGATGGACTCGACCCAGAAACTTTGGCGAAAGTGTCTTTAAGGCACCTTATGAAGAAGTCATTCTTCAGAGCTATGGCCCTTTCAATCATTCCATAACTTCAAGAAGACACCAAAGGCAAAGCCTGTTGTAGAAAAGTCTTTAAAGGAGAAGAAGCCATGTGATTACCATTATCATGAGGCATCTTCCTCCAAGAATGCTGCCCCTGCTAGACCACAATTCCAAAAGGTCAGGCAGGATAACTTAAGGCGAAGATACAATAGATTTGACTGTTGGTGTTATGGAAGAATTGGTCACTTTGCCATTGATTGTTGGTTTAATCCTAGAAATATTGCAACCCCACATGTTGGCAATGTGAGGAAGACCACTGCAAATGCTAATAATCGTAGGGGGAGTGTTCTAACCCGAGACCAAGGACGCAAACGTATTTGGGTTCCTAAGGCTAACTGATTGTGATTGAAGGAATGTACAAAGGACAAAAAAATTCCAATCTGGTATTTGGACAGTGGATGCTCTCGGCATATGACCAGGACAAGAAGCCTTATTCAGAATTTTACTGCAGTTGTGAACGGACCGAAGGTCATCTTTGGAGGTTCAAATCGTAGAATTACTAGAGGCTATGGTATGATTACTAACGGTAATGTATCCTTCTCAGATTTGACTTACGTTGAAGGTTTGGAACATAACCTTATAAGCATAAGCCAACTCTGCGATAAAGTATACATAGTTGAGTTTCACGCTGACAAGTGCTTGATAAAATCTGTTGACAATATGGAAACGATTCTATCCTGCACTCAATGCAGAAACATTTTCTGTTTGAATTTCATCTGTATAGACTCTTCGACACCAGTGTGTTTTTTAGCAAAAGATAGTGCGTCTCTTGGTGACCAATGGCACAAGAGATTAGCACATATTAATTCCAAAACTATAAATAAATTATTTTCAATGAACTTAGTACGTGATGCCCCAAATGTCAAATACGTCAAAGATAGACCTTATCATGTATGTGTAAAAGGCAAGCAAACAAGGGCTATCTTTAAAAGCGTTATTGGCAAGGATTCTAACAGATGTCTTCATCTACTGCATATGGACTTGTTTGGTCCACTACAAATTAGAAGTTTGAGAGGTAAGGATTATACGTTGGTAATTGTTGATGATTACTCGCGCTATGCGTGGGTGTTATTTCTGAAACACAAGTCAGATACCTTCGACATCTCGCAGACCAAGTTTACCAAGTTTACCAAAGAGCTTCACGTAGAACAGTCTGAAGATGGAATTTTCATCTCGCAGACCAAGTTTACCAAAGAGCTCATTAAGAAATTCGGAATGGAGAACGCAACCTCGATGAGGACTCCAATGGGTTCAAAAATGTCTCTGGACAAGGATGAAAAAGGGAAACCTTTTGATGAAACCAAGTACAGAAGCATTATTGGATCCTTACTCTACCTTACTGCAAATAGACCTGACATAATGTTCTCAATATGTGTCTGTGCTAGATTTCAGGTGAACTCTAAGGAATCTCACTACGCTGCTGCGAAGCAGATTTTGAGATACCTTAAAGGTACACCAAATCATGGCTTATGGTACCCAAGAAGTAATGATAGCGAACTAATAGATTTTTCAGATGTAGATTTTGCAGGTAGCAAAGACGACAGGAAAAGCATTTCAGGGACTTGCCAATTCTTTGGAAGAAGGCTTATCTCCTGGAGTAGCAAGAAGCAAAACTGTGTGGCAATCTCAACGGCCGAGTCAGAGTACATCTCTGCAGGCAGTTGCTGTGCACAGTTACTTTGGATAAAGAATCAGTTCGAAGACTACAATATGAAGTTTGCAAAGATTCCCTTGTTTTGCGACTCCTCCAGCGCAATAGCAATAGCGAACAACCCATTCTCGCACAACCGGACAAAGCATATAGGGCTAAGGTATCATTTCATCCGGGAGCATGGGGACATAGACCTTCAATATGTCCCTACAGATATGCAAATTGCAAATATTTTCACGAAGCCGCTGGACGAGACCAAGTTCTCGTTCTTCAAAACAGAACTTGGGATGCTCAACAAGGAAGACTAGAAGAAGCTGGACTTTCAAGAAGGCTCAAGGCTCAAGGTTAGTCAAAAGTTGGAGTTTTTCAAAAGTTTAAGTTTTTGACTAGAGTAAGTAACAGCATACTCGAGTAAGTATATGACCTACTCAAGTAGTAGAATGACATATTCGAGTAGTCGACTTGACCTACTCGAGTAGTGGAATGATATACTCGTGTAGTCGACTTGACCTACTTAAGTAGCAGACTGACATACTCGAGTACTCAACTTCACTTACTCGAGTACCTCATTGACCTACTCAAGAACTTCCATACATCTACTCGAGTACTTCTGTATACTTACCCGAGTAACTCCAGACTTATCTATTCGAGATATTTCCTCACTCGTGTATGTGCCGAGTCATCTCTTATTCAAATTTTCTTATGCGCAAACCAAAGGCTTATACCTCCTATTCTATGGTTTACTTCAATTTTTTTTTCAAATAATTAGACCTAAACCTAGGGTTATCTAAATAAGAAAATCCGAAAATTTCATGTACACGAAATCATTTCCGTCTCTCGAGTACCCAGCTGGCTCTTCTCCTTCTTCCATAAGTTGCAGAGCCGCGCCCTTTCCGTCTCCCCGTCGACATTTTCTAGGGTTTCTGCATCTCCAAGACTTCTGAATCATGGCCGCCTCATCTAAGATCAGTGTTGGTTCGGAATTAGTCGCCGCAGAGATTGCCGACCTATCCGACGATTTCCATAATCTTCTGATTTTACTCGACACCGCCGGATTAACATTTGTTCTCCAAGAACCATGTCGCATCCTATTCCCCGAAGTTGTAGAGTTTTTCAAGAATGTCAAGGTCAAGAGAAATGGCACCGTCCTCAAATCCAAATGTCAAAGGCATAAAGATCAAACTCACCAAAACGTTTGTGGCTCAACTTCTTCGAATGCTGATTGTGGATGAAGAAGATGATCTAGGGCCTTCAGAATCTGACAAAACAAGTCTATTTTATGGTCTGGACCCTGAGAAACAGTACATCGATAGATCTGACATGAATGCTGAAGGAAAATTCTCGGTTGATGTAATTGGTAAGATTCTTCTATGCAAAACCAACTCCATCAGGGCCATACCCCTTTATTTCTTTGACATCATGCAAGCAATCGTCTTCCGAAAGAGCTTCCAGTTTGGAATGCTAATCTTGGTCAATATTGGGTCCGGTGTTCCTTCACTTGACCCGTGGCTCTTTGCTACTTATTTAAGAAATTAAGTAGCGCCCTCTCCAATAGTCCGGGCTTTTGATGCAGTTGGGTATGTTCTTGATCCTTCAATTGGTATCAAAGTAGGTCACAGGTTCAAGACCAGGGGAGCGCTATTAAATCCTGATTTTTCCCTTCTACCTGTGTGGGTCTGGCGGGTCAGGCAACCGTGGACATGTGGTAACCCCACCTCTGAGCCAGGTGGGCCTTGTGGTAACTCCACCTCTGAGCCGACGGGTTGTGCTGGACGCCGGGGGGGATTGTTGGTTCCGGCGTTCCTTCACTGGATCCGTGGCGCTTTGCTACTTATTTAAGAAATTAAGTAGCGCCCTCTCCAACAGTCCGGGCTTCTGGTGCAGTTGGGTATGCGCTTGATCCTTCAGATAAGATTAAAGATAGCATCAAATCCCCCAACTATGGAAGGATAATTTCCCTGCTTCTCCATGAGATCAATCTAGAGGTTTTCAGTTTCTCCAAGGGAAGTATCATTCGCCACATGAAGAAGGTCTCCATCTCCTCCATACAGAGATGGGAGTTAAAGTTGCAAAATCCCTCTCAAGCTGCCAAAGTTACTGAAGTTGTAGACATAGAGGACAGGACTCCATCTCCTTCTCCATCTCAGGTCCCCAGCTCCTACTGTTCAAGCCAGGATGCCTCCTCCACTGAAATTTCCAAGGACCCAACTCCTGGACAATCTCCAGACACTTCTCGAGCAAGTACTCCAGCAAAATCTCCTGATGCCCCCAAAGAACAGCAAGAAATAATTCTCATTTCTGATGAGCTATCACCTGAGCCAGCTGAAGCTCCTCTCAGGAATTTGGATTTCACTATCCCTTAGATAATGGATGAAGAGGATGCCATGCTACCCACTACATGAGCTCAGATCTCAGTCACTCTCTCTGAAATAACTCCATGGGTGGCTCCTCCTATTCCTTCTGCTCCATCAACTTTTGCTCCTGCTGCTGCTACACCTCCTGCCTCCTCAGACTTGATGTCTCAGATTGTATTTCTTTTTCAAGACCAGAGATCATACTTTGATACTTGTATCAAAACTGTAACTGATAAGGTAACTGCTCTAGAAACTGAGATGAGCAGAGGATTTGCTGAGATCCAGCAGAATACTGATCAACTCAAACATCTCTTCCAAATTGGTGGCAAAGCCTTAGACCACACCATCACCAGTGTTGGACAGGTCATGGAGCAAGGTCTTACTCTTGCCAATAATCAAATGGAACTGGACAAACGAGCTGAGGCCACTAAGATGAAGATTTGTGAAGAAGTTGGCACTTTCAAAGATGATGGCAACTACCAGCTATCTATTGAAGTCAGAAAGGGGGATAAGTTGGTAAAAGAATATTTAGAAAAATCTGATGCCCTCAAGAAAGAATTGTGGGAAGCCAAAGTTAAAGAGCTCCATGATGATGTTCTAGCTCAAATACAGAGTATCAAATTCCACACCTATGACACTGCTGTATGGATGTGCAACCAGATCCTTCCAGAATTTGCTGCTGATCCTACCATTATTCCTCATCACTGAACCCACTAGCTGGTGCTGATGGTCCTGCTCATCCTTCTCCTCTGCAACCCACATTCTCTCCAAGGCCTGGTGATTCTGTTGCTCCTCCAGATTCTTATGCTCAGGATTAGGAAGATGATCCTGTAGATATCTTTCTCAAAGCCCTCCTGAGATACTGACTAATAAGAAGAAAAGGAAATATGGTGAAGGTCCTTCTGCTAGCGATTCTGTTCCTGCTAAAGCTCTTGAACATGCTGAGGTCTGGTCTCCCACTTCTAAGTCTCTCATCCTGGAAACTATCAAATTATTTCTGGACTTCCATGAGAGCAGAAATATTCACTATAGTTCCCATGAATGGGAGTTGATGAGAAGTCCATGACCAAAAGGAGGATCTATGACGGAGAATATGGAAGAAATAATCCAGCTGCTCCTCCCAGGCCACCCAAGTATTATCCTAAACCTTACAGCTATCAAAGAAGATAACAGGAGAAACAAGACAAGCAACATCATCTGAGCTAGCCCAAAGGACTCATGTGCTATGGAAATGGATTTTAGTTGTTAATGATATTTTTGGATAATCATATTTATATAATTCAAAGTTTTTGATCTTATTATCTTTTTCATAGTTCCTTAAGTACTTACACTGCTTTATTACTTATCATTCTTTTTATGTCCATAATTCCCCTTAGTGTAAAGGGTTCGGACTTCTACAAATAGGGGGAGATTCTTGGGTATTGTATCCACACTAACCAGATTTGAATGAAGTCACCCTTGAACTAAGATGAATTAAGTTGTATTTGATGCTTGGTTTGAGTTATGTGTTTGCAGGATTCTAATGGGAAGTGTATACCAATGTCAGTCTACAATGGGTCACCAAACACATGACCATACAATGTAATCCCTCACTGCGTGTTCCAAAGTGTTGAATCATGTGTAGCCTCTCTATTGGGATACACTTCATATTCAAGCTCTAGGACTATGGGAAAAGACTTGATGCTAATTTCACCATAGAAGAAGAAGAAAATCTGTCAGATAATTTACCTAAGTAAAGTACTCGAGTAGTTCCTTATTTACTCGAGTAAGTTACTGAGTTTATACTCGAGTAGTAATTCACTTACTCGAGTAGTTAAGATATACTCGAGTAGTCCATTTATGGCTCTCGAGTAGTCCATTTATGGCTCTCGAGTAGTTCATCTTGTATACTCGAGTAGTTTCCTTTTATCTCTAGAGTTTTCAGATTTTCTCTTCTCCAATTTGTCTAAGTGAAATACTCGAGTAGTATTATATATATACTCGAGTAGTTCTATCTTCTGTCTTGAGTAATTGGATTCTTACTCTCGTGTAGTTCCTACTTACTCGAGTAGCCTAAATCATATACTCGAGTAGTTCATCTACTACTCGAGTAGTCAAATGCTTTTACTCGTGTAATTAAGATTACCCCTCCAAAAAATTTCTCTAAGTTAATTACTCGAGTAGTTCATGTTATATACTCGAGTAGTTTTAATTGTCTCGAGTAATTCATCTTATATACTCGAGTAATTCCCTATGTCTCGAGTAGATTATCTTACATACCCGAGTAGTTCAATTTTTCCTGTTCCAGAAATTTTACAAGTGTTTGTCTCGAGTAGTCTCTTATATACTCGAGTAGTTCATTCTTATATACTCGAGTAGTATTTCTTGTACTCGAGTAATTTACTCCACCTCTCGTGTAAGTACTTAAGTACTCGAGTAAGTCATTTTTGTTACTCGAGTAACTGAGTCTTTCTCATTCTTATTTACTCGAGTAGTTGACTTCATGTACTCGAGTAATGATTTATCTTTCTCCCGAGTAATTTTTCTCATGTACTCGAGTAGTCATCTTCTACCTACTCGAGTAGTGCTGCATATACTCGAGTAGTTCTGCTTGACTCAAGTAATTTACTTTGACTTTTCAGAAACTCTTTAAGTCCAGACTTAACGGTCTTATTATTAAACTCTGACGTGATTGGTTCACGTGTCTCTCTCATAATGACTAATTTAAGTCTAATCTTTTCTTCTCCTATAAAAGGTCTGTCAAACCTACAAACCCTATATTTTAAAAGAAAATTATTCTAAGAGATTTTTCAGCCGTCTCTCTAAAAAAGATTTATGTCTCCTCTCTCTCTCTCTCCAAGAAACGGAAATCTGCCGCTGTCGCTGTCTCTGCTTTCCGACCGGCTAGGGTTTCTTCTTTTCAGAGGATTCATATTAAGAAGACTCTACAGATCGAGATCTTCGCTCAACGCTTCATCTTATAATTCGATCGTGTAAAGTCGAGAAGTTCCAAATCGCATATTGCCAAGATTCTTCTTCAATATTCTGATAAAACTGCACGCCTAGAAGAAGGAATTTCTGATTTTCTGTTGCAGATCTGAACAAGAGAATTTACTGTTTGTATTTTTGTACTACTTTATTCAATTATTGTAGGAGAGGTTTTCTCTGAGTGTAGGGGTTTTCAACTCCGAGATTGTAGGAAGTTATGCCTTCCGAGTGTAGATCCGTTTGTGGATCGAGTTTGTAGGAACATTGTTCCGAGGGTAGGATTGTTTTCCAATCCGAGATAGTGGAGTAGCCGAGTCTAGTGTATTGCTAGATCGGTGAGGGAAAGTGGATGTACCCAAGGTTGGGGAACCCCTATAAATCTTGCCTCGTCTATGTTTGCTTGTTTGGTAGATAGATCAGTGCTTTGGTTGAGATTTTTTTTATTCTGCAAAAAGACGCACAACTCACCTATTCACCCCCCTCTAGGTGATTTAGGTTGGCAACTATTATCTTTCAGACGTGTACAGTTTAAGACCCTTTTTCCTTCATCGCCGGGTCTTACGCCCACAACTACCGCCTTACGGTGACTCCAACTACCAAGTTAGATGCCACCGCACGATGCCGATCCTACCGGCTAAATGGATCACATCACAGTAGGCCAACTAAAGAGAATTAAATGAATAATATTAGTCCACATATCACATCTCACTATCAATATCTATAAAAGAGTAATAGTCCACAATGAGTGCAAGTATAAAAGAGAGTTGAAAAGTGGGCTTAAGTCCAGTACATGCCTAATACAAATAATCTCTCACTCACCACTCACACATCTAGTGGAAGCAAATTGAAAACCAACCTCGACCTGTAGCCGAGTAGTAGCGGTAGTGCGCAGCAACTATTCATCAAGTCCTGCCATCCTCCTACGACTGGTGCATCACCTCAAATTCCTAAAATGATGTGGTCCACCGATCGTTAGTCAAAAGACTAAGCCACAATCATCCCCGCCTCCCCCCCCCCACGTGACTCCTAGTCACCGTACGGGGAGGAGGAAAAAAGATATTTAAGGTGGAGAGTGAACAAGAGCAGGTGACAACTACCCTAGCAGGTGTATGTACAAAAGACTTATAGCAATGAAGCAGTAATTTATAGTTAAGTGAACAAGCTATATTTAAAGGTAACCTTAATTTATAATAACGCTCATACAAACTTATAAATTAAGTGATCGTTTTGCAGGGCCTATCATATAAAAAGTTGCATACCAATTTATATGATAAGGGTAGGGGTTTAAATGCAATAATGTCATGTTATGCTATGTTATGCAGATTTAATGTTATGTTCATACAAGTGCAACACACGCATCTGACTCTATGCGCACAGACCTTTAGTTCCCCGATTTTGGAAGCTAGTGAAAGTTCTTATTTTCAAGGTAGCTAGCAACCTAGAGGGGGTGAATAGGTATGTCTGGGTCTTTTGAGTTTCTTTTATTTCTTCTTTAGTTATTATGTGATTGAAAGCTTTTTGTGAACCTACAAACATAAAATAATCACAAAAAAGCAAACAAGTATTTTATAGTGGTTCCCCAAAATTATGGGTACATCCACTCTCCTCCAAGCTTGCTAACTTCCTATTAGTCAAGGAACTCCTCCAAAACAATGCTCCAAGGAGCATACACCTCAGTTCCCACGTGATCTCTCAGTCACCTCCAAGACTTACACCTCAGCCACAAGGGCCTACACTCAGTGATACAAGTATCACCCACCTCAGGCAATTAAGCCCCATCACTCAGGCTATGGAGGATAGCCCTACCTCAGAGCAAACTTGCTCCTACAACTCAGAGAGATACACTCTCCTACAGCTCAGGCAATATTGCTCTACTTTTCAGTGAGTAATACTCACCTACCTCAGATCCCAGCTGGATCCTACACTCAGGAAGGAAACCCCTCCTACAGCTTAGGCAAATTTGCCCTATCTAATGCCCAAGGCCCTACAGCTCAGATCCAGAAGGATTCTATAACAAGAAATAATTTAAAAAACTTTGACACAGAGAAATTTCTCTGTGTCAACAACTAGAGCTGAGAAATTTCCACTCTATCTTTCCTCACAGTAGAGAGAAACTTTGCTGGAAAATCTGAAAAGCTTACTTCTGATCTTGTTGTAGAAGACAAAAGATCTTTTGATCTTGAGTCTTCAAATAGCTAACTGAACCTGCCAAAAGCTAAAGGTTCTTCTTTCTTCATAACAATTTCTGATCCTACTGTGCCAGATGGAGACGACACATTTATCTGAACGTTCTCTTGTAGGAGAGCTTCAAGCTTTTTACATGCAATAATGGTGAAGAAGATGAAGTCAGCTGCTAACTTTTGAAATAGATGATGCCCTAAAAGGTTATCTTGTGTCTTGGCCCATCTCCTCCTTTTGTAGTCCGTCGATCAACAGCTCTTAGAGATCACTAGGTCCCACATGCAACTTCCAGCTACGTCTTGCTTTAATGCCTATCTGCCATACAGTAGGCCAGCGGTGCCTTTTGACTTGTACTGTGGCTTTGCCGCTCATAAATTGAATATGGTTGACTTTGTCAATTTTGCTGATGTCAGCACCTTTGAACTTAGACAAAATCGAGCATCAATAGTATAGGCGTTGAGTGAGGGTCCTTAACTCAACGCCAAATCACATAGACAGGTTTACTATCTCTTGGCGTTGAGTGAGTTACCTTAACTCAATGCCAAACTACTTAGAATATAAATTTGTTTTAAGGTGATGGAGACGACGGCCCCCAACATGATGAAGACGACAACGGCCTGCATACGAAAGTTTTTTCTCCGTCTCCAGTCAAAGACGTGCGGCGCCGTGGTGATCTTGTGGAGCAACGCTACAATCTCCGCCCTCGGCACAAGACTTCATCTTAATTTTATTTTAATTTATTTGCTATTTTATGAGCATTTTTTTCATCTAAGGTTTAAAACTACGGTGTGTGTTATTTTTTTATATTTTTGGGCTGCATGTAGCGAAACCCTGGGATGTAAGCCTATATAAGGCCATGATGAGTTTATTTTCATTTCAAGTTGAATGAAAACAAATTGAAACCCTAATTCCTCCCCTTGAGAAATTCTCTCCTCCTCCTTTATAAAGTTTGGCCATAGCCTTCTCCTTTCCTCCAAGCCGTCGGCCCTCCTTTTTGCCCTCTCCCTCAAGTTCATGACCACTCTTCCTAGCCGCCACAATCCACCCTCTCTCCCTCCTCTCGGTTTTTCTCCACCACCACCCACAATGCTGACCCCCCTCTCCAAAATCCGACCACCTCTCCTATTTTCTAGCCGCCACCTTTTCTCTCTCCACCTTCAACCCCTGGCCTCCTACAACACCCTAAAACCCGACCACTAGCCATACTAACAAAAACTGATCAGCCCTCAACCTTTTGAGTGGAATTCATCCAAGGCAAAAGTGATCCTTCCATGTGATTCCAACTCCGACATGAAGCATCGAAGGCGGACGAGTTTCCTCTCCAACTGACGTGACTCCGGCGGAGCCGTTGAAGAGCGATCCAAGTGAGAGAAATCAGAATCATCCATTCCGATTGGGTAACGAAAAATAACTTCTACCTTCGTGTGTTTCTTTTCCTAGATTTTTCCCGTGGTGGTAAACTTTGGCGTTGAATCTTGATAGCTTTGAATAGTCTTTGTTTTCTCCAAACGAATTGTGTTTACCTTCATTGATTTATTTTTCGAGAGGATTGGCAGACCTCGTCTACTTTTGTTGGGAGAGATCTACTGTTTTCCGTATCATAATTTTTGGTAGATCACTTTTGGTACAACCTTCCCTCGATCGAACCGGTTGGCTCCTTTTAGCCAAATAGAATATAGGCCTATAGCTCATTATTCGATCCTAAACGGTTTGGCTACCCGTACATTAGCATCTACTTGAAATAATTGCTTGTGTGTGTGCTGCACTGAAATTTGTGAGAGTGTAGAATTTGATTGTTGAGTGGCAATCATGATTAGTTCGATGTCTTTACAGTGTCAATGAGTGGGCCTGCATCAATTTGGTATCAGAGGGAGGTTCACGTCAATTTCCTAATTGGCAACCTCCCCCTCTTGCCTTGATCGTCGACACGCACAAGTCTTCCACGTCGTTTTGGTTAAAATTACAAAAACAAAATTACCCTAATCTTCCAATAGCGGCATAACTTTTTAAATTTTCTGCAAAAAAATCAAAAATAAATATTTATAGTCTCTTATTTATTTCCGGTAAGAAATAAAAAAATTATATTTTTACCTTATATAGTAAGCGGGAACAATTCTTTCTGTTGTCCTTATCATTAGGCCAGAACTACTGTGTAGGTTGCATGCGCACTAGATTAGGTACGGAGTATTCCCCGACTTCTTCCAACATGGCGGATGAACGGGATGAGGGTCACGGTCTCACAGCGCTTGATGAACTTCGTCAGGATTTCACTGAACAAATGACGGCTATTAGGGAGACGCTTCATGATCTGAGACTAAGTATCGCGGCTCCCCGAAATCAACCCGCAAACCAACGTGCAAAAGGAAATATTAACACTAACCTAAACAATAATAATGAACAAGTTCTGCGAGCACCGTACGAGTTTGATAATAATAGGGCCATCCGGGTCAAACCACCATCATACGATGGATTGGGAGAACCACAAGTTTTCCTAGATTGGGTTATGGAAATAGAGTGCTACTTTGAGTGGTACAGTCTGACTGACACGGATAAGGTGCGAGTGGAGAGAATGAAGTTGTTAGGTAGAGATAACAACCCAAGTTTCAAAAGGGGAAATTTTTTGGTGACACGGCATGGGACATGGGCGTGTCCCAGGGCATGTCCTGTTCGGGTGCGTAGCAGTCGAGAGGTCAAAGAAAATGTGTTCGACGAAGTGTTCAGGAGGGACATGCCCAGTGACACGGGCGTGAACCTAGGGCGTGTCTTCCTTTATGTCGACACCTTTGTGTTGACACCTCCTTTGTGTCGACACCTTTGTGTCGACACCTTTGTGTCGACACCTTTGTGTCGAGACCTCCTTTGTGTCAACACCTCGTTTGTGTCGACACTCGAGTCTTTCGTCGATGAAAGTGGTCTACAGAGGGAACATGCCTGTGACACGGGCGTGTATCGTATGACACGGCCGTGTCGGACAACGTGTCCCCTTTTGGTCGACGAAATTTGCTCGATGATCGTCGAGTGCAAGTACATGCCCCGTATCACGAGCGTGACTTGGCCATCATGGGCATGACTTGGCCATCACAGGCGTGTACCCTGGCCATGACCTGTTTCGGGATAAGGTGGTTTGTGCACCGCTTAGAGTACACGGCCTGTGACACGGGCGTGTCACAGGGCGTGTCATACCCGAGAAGCGATTTTTAGGTTTTTCTTGGCCGTCCATTTTCTTCAGCTGGGATCTAACAGCTGAGAGTCCTCCCTGCTTCCTTAAGGCCGAAAACTAAGAACGAATTCTCATTATGTTTATTTCCTTCATCTTTCTAAAAAGCTTAGAGAGAGAAAGGTAGAGGAAGAAGGAGGAAGAGGAAGAGGGGCTGATCTCTGGTGGAGCTTGAGAGTGTCAAGCTAAGATCCGAGGCCATCTTTGCGGAGGAAAAGCTGTTGCAATTCTTTCTAGCCAGCTAGGAGCTCATGGCACCGAAGCGGTCTTCAAGGGTAACGACTTTTCTTCCTAGCCATGTGAAGGATTCCTTTTTGTAAAGTGCATCTGATTCCCCCACCAGAGGGTGGCTTGTTGTGGGAGTCTTTTGGGTTGATTCATGGAATCCCCAATTTGGCATATAGATCCGGAAATGGAGTACGGAATAGGCATGCTGTGTGAAGCCCATCTGGAAAGGTTGGTCTAGATTGGTGATGTTACATATCTGAACCAGAGAAGACTCCATGATACAAGCATAGTTTAGGAGTCGATGGGTTAACCCTGTGAATGGAAGTAGCGGGAAGTACTGGAGTGGTAGTCCAGGAAAATACCCTTGTGATGCTTGTGATGCCTGTGCTATTGGGTTGTACCTGTGAAATAAAATAACAGGAAGTACTGGATTAGAGATCCAGGAAATACCCTTTGTAATGTCTGATGTTCATGGGTGGACCTGTGAAAGGAAGTAACAGGAAGTACTGGCATGGTAAGCTATGGAAATACCATGGACATTTGTGATAATTGCGGGGTCATACCTATGAAGAGAGTATCAGGAAGTACTGGTGTGCCCAGGAAAGACCAGCTGATGTGTGAGATGAAATGGGTATAAGAGTAAGTACTGGTGCGCCCAGGAAAGCACCCAGGCTTGAATGCCAGAACAGGATCGGTGAGATCGACCCGCGCCTTTTTGTAGCCGCAACTACGCCATACTCGGTGATCGCAAGGCGATTTGAGCAACGGGGGGTGGAGGATCCAACCTGCGCTATGTCCGTCCGACGTGCAACCTGAAAGTGCGGTCTGTTGGAGCGTATAGCAAGATTCATAGGCCCGCACGCCATGACACAATGGGGGCTACGGGCAAATCCTGGTGCATTACGACTAGAACTCCAGCTGCACGCCATGGAGTGAAATGCTCAATGTTTTACTGTGGGGTTGTGACCCTGATACGGTGGTGTGACGGTTGTGATGGAATGTGTGCGTGAAAGCACATTATATGAGATATATATATGTTTGTGAAATGCTATGCCTGCAGGGAAGGAATATCACCGCCTCGGGAAAAGGGGTGGGGTCGTTATAATTTGTTCAGCTGAATGCTGATCGTTGGCTCTGTTTTCCACCATTGGGTGGGCTGTCCCTGTGCAGGTGTTGGAGAGCCGAGCGGGATGCATAAGGGCTGATGTCCCTATTGCATTTGCTGCTGCTGCTAGCCATCGAAGGATAAACTTTTAAATACTGTATTTTATTTATACGTGGTCGGCCTGCGCGCCAATGTTGAGGCCACTGTTGTGAAAGCCCTATAAGGCGATAAGGCCAACTGTTTGTATTTGTAAAACATTCCTATGTGATATATAAATGAGGAGTTTTATATGTTGGACATTCAGGTGTGGAGTTCAAGTTTAGTGTTTAGGATTCCGCTAGAGTGCAATGTGTTATGGTGCGTTGCGCTACTCTGATATCATACCGTAACTTCATCGCCTGATTTGTGGTATATGTTGTGGGGCCACGACCGGACCTTCTAGTATATGTAAACGGATGAGGTTGCTACATTTTTGGTATCAGCTATCTTGGTCTTTCCCTTTCGAAGTCGTGGTCGACTTCTTTTGTGGGGTGGCGAGCACGTGTCTGTGCGAACCAAGTTAACATGATTGAACTCCTGAATTTCCACCGGAGGAATGAAAATACATGTGTTTGAAGAACCTGCGCGTTCCTATCTGCTTGTGATTGCTTGTGTATGGTCGCTAATGTGTGTGTCTTGTTCACCTATAGGTGACACGAAGTGGAGCTGGGCAGTCGGAGCCCCAGCGTTCTGATGAAAGTATGGCACCTGCCGATATTCTGGTTGAATGAGGAACGATGTTTGAGAGACAAGAACGGTGAGTTACTCTTTGGTTGGGCTGCCATGAAGGAAATGCTAACAGAACAGTATGTTCCTAAGTACCATCGAACGCAGATGTTTGATGATTTGGCCATCCTTAAGCAAGGGAATAGGACGGTCTCTGAGTATATGAGTCTTCTTAAGGAAATGATGGTTAGGTGTTACATGAAGGAGATGCCCGAGATCATCCTCTCTAGATTTCATAAGGGGTTAAACCCCAAAATCAAGAGAAAATTATTGCGTTATGGTCACACTAACCTAAACGTCACTTTTAATGTCGCATTAGATATTGAGAAGCACAACATTCTTAAAAATAAATCTCGCTCGTATCAGAAGGGAAACTCCATCTTAGGACCACCTCCCACTTCCACCTATAAGGATAAGGGAAAGTTTCGATCCACCGACTCAAACCCAATAGTCGTGACCACCAGGAATAGTAGAAACCCAACGGGTGAGAGAGTTCTGGTAGGAATTGTTAGCAAAACGAACGTTACATGTTTTTCTTGTGGGATTCAGGGTCATTACGCTAGTGAGTGTCCTACTAAGCCCAAGCCCTTAGCCCTCTTAGATTCCACGTGTGAGTCTGACGACTATGTATATGAGGCATGTGAAGATAGCAAGTCAGAAGGAGTACTGAGCGATTTAGAGGATGATTCCCATATGATGGTCATGCGGTGTATTCTGGCTACTCCACGAGCTTTAGATGAATGAAATAGGACGAATATCTTTTCGTTAAATTTTAAGACTGGAGAGAAGGGGTGTAAGTTGATTATTGATAGTTGTAGTTGTATGAATGTAATTTCTAAAAATACGGTGACCCGAATGTCATTAGCTACCGAGCCGTACCCTCACCCTTATAAGGTGGCATGGGTAAACAAAACCTCCCTCCCGGTGTCGAAGTGTTGTTTGGTACTGCTTACCATCAAGGCTTATTCTGAAAAAATATGGTGTGACGTCATCCCCATGGATGCCTGTCATGTCTTACTTGGACGCCCATGGCTTTATGACCATGACGTTACTCATCTAGGGCAATCAAATACTTATGAGTTTAAATTTAATAGTAACACCATTATTTTTAAACTCACACCACCTAAATATCCATTTGTTTCTTCCAAAGACACTATTGTACCTGTAGAGAAGAAGACATTAAGTTTGATAGGTATGAAGGAGCTTGAGCGCGAGTCTTTTATAGATGGTGTCATATATGCGCTAGTTTGTTTGCAAATAAAGGAAGATAGTCCCTCTTTTGAAAATTTACCTCCAACATTGAAGGCCCTTCTAGACAAATTTAAGGATGTCTATTCAGATGATTTGCTGCCTGAGTTACCTGCCATGCAGTAAATTCAACACGAGATTGATTTTGTCTCGGGTTCCTCGTTGCCAAATCTTCCCCATTATCGACTAAACCCCTCCGCACACTTAGAGTTGCAAAACTTAATTTTGGATTTGCCAAGTAACTGGTTCATTCGTCATAGTAAGAGTCCTTGTGCTGTACCCGTATTATTGGACCCTAAGAAAGATGGTTCTTGAAGGATGTGTGTAGACTATAGGGTCGTCAATAAAATAACTGTTAAATATAGGTTTCTCATCCCTTGATTGTACGACTTATTGGACATGTTAGCCGGGGCCATGATTTTCTCCAATTTAGATCTTAATAGTGGCTACCATCAAATCAGGATTAGGGAGGGAGACGACTGGAAAACGACGTTTAAATCAAAGGATGGACTTTATGAGTGGTTAGTTCTCGGGGAAGGGCTCAAAAATGGTCCGAGTACATTTTCGAGGTTGATGACCTTAGTGTTCATGATAAGCCCGGAATCCGCGACCTGCCCGCGCAGCTTTCCAGACCGGGCGGTCTGATCATTCAAGCCGCCAAGCCTTCCAAGCCGGGCGGTCTCCATGTCAGGCCGCTGCCAACTCCGACCCTGCTCATCGACAAGGCCCAAGGACTCAGCCGTCAGCTCGCCAGGAGGAATCCGCCAGGCCGCGCGGCTTCCCTCCTTTCTTGTTTCTCTCTCTTTTGCTTCCCCTCACCTCTGCCCGGTTCTCCTGTACCCCGCGCAGCCGGTAATTTTAGCCCTGCCCGTTTGGGCAGGCCCCCGAGTCTATAAATAGGGGGAGGGTGCACTCCCCAAGACACGCTGACTGGGATCCAGTAGCTCGCCTGTTAAGAGCTGCGGTCTCAAGTCTAGTGTATTGCGGCTTGTAGTCCGGCCGGCTTCTTCTTTTACTCGTTGTAACTGTTTCTTATTTTAAGTAAAGGAAAGCCCGCCGCAAGAGTGGCATTTAAGCCGCGGCGGGCGAACTCTGCTGTTGCCGCTGCCAGCGGCCCCCTTCTCCGGTCCTTTAGCCGCGACCGCTAGTAACCGATTGGTCGACAGTCTCCTCCTTTCCTCCCCTATTCCCCGGTGTTCGAACCGTTAGCTGGTGGTGCCCGACTCCCTGTCCGTTTTCGTGCATCAACAGTTAACACGCGACCTTCAGATCTCGACTAATCGATGAAATCAGCGGTCTAGCTAATTAGACCGCTCTATCCTCTAGAGTTCGACAGCCTGTCGAGCAAGCCGCAACTTAGCCGGCTAAGGTTTTCAGCCCGCCTCCAGCACTGTGGAACCTGGCATTCTATCCGCTTTCTTTTTAGCCGGTCTTCATATCGGTTTGCAGTATCGTCTAGCCGCCGCGTTAAGCCGCCGCTGTTCTGCGGTCTCTTGAAAAAGTTCGGCTATTTCTCTCTTTTCAAGATGAATCCTGCAAAGGGTCATGATAAATCAAGCCGCATCTCGGTTACTACAGATCTCTCAGAAGTGCAGGATTGCTCGTATTTTAATAGTGAGGTTGTTGACCCTCATAGAGAAATTTTTGCAAACAGTGTTGAGCATGGCCTAGAATCTGTTGCAAATGAACCTCTTTGTGAGGAAGAAGAAGAGGCCCCTTCTCCATTCATTAATCGTATTCGGTGGGATACTGTCTCCGATAACTTTAGAGTACCGCGTCTCCCGGAGTATTCTGGATGTGATGATCCGTTTTCTCATTTGCAAGCTTTTGAATCAGCTATTTCATTGAGAAAAGTGTCAAATGGAGTAAAATGCAAACTCTTCGTTATATCTTTTGGCAATGTTGCAAGAGAATGGTTTTATAGCCTCCCACCTCGATCAGTAACCAGCTTTAAGGATCTCGAGGTCAATTTATTTCTAGATTCGCTATTTACAGGAAGCGGAAAAGAGACGTTGGAGCTCTCTTCCGAATCAAGCAAGGAATTGACGAGTCTAATCCAGATTTTGTTGATCGGTTTCAAAAGGAGGTTTTAGATATTTGTAGCGTCCATCAAGACTATTACTTGTATGCTTTCATAAATGCACTTCAAGAAGGCCCATTGAAATTCAAGCTCACCACAAAATATCCCAAGAGCTACCGAGATCTTATTGATATAGTTAATACATTCATAATGGGCGAAGAGGCAAATAAAGGTTATGTTTCATTTCTGAATCAAATGGCCAAACAATCTCAAGGGACTTCTGGTCAACAGCAATCTACTTCCTCACAAGATGTTTTGCAAGTTGAATATTCCAAGTCTCCTTATACTCTCCAGGATAAAACTCCAAAGTATGAAAAAGGTTCAGGTAAGTATGTTAAGTTTAAAATTCCTATGGAAGATCTTTTGATAATCATTCAGGGAATGCCTGAGTTCAAGAAGCCTCGGCGTATGAAATCCAAAATCAAGTATCGGCACGAGCAACTTTTTTGCAAGTATCATAAAGATATTGGTCATCTAGCAGAAGATTGCATAGCTCTCAGGGAATTGGCTAATCAACTTGTAAGAGCTGGAAAGCTGCAAGAATATGTTATTTAGTAACTCTCTAAGGCAATCTTCCATTTCTTGCTCAATAATTCAAGCAGTGATTCCTCTTTCTTTCTATAAAGAAAAGTGCTTATGTTCAGAATAGTACATAACATCTCCTTCACAATCGGTATTAATGAGGCATGATAAAACTACAGATATATATCCTTTGTCACTTCCTTAACATCATGCAAATGTTACTTTTTCATTTGAAGCTTATTTTTAGCTTTACTCTTTATGCCAATATGCATGCATGTAGGGGCAAGAGCCCCTTTCGAATTCTTAAGCCCTCCACATCCTGCTTGACTTCAGTCGCAGACGTGTAGTTGGTTTTCCGCTTGGCCTTCAGTCGCAGACATTGCGTACCCGTCACGCATGACTTCAGTCACAGACAGGCATTACGTACTTGTCCCGCTTGACCTTCGTCGCAGACATTGCGTACTTGTCCTGCTTGACTTCAGTCGCAGATGTTGCGTACTTGTCCCGCTTGACATCGGTCATGGATTTTTAAGAATTTCGATCCCGCTTATGTGTTCTTTGTGTGGAAAGCAATGCCACACGCACCTGCCCACATTGACACATAAGTGCATGTCTTCACCTATTTTTGCAGGACAACACGCGCCTATCCGCTATCTCGCGGTTTTACTAAGCGGCCTGTGCAGGTTTTATAATTATTTACACAAGCCGCCCGGTTTCATATTTCGGCTTAAGTTTTTTAACTTTCTTGTTTCCTACCTGCCGGATTATCATTAATATATTTGGGAACTCGGCCGACTTACGTCCGCCTATCCGCTGTTCAGTATCTTATTTGGCTCAAATATATCAATTGCCGGTTTGTTATTCATATGGAAAGGAAGTCGCCCGACCTGCGTCTGGCACTTAATTCCTGGCTTTGATCTGCCGACTTATGGTATTAATTATATTAGCTAATCAGCGAACTGTCGTCACAGAAATTCTCGGCTTCCATATGCCTATATCGGCCTGTATTATCGGAAGCTGAAGCTTGTTTCTCTATTCTTGTTCCTTTAATCAAATGGGCAATTCGTTTCAGAGCTCGCCCTAGCCGCAATCTAATATTTCAATGTTATGGATGACTACCGACTGCGACAAGTGGCCGCGCGGCTTAGCGGTCACGGTTTATGTATGAGCAAGCCGCGGCAATTCAGCTCTTCCAGCAGATAACGTTGAATAATTCATCAAGGAAAATTGCGGTTTAAGTTATTAGCCGCTCGGCGTATCGTCGACGTGCACTCCGGTATAAACCGCAGGAAAATATCTCTCTCTTGCGAATAGCTTTGTTGAAGTCGAAGCGCAAACTCAGCCGGTTTACATACTTATATTTTAAATCGGAAGCTAATCTGAGATCGCGCGAACTTAGTCAAGTAAGAAAAGTGAAATATAACAAAGAGAAAGGTAAAAATGCCTTCATTTCCATTTCATTAAGTATTACAAAGTCTTAATCGCGCGGTTACAAAAACAATACCGCCGATTTCAAAAAAGTTCAAAATACGAAAACAAGTTATAGATTTTCTAATCGCCCGGTTTGAGCTTCTTAGTCGCAGGAGAATCCAAATCACTGCCATCGCCAATGTCGACAGATGATAGAGAGTATCCGCTGCTAGTTGCGGAGCTCGCTGAACCGCCAGAAGTTGTCGAGTCTGTCCGCGCGGTCTCCGATTCTTGGCCGCCGGACTCAGGCGATGTGCGTGGACTCCGGCTTCCCTGGCCGACCTCTTCCACCGCGTCTCCGACCACCTCGCCGACTTCTTCCCCGACCTTGGCCTTGCCCTTGATCGACCTATAGACGTCGGCCACCTGCTCTTTCAGGGAGGGGTAGATGTCGGCACATGTAAAGTCGGTGAAGCCGGTGGCCAAGCCGCCAAGGTCGCGGAGGCGGTTAAGCGCTCCATCAATCCCTTGGACGAGTTGGGGGAAGACTTGGTCTTGGAAGATGGGATTGGCCGGGTTATACATTTCCTGCAAAGCAAAGGTAAAGGTAAGGTCGCGCGGTTACATAATGCTAACCGCACGAGTATTGGTAATGACTTACCGCCTCCTTTTCCTTAAGCCGCTTGTTCTCTTCTTGTTGTTCGCCTAACTGTGTCTTCAGGCCGCTGTTCTCCTTCATCAGCTGCTTGTAGGCAAGGCCCATGAAGTGACTTGCCACGAAGCTCCTCGCGCCGACTTGCGCGGCTAGCCGCGGCAGGTCGTCTGGAGGAATTCGCCGCATCGCCTTCAAGTTGCGCTTACCGTACAGCGCACCGCCAACCGCGGTCGCATGGCGGCTTACTTCTTCTTGCCCCCAGTAGGGGAGGGCGGTGGAGATCGTCACCGACTTGCCGTCCGGACTCCACCGCAAGGCCGGATCGCCGTGGACATCCTTCAAGCTGCTGTCGGTTCCTTGCAGAATGAACTCTCCAGAGGAGTCCGACTCCTCCTCCTCCGCAACCCGCGCCGGCTTGGCACGCCTCGCTCTCTTCTCTCGTTGAGTGAGAGTCAAGCCGCCAAGAGTTTGCGGCTTGTTCAGCGGGACCGCCATAGCAGCTGCAAAGATAGAAGCAATGTTAGTTATCAGGCCGTGCGGCTAAGTATGCAGTTCGGCCGGCTTGGATCTTACTGTCTTCCGCCTCTACTCCTACTAGCGACGGCAACAGCGGGATGTAGTGGTTTACATCAAGCCGCTCGCCTTTGAAGAAGTTGTAAATCTCCTTCTCGATGCCGTCCAAGCCGCTGCTCCCAAAGGCGGCCTCTTCAAGGATCTGGGGGTCGACTGGCAGCAACCCCAGGTTTCCCTCAAAGATGAGAAACCGCTCCGGCCAGTTCGCGATCTTGTTCGCCAGGTTCACTATCTTCAGCCCTCTGCAGCCGAAGTAGAGGTGCCCCCGGAAGATCTTCGTCCCGGAGTCCGGGATAGACCGCACCGAAAAGCACTCTCGGAAGAGCCTCATAGAGAAGCGGACTCTTTCCGACCTGAGGTAGGAGATGAAGCTGTAGATAGCGGCTATCGAGTTTGGGGGAAGTTGTCCGGGCACAACTCCGTAGTGGTCGAAGACCGCTACGGCCTCTAGCAAGACCGGGAAGCTGAAGCCGCAGTCGAAGTGGTCGATGGGGACCGCGATCTGATTTGCATTGGAGGAGTTGATCCGCTCATCCTGTCGGGGAAGCCGCGCGATCAGCGGACTTCCTTGCATGTGTTTCTCGACAAAGTCATCCAGCTCGGCTTTTGTAAGCCGGCATTCTTTGTGGTCAGCTGAGTGGAAAGCGGAGGCCGCATCTGTCCTAACCGCAGTGGCCTTGTCAAACCGCAACGACTTGGACTTAGCCCGCATCCTTCTTGATTTGTGATGAAATCTACGGGATCTGCTCTATTTATAGAAAATCCGTGAAGCTACAGTGCCCAACGTCAAATCGCGGCTAGTCATCACGCCGCGCGGCCTAAGTCCGCTGGAAGTGCAGTTCAGCTTAGTGACCAAGCCGCCGTTTAGCCCGTCAGTCCGCACGGCTATTTCCCTGCACTTAGAAAAATTCTATGGCAAATCATGTGGGTATCAACCATTCAAGCCGGCGCTCTGTTCGCCAGACCGCGCGGCTACTATCCTAATCTTTAAATTTCTCAGAACAAAGCAGCAGACATGTGGATTATAAATACAAACCGCATAAGCCGCATTCAGTTCGCAGCATAATAAAATACAGCAGTTTACAGCAATCAAATTGTTCAACATCCAGAGAAAAAATATATATATTACAACATATTATTCGAATGTCCGCGCGGCTTAGTTCTCTCAAGTCGCTCAGGATCGCTTGTCGTCTTCCGGCCTGTCTCGTCCTATGTGAGCGACCTGTTCATCGGTCTGCACAATCGCAATGTACACCTGGCTAACCAGATTATGAAGCGCATGCAGAGACCGATGAACTCGCGCAGCGTCGCGCTCTACTCTCGCAAACGGTATCATGGGGATCGCCTGAACCCCCAGACCGCTTGGAACTGCGACCTGGTTAGGCGCCGCGGCCACCGACGGATGCGAAGTCTCTCCAGAGGCCGGGCGGCTAGTACCCGGCAACTCTGCAGGAGTTGGTAGTGCAAGCCGCTGTTCTCCGCCGGTCTCCGCCGGCAGGTCTTGGTTCTCGCCGCCTTCCGCATGTGGGATCTCTTCTCTGTCACCTGCCAGCCGCGCGGCCATCAGCAAGTACTTCTCCGTCCTTTCCTGCTCCAGGGCGACCTGCATCTCAGCAATCTTCGCCTCAGCGGTTTCCATCGCGGTCTGGAGCCTGGCGGTCTCTTCCTTCCTCGCGGTCTGGAGCCTGGCGGTCTCTTCCTTCATCGCGGTCTGGAGCCTGGCAGTCTCTTGTTCCATCACAGTCTTCATCCTCGCGGTCTCCTGCTCAAGCGCAGTTTGCAACCTTGCGGTCTCTCGCTCCAGGGTGGTTTGCAGCTCTTGGATCCTTTTTTCCGCGGCCTCCTGGGCAACCCGCTGCTGTTCATCTTTAATCCGCAGGGTTTCGGTGGCCGCGTCCAAAGCCGCCTGCAGCGTGCCGACGTCCTTTTGGAAGTCGGCCATCTCCTTCTCGCGAACACTTGGAGGCGGAGGCGGTGGCAGCATAGACAAAAACGACGTCAAGTCGCCCGGTTTCATCGCGGTCTCCGGTACACCTGCAGAAGAGAAACCGCAGTCAGGTTCAGCCGGATTGTTGCGACCTTCTAGTAAGGAAATCGGTGGGATAAGACCGCCGGTTTGATGTTTATCTCCTCCAGAGGCCGCGGTATGGATTTTAATCACTGGCCGCCTGAGCCGCTCAGGATCTATCCTCTTCAGCTTTTCTTTCCATAGCCGCTTGGTTCCCTTAGCTCGGCTTTTCAGTTGAGCCGTGGTCAGGAAAAAGCTGGTCGGCGGATTGAATATAATATTCGCCCCCATCTTCCTTGACCGCGACTTGTAGAATTTAATAATTCGCCTAACGTCCCGGTGTTTACCTTGCAGCAATGGATGTGCGGTCGCCACCGGCTTATCGGCGATCAGTTTCTTCATCTCCTCCATCTTCTCGCGAAGCTTCAGTTTCTCGGCTCCTTCAGAAGCCGCGGAAGCCGGATCGCCAGGCTTCTCCCCAATAACCTGGATGTCCGGGCGGTCAACCTCCTCAGAGGCCGCTGGTGTCGACAATAGCGCGTCTTGCCGCTGGAGAGTCTCCATGCCCTTCAGGAGCTCGCTGAGCGAGTCGCTAACCGCTGGCGTACTCTCCAGTTCGCTCGGCTTGTACTCCGGTGTAGGCGGGTTCTCGGGTACCTCCTTCTCGTGCGGCCTGTGTTGCAGACTGTCCGCGCCGGTCTTTTCGGAAATGTTCCGGTTTCTGGCGTGCAACTTCCTCATCTTTCTCTTCATCCTTTCTTCAAGGGTTTCGCTCCTTTCTTTCCGCCGTTTCAGTGAGCCGAACACCTCTTCAGTCCGCTTGCGCTGTTCAACCACAATCCGCTCGGGTTCCTGCGCCTTCTCCGGCTCGTTGTCATCCACAACGATTAAGTCGACCTTGCCCGGCAATTCGGACGGTTTCCCAGATTCAACACTCTTCTCCTCTGTCCGACCAATTTTTAGGAGTGGTTCTCCTGATGGAGAGAAAGTCAGGTCGAAGGATTTGGCAATTCCGGTTTGAAGTGGAGCAGCCTTCGAAACCGCTTTGGGATCTACTGCGGCCTGCGATGGTCCGCCGACGATCTCTGTCGGCCTCTTTTCAGCTCCAGAAGCCGCTGATGTCTCCGGCTTCCCAATCTTCTTGGCAGTCTGACGGGCAGAATCATCCGAGTTCTGGCTCCGGCTCTGTTTCGTTTCTGGCGGTTTCTTGTTGCGGGCTAGCATTGATGACATTACATCCATCGCTAGAGAAATCGCGTCGGCTTGCAAAATTCTGACCGCAAGTGGCGAGTAGCGACCCGTGGCTTGGCAGGAATCCTGAAGAATGTCAAGGGTCAGGGGTTTTATAGACGACGATGAAGCAGTCGCGGTCTCCGGCTTAGTTATACATTTTCGAAGTTTTTTGAAAACTTAAAAATGTGCGGGGATTATGATAAGCCCGGAATCCGCGACCTGCCCGCGCAGCTTTCCAGACCGGGCAGTCTGATCATTCAAGCCGCCAAGCCTTCCAAGCCGGGCGGTCTCCATGTCAGGCCGCTGCCAACTCCGACCCTGCTCAGCGACAAGGCCCAAGGACTCAGCCGTCAGCTCGCTAGGAGGAATCCGCCAGGCCGCGCGGCTTCCCTCCTTTCTTGTTTCTCTCTCTTTTGCTTCCCCTCACCTCTGCCCGGTTCTCCTGTACCCCGGGCAGCCGGTAATTTTAGCCCTGCCAGTTTGGGCAGGCCCCCGAGCCTATAAATAGGGGGAGGGTGCACTCCCCAAGACACGCTGACTGGGATCCAGTAGCTCGCCTGTTAAGAGCTGCGGTCTCAAGTCTAGTGTATTGCGGCTTGTAGTCCGGTCGGCTTCTTCTTTTACTCGTTGTAACTGTTTCTTATTTTAAGTAAAGGAAAGCCCGCCGCAAGAGTGGCATTTAAGCCGCGGTGGGCGAACTCTGCTGTTGCCGCTGCCAGCGGCCCCCTTCTCCGGTCCTTTAGACGCGACCGCTAGTAACTGATTGGTCGACAGTCTCCTCCTTTCCTCCCCTATTCCCCGGTGTTCGAACCGTTAGCTGGTGGTGCCCGACTCCCTGTCCGTTTTCGTGCATCAACAGTTCAAGCTTTATTTAGGAAAATTCGTAATTATCTATTTTGATGATATCCTAGTTTTTAGCGCCTCAACGAACGATCATGAGTCTCACTTGAGGACTGTACATACAACATTGCGTACAGAAAAATTTATTTGTTAATCTTAAGAAATGTACGTTTAATGTTCCTTCTGTGGAGTTCCTAGGTTATATTGTTAGTTCGGAGGGCATCCATGTTGACCCTAAGAAGGTTCAAGCCATCATGGATTGGTTGGAACCATCCAACATATGTGATGTTCGGAGTTTTCACGGATTAACTACTTTTTACCGTCGATTTATCAGAGATTTTAGTAGTATCATGGCACCAATCACGGAGTACATGAAAAAGTGAGATTTTACGCGGACCGAATCGACCGCCAAAGCGTTTGAAATAATTAAATCCCGAATGTCGGAAGCTCCTCTTTTACGATTACCCGATTTTAATAAAGTTTTTGAATTGTCCTGTGACACGTCAGGAGTCGGTATTGGTGGTGTCTTGTGTAACACCCCCTATCCGTCGCATAGCATATAGCAGTAGGTCCGGTCGGGGCCCGATGCCATATACCATAGACAGACCGGGTGGTTACTCAATGGAAACCATCCAACCAATCACAACATCCTACACAGAGCATTCTAGCGGAAGCAGTTCAAATAGTTACAATTAAAAGAACTCAGCAACAAGCATGAATGTCCACTAACAAGCCACAAAGGAATGAAGTACATACACAAGTACTGGCCTTAAGGCCTTACAAATGGTTTACTCATATTACATGTTTTCAATATCACGACACGCAGGCCGGTCATACATGAACAAAAGCAAGTAAAAGACTCCAATTAGGCCATTAAGGGCCGGCTTCGCAATTTGGGCTTTAATCCGCTATTGACCACTTGGTCCAGCAGCGCCTGCAAGAAACAAACCACCGCACGGTGGCAAACAAAGGCAACGGTCAGCAATGCTGACCAAATTATAACGATCCCGCCCCCAACTCGGGGCGGCGATGCTCCTTCCCTGCACTTTATTAGTATAACCAAGCAGAATAGTAATATCACTACATCACAGGCGTAGGCTCGCACGGCCATACACCCCGTGCACTCAGGGCACATTGTCGGTGATCACGGTCAAAGTCCGTCGACTCACCACCATCCCTTTGGACGGCCAAACAATGAGCATTTTGTCTTCCCGGCATGGGTCACGGTAATTTAAATCATAGACCGCTGAAGTCCCTCATCTATGCCAACGGCTCTAACCGAACGACATAGAACGGGTACGGTTCCGCCTAACCCGTTGCTCATACCGCAACGTTAATTTAAAACATATGCGCGGTTCAAACTTCTTCCGAATCCCGTTTCCGTCACAAACTTCACATAACCCGGTTATGTTCAAGTTGGCTCCCAGGCCACCATGTTGGCAGCATCACGCATCTACCCAGTTTTCTGGGTGCACCTTAGGGTTAATCCCCAGGGCTCCCTGTTGCAATCTACCACGTAGAAAACTCAAAAAACAAACATTCGCACGGAGTCTTATCCGGCATTTATGCAATGCAACATCACCGATCCAGACCAACATGTCCGGATAGGCTTCACACATCATGCCTATGTACGTTCTCGATTACGGACTCTACACAACGGGGACTTCACATATATACCCGAAGGAACACCTCAAACTCACCGCAAACTCGCGAGAGCGGTCTTCATATGCAAAAGAAGTAGAGCTTCACATGCTCAAGTAGAGAATCGTTATCCTAGCGTTCTTTCTTGGTGCCATCGAAATGTACAAGGATGAAAAGCACCGCAATCTCCTTGCCTTCGTAGATCCGAAGTCAGTTCGCGATTTGGAGCTCTGAAACTCCTCCAATGACTGGATCTAGACTTCTTCTTCCTCCTTTGCTCTCCCCTCTCTAAGATTTAGACAGAGAACTACGGCAGAAAATAACGGTTTTGAAACCCTTCTCTCTGGTATAACCCCTTCGGGATAACCACAGCCGTCGGATCCCACAAAAGGGATGCACGGATACGATCCAGGTCCGACCTGGACAAATGGGGCTAAACATCGCACGAATCACCAACAGGAGCAGGACACGTCCGCGTCAAAATAGTGTCGGAACAATTAGTCAACTCCCGCCAAAACCCGTGTGTCGACACTTCGCGTCGACAAAGTTAAACACGTCACAATCCGCCCTGCGCTTGACGATCGTCGAACCAAGATCGTCGACCGCTGCCAGATCGTCGAACGGAGATCTCTAGGCCAAATCGTCAAACGCAGCCAGTTCATCGAACGGAAATCTCTGGCCAAATCATCGAACGTAGCCAGAACGTCGAATGGAGATCGCTGGCCCGATTGTCGAACACACGGCCCGATCGTCGAACCCACGGCCCGACTGTCGAACCAAACTCGACACGCCCTGGGACACGTCCGTTTCCAGGGCCATGTATTCTGCTCAACGATCGTCGAACCCAATTTCGTTGACCTCTCGGCCAAATCGTCGAATCCAACACGACATGCCTTGGGACACGCCCGTATCCCAGGCCTTGTGCCTCCTGCCAAATTCCAGATTTGGCCCGGAACGCATCTCATCGCTCTTTTGAGTTTCGGGGCGTTACAACTCTCTCCCTCTTAAAATAATTTCGTTCACGAAATTTCATAAAGGAAAGATAAGCACAAAACTAAAATTGTACCTGAGCGGAACAACTCCGGGTACTCGTCAAACATAGTCTGCTCTCGCTCCGAAGAGAGCTCCTCTGGACCGTAATTGTCCCATCGGACCTTGACCATCCTGATCTCTTTATTGCGTAGCAGCTTGACTTCCGAGTCTTCAATATGCACGGGCTTGACCTTTGTCGTCAACCCACTATCAATCGGCACTTGATTGACTGCGATCACTTGCGTAGGCTCTTGCACCGCCTTCCGTAGCACCGATATATGGAATACATCATGTAGACCACTGAGCTCCACTGATAGCTTCAACCGATAGGCTGCTTCACCAACCCGCTCCAGAACCTCAAACGGCCCAAGGTACCTCGGGCTTAGATTTTTCAATCGCCGCACCCACGAGACACCCTTGAACGGCTTGATTTTAAGTACAGCCAGTCACCCACAGCGAACTCCACGTTCCGGTGCTTGGCATTATAGTACTTCGCCTGACGGTACTGAGCGATTAGTAACCTCTCCTGAATGGTTCGCACCAATGAAGTAGCATCCTCCACATCTTGATGCTTGTACAACTTTGACTCACCCGTTTCCAACCAGGACAACGGCGTGCGACATCTTCTACCATAAAGGGCCTCGAAGGGTGCCATTTGAATACTCGCCTTGTAGCTATTGTTGTACGCAAGTTCCACCAAATAAAGATGGTCTTCCCATTACTTTCCAAAGTCCAAGACACACATGCAGAGCATGTATTCCATAGTTCTATTGACCCTCTCAGTCTGCCCATCCGTCTGCGGATGGAAGGCTGTGCTAAAACTCAACTTTGTTCCCAACATTTGCTGCACAAGCCTACAATCATTGGACGTGAACCACCCATCTCGGTCACTCACGATGCTGCGGGGCACGCGGTGGAGCCGCACTATGTTATCCACATATAACTTTGCCAACTTCTCCACCGGATCATCCTTCCTATGCAGAATGAAATGCAACACCTTCGTTAGCCGTTCTACGACCACCTAGATGGCATCGTTCCCCTTTTGCGACCTTGGCAACCCGTGCACAAAGTCCATAGTGATGTCGTCGAATTTCCACTCCGGAATAGGCAAGGACTTCAAAAATCTCCCGGCTTTTGGCACTCCGCCTTCACCAAGGCTCAGTTTGGCACTTTGCCACGTAGAGCACCACATCCTTCTTCAAACCCGACCACCAAAACAGTTTCTTAACGTCGCGGTACATCTTTGTGCTCCCCGGGTGAATCGAGTACTTGGTATGGTGCGCCTCATACAACAAATCCACCTGCAAACTGCCCACGCTTGGGACGCAAAGACGACCGTCTTTCCAAAGTAATCCGTCCTCCACAACGAATTTGGAATTTGACCCATCCAGAGCCTCTATCATGAGTTGCTTCATGTGGACATCCATATCCAACGCTTACCGAATCCAATCAGCCAGGTTATATTGAACTTCAGTCCAATTCAATAGTGCTTCAACACTTGACTGCTTATCCACGCATGAAATCTCCAACGCCTCCAACTCCCGAACCAACCGCTCATCATGCACCAATAGCCAATTGGCTTGAACTGGGGCTCAGCGACTCAACGCATCCGCAACCGCATTTCCCTTACCAGGCACGTAGTGGATCTTGAATGTATAGTCCCCCAAGTACTCCATCCATCTATGTTGTCGCATGTTCAGATCTTTCTGATCAATCAAATACTGCAGGCTCTTGTGATCGGTGTAGATATCAATCTTCACACCGTACAAATAATGCCTCCACAGCTTCAAGGCAAAAATCACGGCCGCTAACTCCAAGTCATGGACCAGATAGTTCCTCTCGTGCACCTTCAGCTGTCGCGAGCCAAATGCTATAAATCTTACATGTTGTAACAGCACACAACCCAAACCACTGCCCGAAGCATCGCTATAAGTCTCATAACCTTCGGTCCCACTCGGCGAACTCAGCACAGGCGTCGTGGTCAACCGACATTTCAACTCCTCAAAAGCTTGCGCGCACTCCGGCATCCAAACGAACTTCTGCTCCTTCCTCGTTAAAGTAGTGAGAGGTAACGCTATCCGCGAGAAGTTCTCTACGAAGCACCTATAATAGCCGGCAAGCCCCAGAAAGCTCGGGACTTCCGCTACCGTAGAAAGCTCAGGCCACTCCCGTATCGCAACAATCTTCGTCGGATCCACTGCAATACCTTCCCCACTCACTATATGACCGAGGAACGCCGCTGAGGACAACCAAAACTCACATTTCGAGAACTTGGCGTACAATTGATTCCTCCTTAGCATCTCCAAAACTAAATGAAGATGCCTGAAGTGATCTTCCTCACTCTGCGAGTACACCAAAATATCGTCGATGAAGACGATCACAAAATGGTCCAAGTACTCCCTGAAGGTCCTGTTCATCAAATCCATGAACACTGATGGCGCATTAGTCAGCCCAAACGGCATGACCGTAAACTCTTAATGCCCGTATCTCGTACTGAACGCTGTCTTTGGGATATCACTCTCCGTTATTCGCAGCTGATAGTACTCGGACTTGAGGTCCAACTTTGAGTACACCGTCGACCTGACTAACTGATCGAATAGATCATCAATCCGGGGGATTAGGTACTTGTTCTTTTCCGTCAACTTGTTGAGCTCCCGATAATCAATACATAGCCTCAAGCTTTCGTCCTTCTTCTTAACAAAGAGCACCGGCGCGCTCCAAGGCGAAGAACTTGGACGCACATACCCTTTCTCCAACAATTCTTGCAGTTGAACCTTCAGCTCTGCCATTTCCATAGGTGCTAGCCGATATGGAGAGCATGACATAGGCTTTGCACTTGTTACGAGCTCTATCGTGAAATCTATCTCCCGTTGAGGCGGGGCTCTAGGAAGATCTGTGGGGAACACATCAGGGTACTCAGCTACCACTAATATACTATCCAATGTAGGCTTTGGCTTTTCAACCTATACTAGTGTAAAGAACAGCTCTGCACCAGCACGAAGCGCCTTCAACACCTGAAGAGCAGACATCAATGTCTTGCTCGACCCTTTCAAGCCCGTAAAAGTCGTATCACGACTTGCTCCCAACTTGACTTCCTTACGACTGCAATCGATATAGGCTTGCTGCTCCAAGAGCCAGTCCATGCCAGATATAATGTCGAACTCCACCAACGGTAGTAACGACGCTTGAAGATCGAACTCCTGATTCCCAATGCGAATCTTCACGCCACAGATTCTATCCGCACGCATCGAACACCCATTGGGCAACAACACATCCAACTTGTCTTTCGCCATCGAAGAAGGTACTCCGATGCGCAATATGAATCTTTCGGACAAGGAGTGTGAAGCTCCTATGTCAACGAGTGCTCTTGCCGGATACTCACAAATCAAAACAAATCCTAAACAAGCAGTGGTAAGGTAACAAGCACATAATAAGTATTTAAAAGATTAACTTGCAATAAATTTAAATTTTACCTGTCACCACATCCGCCTGTTTGATGGCCTCCTGTTGGCCAAGATTGTAAACCCTCGGTTGGACCGGAGCATAATGGGATGCGGTTGACTCCACTGCCTTGCCCTTCTCTTCAAAAGTTGCTCCCGGCTTTCTTTCGGACTTGGGACGTCCTCTCCAACAATCGCGGGGAAAGTGCCCCGGCTTTCCACAAGTAAAACATGCACCCGGGGTCCGACCCGTAGTCGCCCCAGAAGCACCAGAAGAAGGAGCTGGACCCGAAGTCCTAGACTTCTTAAAGAACCTTTGATAGCCGGACTTTGAAGTAGTCGGCACTTTGAACCCAGACTTCTTATCACCAATGCTCTTCTTCGCTTGAACATTCTTCATGTCCTTCTCCAAGGACCGGGCCATATTGACCAGGGTCAAGAAGCCCTGTGTCATAGGCCCTGAGAGTAGTAGCCTCAAATCATCTCTCAACCCTTCATATAATCGGTTCATCTTGCGCTCCTCATCCGCGATGGTGGAGCTAGCATAACGACTCAATCGAGTAAACTCGTGGAGATATTCATCCACGCTACTCTCTCCTTGAAAAAACTTCAGGAACTCGTTCTCCAAAGCTATCCTCTGCGTCGAAGGTAGGTACCTAGCCAAGAACAGTCTCGAGAACTCCTCCATCGAGACGTCTGTAAGTTGTCTACCTCTCAATAGATACAGCTCCAATCCTTCCCACCACAATCTCGCTTCACCGTCCAGAAGGAACGTGGCAATAGTGGTCATTTTCTATTCTTCCATCTCCGTTGCTGTCAAGACTCTCTTCACCCTGGAAAGCCAGTCTTCAACTTAAGATGGGGTTCCCAACCCCGAGAATACCGGAGGATTAAAGCTCATGACATGTTTGAGCTATCTCTCGGTTGCCCTCCTCGGCACCACCGGTTCCTCTACTACCTGTTCCACACTTCTCTACTCAGCCGCTTGTAGTAGTACCTGCTTCATCGTAGGAGCGGGCTGCTGCACCTGCCTTGCAGGCTGCGCATTGATCATTGCAAACACTGCTTCAGCCACCAGTCGAATGGTTTCAGTCGAAGGAGGTGTTGCAGAAGCATCATTTGGTGCACTGCTAGCCTCAGAAACTCGATATTCCGACGGCCCAGCACCGCTTCTCGTCACCTATAATGGTACAAAACACCGTTAAGTGACCAAACAATATTGCAAACAACAATTATAGGAACACACAGGTTCCCCAAACACGTTTATTTTCATTCCTAAGTGGACATTCATGGGTTCTTTGGTTGTTATAACGATGACGCACATACATGTGCTCACCACCCCTTAAAAAGAATTCGTCCACGAATTCATTTTAAGCCTGACCGAAACCAGTAGTCTGGTACCAAATTATAACACCCCCTATCTATCGTATAGCATATAGTAGTAGGTCCGGCCGGGGCCCGACGCCATATACCACAGACAGACCGGGTGGTTAATCAATGGAAACCATCCAACTAATCACAACGTCCTACACAGAGCATTCTAGCGGAAGCAGTTTAAATAGTTGCAATTAAAAGAACTCAGCAACAAGCATGAATGTCCACTAACAAGCCAAAAAGGAATGAAGTACATACACAAGTACTGGCCTTAAGGCCTTACAAATGGTTTACTCATATTACATGTTTTCCATACCACGGCACGCAGGCCGGTCATACATGAACAAAAGCAAGTAAAACACTCCAATTAGGCCTTCGAGGGCCAGCTTCGCAATTTGGGCTTTATCCAGCTATTGACCGCTTGGTCCAGCAGCACCTGCAAGCAACAAAACACCGCATGGTGGCAAACAAAGGCGACAGTCAGCAATGCTGACCAAATTATAACGATCTCGCCCCCAACTCGGGGCAGCGATGCTCCATCCCTGCACTTTATTAGTATAACCAAGCAGAATAGTAATATCACTACATCACAGGCGTAGGCTCGCACAGCCACACACCCCGTGCACTCAGGGCACATTCTCTGTGATCACGGTCAAAGTCTGCCGACTCACCACCATCCCATTGGACGGCCAAACAATGAGCATTTTGTCTTCCCGGCATGAGTCACGGTAATTTAAACCATAGACCGCCGAAGACCCTCATCTATGCCAATGGCTCTAACAGAACGACATAGAATGGGTACGGTTCCGCCTAACTCGTTGCTCACACTGCAACGTTAATTTAAAACATATGTGCGGGTCAAACTTCTTTTGAATCCCGTGTTCATCACAAACTTCACATAACCCGGTTATGTTCAAGTTGGCTCCCATGCCACCATGTTGGCAGCATCATGCATCTGCCCAGTTTTTCGGGTACACCTTAGGGTTATTCCCTAAGGCTCCCTGTTGTAATCTATCACGTAGAAAACCCAAAAAACAAACATTCGCACGGAGTCTTCTCCGACATTTATGCAATGCAACATCACCGATCCAGACCAACATGTCCGGATAGGCTTCATACATCATGCTTATGTCCGTTCTCGATTACGGACTCTACACAACGGGGACTTCACATATCTACCCGAAGGAACGCCTAAAACTCAGCGCAAACTCGCGAGAGCGGGCTTCATATGCAAAAGAAGTAGAGCTTCACATGCTCAAGTAGAGAATCGTTACCCTAACTTTATTACTTGGCGCCATGGAAATGTACGTGGATGAAAAGCACCGTAATCTCCTTGCCTTCGTAGATCCAAAGTTGGCTCGCGATTTGGAGCTCTGAAACTCCTACAATGACTGGATATAGACTTCTTCTTCCTCCTTTGCTCTCCCCTCTCTCTAAGATTTAGACAGAGAACTACAGCAGAAAAATAAGGGTTTTGAAACCCTTCTCTCTGGTATAACCCCTTCGGGATAACCACAGCCTTCGGATCCCACAAAAGGGATGCACGGATATGATCCATGTCCGACCTGGACAAATGGGGCTAAACACCGCACAAATCACCAACAGTAGCAGGACACGTCCGCGTCAAAATAGTGTCGGAACAATTATTCAACTCCCGCCAAAACCCGTGTGTCGACACTTCGCGTCGACAGAGTCAAACACGCCACAATCCGCCCCACGCTCGACGATCGTCGAACCAAGATCGTCGACCGCTGCCATATCATCGAACGGAGATCACTGGCCAAATCGTCGAATGCAGCCAGATCGTCGAACGAAAATCTCTGGCCAAATTGTCCAACGCAGCCAGATCGTCGAACGGAGATCGCTGGCCCGATCGTCGAACAAGCGGCCCGATCGTCGAACACACGGCCCAATCGTCGAACCAAACTCGACACACCCGGGGACACTCCCGTGTCCAAGGCCGTGTTTGCTGCTCGATGATCGTCGAACCCAATTTAGTCGACCTCTCGACCAAATCGTCGAACCCAACACGACAAGCCCTGGGACACGCCCGTGTCCCAAGCCGTGTACCTCCTGCCATATTCCAAATTGGCCCGGAACGCCTCCCGTCGCACTTTTGAGTTTCGGGGCGTTACATCTTGAGTCAAGAGCGACATCCTGGTGGATATTTTAGTGAGAAACTCTCGGGACCAAAATTAAATTATTCTAATTATGACAGAGAGTTTTATGCGGTTATTCGGTGTCTACAGCATTGGTGGCATTACTTGTTCTCCAAGGAATTTGTTACTTTATCCGACCATGAAGGGTTGACGTTTATTAATTCCCAAAATAAAGTTAGCCCACGTCATGCTAAATGGGTCTACTATCTTTATGAGTATACCTTCATAATTAAACATCTAAAGGGAACTTTAAATCATGTGGAGGATGCTCTTAGTCATTTCTCCTTATTGTTGTCTACGCTGGAGGTAAAAGTGATTAGTTTTGATAGAATAAAGGATGAGTACCTTAATTATCCGGATTTCAAGGACATCTATTATTCCACTCAAACTAACTCTCCCACTACCATTTCAGCCTATTATATACGGGATGGTTATTTATTTAAACATTCGAAGCTTTGTATTCTCGTTATTCCCTTCGGCATTTCATTGTATGGGAGTTACATAGTGGTGGTCTAGGGGGACATTTTGGGCATGATAAGACCATCACATTAGTTGAAGATAAGTTCCACTGGTCGGGCCTTAAATCTACGGTTAACAAAATTGTGGGTAGTTGTCGCGCATGCCCATTAGCAAAAGGTAATAAAACGAACGCGGGACTTTATACCCCCCTTCTGATTCCTTCAATTCCATTCCCTAGGAAGATGTTAGTATGGATTTTATTCTAGGCATACCAGTTATGTTTAGACGTCATGATTCCATTCTAGTGGTAGTAGATCGATTTTCAAAAATGGCCTATTTTATAGCATTTAATAAGACCAACGATGCGTCACATATAGCAAAATTATTATTTCAGGAAGTTATTGGGCATAAGGGTGTTCCAAAAACTATAGTGACCGATGGGGATGTAAAATTTACTAGCTATTTTTGGACGACCCTGTGGAGGATTATGGGCACCAAACTATTGTTTTCTTCGGCCTACCATCCACAGATGGATGGGAAAACGGAAGTGGTAAACAGAAGTTTGGGTAGTTTGCTACGTTGCCTTGTGGGTGACCACAAGGTTATGTGGGACCTAATCCTTCCCCATGCTCAATTAGCGTATAATAACTCAAAAATATGTCCACAGGTCTATCACCGAATGAGATTGTGCATGGATATAAAGCACCAGTGCCACTTGACTTTTTTCTGTTACCACCAACTTATAAGTCAAGTCAATTTGCACAGGATTTTACCTCTCATATTCATAATTTGCATAAACACATTAATGAAGAACTAACCACACAATATGCATCTTATCAAGCTCATGCTAACATACATAAAAAAGAGTCTCACTTTAAGGTTGGAGATTTGGTCTTGGTGCGTCTCATCCTTGAACGGATGCCTTCAGGCACCATAAAAAAGTTGGCAAATAGGCGAGCTGGACCTTTTTGGATTTTAAAGAAATTAGGAGAAAACACATATCTTTTTGAGTTACCCACTGATTGGGGTATTTCCCCAATTTTTAATGTTTCTGATTTAACGCCATATGTTTCTCCACCACTTGAACAATCTAACTGTCTGTTTTGCTCCACTGCACTTTCTAATGGGTTGGGGGTGAGCTTCTACCTGGATCGCTCTCTCCATCAGTCTCCAATGGAGGTACGATGGTTGTTGACGAAGAAACTTTTCCTCCTTTATTGCCTAATGCTTTTCCCAGGTTTCCCAGGACAACTCATCGGTGATGAGTACTTTCGAGCAGGTGAGGATTGATGGAGATGGCTCTCTCGGAGGTGGCTCTCTTGGATGATGCTCTTCTACGTTGGTACCTTCAGGACAACTCATCGGTGATGAGTACTTTCGAGCGGGGGAGGATTGATGGAGACGACGACCACTAACATGACGAAGATGGCGATAGCCTACATACGAAAGATTTCTCCATCTCCAGTAAAAGACATGCGACACCATGGTGATCTTGTGGTGCAACGCAACAATCTCCGCCCTCAGCGCAAGACTACATCTTAATTTTATTTTAATTTATTTGTTATTTTATGAGCTTGTTTTTTTCATCTAATGTTTAAAACTATGGTGTGTGTTATTGTTTTTATAATTGGGTTGCATGTAACCAAACCCTTGGATGTAAGCCTATATAAGGACATGATGAGTTTATTTTAATTTCAAGTTGAATGAAAACAAATTGAAACCCTAATTACTCCCCTTGAGAAATTCTCTCCTCCTCCTTCTTCATAAAGTTCGGACATAGCCTTCTCCTTTCCTCCAAGCCGCCGACCCTCCTTTTCCCCCTCTCTCTCTTAAGTGCACGGGCACTCTTACTAGCCGCCAAAATCCTCCCTCTCTCCTTCCTCTCGGGTTTCCTCCACCACCACCCACAAAGCTGAACCCCTATCGAAAACACAACCACCCCTCCTATTTTCTAGCCACCATCTTTTCTCTCTCCACCTTCAACACCCGGCCTCCTACAACACCCTAAAACCCGACCATTAGCCACCCTAACAAAAACTGATCAGCCCTCAAACTTTTGAGTCGAATTCAGCCAAGGTAAAAGTGATACTTCCATGTGATTCCAACATCGGCGTGAAGCGATGAAGGCGGACGAGTTTCCTCTCCATCTGATGTGACTCCTGTGAAGCCGTTGAAGTGCGATCCAAGTTAGAGAAATCAGAATCATCCCTTCCAATTGGGTAACGAAAAATAACTTCGACCTTCGTGTGTTTCTTTTCCTAGATTTTTCTTGTGGTGGTAAACTTTGGTGTTGAATCTCGATAGCTTTGAATAGTCATGGTTTTCTCCGAACGAATTGTGTTTATCTTGATTGATTTACTTTTTGAGAGGATTGGCGAACCTTGTCTAGTTTTGTTGGGAGAGATCTACCGTTTTCTGAATCGTAATTTTTGGTAAATCTCTTTTGGTACAACATTTGCTCGATCGGACTGGGTGGGTCCTTTTAGCCGGAAAGAATATAGGCCTATAGCTTATTATTCGATCCTAAATGGTTTGGCTACCCGTACGTTACCATCTACATGAAATAATTGCGTGTGTGTGTGTTGCGCTGAAATTTGTGCGAGTTTATAATTTGATCGTTAAGAGGCAATCGTGATTAGTCTGACGCCTTTATGGTGTCAACGTGTGGGCCTGCATCACAAGGCGTTGACTGATTAAGCTTCACTCAACGCCAACTTGTTTTCTCAGATTTCTGCTGCTTGACGTCTAGTGAGTGAGTATCTCTATACGCCAGACACCTTAGACAAAATTCTGTCTTCACTGGGAGTTGAGAGCATTGAGTGTGTCTTCATCACTCAACGCATTTTGCCCTAACCCTTCCTGCAGCCTCTTCTGCATGCATGGCGTTGAGAGCATTGAGTGAACATACTTCACTCAACGCCTTACGCCTTAGCCAATTTTCTGCCTCTGCAGTATCTTAGGCATTGAAAGCGTTGCGTGAGCACACCTCACTCAACACTTTTTGCCTTAGTCAAATTTTTGTATTAAAAATACTGGCTTTGACTGACTGAATGTTACTCAACACTTATGAGGCTTTGGCGTAGAGTGAATGACCTTCACTCAATGCCTGTGGACTTAGCCACATTTCTATATATAATACCTTAGGCATTGACTGTCTCAGCCAGCCTCACTCAACTCTGAACTGAGTTTGACGAATGCTGAACTGAGTTCGATGAACAATGAGCTCAGCTCTACGAACTATGAACTTAGTTTGACGAAATTGTACTTAGCCAAATTTCTCAAACTCTGAGCTAAGTTCGACGAAAGATTAGCTCAGCTCGATGAACTCTGAATTCAGTTCGACGAATTTTGACTTAGCCAAAATTCTCAAACCATATCTTATATAAGAGTTTACCTGACTTAGCCACTTAGGCTACCTGTCTCATCACTATCATCTATTGATATTTGTATATCATTGACAAGATTGACTTCCTCAAATCTAGGACATTGTGGGCAATGGACCCAACAATCTCCCCCTATTTGAGAAAGTCAAAACTCTTGAGTAAGTGAGTCAAGACATACACAGAACCATGTAACAATAAGCATAAGAACTATATAATTGAGAAGTGATCTATAGTTACCCCACTTCCCAGCCTGCAGAGTGGAACATTACTGCACCTGCTACCCCTGAATTGCTGCTACCATACTAAAACATTAATCTGATCATCTGATCATCTTTTCCTCCCCCTTTTTGACTTCAGCAAATAGTTAGTAGGATTCATCTGATCATCTGGTCCACCTCTATTAGACAGCAGAGAATTGTTGGAGTTGTGCTGGACATGCTCCCCTCAATTGGCGAACCTTCATTTTTTAAAAGAACAAATCCATCTGCAGAATACCAAATAGCTTGCAAAAAGATGAGGAGAAACTAAAGCTATATTAAGTTTAACATACCCAACTCAAATTTGAAGGTGTTAAACTTGGCTTCATCTAGTAGCTTAGTGAATATATCAGGCACTTGCTTGTTTGTTGGAATAAACTCAAGGGTGATGTCTTCACATTCCACATGCTCCATAATGAAATGATATCTAATCTCTATGTGCTTAGTCCTATTTTGGAAGACTGGATTCCTAGAAATTGAGATTGTACTAGTAGAATCACAGAATTGAGGAGTTCTACTTATTTGGAGGTTGTAGTCTTGAAGCTGGTGCTGGATCCATAGGAATTGAGCACTGCAGCGGCCTGTTGAGATGTACTCTGACTCTGTAGTTGATATTGCAACACTGGTTTGTTTCTTGCTACTCCAAGATACCAGTCTCCCTCACAAAAACTGACAATTACCAGATGTGCTCTTCATATCCTCTTTACAGCCTGCAAAATCTACTTCTGAATTGTGTGTTAGTTCAAACTCCCCATTCCTATGGTATCATAGTCCATGATCTGGAGTACCCTTAAGACACCTCAAGATTATCTTAGCTGTAGAGTAGTGAGATTCTTTATGACAAGCCTAATACCAAGCACAAATACATGTAGCATACATGATGTCTGGCCTACTTGTAGTCATATATTGAAGGGAGCCAATTATCCCTCTATGCAAAGTTTCATCAATAATTTTCCTTGCCTCATCTTTGTCTACAGGAATACTTGACCCCGTGGGAGTTCTCATGGTGGAGGAGTTATCCATGCCAAATTTCTTTATCAACTCCCAAGTGAACTTAGACTGGGATATGGACAAGCCATCACCAGTTTGTCTTACTTGGAGGGCCAAGAAGAACTTAAGTTCACCCATACTGCTCATCTCAAACTTTCTCTGTATAAGTTTAGGAAACCTTTTGCAGAGGTTGTCCTCTGTAGATCCAAAGATGATGTCATCCACATAGATCTGAACTAGAATGATCTTACCCATAGATTCCCTTAGGAATAGGGTCTTGTCTATCTTCTGCCTCGAGAATTTGTTCTCAATGAGGAAGCTAGACAAAGTCTCATACCATGCTCTGTAACATCCCATTTCTAGCTAGACCCCTAAGAGTGGTTTTGGCCATGACTAGGTCATGACAAAACCCTAGGAAGCTAGAAATGGGCCAAGAGATAGAAGGCCAAGGTGAGGATCATCATGGTTTGCCTATGGCATAACCTCATCACCAAACCTATTGTTTGATCTTAGGGCTTCACCACGACTCCATGACCCCACCACAACATCACTAACTCATTAGAGGGTCCAGTAGAGCCTTAAGGGTCCAATGGAGTCAACCCCAGGTGGCCAAGTTGACCTAGAACCACCATAAGCCTAATTTGGGCAAGGTGCCCTAACTAAGGGCAGTGTGCCATGGTAAAGCCCAACTAACCCTACCAGGGACTTCCTAGACCCAATGTGCGATCAATGGGTCACTAAGGACCTATGTAGGACAGTCAAAAGGGTTAAGTTGATCAAAGTCAACTCTAACCCTAAATGGGTCAAACTGACCTGCACAAGAGCCAATTGAAGTTCCCTTAGCCAAGTGGACCCCACACATACATTCATAACCCTAGTGAGAGGCCAATGGTCACCAAGGACCCATTGGGGCCCACCCAAGGGGCTAGGTTGACCAAAGTCAACTCTAGCCCTAAAATGGTCAAAGTGCCCTGCCTAAGGGTCAAGTGACCTCCAAAGGGCCAAGACAACCCTACCTAGGCCTTAGGGGAGGCCAATGGGTCACCAAGGACCCATTAGGGCCAACCTAAAAGACCAAATTGACCAAGTTCAACCCTAGCCTAGGTTTGGGTCAAGCTAGCCCAAATGGGCTAACTCAAGCTCAAGCCCAATTCACTTGGGCTAACCTTGCTTGGATGTGTGAAATAAACATGTGGGTTTCTATTGGGTTAGGTAGGAGCCAATTTTCAGCTTGGTATGAAGGAGAGAGAAAAACCCACCTAAGGGAAGAGAGAGAAAGTGAGAGAGTTATTGGAGGAAGACTTTGGGCTTCTCCTTCCCCTTCCCCAACCTCCCATTCATTGCTTTAAGACCAGGAATGCATCCCCAATCCAACCAGCTACCCATTGACTGGTTTGAGCCAAGTTTTTCCCCCTACCTACCATGGCCGCCAAGCTTGACCAAGAGCCAATAATGGCAAATGCATTCCCAGCCACCTAACACCCCATCTCTTGTTTTTAAAAGCTTCACTGAACTCCAAGGAGACATTTCCACCACTTACCCAAAGGAGCCAAGCAATTCCACAGTGCAGTTGCAGAAATCCGACAACCACCACCACCAAAATGGTTTCCCGGCGATCGGTAAGGCTACAGCCGCCCACCAAGGTCCTCCTCTGTTGGGTACATTGGTTAAATGTACCTGATTTGAAGAAGCCTCACCCAACTCAATGATATACATCATAATGTATTTGATGTATGTTGAGTTTACTTGTGCAGGTTAAGTAATTACTGGACTGAAGCAAAAAGTTTCTAAGTCCATGTGTCGACACCCAGAGGGAAAGTGTCGACACTCAAGAAAGCTTGTGTCGACACCCAGACAAGCAGTGTCGACACTTGGAGTCATTGTGTCGACACCTGGGATGCAGAGTCGACACCAGACAGAAAGTGTCGACACTTGGAGCTATGTCGACACTCAGTGAAGAAAAGTGCAGACAGAAAGTGTCGACACAAGGAGCTGTGTCGACACCCAGTGAAGCTGAGTCTACACCAAAAAGTGTCGACACTTAGAGCTGTGTCGACACTCAGCAAAAGTCTGCAGAGACTAAGTACAAGTGTCGACACTCAACACAATGTGTCGACACTAAGCAGAAGAGTCAGCACTTGAAGTAAGTGTCGACACCCAGCACAATGTGTCGACACTCAACAGAAGAGTCAGCATTTGAAGTAAGTGTCGACACCCAGCATAATGTGTCGACACTCAACAGAAGAGTCAGCATTTGAAGTATGTGTCGACACCTAGAACAATGTGTCGACACACAGCTGAAGACTCAACACTTGAAGAAAGTGTCGACACAAGGAGCTGTGTCGACACTTAGCAAAGAACAGAATTATCTCCAAGATATTCTAAGTACAAGTGTCGACACTAAAGGAATGTGTCGATACTCAGCTGAAGTCTCGACAGAAGAATCAAGTGTCGACACAAGGAGCAGTGTCGACACCCAGCAAGTATCAACATAGAAGACTATGTGTCGACACCAAGAAGCAGTGTAGACACTTAACAGATTCAACACAAGAAGTTGTGTCGACACAAAGGAGATGTGTCGACACTTAGAAGAATTCAGCAAAAGCAAGAAGAACAAGCACTTGTGTCGACACTCAATTTCAGTGTCGACACATGCAGAAGAATCTGTGTCGAGACATACAAGGAGTTGTGTCGACACCTTGTAGACTTGTGTCGACACTTACACAACTTGTGTCGACACTTGGTCTATAAGTGTCGACACTTAAAGACAGAAAGTCTCGACACTATCTAACAGTTAGAGATTTTCAAGAAATGATTGGATGACATGACAGCTGCCGTTCCAGCCGGTCTACAGCACCTGTCAGAGATGTCAGAAGACAGTTATGAACCGGACCAGCCGGTTACCATGAAGAAGGCCTATAAATAGGCACATACAGTCTACAGAAGTTGTTGTTGATGATTAATAAGTGGATCACATTGGTGAAGAACAAGTCATCAAAGTGGTACACAGAGTATCAAATCAAGAAGATCTTGCAGTCCAAGTGCAGATCTAAGAAGTTGGAGAGAGAGGGCTCCATCCAAGAAATCAGCCTCTGGAACTAGGCTGAGAAGAAGGATTCAGATTCATTCTGGATCTTAAGTGGCAGAGGTCAAGGAACTACTGCAGGAGGATTCAGTCTTATTCAGTTCTACTCAAGAAGCTTTGAAGAAAGCTAAGTCAGATTGAATCCAGCTGAGTTCTTCCAAGAACTCATCAAGAAACTCTCAGCTCCCCTCTTTTATTTCTGAGTTGTTGAGTTACTATTTGTAATACATTTTTATCTTGTAGGATCCTTTGGATCTGAGTGAATTGTAAGCCTATAATTATAAAGGCTGAGGGTAGGGCTTGAGAGCCTGAGTGTAGGAGATTGAGATCTCTGAGTGTAGGCCTTGTTGGCTGAGTGTAGGCCTTGGTTGGCTGAGTGTAGGCCTTGGTTGGCTGAGTGTAGGCCTTGATTGGCTGAGTGTAGGCTTTGGCATAAAGCTGAGTTGTAAGGCTTTGGGCCTGAGGTGTAGGAACCAATTTGGGTTCTGAGACAGTGGAGAAGTTTGGCCGAATCTAGTACACTGCTAGATAGGCGAAGGGGGAAAGTGGATGTACCCAAAGATTGGGGAATCACTATAAAACCCTGTGTATGCTGTGCTGTGATTGTGTTGTGACTGTGTATGCTGTGTTATTGCTGTGCAAAAGTAAAGTAGATTTTGTGATAGAACTATTTGCTGCCATTAAAGTGTAAAAAGGATTAGATCACCTATTCACCCCCCCCCCCCCCTCCTCTAGGTGTTTAGGTACCATATCTTTCAAGTGGTATCAGAGGGAGGTTCCTCAAAAAGGACTAACAGTCTGAGGAGATCCTGATTGGCAGATTCAGTGTAAGGCAAAATACAGATTCAAGAAATTCAAGAAAATCAAGAAACATGGGTTCTTCTGAGAATCACAAGGAATTGGGTTCCATGAAATTACCTATATGCAGAAAGGAGATCTTTGGGATCTGGAAGGAAAGGGTAAGGCTATTTATGGAGGCCTCAGACCCTAGAATCTACATCACAGTAAAAGAAGGGTCTTATGTGCCCATAAAGATTTCAGTTCTAGATGCAAATCAGAGAACTCCAAAGGATTTCTCTGAGATGACTAAGGATGAGATTGTCCTAGCTACCATGGACAAGAGGGCATAGAACATAATAGTGTCATTGATGATGCAACTTTTCAGAATCTTATACATTGTAAGACAGCCAAGGAGATGTGGGACACTCTTATAGTGTATATGGAAGGATCTGAAGAAGTAAGACAAGATAGAAAATCCTTGCTAAATCAGGAGTATGAGAGTTTTAGACAAGGTAAAGGTGATAGCATAACTGAGTGCTACAAGAAGTTCTACAGAATAGTTAATGAACTCATGTCTTATGGAAGAGAGTTCAGTAACTATGAACTAAATGACAAGTTCCTAAAGTCCCTAACCAAAGATTGGGACACCAAGATCTGTGTCATAAGAGAAATGACTAAGTTGGGGGAAATTCCTCCTCCTACACTGTTTGGCAAGTTATTGTCATATGAGATGCAGTTGACAGTGAGAAAAGAGGAGGAGAAATCAACAAGAATTGAACACAAGGAAAGAACAGTTGCTTTCAAGACAGATGTCCCCAGAAAGTGAATAAGACTGAATCCTTCTTCATCCATGGATAGATCATAGAAATGCTTAGGTCCAAGGTTCAAAATTTTCCGAAATTTTATGAAATTTCATGGATTTTCCGAAATTTTTCACCTCTCGGGTTCGCCGGAATAGTGCTCTCTGGCGGCTGTGCCGCCTCCTGGCGACGGCCACCACCTCAACGGAGGTGGTGGTGGCGGTGGCGGTGGCCGGCCGGGGAGGTGGCCGGATCGCCGGTCGTTGCGTTTGGAAGTTGCTTCAGGCGGGACGAATCGCAGACATCAGCTAGAGCTTGAGGATGACCAGATCCAGTCCAAAATGCGCCATGATTGTTTCTAAATATGATTTCAAACTATAGTATTATAAATTTCATTTTTATGATTTATGTCACACATTATATAATTAATGTATTTAATTTTTAAAATTAGCTAGATGCACTGTATGAGAAAATGGACAACACATGAATTTTAGCCACTTGGGTCTACGTTATTTTAAAATTGGTTTGGACCAATTTGGGTGCTTGGTTTGACCAGGGCACCCATTTTGGTGGGGCATACACCTAGGGCTAGGCAGAAATTAAATTGAGTGCCCCCACTTCATCTTAAGCTCAAATGATTTGAAATTTTGGCAGGGAGTCCCCTTGAACCATATCTAGTGCTGCCCAAAAATGGGAATTTTTGGGTACATTTTTCTATAGTTTTGAAAATTATTTAATTTCACAAGGATAATTTATTTAGGTTGTCTAATGACATCCAAACCCTCCCGAATTTAGGTGAGTGATCCCTGGCCTCAGGTTATGTATCTGTATAACGTTTCACATAATTTGGATGTGTTTTGAATAGGTATTGACCTAACCCTAACTTTACCTTAATAAGGGTATTTTGGTCAAAAAGTGCACTTTTGATTTTGAGGGGCCAAATCAGCTCAACAGAGGCTGAATTTGGGCCACTGACTTGGTATGGCATTTATCACTTCCCCATGGAATGTGGGGTAGAGTGGAATTGATATGCCCTAAGATCCTAGGCCAAATCCAAAGGAAGGACCTTTGTTCCTTGTGAAGGGCATGAGTCCTAAACACCTTTGATGAACTTAAAATTTTGTATGGATGGTCCTAGGGTAGATAAAAACGTCTGGTAAAAATCTTAAAGGATTTTGAAAAAGTTAGGGCCCTCAAAACCCTAACCCTAGCTTAGGTCATAAAACCTGTAGTGCTAAATTTTTTTAGTAAAACTCCTTGAAATATAATGAAATTTTGGTAGTGTGGGCATAAGGATATATTGAGCCTCTGGTAATTTATTTGGGAATTTTGGAACAATTTGTTTAGCACTTCATTTGTAACCATTAGGATAACCCTAATTAATAATTTGACTATTTTGATCCCACTGCCCAAAGGTCATGAAAATTTGGCAGATGTAGTTTTAGACCATATTGATCATCTATGAATTTTAATAGAATTTTTGAATACATATTTAGGGTTTCTACTTCACAAGTTCATAACTTTGGGAACATGCTAAATAATTCTTACAGCGCTCAATAATTGATGAAAAATTATGAAACCTGATAGCTAGTGTTCCTAGTTTATTGTGCTCATGTGGGAATTTATTTGGAATTTTTAGATGGATAATTGGTGTACTTTGTTCATTAACTCATTAACTTTGAATTTTATGAGAAAATCAAGTATAGATTTTATTATTCAATGGTAAATTGTAAAACTTGATCTAAAGAATTTATATGTCCTTATAATCATACTTGGATTTTATCTGAATTTTTGGAAGTATTATTCCTGTACATACCTCTTAAAATGATTTATTATGAGATATATTTGAAAATAAAATTAAGGGCTAAAACCTTGCTGAAAAATTGGAAGGCTTAGACTTTAGAGTTTTTTATTCATTTTGTAATTATCATAAATTTAGTGTAATATTATCTTATCTGAAATTGGTACTTCATGTTCAAACTTGGGATTTTTGGATACTAGAATAAATAAATAAATTATCAGACAAATTACGAAAATTATGAATTTTTGTATTTAGGTTAAAACTAACATTATAGACCTCTAATAATTATTATAGGGGTACTGGATGCTTATTTGGTGTACCTCCCATTTTACGGGTCATATAGCTTAAGTGGTCTGCATATAGTAAAAACTGCAGTAACTACGTTGGAGTATAATTTGAGCACATGAGATGTGATTAGTGGTTGGCTGTTTTGGATAGATAAAAATAAGTTCACCATTGGAAGATATGATGAGTAGAGTTTGAATTGGTCAGTGTTAGGCGGTGCTCGGGATCGACGAAAGATCGTCTTCCCCGTAGGGAGGAAGTGTTTAATGGACTAGGGCTACGTTCAGTAAAATTAATTAAGGGTCGGAAAATCGGGTAGGAACCAATAATAGTAAGTGCCTTGCGAAAGAGAGCTTTGGGCATAATCACATCGTAGTTCCTAGTGCCTTCGAGAGCCTTCACGGGGTATACCTTGGGCCGTCCTGGGCTAATGTAAACGGTAGGAGTGATAAATCTTAAAGAGCAACTAGAATAATTAGAGGTTCGCTTTCACACACCCCGGTGTCTCGGGAAGTTGGTTTGACTCGGTTGATATTTGTGAGGGGCAGGATGGCCCGGCGAGCTTTGGCTCGGTTGATGTTTGTGACGGATGGGATGGTCCGGGGAGCTTTGGCTCGGTGCTGAATACGATAAATTTGCATGTGCATGGAAGGAAAGAAAATTAAGGTGGTGGTTCTTCGGTATTGGAGGGTCGATGCACCGACGCCAATACGCTGACTCGGCAAGTGTGGTTAGCACTTCGCCAACAGAAGTCCGGTGCGCCAGCCGGCAAGAGTACGCAGGAGTCCGCTTCGTGCACCAAGCGTTGAGGCGTACGATAGGTCTAACCGGTAGTACTTTACTGGTTTAGAGGTGGGCGAGGCCCAACCCACCGCTTTCGTCTGCCAGTACGGAGGTATCCTGGGAGGTTACGGCTCCAGAAAGGGGGAACTAAAGGTCTGTGTGCACAGAGTCGGGTGTGTGTGTTGCAATTGCATGTTCCATCATACCCACTTGCATGTCATAGCATAATCGATTCATTTAAACCTGACACCTAAGGTATAAGTGGAATGAGACGCTTATACATTAGGACCTGCAAAACGACCCCTTGGTCTATAAGCTTGTGTGGGCAAGTTTATAAATTAAGGTCAATTTTGTTATATATTTTCTGTTGTTTGATAACCGACACCCCAACGTATAAATTGGTATGGGACTTTTTATACGATGGGATCCCTGTAAAAGATCCCTTGCTTATATGTTACGTATAAGCTAAGGTTATTTTTCATACTTTACTTTACTGCCACATGTACTATAAAAATTGCTAGATTAGTTCCGCTGCCACCTGTTTATTTGTTATTCTCCACTTTCATGTCCTCTCCTTTCCTTCTCCACGCTCGGTTCCTAGGGCCATGGGTGAAGGGGCGGGGGATGATAGGACTTAGTCTTTTAGACTAACGGTTTTCGAACCACATCATTTAGGGGATCGTGGAGCCCAGCATGGAGGAATAACCCCAGAGGTCGGCACGCTTGGAGATCGGGCAGTCTAGTTCCGGAGTTCAGACGGCAGGGACTGTGAGTCCTGATCGCTACTAGTAGTTATATAGTTTGCTTCCGCGTTGAGAGATTTGTAGTGAGGACATGATGTACTGGGCATGAGCCCAAGATCCTTAATTATGTGTATCTATGGACACTCCCGTCGTGGAGATTATTTACATATATATATATGATTTCTGTGGACTTGCTTTACTATTTTGATATAGTTGCGATCGATTTGGCCGGCAGGATCGGCGTTTTGTAGTGATGACCTTCCCGGGTGCGAAGGTGTCACCGCAAAGCGGTGGTTTTGGGCCTAAGACCCCGTTGTTTTAAAAAGAAAAAAAGGGGTCTTATAAGTGGTATCAGAGCAGACCAGGTCCGACTTCCCCGATCACGGACGGAATTTAAATCAGGATGGCGTGGTATGCTTTAGAGGTCGGACTTATATACCAGAAGGAGGCCAGGTCCGGGAAGATATCATGGCGAAGGCCCACCACAGCAGATATTCGGTGCACCCGGGGATCACGAAGATGACTGCGGATTTGAAGAATACTATGTACTGGCCAAGAATGAAGAAGAATATCACTCAGTTTGTGACCCACTGCGAAGCATGTCAACTAGTGAAGGCGGAGTGTAAAAACCCCGCAGGATTGTTGCAACCACTCCCGGTACCGGAGTGGAAGTTTGAAGACATCGTGATGGTCTTTATTCTTGGACTTCCCCGATCAAGGACGGGAAATGACTCGATTTGGGTCATCGTCGATCGGTTAACGAAGGTGGCCAGATTCATTCCGATCAGGAAGGACGACTCTGTGGGAGTATTAGTGCGGAGATTTGTGGAGCAGTTCATTCGATATCACGGGTTGCCTAAGACGATCATGTCGGATCGGGATGGTCGGTTCGCTTCCAGGGAGTGGAGATCAGTACAGGCTTACTTAGGCACACGATTGACCTTCAGCACCGCATTCCATCCCCAGACGGATGGGCAGACGGAATGCACCAATCAGATGCTGGAAGATCTTTTGAGGCTGTGCATTTTGGACCGCGGGGAACCGTGGGAGAAGCTCTTACCCCTGGTTGAGTTCTCCTATAACAACACCTATCAGTCCAGCATCAGGATGGCGCCTTACGAAGCCTTGTATGGAAGTAAATGCAGGACCCCGCTTTCTTGGATTCAGGACGAGGATCCGAATGTGTTGGGATCGGATTTTGTTGAAGACACTGAGGCTTAGGTGAGGCTGATCAGAGACAAGATGCTAGAGGCGCAGAGCAGACAGGCTAAGTACTATGACGCCTGGCATCGTCAGGTGGAGTTCCAGGTGGGGGACCAAGTGTTTCTGAAGATCCGGCCTATGCATGGAGTTTCACGGGTGCGTGGTCGGAAGAAGAAGTTCAGCCCTAGTTATATTGGCCCTTACAGGATCCTGGAGCGGATCGGACCACTAGCTTACAGGCTGGAGTTGCCACCAGAGCTGGCAGCCTTGCATGATGTGTTCCATATTTCCTCACTCAGGAGGGCTCTACTATGCCCGGAGCAGTAGATTTCGACCACAGATGGACCGGTAGCTTCAGACAGGTCGGTTCGCTTAGAGCCGTTTCGGATCGACGATAGAGGAGTACGGATCTTGCGTCGCAAGAAGGTTCCGTTAGTCAAAGTTCTGTGGAGGAACCGCGGCCAGGAGGAGCATACCTGGGAACCGCAGGACCTGATGCCACAAAAGTACCCAGAGCTGTTCAGTCAGCTATACCTCACAACCCCTCAAGATGTTTAATTTATTTTCATGATTTAAACTAGTAAGGCTGCTCCAGGAAGAGTAGAGGCTAATCTTTTGTTTATTGGGATCTTGGTTTGCCAATTGGGTGAATTGGTCATAGATTTAGGTTTCCCTTTAAACCTAATTTAGCAAACATGGAGACGTGATGGGATGTTACAAGTTTCTTTTCTTCGGTAGAAATTCCGGTAGGCTTAACCTTGATTTCGGGGACCAAATCTTTGTTTTGTTTATTGGGATTTGTAACATCTCATTTCCAGCTAGACCCTTAAGAGTGGTTTTGGCCATGACAAAACCCTAGGAAGCCAGAAATGGGTCAAGAGATAGAAGGCCAAGGTGAGGATCACCATGGTCTGCCTTTGGCACAACCTCATCACCAAACCTAGGGTTTGACCTTAGGGCTTCACCATCACTCCATGACCCTACCACAACATCACTAACTCATTATAGGATCCACTAGAGCCTTAAGGGTCCAATGGAGTCAACTCCAGGTGGCCAAGTTGACCTAAAACCCCATAAGCCTAATTTGGGCAAGGTGCCCTAACTAAGGGCAGTGTGCCATGGTAAAGCCCAACTAACCATACCAGGGACTTCCTAGACCCAATGTGGGATCAATGGGTCACTAAGGACCTATGGAGGATAGTCAAAAGTGTTAAGTTGACTAAAGTCAACTCTAACCCTAAATGGGTCAAACTGACCTACGCAAGGGCCAATTGAAGTTCCCTTAGCCAAGTGGACCCCACACATACCTTCATAACCCTAGTGAGAGGCCAATGGTCACCAAGGACCCATTGGGGCCCACGTAAGGGGCTTAGGTTGACCAAAGTCAACTCTAGCCCTAAAATGGTCAAAGTGCCCTGCCTAAGGGTCAAGTGACCTCCAAAGGGCCAAGACAACCCTACCTAGGCCTTAGGGGAGTCCAATGGGTCACTAAGGACCCATTAGGGCCAACCTCAAAGACCAAATTGACCAAGTTTAACCCTAGCCTAGGTTTGGGTCAAGCTAGCCCAAATGGGCTAACTCAAGCTCAAGCCCAATTCACTTGGGCTAACCTTGCTTGGATGGGTGAAATAAACATGTGGGCTGCCATTGGGTTAGGTAGGAGACAATTTTCAGCTTGGTATGAAGGAGAGAAAAACCCACCTGAGGGAAGAGAGAAAGTGAGAGAGTTAATGGAGGAAGACTTTGGGCTTCTCCTTCCCCTTCCCCAACCTCCCATTCATTGCTTTAAGACCAGGAATGCATCCCCAATCCAACCAGCTACCCATTGACTAGTTTGAGCCAAGTTTTTCCCCCTACCTACCATGGCCGCCAAGCTTGACCAAGAGCCAATAATGGCAAATGCATTCCCAGCCACCTTACACCCCATCTCTTGTTTTTAAAAGCTTCACTGAACTCCAAGGAGTCATTTCCACCACTTACCCGAAGGAGCCAAGCAATTCCACAGTGCAATTGCAGAAATCCGACAACCACCACCACCAAAATGATTTTTCGGCGATCGGCAAGGCTACATCCGCCCACCAAGGTCCTCCTCCACTCCTTCATCCATGGATAGATCATAGAAATGCTTAGGTCCAAGGTTCGGGCTCAATTGAGCACGAACCAAGTTCAAAATTTCATGGATTTTCCGAAATTTTTCACATCTCGGGTTCGCCGGAATAGTGCTCTCCGGCCGATGTGCCGCCGCCTGGCGACGGCCACCACCTCAACGGAGGTGGTGGTGGCGCTGGCCGGCCGGGGAGGTGGCCGGATCGCCGGCGGTGGCGTTTGGAAGTTTCTCCAGGTGGGACGAATCGCAACCGCCGGCTGGAGCTTGAGGATGACCAGATCCCGTCCAAAACGCGCCAAGATTGGTGTTAAATATGATTTCAAACTATAGTATTATAAATTTCATTTTTATGATTTATGTCACACATTATATATTTAATGTATTTAATTTTTAAAAATAGCTAGAGGCACTGTATGAGAAAATGGTCAACACCTGAATTGTAGCCCCTTGGGTCTACTTTATTTTAAAATTAATGTGGACCAATTTGAGTGCATGGTTTGACCAGGGCACCCATTTTTGTGGGGCCTACACCTAGGGCTACGCAGAAATTAAATTGAGTGCCCCACTTCATCTTAAGCTCAAATGATTTGAAATTTTGGCAGGGAGTTCCCCTAAACCATATCTAGGGTGCTTAAAAAATGGGAATTTTTGGGGACACATTTTCGATAGTTTTGGAAATTATTTAATTTCACTATGATAATTTATTTAGGTGGTCTAATTACCTCCAAACCCTCCCGAATTTTGGTGAGTGGTCTCTGGCCTCATGTGATGTATATATATAAATTTTCACATAATTTGGATGTGTTTTGAATAGGTATTGACCTAACCCTAACTTTACCTTAATGAGGGTATTTTGGTCAAAAAGTGCACATTTGATTTTGAGTGGCAAAATTACCTCAACAGAGGCGGAAATTTGGGCCACTAACTTTGTATGGCATTTAGCACCTCCTCATAGAATGTGGGGTAGAGTGGAATTGATTTGCCCTAAGATCCTAGGCCAAACCCTAAGGAAGGACCTTTGTGCGTTCTGAAGGGCATGATTCCTAAACACCTTGGATGAACTTCAAATTGTGTATGGAGGGTCCTAGGGTAGATAAAACCCTCTGGTAAAAATCTTAAAGGATTTTGAAAAGGGTAGGGCCCACAAAACCCTAACCCTAGCTTAGGTCATAAAATTGTAGTGCTAAATTAGGTTAGCAAAACTCCTTGAAATATAATGAAATTTTGGTAGTGTGGGCATAGGGATATATTGAGCCTCTGGTAATTTATTTGGGAATTTTGGACCAATATGTTTTGCACTTCATTTGTAACCCTTGGGATAACCCTAATTAATAATTTGACTATTATGATCCCACTGCCCATTAAAAAGTCATGAAAACTTGGCAGAGCTAGTTTTAGACCATATTGATCATCTATGAATTTTAATAGAATTTTGGATTACATATTTAGGGTTTCTACTTCACAAGTTCATAACTTTAGTAACATGCTAAATAATTCTTACAGAGCTCAATAATTGATGAAAAATTATAAAACTTGATAGCTAGTGTTCCTACTTCATTATGCTCATGTGGGAATTTAATTAGAATTTTTAGATGGCTAATTGCTGTACTTTGTTCATTAACCCATTAACTTGGAATTTTATGAGAAAATCAAGTATAGTTTTTATTATTCAATGGTAAATTGTGAAATTTGATCTAAAGAATTTATATGTCCTTATAATCATACTTGGATTTTATCTGAAGTTTTGGAAGTATTATTGTTGTACATACCTCTTAAAATGATTTATTATGGGATATATTTGAAAATAAAATTAAGGGCTAAAACCTTGCTGAAAAATTGGAAGGCTTAGACTTTAGAGTTGATTATTCATTTTGTAATTATCATAAATTTAGTGGAATATTATCTTGTCTGAAATTGGTATTTCATGTTCAAACTTGGGATTTTTGGATACTAGATAAATAAATAAATTTTCAGACAAATTAGGAAAATTATGAATTTCTGTATTTAGGCTAAAAATATCAATATAGCCCTCTAATAATTATTATAGGGGTACTGGATTATTATTTGGTGTACCTCCCATTTTACGGGTCATATAGCTTAAGTGGTCTGCATATAGTAAAAACTGCAGTAACTACGTTGGAGTATAATTTGAGCACATGAGATGTGATTAGTGGTTGGCTGTTTTGGATAGATAAAAATAAGTTCACCATTAGAAGATATGATGAGTAGAGTTTGAATTGGTTAGTGTTAGGCGGTGCTCAGGATCGACGAAAGATCGTCTTCCTCGTAGGGAGGAAGTGTTTAATGCACTAGGGCTAGGTTCAGTAAAATTAATTAAGGGTCGGAAAATCGGGTAGCAACCAATAATAATAAGTGCCTTGCGAAAGGGAGCTTTGGGTGTAATCTCATCGTAGTTCCTAGTGCCTTCGAGAGCCCTACACGGGGTATACCTTGGGCAGTCCTGGGCTAACGTAAATGGTAGGAGTGATAAATCTTATAGAGCAACTAGAATAATTAGGGGTTCACTTTCACACACCCCGGTGTCTCGGGAAGTTGGTTTGACTCGGTTGATATTTGTGAGGGGCAGGATGGCCCGGCGAGCTTTGGCTCAGTTGATGTTTGTGACGGACGGGATGGTCCGGTGACCTTTGGCTCGGTGCTGAATACGATAAATTTACATGTGCATGAAAAGAAAGAAAATTAAGGTGGTGGATCTTCGGTATTGGAGGGTCGATGCACCGATGCCAATACGCTGACTCGGCAAGTGTGGTTAGCACTTCGCCAACAGAAGTCCGGTGCGCCAGCCGGCAAGAGTACGCAGGAGTCCGCTTCGTGGACCAAGCATTGAGGCGTACGATGGGTCTGACCGGTAGTGCTTTACTGGTTTATAGGTGGGCGAGGCCCAACCCACCGCTTCCGTATGCCACTACAGAGATATCCTGAGAGGTTACTGCTCTAGAAAGGTGGAACTAAAGGTCTGTGTGCACAGAGTCGGGTGTGTGTGTTGCACTTGTATGTTCCATCATACCCACTTGCATGTCATAGCATAATCGATTCATTTAACCCTGACACCTAAAGTATAAGTGGAATGGGACGCTTATACATTAGGACCTGCAAAACGACCCCTTGGTCTATAAGCTTGTGTGGGCAAGTTTATAATTAAGGTCAATTTTGTTATATATTTTCTGCTGTTTGATAACCGACATCCCAACGTATAAATTGGTATGGTACTTTTTATACGATGGGAGCCCTGTAAAAGATCCCTTGCTTATATGTTCCATATAAGCTAAGGTTATTTTTCATACTTTACTTTACTGCCACATGTACTATAAAAATTGCTAGATTAGTTCCGCTGCCACCTGCTTATTTGCTATTATGCACCTTCATGTCCTCTCCTTTCCTTCTCCCCGCTCGGTGCCTAGGGGCCATGGGGGAAGGGGCGGGGGATGATAGGACTTAGTCTTCTAGACTTACGGTTTTCGAACCACATCATTTAGGGGATCGTGGAGCCCAGCATGGAGGAACAACCCCGGAGGTCTGCACGCTTGGAGATCGGGCAGTCTAGTTCCGGAGTTCAGACGGTAGGGACTGTGAGTCCTGATCGCTACTAGTAGTTATATAGTTTGCTTCCGCGTTGAGAGATTTATAGTGAGGGCATGATGTACTGGGCATGAGCCCAAGATCCTTAATTATGTGTATCTGTGGAAACTCCCTTCGTGGAAATTATTTACATATATATGTGATTTCTGTGGACTTGATTTACTATTTTGCTATAGTTGCGATCGATTTGGCCGGTAGGATCGGCGTTTTGTAGTGATGACCTTCCCGGGTGCGAAGGTGTCACCGCAAAGCGGCGGTTCTGGGCCTACGACCACGGTGTTTTAAAAAGAAAACAAAATGGGGTCTTACAAGTCTATAAACATAATCAGATGAGTTAGGAACTACAAAACCTGTAGGCTGCTCAACATACACTTCTTCTTTTAAGTCAACATTCAGGAAGGCTGACTTCACATCCATCTAATAGACCTTGAATCCCTTGTGTGCAGTATATGCAAGGAACAATATGATGGCCTCCAATCTTGCTATAGGGGTAAAGGTTTGATCAAGTCAATGCCTTTTTCTTGCTTGTACCCCTTAGCAACTAGTCTGGCTTTATTTTTGATTATAATGTCATTTTCCTTAAGCTTATTTATGTAGATCCACTTGACTCCAATGACAGTATGTCCTTGTTGTCTGGGAACCAGCTTCCAGATCTTGCACCTCTTAAACTGGTTCAGTTCCTCCAGCATAGCTCCATTCCAACGCTAATTTATGTTGTCCTCCTTAAACTTCTTAGGCTCTACTTGTGACAGAAAGCTTGAGTACATGGCTATGTTCTGACTTCTACTCCTTGTCATTACTCCACGGCTTGCCTCACCAATGATTTGGTGTGCTGGATGATCTCTTATGTGTCTGACTACTAGTGGCAGTCTTATTTCAGCAACAGGTTCAACTTCAGGTGCAGCCTCTTGTTAATCTTCATCCACTTCCAGTGTACCTGTTAGATTTTCTGGAGCATCCACTTCATCTTGTATAACTAGTGAGGCTTCCTTGATGGTCAATTTGTCCATCATCTTTTTTGTACCTGCAGTACTATAAGTGGAGCTAGGCAGCCCAATGTTATTTAAAGTAGACTCGTCAAAGACTACATGAACTGATTCTTCTACAATTTGGCTTTTCAAGTTGTAGATCCTATAGGCTTTGCTATGATTATTGTACCCAACAAATATTTCATCAAAGGACTTGGTAGCAAACTTAGTCACATAGGACTTGTCATTGTGAAGTACAAAGCACTTACTACCAAAGATTCTGAGAGAGCCCAGATTTAGTTTTCTGCCCTTCAAGATCTCATAGGGAGTCTTCTTGTGGCTTTTGGTGATAGAGGCACTATTGAGGACATGACATGCAGTATTTAATGCCTCAGCCCAAAATTATTTTAGGAGAGATGTATCACTCAATAGTGTTCGACCAACCTCTATGAGAGTCCTATTTTTCCTCTCAACAATCTCATTTTGTTGGGGTGTCCTAGGTGAAGAGAATTCTTGATGAATCTCATGTTCTTCACAGAATCTTGTCATGCTATCAGACTGTAATTCATTCCCATGGTCACTTCTACTTTTGACCACAGAGCTGTTTAACTCATTCTAATTTTTCTTGACAAACTAAATGAAGATATCAAGGATTTCATTCTTTCTCTTTAGGAAGTGTACCTAAGCAAACATGGAAAATTTATCAACCACCACAAGGGTGTAGACCTCCTACCAAGACTATGAACTGGCATAGGAACAAACAATTCTATATGCAGGAGGTATAAGCACCTCATAGAATCTTTAGCCCCAATGCTCTTGAATGAGGCTTTTGTCTGCTTGCCCTTTTGGCTAGCAGAGCAAATGCCCTCTTTAGAGCACTGCATATTGGGACCATTCCTAACTACCTCTTGACTAAAGAGCATACCAATAGTCTTGTAATTCAAATGGGCTAGCCTCTTATGCTACTGGACACAGTATGAGACATTCTCATTTGTCACTAGATAGATAGGAGTATCTGTATCTAGACATAGTAAGTGTAAGACCCCCCCCCCCTTTTTTCTTTTTCAACACCGGGGTCTTAGGCGCAAAACCATCGTTTTGCAGTGACTCCTTCATGCCCTGAAGGGTCATCACCACAAAGCGTCGATTCTGCCGGGCAATTCGATCACAGAAAAGTAGCAAAACAAAGTAAACGCAAACAAGCAGTCCACAGAAAATCACATATCATATAGATAATCTCCACGAAGGGAGTGTCCACAGAATAATATATCAGAGTACTAAAATACGGGCTTATGTCCGGTACATCATGTCCTCACTACAAATCACTCATGCGGAAGCAAAAACCGAACATCTACTCAAGGTCGAGACTCACGGTCCCGAATGTATGAACTCTGATGCTAGACTACCCCATCTCCAAACATGTCGTCCTGCGGGGCTGCTCCTCCATGCTGGGCTCCAAGGTCCCCTAAATGATGCTATTCGAAAACCGTTAGTCTAAAAGACTAAGCCCTATAATCCCCCACCCCTTCCCCCATGGCTCCTAGGCACCGAGCGGAGAGGAAGAAAGGGGAGGACTTGAAGGTGGAGAATAATCAAAAACGATGACAGCGGACCTATACTAGCAATTCTATAATAGATATTGACAACAAGATGAAATATGAAAAGTAACCTTCGCTTATGTCAGAACACATAAGCCAAGGGGTCTTCTGCAAGGCTCTCATCATATAAAAGTTTCATACCAATTTATACGTTGGGGTGTCGGTTATCAAACAACAATAAATATATATCAAAATTGACCTTAATTTATTAACTTGCCCACACAAGCTTATAGACCAAGTAGTCATTTTGCAGGGCCTAACGTATAAGCGTCCCATTCCACTTATACCTTAGGTGTCGGAGGTTTAAATGAATCGATTATGCTATGACATGCAAGTGGGTATGATGGAACATGCAAGTGCAACACACACACCCGACTCAATGCACATAAACCTTTAGTTCCCCCTTTCTGGAGCCGTAACCTCCCAGGATACCTCCGTATTGGCAGATGGAAGAGGTGGGTTGGGCCTCGCCCACCTCTAAACCAGTAAAACACTACTGGTCAGACTTATCATACTCCTCAACGCTAGTGCACTAAGCGGAGCTCCTGCGTACTCTTGCCGGCTGGCGCACCGGACTTCTATTGGCGAAGTGCTAACAACACTTGTCGAGTCAGCATATTGGCGTCGGTGCATCGACCCTCCAATACCGAAGACCCGCCACCTTAATTTTCTTTTCTTTTATGCACTTGCAAATTTATCGTATTCAAAATCGAGTCGAAGCTCCCCGGACCAAAATGTACGTCTCAAACAATCGAGCTGAAACTCCCCGGACCAAAACGTCCGCCTCTTAACTCTCCAAGCCGAAGCTCCCAACTAACTTCCTGTGCTATCTGTGTTCGTGAAATGTGCAACCCTAATTACTAAGTTACTCTTTTCAGCTTGTTAATACAGTTTACGTTAACCCAGGACTGCCCCCGGTATTCCCTGTGAAGGGCTCTCAAGGGGCACTAGGAACTATGTTGGGATTACGCCCAACGTTCTCTTTCGCAAGGTACTTATTATTATTATTGGTTGATTCCCTTACCCATTACCTTCTCATATTACAATAGGCTATTCCTAGGGTGATTTGACTCTACCTCACCTCGGGAAAGACGATCTTTCGTCGAACCCGAGCGCCTCTAAACTCTAGCCAAACCAATTTCTCACCACTCTTTGTATCCTTCTATGGTGAACTCATCCACATCTATCCAAAATTACTAACTCCTACACCATGTCCCATCATATCTTATTGCAATTCACCCATCTTGCCAAATGCAGACCGTCATAGGCTATATGTCGGACCGGACAGGAGATAATCCAAATACTCATCCAAATGTCCTACCTTATTTACTGGAGACTTATCATGACACAAATAGACTAAATCCAGGAAATTATAATTTTCCTAATTTATCTGGCATTTAATTAATTTTCTTAAAGCTTCCAAAGGCTACCTGTTTGAACATGAACTACCCAAGTACTCATGCAAGATGCCTAACAAAATTATGATAAATTTTAGATTATCTCAATATTGTAAATCCAAAGTATCACAATTTTTCCATCAATAAAAGGGCACTAAAACTATTTTAGCAATATTTACTATCTTCCGTTGTTTATGAATCAAGTACAGAAAATATCCATCCAAAAATTATAAATTAATTATACTATGTAGATATAAACTTAAAGGTAGCATTGGTCAAGTTTCATAATTTTTCAGCAAGTATTAATCTCTGAATAAATTAATTATCAAAACTCTCCATATTATAGACTTGTAAAGAAAGTACTGTAATAACCCTCTAAAAATTATGAATACATTTCTACAAGCATATTCTGGCCTGAAATAATCAGTACCTAAGTATCATGATTTTTCAACAGATATATCATCTATAAATAATTTTATACCACCAAAGCCCCGTTTTGAAACTAGTGAAGGAAGTACTAAATATCATCAATTAAAAATTGTAACAAAATTCAGGGATATTCACTTAAACCTAGGTCATCTACTGACCAAGTTTCATCAATTTCAAATGAACAAAATAATCAAATTAATTAAAAGACCATTTTGGGGCCTTTTGATATTTAAGAAATAAAGTACTAGAAATATAATCCATAAAATTCTAATAAACTTACTAGGGGTTACAGATGGTCTAAAACTTACTCTACCCAAGTTTCGTATCCTTTAAATAAGGTTTAGTGGCTGAATTTACAAAATTGTGCTTCTACCCTAAAAATAGGGTTAGGGTTTTGTGGTGTCTACCTTCCTCCAAGTCCTATAAGATTCCTTTCAGATATCTTAGGTTACACTACCTTCAATTCTACTGAGTTTTCAAGGTCATACAAGGGCATTAGCCCTCATGTCCTTCACAACCCCCAAAAGTCCTTCCTTAGGGTTTGAGGTTGAACCCTAGGGTAAATCAAGCCTATATCACCCCATTTTCCTTAAGAGGGTGGCATTGGACATACTGAGTCAGTGTCCAAAACCTCAGCCTCTGTTGAGGGGAGGTGGCCACCCTAAGCCCATGGTGCACTTTTAATCAAAAACACCTCCTTAAGGCCAAACTAGGGTTTGGTGATTCCCTAACCAAAACCCATCCAAATGTGTTGAAATTTTGTACAGAGCTAGGTATTGATGCCAGGGATCACTCACCAAAATTTGGGCGGGTTTGGAGGTATTTAGACCACTTAATTAAATTACTCTATCATTATTAAATAAAAGTAAAAAACTTTAGGCAAAGTTTCCCCAAAAAAATCCCAATTTTGGACAGGCCCTAGGTATAGTTAATACTGATCCCCTGTCCAAATTTTAGCTCATTTGGACAAGGAATGAAGGGTTGGTATCCATTTGAATCTCAGGACAGCCCTAAGTATAGGTCCCACCAAAATGGGTGCCCTTGTCCAACCAGAGGGTCAAATTGGTCCAAATCAATGTTGGAATAAATGAGACACCTAGGGGTACAAGTTTCATGTTGTTGACCTTTTCAGTAGAGGAGTCTAGGTATTTTTAAAAATTAAAAACATTAAATACCAAATCTGTGACAGAAATTTAATAAATCAGAAATGTATAAACTATAGTTTAAAATCATATAAGCACGAATCTTAACGCAAATGGACGGAATCCCTTCATCTCCTTCCTTGAGACGACGGCCAGGATTTGTTCTTCCTGGGCCGACTTCAAGCGGCTGTCGCCGGCCATCTAGACCCTTCCCCGACCTGCCACCGCCACCACCACCTCCGTTGAAGTGGTGGCTGTCGCCAGGTGGCGGCACAGCCGCCGGAGATGCGGATTCCGGCGGTTCCACCAATACGTTTTTCGGCCGAAATCCATGAAAACCAGGATTTGTATCGGGCTCAACTGACACCGAACCTTGGACCTAATGAATTCTACGATCTACCCATGAGATAAGGAGAGGAGGACCTTGCTAGTGGTCTGGAGTCGAGTCAATATTCGGGTTGCCATGGTGGTGGTGCCGCAGGCCGGATTTCTCTAACAGTGCAGTCAAGTGGCTCGAAATCTCTAGGTAAATGGTGGGAAGGGCTCCTCTCATGTCACTGATGGTGTTTAAAATGCCAGTTGGGGGAGGGGAGAGGCCAACCATCAATGGCCATTAATGGCCATTGAAAGCTTGGCTCAGCCAAGGTGGTGGGGAGGTGAATCTAGCTTGGGGTGGCCAAGAAACTGCTGGAAACTCCTCCCCTTCTCCATGGGAGTTGAATTCAGCCATCAAGGATGGCTCTTGGCCTCCCTAAGCCATGAATGGCTTCTTCCTCCCTCTTTCTCTCTCCTCCATTAAAGGGCAAATTGATGTTTCTCTCACCTAGTCCACCATATTAACTGGTCAACTCCATAGGATATGTTCAGCCCACTTAATCATAATAATTATGAAAAGTGAGGTTAGCCTAAGGGAAAAATGGCTTGAGCTTGGGTTAGCCCATTTGGGCTAGGTTTGACTTGACTTAGGCTAGGGTTGACTTGTGTCAATTTGATCATTTGGGTTGACCCCAATGGGTCCTTGGTGACCCATTTGCCTCCCCTAGGGTCTATGTAGGGTTGAGTAGGGTTAACTTGGCACCTTGGAGGTCACTTGACCCTTGGTAAGGGCACTTTGACCATTTTGGGGCTTGAGTTGACTTGAGTCAACTTAGCCACTAGGTTTGACTCCAATGGCTCCCGAGTGACCCATTGACCTCACTTTAGGTTTAGGAAGCCCTGAGTAAGGTTGGTTGGGAACATTGAGGGTCACTTGACCCTTAGTTAGGGCACTTTGACCAAATTAGGGGTTAGAGTTAACTTGGGTCAACATGACCATTTGGGTTGACCCCAAGGGGTCCTTGGTGACCCCATGGCTTCCCCTGAGGTCTAGGAAGGGTTATGTAGGGTTACCTTGCACTTTGGAGGTCACCTACCCTTAGTAAGGGTACTTGGACCAGATGAGGGGCCTAAGTTGACTTGGGTCAACTTGGTCTCTAGGGCTGAACCCAATGTGTCCTTAGTGACGCATTGACCTCACGTTAGGGTTAGGAGGTCATGGGTGGGGTCCACTTGGCTAGGGGAAGGTTAATTGACCCTAAATAGGCTAGTTTGACCCATTTAGGGTTAGGGTTGACTTGGGTCAACTGAGTCTCTTTGATTGACCCCAATGGGTCCTTATGGCTCTAATGGGCCTCCCAAAATATTTAGGGGTGTTGTGGTAGGGTCTTGGGGTCAAGGTGTATCCCCATGGTCATCCTAAACTATTGTTCAGAATCCTACTATTTGCAGACCATGATGATTTCCAACTTCATGTCTAAGCTCACTTGGTCTTCTTGAGCTTCCTAGGGTTTTGTCATGACTTAGTCATGACAAAAATACTCTTAGGGGTCTAGCTGGAAATGGGATGTTACAGTAAGTTTAAGCAATAAACATTCCCACTCCTAGTGCTTGTTAGCTGAGCATAATATTCGAAACTCGAAAGTCGCTCGAAAATCGTTCAAAAATTGAGTCTAATCGGAATCGGTTAAAATTAATTCGACTCAATTTGAGTCGATTCAATTTGACTCGAATCTGATTTCGAGTCGATTTCGAGCCAGCCCTGAATCGCTCGAAATATGATTCGAATCAACTCGAATTAATTAAAAAAATATGTATTTATTAATATATTCTTATTTTAGGATTAAAAATAACAAAATTTAAACATAAAAAAAAAAGAATGAAGGCTTTAAATATTTCATTTGCTAAATTTATAGGTTGCCCAATTTAATTTTAAGCAAATTATGAATAAAACGAAAAATTGTTCAATTTCGAGCTTATTTGATTCGATTTCGAGCCAACCCGATTCGATTTCGAGTCGGCAAGATTCGATTTCGAGCTGACTCGGAATCGAGTTATTTCAAGTCGAGCCGACTCAACTCGAAATCAATTTCGATTTCGAGTCGATTTCGAGCCGAGTTCGAGTCGAAAATTTCGATTTCGAGCCGAGCCAAAATCGCTCGAACTCGACTCGATATCAGCCTTAGTGCTTGTCAAGATGACCTCTTTGTCACTTGCCCTCCTAATTAGGCACTCATCCTTGTGAAAAACAATAACATAACAAAGATCAAAAAGTTGGCTTATGCTTATAAGTTTGTGTTACAACCCTTCAACATAAGCCACCTTAGAGATGGTGATTATGTCATTGTTGATTTTACCATAGCCCTTTGTTACCCCTCTATCTGAGCAACCAAAGATAACTTTGGGTCAGTCTTTTACAGGAGTGTATTCTTTCAAAATTCTCCTTGTCCCAGTCACCTTCAAGGAACATCCACCGTCTCAGTACCATATGGAGGTATGGCCACTTGTACTAACCTGCAATATACAATTTACTTTACCTTAGGACCCCATATCTATTGTGTCCTAGGTGCACATTAGTACAAAACTGAACATTTCCACCAGCAGAATTTCTGACTGGTGGACTGACCCTAGCTCTGGCCACATTGGGATTGTGCCAGTAGTAAATGGCAAAATGCCCAATCTTACCACAACACCAACAAGCATGTATTGTATATCTTCTCTTCTGTGTAGGCCCTGCAGCTTGGTTAGCAGCAGCCCTAACAGGAGGAAGATGTGTTGCAGCCCTTTTCTAATTTGTTTCAGCTATTATTTGACTGAAGGTAAGTTTTTCAGCTGGCTTATTTGGCCTGCCCTGAGTGCCAGTAGCAGCAAGCTTCTTTTCAGAAAGAATGCTTCTGATGGCTTCAGATATGTCCAAATCAGCCTAACTCTTAGACCTTCCCTTAGTCTGAGCTTTGTTTGCAGTAACATTCTTCAGTGTTGGTGCTGAAGCACCAAAAAATATATGGTCTTGGTTGGGCCATCTAAAATTTCTCATAGGTAGCCACAAAGGCACTCCCTCGGCTAGAGCTTTCACCATGGCAGTGAACATCTTTGTTCACCCTTGAGGAACAACCCTTCTCCCAGTGACCACAGGAGCTTTCCTGGTCAAACCAGTTAGAAGGTAATAGAACTTTTTAAAAAGGAATGGGAGGCTTGGATTCAATCGGCTAAGGTGGAGCTGGAGCTTCGCCGTTCCATTTTGAAGGAGCAAGTCTTGTGCTTCCCTTGAATCCCAACCCTTTCTTACCCTTTTGAGAGGAGAAAGTGTCTATAAAGGGTAGCACTGTACTTGGCTTATAATAGCTAGCCACTATTCTTTTCTCCTTCTCAAGCTTATCTTCAAGCTCCCTGATGAGACAATTCTTGTGCTTGATGGAAACTATCTGGATGTCCAAGTGGGACTTCAGTTGGCTTATTTCCCTAGCTTTTTGGTCCAGTAGATTAGGTGTTATAGTTTGCTGGGCAACTATAAGCTTAAGAGATGAAATCTCTTTAGCTTGCTTCTTAGACAACTTCTTGACCTTCTTGAAGGCATTTAGAAGTTCTCCAGACTTGTCAATCAGCTGATTGACATTTCCTTCAGATATAAAATCTTCTTTGTACGAACAAGAAAAAACAGACCGAAAATTTGGAGTAATGTAAACTTTATTATCCAAAAAAGGTATCAATTACAATGGTATAGCCTCCCTTTTATAGAATGTAGGAGATGAGAGAGATTACAATTAAGCAATGTGGGAATAAAAATTTACAAGTATATGCGGCTTTACAAAAAGACAAACCAGATAGGTTGTGTGGTTAGACAAGCCAGCTAACCGCACGACAACCAACAGGAGGAGTGAACAAGCGGCACAGAGAGCAAGCTGCCACAGGAGACCGCTAGACTGCCGGGAGACCAAACAGCAAGAGCCCGACAGACAGGCCCCCGGGTTCGGCCTGGAGCTCAAAAAAGCGACGGGGGAAGTTTCGGGCCAGATTTGGAAAATGGCAGTAGGCACACGGCCTGGGACACGGGCGTGTTTCAGGGCGTGTCGAGACCGTGTCGACAATCGGCCCGGGGTGTCGACATTTTCGCTTGACGATTTGTCGAGACAAGGCACACGGCCTAGGACACGGGCGTGTCCAAGGCCGTGTCGGGTGCTTGACAAACTTCACTCGACGAAGTGTCGAGACCGTGTACACGGCCTGGAGCCCAAGCATGTTGAGGTAGACACGGGCAAGGACACGGGCGTGTCCAGTACCCGTGTAGTTCTCGGGTTATTTTCGGGCTAAATCGATGGGGCCACACGACCGACCACACGGCCTTATCAGTTGGAACACAGGCATGTCAGGTCGAACACGGGCATGTCGGATGCCCGTGTGATGTTCCAGGCGCGTCGATTTTGACGGCTAATGGGGGACACGGCCCTGAACACGGGTGTGTGCCAGGCCGTGTTCGGTCCAGATTGTACATTTCAGGCCCGAATCAAAGCCGTTCGTTTCTTTAATTTGGGATCCAACGGCTAGGAGTTGTTCCTGATGGGATATACCCGAGATTGGACCTTTGAAACCCTCATTTCTTTTGAGTGGTTATCTTTCTAAAATATAGAGAGAGAGGAGAGCAAAGGGAGGAAGAAGAAGCTAGATCCGACCATTGGAGGAGCTTCGAAGCTCCAAATTGCGAGCCGACTTCGGATCTACAGAGGCAAAGAGAGTGCGGTGCTTTTCATCTGCTTACTTTTCCATGGCGCCAAAAAAGAACGCTAGGGTAACGATTCTCTTCTTGAGCATGTGAAGCTCTCCTTCTTTGCATAGGAAGCCCGCTCTCGCGAGTTTGCGGTGAGTTGGAGGCGTTCCTTCGGGTAGATATGTAAAGTCCCCATTGTGTAGAGTCCGTAAGCGAGAACGGACATAGGCATGATGTGTGAAGCCTATCCGGACATGTTGGTCTGGATCGGTGATGTTGCATTGCATAAATGCCGGAGAAGACTCCGTGCGATTGGGTGTTTTTCGGGTTTTCTACGTGCTAGATTGCAACAGGGAGCCTTGAGCATTAACCCTAAGGTGCACCCGAAAAACTGGGCGGATGCGTGATCTTGCCAACTTTGTGGCCTGAGAGCCAACTTGAACATAACCGGGTTATGTGAATTGTGATGGAAATGGGACTCGGGAGAAGTTTGACCCGCGCATATAGCTTAAGCTGTCGTTGCGATGTGAGCACGGGTTAGATGGAACCATACCCATTCTACGTCGTTCGGTTAAAGAGACCTAAGGGTTTGTGGCACTTGCCGTTGGCATAGATTAGGGTCTTCGGTGGTATATGGCTTAAATTGACGTGACCCAGGCCAAGAAAACAAAATGCTCATAGGTTTGGCCGTGGCGTTGGTGAGTCCGGAATGTCTATGGCTTTAACTGACGTGACATTGGACGGTTCATCGAGATTGTGTCCTGAGAGCACGAGGCGTGTGGTCGTGCGAGCCAACGCCTGTGATGAAATGTATATTGATATACTGCTTGGTTGTGCTAATAAGTGCAGGGAAGGAGCATCGCTGCGCCGAATTGGGGCGGGATCGTTATAATTTGGTCAGCATTGCTGACCGTTGCCTTGTTTTGCCACCTGTGGTGGTTTGTTGCTTGCAGGTGCTGCTGGACCAAGCGGTCAATAGCGGGCTAAAGCCCAATTTGCGAAGCCGGCCATCGAAGGCCTAATTGGAGTGTTTACTGCTTTTATTCATGTATGACCGGCCTGCGTGCCGTGGTTTGTAAAACATGTAATATCAAGTAAACCATTTTGTAAGACCTTAAAGCATGTACTTGTGTATGTACAACATTCCTATTTGGTATTAGTGGACATTCATGCTTTTGTGCTGGGTTCTTTATTGCAACTTATTAAACTACTTCCGCTAGAATGCTCTGTGTAGGATGTTATGATTGGTTGGATGGTTTCCATGAGTAACCACCCGGTCTGTCTGTGGTATATAGCGTCGGGTCCCGACCGGACCTACTGCTATATGCTATGCGATGAATAGGGGGTGTTACAGGGAAACCCTAAATCTATGACCAGTTCTCCTAATTGATGAAGCCAAGATCCCTATAAACAAAAGATTAGCATCTACTCTTCCTATAGCATCCCTACTAGTTTAAAATAGGAAAATAAATTAAACATCTTGAGGGGTTGTGAGGTATACCTCACTGAACAGCTCTGGGTATTTTTGTCGCATCAGGTCCTGGGGTTCCCAGGTATGCTCCTCCTGGTCGTGGTTCCTCCACAGGACTTTGACTAATGGAACCTTCTTGCGACGCAAGATCCGTACTCCTCGGTCGTCGATCCGAACCGGCTCTAAGAGAACTGACCGGTCTGTAGCTACCGGCCCTTCGGTGGTCAAAATCTGCTGCTCCGGGCGTAGTAGAGCCCTCCTCAGCGAAGAAATGTCGAAGACATCGTGCAGAGCTGCCAGCTCTGGTGGCAACTCCAGCCTGTAGGCTAGGGGTCCGATCCGCTCCAGGATCCTGTAAGGGCCCATATACCTAGGGCTGAGCTTCTTCCTCCGACCACACACCCGTGAAACTCCATGCATGGGCTGGATCTTCAAAAACACTCGGTCCCCAACCTAAAACTCCACCTGATGATGTCGGGCATCATAGTACTTAGCCTGTTTGCTCAGCGCCTCTAGCATCCTGTCTCTGATCAACTTCACTTGAGCCTCGGTGTCTTCCACAAAATCTGATCCCAACACCTTCGGATCCTCGTCCTGAATCCAAGAAAGCGGGGTCCTGCATTTCCTTCCGTACAAGGCTTCGTAAGGTGCCATCCTGCTGCTGGACTGGTAGCTGTTGTTATAGGAGAACTCGACCAGGGGTAAGAGCTTCTCCCACGGTTCCCCGCGGTCCAAAATGCATAGCCTCAAAAGATCTTCCAGTGTCCGATTGGTGTGTTCCATCTACCCATCCGTCTGGGGATGGAATGCGGTGCTGAAGGTCAATCGAGTGCCTAAGTAAGCCTGCACGGATCTCCACACCCTAGAAGTGAACCGGCCATCCCGATCCGACACGATCGTTTTGGGCACCCCGTGATATCAAATGAACTGCTCCACAAACCTCCGCACTAATACTCCCATAGAGTCGTCCTTCCTGATCGAAATGATTCTGGCTTCCTAGGGTTTTGTCATGACCTAATCATGGCCAAAACCACTCTTAGGGGTCTAGCTGAAAATGGGATGTTACAAATCCCAATAAACAAAACAAAGATTTCATCCCCAAAATCATGGTTAAGCCTACGGGAATTTCTACCGAAGAAAAGAAACTTGTAACATCCCATCACGTCGCCATGTTTGCTAAATTAGGTTTAAAGGGAAACCTAAATTTATGACCAATTCGCCCAATTGGCAAACCAAGATCCCAATAAACAAAAGATTAGCCTCTACTCTTCCTGGAGCAGCCTTACTAGTTTAAATCAGGAAAATAAATTAAACATCATGAGGGGTTGTGAGGTATACCTGACTGAACAGCTCTAGGTACTTTTGTCGCATCAGGTCCTGCGGTTCCTAGGTATGCTCCTCCTGACCGTGGTTCCTCCACAGAACTTTGAATAACGGAACCTTCTTACGACGCAAGATCCGTACTCCTCTATCGTCGATCTGAACCGGCTCTAAGCGAACTGACCGGTCTGAAGCTACCAGTCCATCTGTGATCTATATCTGCTGCTCCGGGCGTAGTAGAGCCCTCCTGAGCGAGGAAATATGGAACACATCATGCAAGTCTGCCAGCTCTGGTGGCAACTCCAGCCTGTAAGCTCGGGTTCCGATCCGCTCCAGGATCCTGTAAGGGCCCATATACCTACGGCTGAGCTTCTTCTTCCGACCACGCACCCGTGAAACTCCATGCATAGGCCGGATCTTCAGAAACACTTGGTCCCCCACCTGGAACTCCACCTGACGATGTCGGGCGTCATAATACTTAGCCTGTCTGCTCTGCGCCTCTAGCATCCTGTCTCTGATCAGCCTCACCTGAGCCTCGGTGTCTTCAATAAAATCCGATCCCAACACCTTCGGATTCTCGTCCCGAATCCAAGAAAGTGGGGTCCTGCATTTCCTTCCATACAAGGCTTCGTAAGGCGCCATCCTGATGCTGGACTGGTAGCTGTTGTTATAGGAGAACTCAACCAGGGGTAAGAGCTTCTCCCACGGTTCCCCGCGGTCCAAAATGCACAGCCTCAAAAGATATTCCAGCGTCTGATTGGTGCGTTCCGTCTGCCCATCCGTCTGGGATGGAATGCGGTACTGAAGATCAATTGCGTGCCTAAGTAAGCCTGCACGGATCTCCACTCCCTGGAAGCGAACCGGCCATCCCGATCTGACACGATCGTCTTGGGCACCCCGTGATATCGAACGAACTGCTCCACAAATCTCCGCACTAATACTCCCACAGAGTCGTCCTTCCTGATCGGAATGAATCTGGCCACCTTCGTCAACCGATCGACGATGACCCAAATCGAGTCGTTTCCCGCCCGTGATCGGGTAAGTCCAAGAATAAAGTCCATCGCGATGTCTTCAAACTTCCACTCCGGTACCGGGAGTGGTTGTAACAATCCTGCGTGGTTTTTGCACTCTGCCTTCACTAACTGGCATGCTTCGCAGTGGGTCACAAACTGAGTGATATCCTTCTTCATGCCTGGCCAGTACATAAACTTCTTCAAGTACGCAATCATCTTCGTGATCCCCTGGTGCACCGAGTATCTACTGTGGTGGGCCTCCGCCATGATATCTTCCCGGACCTGGCCTCCTTTCGGTATATAAGTCCTACCTCTAAAGCATACCACGCCGTCCCTCATCGTGTAATCCCCTGCTGCACCGTTCTTCAAGGCCCAGAATATCGACTCCAATTTGGCATCTCGCCACTGCCCATCTCTGACTCGGCCCCGGATATCGTATGTAGCACTCATCGCAGCTAAATACTAAATGTAAAGCTCGGGGTCCTCGGACGACACCCGGGTGATGTGCATATCCTCCAATCTCCGCACCAGCTCCATAGACATAACCTGGGGACCGACTTCGGAAGTGACAGCTCTCCGACTCAACACGTCGGCCACCATGTTTGTCTTCCCTGGATGGTAGTGCATCTCATACTAGTAATCCGCTAAGAACTCCACCCAGCACCTCTGCCTGATGTTCAATTCCTTCTGCGTGTCCACGTATTTCAGGTTCTTGTTGTCGGAGTAGATATCGCAGTGGACTCCATAAAGATAGTGGCGCCAGACCTTCAAAGCAAAAACGACCGCCCCCATTTCAAGGTCGTGCACCGGGTAGTTCTGTTCGTGCTTCTTCAACTAGCGAGACGCATACGCAATCACATGACCCTTCTGCATCAGTACAGCTCCCATACCCTAGTAGTAAGCATCGGTATAGACCTGAAATCCTTCTCTCCCCAAGGGGAGAGCAAGTATGGGAGCCGAGGTGAGTCGATCCTTCAACTCCTAGAAAGCTGCCTGGCACTGCGGGGTCCACATGAAAGGTACCTCCTTCTTCGTCAAAGATGTGAGTCGGAGGGCGATTCGAGAGAATCCCTCCACGAACTTCTGGTAATAGCCGGCAAGTCCTAGGAAACTTCATACGTCGGTGGCTGCCTTCAACTGCGGCCAATCCCAAACCGCCTGAATCTTTGCCGGATCCACTGCCAACCCGGCTCCACTGATAATATGGCCTAAGAAGCCCACCTCCTTCAACCAGAACTGACATTTGCTGAACTTTGTATATAAATGATTCTCCCGCAGTCTCTGTAGGGTCAGTGCCAGATGGCGAGCATGCTCCTCCTCCATTCTCGAGTAGATGAGGATGTCATCGATAAACACAATGACAAACACATCTAGATACTCCTTGAAAACCTGGTTCATGAGGGTCATGAACGCCGATGCTGCATTTGTGTGCCCGAAGGGCATCACCGTAAACTCAAACAATCCATATCTGCTACTAAAAGCAGTCTTCTGAACATCCTCCTCTCAAATCTGAAGCTGGTAGTAGCCCGACCTCAAATCTAATTTTGAAAAGAACTGTGCCCCCTACAGCTGGTCAAACAGCTCATCTATCCTTGGCAGTGGATAGTTATTCTGGACCGCCAGCCGATTTAGTGCTCGGTAATCAATAGACAAGCGGAGACTTCCATCCTTCTTGACAAATAGCACCGGGGCTCCCCACGACGAAGAGCTTGGACGGACAAACCCCGCCTCTACTAGTTCCTACAACTGACTTCGGAACTCTGCCAAGTACTTCGGGGCCATCCGGTAAGGTGCCCTAGATTCCGGCTTGCACCCGGCACAAGCTGTATCTGGAAGACCTGCTCTCAGTACGGGGGTAACCCTGGCAGTTTCTCTGGAAAGACGTCAGCAAACTCTCGCACCACCGGGATGTCTTCCACAGACCCCTTGGCCTCCGCCAACTCAAATAAAATCCGATAAACCTCCTCTCCCTGTAGGTAGGCCTTAACAGCCTGTACTGAAGATAAGGGTATACGAGAGGCAGGTCTTATACCTTCGATGATAATGACGGAGTCCCCATGCCTCACGGTGATCCTCTTTGCTTGACAATCAATCTGGGCATGGTTTCAGTGTAACCAAGTCATGCCCAGGATCAGCTCGAAGACTGGCATCCTTAGGATCGTTGCCGATAATTTAAATGACTTTCCTCCAATCTCTGCCTCCATGTTGCAATGGACAGAGGTGAGTATCTCTGATCCGTCGGGTAGATGTACCCTACTCATCAGGCCTATGAACCGCTCCACTCCTTCCATCCCTTCCAGAAAGGCCTCCGACACAAACGAGTGCGAGGCACCCGTGTTGAACAGAGTATAGGCGGGCTTGCCGCTGATGAAGACTATACCTGGGACGGTTAAATGTCTTAGTATTTTATAACGGGTTTTCTTTCTTATTCATTCTACCTAGTGTAGTTCTACTTATTTGGAAATTGAGAAAGGGAATTCAATTTAAACATTTTAAACATCTTGGCGTACCTGCTATGACCTGCTCTGGGTTCCGAGGCTGCGCCAGGTCCAAAGCATACACCTGCTCCCTTTCTTGTCTACGATCCCCTCCCTGTTAACCACGTCCTCGGCCGCGTCCTCGGCCTCCGAAATGCTGAGCATGTGGGACACCCTGTGGTGCTGGAGGTGGTGCCCCCCTCATGGGGCAGTTTCTTCGAAGGTGTCCAACCTGATGACAATGGAAGCACTCTGGTGGCGGAAATGACATGCCCCCAGGTCTCGACATCTCCTGTATCCGAAGAGTTTGAGGGTCCTATATCACCTGCTCCCTCAGCTCCTGCCACACTTCCTGACGAGGCTGGTCCTCTGTCCTTCTCCCATCTGGTATAGCACCTCGCCGCTGATCATTTCTGGCTCTCCGACCCTGATCCTCCGCTTGCCGCTTCCGACCACGAGTGGTGTGCCAATAAGCCTCAATCCTCATTGCCATCTCCAAAATCCGGGAGATAGGCCCATCGGATACAAACAAAAAGGTTTCCCTCAACTCCTCTTTCTGACCCTTATAGAACCTCTTGATGTATCGAGCCAAATGGTCGAACTCCCGATGGTACTCCACCACCGTCCTGGTGCCCTGCTTCAGCTGTAAGAACCGCTCCTCAAACTCATCCCTGGCCGGCTGCGGAACAAAATGCTCCAGCAGCGTGGCCCTGAACTCTTTCCAGGTAACACTACTAGAAAAATGACTTTTAGCCACGGTTTGTTTTGCCACGGCAAAAAACCGTGGCTAATAATAAGTATTAGCCACAGCACTTGAACCGTGGCAAATACGTTAGTATTAGCCACGGATGACTGAACCGTGGCAAAAAAACCTTTTTTTGCCACGGTTTGCCTATTCCGTGGCTAATAAGCTAGTATTAGCCACGGAAGCCTGAACCGTGGCAAAAAGTCCTGGCATTTTTAGTCCCACACCGCCAATTTCAATAAAAATTTCGGATTTATATAGCATATTCCGCATTGAATGTTTGAATTATCTGGGCTCGCGGGTGGCGGGCGGTAGGCGGCAGCGGCGCGGCGGCGGCGCGGCGGCGGCGCGGTGGCCGCTGGCGGGACGAAATCTTTTTCATTTGTTACAACCCCTTTAGCCACGGAAATTCAACCGTGGCAAATAAGGACCTTTAGCCACGGCAATGGGACTGTGGCTAATAATCGCTGAAAAGAGACCATTTAGCCACGATTCTAAACCGTGGCTAAAATTCGTGGCTAAAACTCTTTTTATCACGGATTCAGCGTGGCTAATACTATTAGCCACGCTCGCATTGCCCACGCCCATTTGCTGTGGGTAAGCCGTGGCTAAAAAGTATTAGCCACGGTCTTTGACTTTTAGCCACGGCAATCTGCCGTGGCTAAAAGTCTGTTTTTTAGTAGTGTAATTTCCGCAACCTCCCTATCGGCAAACGTCGTGTCTAACAGCATCTTCCACCACCTCTTGGCATGGGACTCCAGGCAAGATACCACCAAAGACACCCTCTCCTCCCATGGGAACCATATCCCGGTTAGCATTTCTTACATAATATCCATCCACTCTTCCGTCCGAACTGCCGACTCTGTCCCCAAGTAGGACGGGGGAGAAAGTCCTCGGAATATGCTCAAGCAGTTGGCCCCCGGGTTCGGCTGCGAAGCCGGAACCTGTTGGGCCCTAAACAATTCCAAAATGGCTATCAGAGTTTGTCCCATCTCTGACTGTAGGAATGGAGTGGGGACCGGGGGGAGGTGGTACAATGTCCGGAGTCTGCTGAGCTCCGCCTTGTGGAGTGTGCTGAGCTGGGGGATGCAAAATGAACTACATTAGTAGGTAATCGACTCAATACTTAATAAGATGTGGAAAATTTACATGTGATCCCTCCTATGGGCACACCACTGCTTCCGCTGCTTAGTTTGTCCCCAAACTAAACTCGCGCGGGGGTGACCAAGGGTTGTGGACTGCTACTTTTCGATCGAGGTCTGCTCTGATACCACTTGTAAGACCCCCCACTTTTTTTTCTTTTTCAACACTGGGGTCTTAGGCCCAGAACCGCCGTTTTGCGGTGACTCCTTCACGCCCTGAAGGGTCATCACCACAAAGCGTCGATTCTGCCGGCCAATTCGATCACAAAAAAGTGCAAAACAAAGTAAATGCAAACTAGCAGTCCACAAAAAATCACATATCATATAGAAAATCTCCACGAAGGGAGTGTCCACAAAATAATATATAAGAGTACTAAAATACGGGCTTATGCCTGGTACATCATGTCCTTACTACAAATCACTCATGTGGAAGAAAAACAGAACATCTACTCAAGGTCGAGACTCACGGTCTTGACTGTATGAACTCCGGTGCTAGACTGCCCCATCTCCAAGCGTGCCATCCTACGGGGCTGCTTCTCCATGCTGGGCTCCACGGTCCTCTAAATGATGTGGTTCGAAAAATGTTAGTCTAAAACACTAAGCCCTATCATCCCCCACCCCTTCCCCCATGGCTCCTAGGCACCGAGCAGAGAGGAAGAAAGGGGAGGACTTGAAGGTGGATAATAATCAAAAACAGATGACAGCAGACCTATACTTGTAATTCTATAATAGATATTGACAATAATATGAAATATGAAAAGTAACCTTCGCTTATGTGAGAACTCATAAGGCAAGGGGTCTTCTGCAAGGTTGTCATCGTATAAAAAGTCTCATACCAATTTATACGTTGGGGTGTCGGTTATCAAACAGCAGTAAATATATATCAAAAGTGACCTGAATTTATAAACTTGCCCACACAAGCTTATAGACCAAGGGGTCATTTTGCAGGGCCTAACGTATAAGCTTCCCATCCCACTTATACCTTAGGTTTCATGGGTTTAAATGAATCGATTATGCTATGACATGCAAGTGGGTATGATGGAACATGCAAGTGCAACACACACACCCAACTATGTGCACACAGAACTTTCGTTCCCCCTTTCTGGAGCCGTAACCTCCCAGGATACCTCCGTAGTGGCAGACGGAAGCGTTGGGTTGGGCCTCGCCCACCTCTAAACCAATAAAGCACTACCGGTCAGACATATCGTACGCCTCAATGCTGGTGCACTAAGCGGATCTCCTGCGTACTCTTGTCTGCTGGCGCACCGGACTTCTGTTGGTGAAGTGCTAACCACACTTGCCGAGTCAGCGTATTGGCGTCGGTGCATCGACCCTCCAATACCGAAGACCGACCAGCTTAATTTTCTTTCCTTTTATGCACATGCAAATTTATCGTATTCAAAACCGAGCTGAAGCTCCCCGGACCAAAATGTCCGTCTCAAACAATCGAGCTGAAACTCCCCGGACCAAAATGTTCATCTCTTAACTATCCAAGCCGAACCTCCCAACTATCTTCCTGTGCTATCTGTGTTCGTGAAATGTGCAACCTTAATTACTAAGTTACTCTTTTCAGATTGTTAATATAGTTTACGTTAACCCAGGACTTCCCCCGGTATTCCCTATGAAGGGCTCTCAAGGGGCACTAGGAACTATGTTGGGATTACGCCCAGCGTTCCCTTTCTCAAGGTACTTATTATTATTGGTTGATTCCCTTACTCATTACCTTCTCATATTATAATAGGCTAATCCTAGGGTGATTTGACTCTACCTCACCTCGGGAAAAACGATCTTTCGTCGAACCCGAGCGCCTCTAAACTCTAGCCAAACCAATTTCTCACCACTCTTCCTATCCTTCTATGGTGAACTCATCCACATCTATCCGAAATGACTAACTCCTACACCATGTCCCATCGTATCTTATTGCAATTCACCCATCTTGTCAAATGTAGACCATCATAGGCTATATGTCGGACCGGACAGGAGATAATCCAAAAACTCATCCAAATGGCCTACCTTATTTACTGGAGACTTATCATGACACAAATAGACTAAATCCAGGAAATTATAATTTTCCTAATTTATCTGGCATTTAATTAATTTTCTTAAAGCTTCCAAAGTCTACTAGTTTGAACATGAACTACCCTAAGTACTCATGCAAGATGCCTAACAAAATTATGATAAATTTTAGTTTATCTCAATATGGTAAATCCAAAGTATCACAATTTTTCTATCAACAAAAGGGCATAAAAACTATTTTAGCAATATCTAATATCTTCCGTTGTTTATGAATCAAGTATAGAAAATATCCATCAAAAAATTATAAATTAATTATACTATGCAGATACAACCTTAAAAGTAGCATTGGCCAAGTTTCATAATTTTTTAGCAAGTATTAATCTCTGAATAAATTAAATATCAAAAATATCCATATTATGGACTTGTAAAGAAAGTATTGTAATAGCCCTCTAAAAATTATGAATAAATTTCTACAAGCATATTCTAGCCTGAAATCATCAGTACCTAAGTATCATGATTTTTCAATGGATATATCATCTATAAATAATTTTATACCACCAAAGCCCCTTTTTGAAACTAGTGAAGGAAGTACTAAATATCTTCAATTAAAAATTGCAACAAAATTCACGGATATTCACTCAGACCTAGGTCATCTACTGACCAAGTTTCATCAGTTTCAAATGAACAAAATAATCAAATTAATTAAAGCACCATTTTGGGGCCTTTTGATATTTAACAAATAAAGTACTAGAAATATAATCCATAAAATTCTAATAAACTTACTAGGGGTTATAGATGGTCTAAAACTTACTCTACCCAAGTTTCACATCCTTTAAATAAGGTTTAGTGGCTGAATTTACAAAATTGTACTTCTACCCTAAAAATAGGGTTAGGGTTTTGTGGTGTCTACCTTCCTCCAAGTTCTCTAAGATTCCTTCCAGATATCTTAGGTTACACTACCTTCAATTCTACTGAGTTTTCAAGGTCATACAAAGGCATTAGCCCCCCATGTCCTTCACAACCCCCAAAAGTCCTTCCTTAGGGTTTGAGGTTGAACCCTAGGGTAAATCAAGCCTATATCACCCTATTTTCCTTAAGAGGGTGGCATTGGACATACTAAGTCAGTGTCCAAAACCTCAGGCTCTGTTGAGGGGAGCTGGCCACCCTAAGCCCATGGTGCACTTTTAATCAAAAACACCTCCTTAAGGCCAAACTAGGGTTTGGTGATTCCCTAACCAAAACCCATCCAAATATGTTGAAATTTTGTATAGAGCTAGGTATTGATGCTAGGGAGCACTTACCAAAATTTGGGAGGGTTTGGAAGTAATTAGAGCACTTATTTAAATTACCCTAGCATTATTAAATAAAAGTAAAAAACATTAGGCAAAGTTTCTCCAAAAAAATCCCAATTTTGGACAGGCCCTAGGTATAGTTAATACTGATCCCCTGTCCAAATTTCAGCCCATTTGGATAAGGGATGAAGGGTTGGTATCCATTTGAATCTCAGGACATCCCTAAGTACAGGTCTCACCAAAATGGGTTCCTTGGTCCAACCAGAGGGCCAAATTGGTCCAAATCAATTTTAGAATAAATTAGACACCTAGGGGTACAAGTTTCATGTTGTTGACCTTTTCAGTAGAGGAGCCTAGGTATTTTTAAAAATTAAAACCATTAAATACCAAATCTATGACAGAAATTTAATAAATCAGAAATGTATAAACTTATAGTTTAAAATCATATAAGCACGAATCTTAACGCAAATGGACGGAATCCCTTCATCACCTTCCTTGAGACGACGGCCAGGATTTGTTCTTCCTGGGCCTACTTCAAGCGGCTGTCGCCGGCCATCCAGACCCTTCCCCGACCGGCCACCGCCGCCACCACCTCCGTTGAGGTTGTGGCTGTCGCCAGGCGGCGGCACAGCCGCCGGAGATGCGGATTCCGGTGGTTCCACCAATAAGTTTTTCAGCCGAAATTCATGAAAACCAGGATTTGTATCGGGCTCAATTGAGCCCGAACCTTGCACCTAATAAATTCTACGATCTACAAATGAGATAAGGAGAGGAGGAGGACCTTGCTGGTGGTCTGGAGTAGAGTCGATATTCAGGTTGCCATGGTGGTGGTGCCGCCGGCCGGATTTCTCTAACAGTGCAGTCAAGTGGCTCGAAATCTCCAGGCAAATGGTGGGAAGGGCTCATCTCATGTCACTGATGGTGTTTAAAACACCAGTTGGGGGAGGGGAGAGGCCAACCATCAATGGCCATTAATGGCCATTGAAAGCTTGGCTCGGCCAAGGTGGTGGGGAGGTGAATCTGGCTTAGGGTGGCCAAGAAACTGCTGGAAACTCCTCCCCTTCTCTATGGGAGTTGAATTCAGCCATCAAGGATGGCTCTTGTCCTCCCTAAGCCATGAATGGCTTCTTCCTCCCTCTTTCTCTCTCCTCCATTAAAGGTCAAATGGAGCTTTCTCTCTCCTAGTCCACCATGTTGACTGGTAAACTCCATAGGATATGTGCAGCCCACTTAATCATAATAATTATGAAAAGTGAGGTTAGCCTAAGGGAAAATGGCTTGAGCTTGGGTTAGCCCATTTGGGCTAGGTTTGACTTGACTTAGGCTAGGATTGACTTGTGTCAATTTGATCATTTGGGTTGACCCCAATGGGTCCTTGGTGACCCATTGGCCTCCTCTAAGGTCTATGTAGGGTTGAGTAGGGTTAACTTGGCACCTTGGAGGTCACTTGACCCTTGGTAAGGGCACTTTGACCATTTTGGGGCTTGAGTTGACTTGAGTAACTTAGCCACTAGGTTTGACTCCAATGGGTCCCTAGTCACCCATTGACCTCATTTTAGGTTTAGGAAGCCCTAAGTAAGGTTGGTTGGGAACATTGGTGGTCACTTGACCCTTAGTTAGGGCACTTTCACCAAATTAGGGGTTAGAGTTGACTTGGGTCAACATGACCATTTGGGTTGACCCCAAGGGATCCTTGATGACCCCATGGCTTCCCCTGAGGTCTAGGAAGGGTTATGTAGGGTTACCTTGCACTTTGGAGGTCACCTACCCTTAGTAAGGGTACTTTGACCAGATGAGGGGCATAAGTTGACTTGGGTCAACTTGGTCTCTAGGACGGAACCCAATGTGTCCTTGGTGACCCATTGACCACACTTTATGGTTAGGAGGGCATGGGTGGGGTCCACTTGGCTAGGGGAAGGTTAATTGACCATAAATAGGCTAGTTTGACCCATTTAGGGCTAGGGTTGACTTGGGTCAACTGATTCTCTTTGATTGACCCCAATGGGTACTTATGGCTCTAATGGGCCTCGCAAAATGTTTGGGGGTGTTGTGGTAGGGTCTTGGGGTCAAGGTGTAGCCCCATGGTCATCCTAAACTATTGTTCAGAATCCTACTATTTGCAGACCATGATGATTTCCAACTTCATGTCTAAGCTCACTTGGTCTTCTTGAGCTTCCTAGGGTTTTGTCATGACTTAGTCATGACAAAAACACTCTTAAGGGTCTAGTTGGAAATGGGATGTTACAGTAAGTTTAAGCAATAAACATTCTCACTCTTAGTACTTGTTAAGATGACCTCTTTGTCACTTGCCCTCCTAATTAGGCACTCATCCTTGTGAAAACAATAACATAACAAAGATCAAAAAGTTGTCTTATACTTATAAGTTTTTGTTGCAACCCTTCAACATAATCCACCTTAGAGATGGTGATTATGTCATTATTGATTTTACCATAGCCCTTTGTTACCCCTCTATCTAAGCAACCAAAGATAACTTTGGGTCAGTCTTTTACAGGAGTGTATTCTTTCAAAATTCTCCTTGTCCCAGTCACCTTCAAGGAACATCCACTGTCTAAGTACCATATGGTGGTATGACCACTTGTACTAACCTGCAATATACAATTTGCTTTACCTTAGGACCCCATATCTATTGGGTCCTAGGTGCACATTAGTACAAAACTGAACATTTCCACAAGCAGAATTTCTGACTGGTGGACTGACCCTAGCTCTGGCCACATTGGGATTGTGCCAGTAGTCAATGGCAAAATGCCCAATCTTACAACAGCACCAACAAGCATGTATTGTATATCTTCTCTTCTGTGTAGGCCCTGCAACTTGGTTAGCAGCATCCCTAACAGGAGGAAGATGTGTTGCAGCCCTTTTCTAATTTATTTCAGCTATTATTTGACTGAAAGTAAGTTTTCCAGCTGGCTTATTTGGCCTGCCCTGAGTGCCAGTAGCAGCAAGCTTCTTTTCAGAAAGAATGCTTCTGATGGCTTCAGATATGTCCAGATCAGCCTAACTCTTAGACCTTACCATACTCTGAATCTTTGTCGTTAGACTCTGAGCTTTGTTTGCAGTAACATTCTTCAGTGTTGGTGTTGAAGCACCAAAAAATATATGGTCTTGGTTGGGCCATCTAAAATTTCTCAAAGGTAGCCACAAAGGCACTCACTCGACTAGAGCTTTCACCATGGCAGTGAACATCTTTGTTCACCCTTGAGGAACAACCCTTCTCCCAGTGACCACAGGAGCTTTCCTGGTCAAACCTGTTAGAAGGTAATAGAACTTTTTTAAAAGGAATGGGAGGCTTGGATTCAATCGGCTAAGGTGGTGCCAGAGCTTCGTCGTTCCATTTTGAAGGAGCATGTCATGTGCTTCTCTTGAATCCCAACCCTTTCTTACCCTTTTGAGAGGAGAAAGTGTCTATAAAGGGTAGCACTGTACTTGGCTTATAATAGCTAGCCACTATTCTTTTCTCCTTCTCAAGCTTATCTTCAAGCTCCCTGATGAGACAGTTCTTGTGCTTGATGGAAACTATCTGGATGTCCAAGAGGGACTTCAGTTGGCTTATTTCCCTAGCTTTTTTATCCAGTAGATTAGCTGTTATAGTCTGCTGGGCAACTATAAGCTTAAGAGATGAAATCTCTTTAGCTTGCTTCTTAGACAACTTCTTGACATTCTTGAAGGCATTTAGAAGTTCTCCAGACTTGTCAATCAGCTGATTGACATTTCCTTCAGATATAAAATCTTCTTTGTGCGAACAAGAAAAAATAGACCGAAAATTTGGAGTAATGTAAACTTTATTATCCAAAAAAGGTATCAATTACAATGGTATAGCCTCTCTTTTATAGAATATAGGAGATGAGAGAGATTACAATTAAGTAATGTGGGACTAAATATTTACAAGTATATGCGGCTTTACAAAAAGACAAACCAGACAGGTTGTGCGGTTAGACAAGCCGGCTAACCGCCCGACAACCAACAAGAGGAGAGAACAAGCGCCACAGAGAGAATGCTGCCACAGGAGACCGCTAGATCGCCGGGACACCAAACAGCAAGAGCCCGACAGAAAGGCCGACTAGGATAAACCGCCAGACCGCCTGGTCTCTGAACAACAACAGACCCACAGCCTCCATATTGCAACACTCCCCCTCAAGCTAGAGCATAGTTATCAATCATGCACAGCTTGTCGCAAATGTGGAAAAAGGAAGCGGACACGGCTTGGTGAAGATGTTTGTCAACTCATTGTCGGAAGTGACAAACGGAGTACAAATCTGTTTCTTCAAGATCTCTTCCCGAATAAAATGACAGTCGACTTCTATGTGTTTCGTTCTCTCATGAAAGACCAGATTTTTGGAGATGTATATCACGACCTTGTTGTCACAGAACATAGGAAGAGGATTGTTGTAGACCTCATCTAAGTCAAGCATGAGAGCCCGTAACCATTTCAACTCACATGTGGTTGACGCCATACTGCGATATTCCACATCTGTACTAGACCTGGAGACCACAGACCGTTTCTTGCTCTTCCAACTCACAAGATTGCCTCCAACAAAAGTGCAGAAACTTGATGTTTACTTGCAGTCACCTTTGTCATTAGCATAGCTCGAATCTGAGTACGCTTCTATTCTTAAGTTACCATTATTCTGAAAAAGGAGACCCTTCCCTGGTGCTGCTTAAATATACTCAAATATCCTCAAGGTAGATTGTAGATAACACTCCCGAGGAGCTTGCATAAACTGGCTCACCATTCCAACAGCATAAGAGATGTCGGGTCTGGTTACTATGAGATAAATGAGTTTGCCAACCAGACACCGGTACCTCTTAAGATCAGATAGAAGAGGTGAGTCATCTGTCCAAGTTTTTTCTTCTCCAGTAGCCATGGGACAACGGGCAAGTTTCACACCAGCCAAACCTGCCTCGTTTAAAAGATCAAGAGCATAGTTCCGTTAGGAAAGGACCATATAGTTAGGCTTCCTAGAGATTTCAATACCCAAAAAGTATTTCGGGGAGCCTATATCCTTTGTGAACCAGGTGTTGGCGGAGGTGTTTGGTTGTCAAAGTTACCCCATCCTGGTCATCGCCAGTAAGAAGAATGTCATCAACATAAACCGCAAGAACTACCAGACCAGAGGTAGTTTTTCGAACGAACAAGGAGTGATCGGCTGAACTTCTTGCAAAACCAATGGCCGCAACAATGCCGCTAAACTTGTCAAACCAGGTACGAGGGCTCTACTTGAGGCCATAGATAGCCTTCTTTAGCAAGCATACGCGTGTCTCCCCCTGAGCAACATACCTAGGAGGTTGCTCCATGTAAACATCTTCCTGCAGATCAACATAGAGAAAAGCATTCTTAACATCCACTGTGAAATGGGCCAATCCCTGTTGACAGCGACAGAGAGAAGGACCTGAATGGTGCTGAGAAGAGCAACGGGAGAGAATGTGTCGAAGTAATCAATACCATAGGTTTGAGTGAAGCCTTTGGCCACCAGGCGGGCCTTGTAGTGATCCACACTGCCATCTGGATGGAATTTGTCAACAAAGACCCAGCGGCAACCAACTACATCAGTGCCTAAAGGTGGGGGAACCAGGGTCCAGGTGCTCCGTTCAGTAAGGGTAGCAATTTCCTCATCCATGGTGACCTTCCTGGTAGGTGCGGGGAGTGCCAGTCGCAGAGATAGCCAATGCAAACGCACTACGAGAAGGAGTGAGATGATCATATAAAACAACAACAGCCAGCGGGTGCTGGGTACACATCCTCACCCCTTTGCGAAGAGCAATGGGAAGATCCAGGTCGAAATGTTGCTCAGTAATCGGAGCATCCATGGCGGAGAGAGCTAGCCTAGTAGAGGAGAGAGACGGCCGCGGAGAAGTGGGAGAGAGTGGTGGTGATGAGGAAGAGAGGGAAGGAGGAGACGGTAGAGGTGATGGTGGGAAAATCTCGACGGGAGTAGACGGGGTGGAGGGGACGGTGGGAGAAGGAAAAAGCGCTTGAGGTGGGTCAGAGGAGAAATATGACACATTCTCGAAGAAGGTCACATCTGCGGAGACGAATTGTTTCCAAAGAATGGGATCAAAATAACATTAGCCTTTTTGAGTAGTTGAGTAACCCAAAAAGATACATTTTGTGGCACAGCAGTCAAGTTAGTCATGTGTGGCTGAAGGATTATGCACAAATGTCGTACACCCAAAGATGCGCAGTGGAAGAGGAAACACATCCTTACCTGGATATATAATAGAGAAAGGAGTTTGGTCGTGGAGAACCGTGGACGGAATGCGATTAATGAGGTAACAGGAGAGGAGGACAGTGTAGCCCCAGTAGGAGCAAGGAACGTACATCTGTGTTATCAGAGTGCGGGCGACATCGAGAAGGTGATGGTTCTTGCGTTCCGCCACCCCATTTTATTGGGAGGTATAGACACATGTAGTTTGATGAATGATACCATTTTGCAGACAAAAAGAAGACAAAGCATTGCTAAGATATTCTTTAGCATTGTCAGAATGAAAAATTTTAATAGACATATCAAACTGATTCTTAACCATATTATAAAAAGATGTCCACACAGAAAAACGTTCTGAGCGATCCTTTAAAAGATACACCCAGGTACATCTAGAGAAATCATCTATAAACATTACAAAATATGAACTACCCCGACCTATGGTGAGGGTAGGAGTAGGACCCCAGATGTCGGAGTGAACAATTTCAAACGACCGGAAAGATCCATGACCTTGCTTTGGTGGGAAGGAGGAGCGGTGATGCTTGATAAGCTGACATGCTTCACAATTGAGCAGTGGGCCTTTCAGAGGAAGGCGTGGTAGAAGCTGACGAAGAAGATGTGGAGGAGCATGACCAAGACGAAGGTGCCACTAGAGTAGATCAGTAGAAGATGTGGAGAAGGCGGAGAGTGCGGAAATGTTGTCGAGGAACTAGAGGCCGCCGCTCTCAGTCCCAGTAGCAATCATCTGCTTGGTGCCCGGATCCTGAAAAGAATAAGTAGTAGAAGTGAATGTGAGAGAGCATTGTAGTTGTTTGCAAAGCGAAGTAACAGATAACAAGTTGCAAGAGAACTTGGGCACGTAGAGGGTGTCCGCTAGGCAAAGAGACGGAGTGACTTGAACAACACCCATTTCATTGACTGGTGAGGGAGAGTCGTCCGCAACAAGGACCGAGGGCAACCAATCATGATGTTCTAGGAGAGAAAAATGTTGCGGATTGTCGGTCATATGATTGGTACCACCAGAGTCGATGAGAAATTTACCTTAAGTAGCTACGTGGGCACTACCTGAAGACGTGACCACAGAGGCGGACGACTTCAAAGAGGAAGTGGAAACGTCGCCAGACGGTCGAAGATAATGATGCTTCTTCCAATAGGGATCAACCATATGGCCAGTGCGGCCACAGTGAGAGCAAAGAAAGTTGGAAGCACCACAGTCACTGGATGGGAGGTGGCGGCCACCAGAGCCACTTCGCTGAGTATGGTGAGCGGAGTTGTCCGATTGTGGAGGGGAGGATAACAGCGGACGTTGGAGCAAAGATGTAACAGCGGCGATGCGGGTAGTAGTGGCATCCAGGTTAGGAGACTCCGCCTCACCAAGGATCTGTTGATGGATCATGTCATATGACTCAGGAAGTCGTAGAAGATAACACACAACCAGAAGCTCCTAGAAGTGTTTATGTTGATCAGCGAGATCAGCAGAGAAAGGGGCGATTTTGTAGAATTTCGGCTCCGAGAGCCTAAACTTGCTGGTAAGCAGCCGCTGGAGACATGGAGGGACGGGCAAAGAGGTCCGCATATAAAGTATAGCTGCGAGACGTCTGAGCCCCCTTTGAGTAGAGAGCGGCAAGATGTAGCCAAGCTGCCTTGATGGTTTCATCATGACGGATGATAGGGAGGCATTCATCGGAGAGGCTGTTAGCCAGCCATGTGCGGACAAGAGCATCACTGGCATCCCAGTCGTCAAAGAGAGGGGAATCATACGGAGGGGGGTCATTTGTGAGATGATGACGTTTGCGTTGAGAGCGGAGAAGAAAGGTGAAAGAGACACTCTAATCTGGATAGTTGGGACCGATAAGCCTTGAAGCGGTGCCAAGATTACTAGAAGGAGTGGGAGGTGTAGGAGGATGAGCGACAACGGGAGTAGTGGAGGTGGAGATATCAAAGTTGGCCATAGAAGAAAGTAGCGAGATAAACAAGCCGCGGCTAGAAGAAGAAGTCGCTAGATGGAGAGCGGTTAAAAAGGTCGCGACGACGTAAGAACAAGTCGCGGCGACAAAGAAGAAGAGTGGCTAGAATAGGGCGCGACGACTTAAGAATAGGTCGCGGAAACAAAGAAGAGGAGTGTCTAGAACAGGTCGCGGCGACTTGAGAACAGGTCGCGATGACAAAGACGAGGAGCGGCTAGAGAAGGGGAGCCGGCAACTAAGCAAAGTGCGCGACAAGAAAGAGGAAGCAAGAGGTCATAAACACAAAAGGGCAACAATAGGGAGAATCAAGCGGTGCGAACAGAGCAAGGGCCAGAGGAAGAATCAAGTTGCGAAGACAGGTCGAGGGATGAAGAAACAAGCCGCAAGGATAGGTCGCGGGAAGAAACAAGCCATGCGAACAAAGAGCTCTCACACAATCAGGAGCAAAGGACCGAGTGCTCTGATACCATGTGCGAACAAGAAAAAACAGACCAAAAATTTGGAGTAATGTAAACTTTATTATCCAAAAAAAAGTATCAATTACAATGGTATAGCCTCCCTTTTATAGAATGGAGGAGATTAGAGAGATTACAATTAAGCAATATGGGACTAAAAATTTACAAGTATATCCGGCTTTACAAAAAGACAAACCTGACAGGTCATGCAGTTAGACAAGCCGGCTAACCGCCCAACAACAAACAGGCGGAGAGAACAAGCGCCACAGAGGTCAAGCTTCCATAGGAGACCGCTAGACTGCTGGGACACCAAACAGCAACAGCCCGGCAGACAGGCCGGCTAGGATAAACCGCCAGACCACCCAGTCTCCGAACAGCACCAGACCGCCTGGCCTCCATATTGCAACATTCTTCACCACTGGTTGAAAAGGTTTCTGAGTAAGTACTGGTCTCATACTCAAAAAGTGAAGCAAAATTAGGTAATGAATGTACCTTGCTATGACCAGGCTCATCCAGGCTGCCCTCTTCATCTATCATTGCCATCAGCCCTCAGTAGTTGTGGGCATCTTCATCCTTCTCTGAGTCACTATCTGATAGTGTCAGAGGTTCCCTGATTCTTATCCTCACTAGAGAATTAACATCTCCTGCTGCAACAGCATTATCATTAGTAGCAGTAGCAACTAGCCTAATGTAGGCTTCCTCTTCTTCAAACTCAGATGATGATGAGTCTGTCCAGCTCTTGTCCTTCTTGGCAATGAACAACTTCTCTTTCTTTTATTTATGTTGGTGTTGCTTCTTATTCTCAGCCTCCTTTCTCTTCTCTGGGCAGTCAGCTATCATATGCCCAGGCTTGTTGCAATAGCAGCAAACTACTTTACAAGAGTTATATTTATTAGGTTTGGAACCATACCTGTCAGTCTTCGATTGATTCTTCCTGTGATCAGTGGAATTGGATGACCTCTTCTTTCAATGCTTCTTCTTCATCAGCCTCTGGAGTTTTCTAGAGAATGCTGCAAAGTCTTCATCAGACATGCTACTGTTTGATGCCTCTGACTCTGAGCTATCTGACATAGCTGGTCTTCTTGGTGGAGAAGGAATCCTCTCCTTGCCCTTCCTTTTGCTTTCTGCTCTGAAGGCCAAGGACTTTTCCTTAGCTAGGGATTTGCTGGTGGCCTCCACCTCCTTCATGGAAGCTAGCTGCATCTCATAGGAGAGCAGCTTTCCAAATAAAATTTGGGGAGGAGTATCAACATGCTTAGCCACCTCTTTTATGGCACAGATCTTTGTATCCCAGTCTCTAGTGAGAGATCTGAGAAACTTGTCATTTATTTCATAATTATTGAAGACCCACCCATAGGTCTTCAACTCATTTATGATCCTGAATAATCTTTCATAACAAGCAGTTATGTTCTCCTTGAGGTTTTGCATGAAAGCCTTATACTCTTGTTTGAGCAGAGACTTCTTACCATCCCTTACCTATTCAGTCCTCTCCATGTAGACCACAAGTGTGTCCCACATCTCTTTGGAGGTCTTGCATCGAACTAGATTCAGAAAAGTTGAGTCATCAACAGAACTGACAATAATATTATGTGCTCTCTTATCTAGTCCAGCAAGGATGATTTCATCCTTGGTCATCTCAGAGTATGTCTTAGGATTCTGGTCATTAGCATTCAGAACAAAGTCCTTCATAGGGATGAAATGTCCCTCCTTGACTGTTTCAAAAATCCTTGGATCATAGGCTTCCATGAATAGCCTCACCCTCTCTTTCCACATTCCAAAATACTCCTTCCTGCAGATGGGAAGTTTCATGGAACTCAGCTCTCTATAGCATTCTCCAGAGCCCATAATCAGTTAACTATAGCTACCTTTGGAGATCACTCAGATTGTTAAATCCTTTTTTGAGCAACCTCCATTTGATACCACTTGAAAGTTCTTATTTCCAAGGTAGCTAGCAACCTAGAGGGGGGGGTGGTGAATAGGTTTGTCTAGTCTTTTGAGTTTCTTTTATTTCTCCTTTAGTTATAATGTGATTGAAAGCTTTTTGTGAACTTGCAAATAGAAAACAATCATAGAAAAACACACAAGTATTTTATTGTGGTCCCCAAAATTATGGGTATATCCACTCTCCTCCCACCTTGCTAACTTCATGTTAGTCAAGGCACTCGTCCAAAACAATACTCCAAGGAACTTACACCTCAGATCCCTTAGGATCTCTCAGTCTACTCCAAGACTTACACCTCAGCCACAAGGGCCTACACTCAGTGATACAAGTATCACCTACCTTAGGCAATTAAGCAATACCACTCAGGCTATGGAGGATAGCCCAACCTCAGAGCAAACTTGCTCCTACAACTCAGAGAGATACACTCTCCTACAGCTCAGGCAATATTACCCTACTTCTCAGTGAGTAATACTCACCTACCTCAGATCCCAGCTGGATCCTACACTCAGAGAGAAACCTCTCCTACAGCTTAGGCAAGTCTGCCCTATCACAGGCCCAAGGCCTTACAGCATAGATCTAGAAGGATGCTACAAAAAGAAATAATTTAATTAACTTTGACATAGAGAAATTTCTCTGTATCAACAACTAGAGCTGAGAAATTTCTGCTCTATATTCCTCACAGATGAGAGAAACTTTGCTGGAAGATCTTAGAAGCTTATTTCTGATCTTGATGTAGAAGACTAAAGATCTGTTGATCTTGAGCCTTCAAGCGGCTAACTAAACCTGCCAAAGGCTGAAGGTTCATCTTTCTTCAGAACAATTTCTGATCCTAATGTGCTAGATGGAGATGGCACGGCTATCTGAACTTTCTCTTATTGTAGAGCTTCAAGCTTTTTACATGTGGCAATGGCTAAGAAGATGAAATCGGCTGCTAACTTTTGAAATAGATGATGCCCTAAAAAGTTATCTTGTATCTTAGCCCATCTCATCCTTTTGTAGTCCGCTGATCAACGACACTTAGAGATCAGTGGGCCCTACCTGCAACTTCCATCTGTGTCTTGCTTTAAGGACTATTTGTTGTACAGTGTGCCAGCGGCGCCTTTTGTCGTGTACTGTGGCTTTGCCGCTCACAATTTGAAGATGGTTATTTTTGTCGATTTTACTAGCGTCAGCACCTGTAGACTTAGCCAAAATTGAGCATCAGTAGTATAGGTGTTGAGTGATGGTCCTTCACTCAATGCCAACTCACATAGACAGGTTTACTGTCTCTTGGCGTTGAGTGAGTTACCTTCACTCAACGCCAAACTACTTAGAATATAAATCTGTTTCTTGGCATTTAGTGATTCAGCTTCACTCAACGCCAACTTGTTTTCTTAACTTTCTGTTGCTTGGCGTTGAGTGAGTGAGCATCCCTCAATGCCAAACACCTTGGACAAAATTCTATCTTCAGTAGGCGTTGAGTGTGTCTTCATCACTCAATGTTTTTTGCCTTAACCCTTCCTGCAGCCTCTTCAGCATGCATGACATTGAGAGCATTTAGTAAACATACTTCACTCAATGCCTTGTTCCTTAGCAAATTTTTGCCTCTGTAGTGTCTTATGCATTGAAAGCGTTTAGTGAGCATGCCTCACTCAACGCTTTTTTCCTTAGTCAAATTTCCGTATTAAAAATACTGACTTTGAATGACTGAGTGTTACTCAACACTTATAAGACTATGGCGTAGAGTGAATGACCTTCACTCAACGCCTATGGACTTGGCCACATTTCTGCCTCTTATACCTGAGGCATTGACAGCCTAAGCCAGCCTCACTCAACTCTGAACTGAGTTCGACGAATGGTGAACTGAGTTCGACGAACAGTGAGCTCAGCTCGACGAACTCTGAACTCAGTTTGGCGAAATTGGACTTTGCCAAATTTCTCAAACTCTGAGCTTAGTTCGACGAACTATTATCTCAGCTCGACGAACTCTAAACTCAGTTCGACGAATTTGGACTTAGCCAAAATTATCAAACCATATCTTAAGTAAGAGTTTACCAAACTTAGCCACTTAGGCGACCTGTCCCATCACTGTCATCTACTGATATATGTATATCATTAACAAGATTGACTTCCTCAAATCTAGGATATTGTGTGCAATGAACCCAACAGCTAGCTTCACTCCCAGGAGCCTTCGTAGTGGCTAACGGAGACAGTAGGGTGGGCCACAACACTCCTAGACGGGTATTCGCACTACCAAGCCTAGCCATTACGTATGCCTCTGAAGGACTGATGCAATCTCGATAAGTGCATGGATTGTTGTCAAGTAATAAACTGGTGGAGTTATCCTCTGAGTATTGAATCTCTCAAGGAGTGCAGATTGGGAGTGTGATCTTTCACGTTGGAAAGTGATTGTAAACGCAACAAAGCTGGGGGTGTTTTAAAACAACTAAAAGTAATTATGTGGGTCGCCTTCACCGCTTCGCACGGGTGGAATACTCTGATGAGTATTAAAGCATGCGGTCATAACCGTTGAGGGTAGAAAACACATCTTCGCCAAGCTAACCCCTAACACACGTTAGTGCGGAGTATTACCAAGCAATCAACACAAAGCAAGCTAAGGAAGTAAAGCCAAACTAAGAACTACAACAACAACGTCAATAATGAACCAACACGAACATTGTTAAGAGTTCCGAGCAAATTTAGCAAATATCAAAATCTTAGAAACAACATCCAAATCAGAGTAAAGAGGAGATTTACAACCCAACGTGTAAAAGCTAGCCACGATTCTCGGCCGGAGTCGAAGGTTGTCGGTCTTCGTCCGAACTCGGTCGGTGGTTGACGTCTAAGGAAGGTTGAAGAGCTGTCACCTACTTCAAGGGCATTTTCCCCATCTTCTTCACGTTTTGTGAAGGCTAGAAGTCGCCGGAAAAACTCTTCAATGGTGGCACGAAAGAGCCCCAAATGCTCCTCTTGAGATGGAGATGCGGAAAACAGCGGAAGATCTTCGCTTGCGGTGAAGTTCGAAGGAAGAACGGTGGTCGGATGAGCTCTTCAAGGAGGATAGAGGAAAAAGAGGCTGGAGGAAGGAATTCCTGCTCAGAGGAGCGGAAATGGTAGACTCTCCCCTGCTCCAGTCAACTCCTGAACTTAAATACAGGCATGTCAGAAAAATAGTCACACATGGTTTGGAGCATGACCGAGCGTTAACCGTGCGATATTAACTTCCAGACCAAGATTGCGGAAGAAAATGCATCGACCCGTGCATTTTACTCGAGCACGGATGCTTCTGTCCGTGCGTGAAGGAAAACACACGGGTAACAACTGAGCGCTGAAATTCATTGCAAGCAGGTGGAACCGTGCGTTTTACTCGCGCACGGGCACTTCTGCCCGTGCGTGAACAACTCGCACGATTAACAACAGAGATCTATATAACTGGAAAGCAACAGGAAAACTGTGTGTCTCCTTCGCGCACGGTTCAGATGAAACCGTGCGTGAAGAAATCGCATGGGTTTGTAAGTCCATCCAGAGAAACTTACAGAAAACGCACGATTCTGTAGAAAGCGTGTGCTAAGGAATCGCATGATTGTGCGTTTTCCACAAGTTAGAATTCCAGAATTGGGGGAAAACTGACCACCTGCACAGCAAAACCGAAGCTGGAGCAAAAGCTCCCAGCACCAAATATACAGCAAAGGATAACCAAAACTGCACGGGGAGTACCCCAGTACTTACACCTGACATCCTGGTGCAATTAGCAAACAAGGATGGGCCGAAACAGTGCACAATGACTAAGTGAAGCCATAATCAAATATATGACATTTCTGTTAAATTTTCTCAAAGTGGTCAGCAAGATAGCCCAAATGCCAAATTAATATCTTCGGAACTACCCAGTTCACACCTTGAACCAGCGGAAACCCAGGGAGCAGGCTCAACACACCAAGCACATGGAAGAACAAGCAGATCTTATTTCATTTAACTTCTTTACAAAAATGAGGTATACATAGCGAGACATGATTTCGCTAGTATAAACAGCTGTAAACAGAAAGCACCAAAAACCAAGACACGGGCGGACAGCACCGGAATCCGCCGAGACTGCCGAGGTCGCCGAGGTCGCTGAGTCCGCTGAGATCGCCCGAACTTAAGCTACAATCCGCCGAATAGCCACGGAGTCCGCCGAAGCCGCGAGGCCGCGCGGACACACCGTTATTCGCCTCCTGCTGAAGATGAACTGAGGAACAAACCGCCTACCCTCCTGAAGCCGGCAGACAGGTTATTGAAGCTGGCAAAGTTGAAACAGAGCTGACAAGCCGCAGAGCGACCTCCTGCTGAATCCGTAGAGACCGCACAACTTCCAAGTACTTGACCGAAGTCACAGCCAAACTCCTGGCTCCTTGAAGCTACCCGTGCGACCTGCACACAACACACAATTAACTCTGAATCAATCCGCGCGGACAGAAAACTGAGACCGCAACACTTCGCCGAACCAAACTTACTGTTCACTCAGTTACTGTAGACCTACCAGGGGGTCCTATTTATAGGCAAGCTGAGGAGTGTGGTCACCGCCCTAGAGATAGAGACACCGCCCCAGCCCGCGCGATAGCAAAACCACCGTCTGCCGAGTCCGCAAGGACTTAGCCGGTACCAAGGAAAACCGCCAGGATCAAAGCAACATTGGCGAACCCACTTCAGTCTGCCTAAGCTATGCGGACAAGGCATCAGCCCGCAAAGCCTACAATCACTGCAGGACAGCAACCCCCTTCAATGGCTGTCCGCACAAACCCGAGGCAGTCCGCAAGACTCAAACCTCAATCCTCCACAAGTCCACGACCAAAAGCAGATAGCAATAGTCCGCCCGGTCAACAGCGGACTTGGAGGATATGGCGGACACCATGGTCTTGGCACAGAGTGTGACCAAGTCGAAAACCATGAAAGGCCAATGCGAGCATTGCAGACATAAACTCCCGTCCGCCAAAACACCCTAGCACACAGACCGCCAGCAGTCCGCAAGCTACTCGCACACCTGCCCAATGCAACAGCCATCTCCCGGACTCCACAGACCAGTCCGCCAATGACCTCCACAGCAAAGCACCTGCTGTATCACCAGAGCTCGACAAGGCCTCAGCCAAGCTCTAAGCTCAGTCCCCAACAGCCCATACCACGGACATGCCAGTCTGCAAGCTTCCCGCGGACATGAGCCAAACCGCCAATCAGCATAAGCTTGAACCACGGCCACTGAGCAAAGCACTAGTCAGCAAGCCTCTATCCGCTCAGGCCGCTCCTTGGCTAAACCAAACAGCCAACGTGTTATCCGCAGATAACAGGCCGCATAGTATGCGGACTTCACCCGTACAATCCGCTCAGAAGAACATCCGGCTTCCACTAGACTTTCCACCAGGCCGCACACAGCAGTCCGCCCAGTCCGCCTAGTCCGCCAACGCTGTCCGCCCAGGCCGCCCGGCCTGTCCCGTCAATCACTTCCACTTCACAAATTTCAACACTCCCCCTTGAAGTGGGAAGTGGTGACCAAGCCCAGCAAGCTGCGCAAGCGCTCAAAAAGCCCCTTCTACAGTGGCTTCGTGAAGATGTCAGCAAGATTATCTTCACTCCGAACATGCCCGACCAGCAGAGACCCTTCCAACACCTTCTCCCTGATGAAATGGTGATCAATCTCTATATGCTTGGTCCTAGCGTGACACACTGGATTGTTAACCAGTTTGAGAGCACTCTCATTGTCAACCCGGAGTAAAGTTGGCCCTTGCACTTCTTCATGAACATCCTCTATAAACCTCCTCAACCAGATGGCTTCCCGAGCAGCCAAGGCTGAAGCCTTATACTCTGCCTCCGTAGTTGAGACAGACATCGAGTCCTGCTTCTTACTACACCAGGAGATGCTAGCTGAACCGCAAGTGAACACATAACCTGAAGTAGACCTCCGATCATCTGAATCACCGCCATAGTCAGCATCCGTGTACCCAAGCAACGCAAACTCCGAGTCCCTTCCATATAGGAGTCCCATATCAGAAGTCACCATGACATACTTCAGAATACCCTTCGCCGCCACTAGATGAGATTTCCTTGGTTCAGCCATGAACCGACTTACTCGGCCAACAACATAAGCAATGTCCGGCATTGTAATCGTCAGGTAAATCAAGCTCCCAACAAGATCCCTGAACACCAAGGGATCATGAAGAACCCTTCCCTCATCTCGTCGAAGCTTCAGCCCATGTTCTAGTGGAGTAGAGCACTTCTTCCCTTCGCCCATGCTGAACCGCTTCACAATGCAATCTGCACACCCTTTCTGGCAAATGAGAATCTCGCACTCCTTCCTCTCCACCTAAAGACCAAGAAAGTGATGAAGCTTTCCCAAGTCTTTCATCTTGAAGCGTATAGCAAGCTCAGCCCTGAGCCTTGCTACTTCCCCCTCCCAATTCCCTGTGATGATCATGTCATCCACATACAGCAGGACCAAGACTTGTAGCTCGCCCTTCTTCTTGACGAACAAGCTTGAATCCGAGTTGGAAGCAAGGTATCCACAGAATTGCAAGTACTCTGCAATCTTCTCATACCACGCTCTAGGAGCTTGCTTCAACCCATAGAGAGCCTTCCTGAGTTTGCAGACATAGTCCGGATGATCTTCAGAAATGAAATCGAGCGGCTGATCCATGAAGATGTCCTTGTCAATCTCTCCGTAAAGAAAGGCATTCTTCACATCGAGTTGCCACAACCTCCATCCCTTGCTAGCAGCCAAGGCGATCACCACTCTTACTGAAGTCATCTTCGCAATCGGACTGAATGTCTCCTCATAGTCTTCTCCATACTGCAGTGAGAATCTTCTAGCGACCAGGCGAGCTTTGAACCTATCAATGCTCCCATCAGCCTTCTTCTTTAACTTATACACCCACTTGCAAGTAACCGGAGTAATGCCATCAACCTTGGGCACAAGGTCCCAGGTTTCATTCTTCTTCAGAGCATCAATCTCTTCCTTCATGGCACCTTCCCACTCCTTTACTCCAGTGACCTCGTTGAAGGTTGCAGGCTCTCGCTCATCCAGAGGACCTGCAAAGAAACAGGAGACAAAGCTCACTGTATTCCCATCACAGTAGCGAGTCCGTGGCTTAACAACCCTCTTCAATCTCCGAAGGGTCAGCTCCTTGCTCACTGCTTCCGTTGCTTCTTCGGGCTCAACTCCTACCTGGGGCAAGCATTGAGCAGTGCTCCCCCTGCTTCCTGAGCCAGAAGGCTCAGCCTCGAAGTTAGAAGCAACAGGAGTTGCTGGTGAAACAGCAAGCTGCTCTTCCAAGCCTTCAGTAGCCACCACCGGTGCTTCATCAACCTTGCTACTTCCGGTTAGCTCAACCGAGCCACCTCCATACGACGTCAGCTCGTCAAAGACAGCGTCTCTTGACACCACGAACTTCTTCATCGCAGGGTCCATGCATTTCTATCCCTTCTTCCGCTCATCGTAGCCAACAAAGACAAGCTTCCTTGCCTTCGCATCCAGCTTAGTCCGTGAAGCATCCGGGACATGCACATAGCAAGTTGAACCAAACACCCTAAGGTGTCCAACACTCGGCTTCTCCTTCAGCAACAGCTCAAAATGAATCTTCATGTTGATAGGGCTGAGTGGCATCCTGTTGATGACGTAAGCAGCACAAGACATTCCCTCCGCCCAAAAGGACCTTGGGATATCTTTCGCATGAAGCCAGCATTTGTAGGTCTCCGTCAGATGACGGATCTTCTGCTCCGCTACCCCATTTTGTTGTGGAGTGTGAGCACAAGTAAGCTCCCATTGGATCCCGTGCTTCGTGCAGAAGTTATAAAACTCGAAGGAAAAAAACTCACCCCCGTTATCAGTTCTAAGCTTCTTAATCCGCAAGCCAAGCTGGCCTTCTACCAACTCCTTAAACTCCACAAACAAATGGAAGGCTCTTGACTTCTCCTTTAAGAAGTACACATAAGTATACCTTGAGTAGTCATCAACCAAGACAAGCATATATCTGCTTCCACCAAGGCTGGCAGTAATAGTCGGTCCCATCAAGTCGCCATGAATGCACTCCAATGGTTGCTTGCTCCTTGTTTGTGACTTATCAAACGGAAGGCGATGTGCCTTACCGTATTGACATCCCGCACAAACATGTCTGTCACCAAAGGAGGACTACTTAGGCAACCCTTTCACCAAACTTCTACTAGCCATCGCCTTCAGCTTGTCCATGCCTACATGCCCCATCCTCTCATGCCAGATAGCAGCGCTATCATTGGCCCTCATACGATCAACATAAGAATTGGTGGCAAGAACAAACAAGTTCTTCACCCTCCTCCCTACATGAGCAACATCAGCCTTAACCGCTGATACGTTGCGAAGGAACCTCACATCTGTTGGCCCAAACAGAACGTGATAACCAGCGTCCACCGCATTGGTCACCGAGAAGAGGTTCTTCTTTATACCCGGCACGTGATACACACTCCTTAACGTGAGTGGCCCCTAATCACTACCCAACGACACGACCCCCTCTTTCTCTACTGCATAAATAGTATTATCAGCAGTGATAATAGCTTCATTACCTGAGTATGCCTACATGGAGGTGAACTTCGACTTATCTTCGGTGAGGTGATGACCACACCCAGAGTCCACGATCCACTCGATGTTGAAGTCCTCAGCAGACAAGGCACGGACACAAGTGCCCGTCAAGAAAGCTCCGCCCCATTCTGCTTCTTCACTTCTCGAGCAAGCTTCATACTTTCCCGCAGCATGCCCAGGCTGCAGTTTGACCTTGCAGTCCCGCTTGAAGTGCCCTCGCTGATGACACCGATAGCACTTCAAATTCTTCTTCCAGTCCTTAGGAACATTGCTCCTCTCCGGCTGATATGAATATGAAGTCTCCTTCTCACCAGCGGCCTGCACCTTCTTCTTCTTCTTCCCTTCCCATCCTTTCTTTTTTCCTGAGAAGAGAGCTTCGCTGCCTTCCTGATTAAGATTAACTCCAGCCATCTACCTTGCCAAGCTTTCCTGCAATGCAAGCAGATTCTCCAGCTCCAGCAAAGACGGCTGTGTAGCCCACCCTTGAACAGATGTCACAAAGGCCACATACTCCTTCCGCAAACCGCGGATTATGTGCCTTTTCATCTTAGCCTCAGAGATAGGCTCATCAGGATCCAGTGCCGACAGCTCAGCACACAAGCTCTTCATCTTTAAGAAGTACTTCGAGATGGAAAGGTCTTCTTGAGTTGTTCTAGCCAACTCATTCTCCAGAAACTGAAGCTGCGCCACATTCTTCCTATTGAACAACTCATCAATGGTTGTCCAAATATCAGCAGCCGACTCACATCTAATGATGTGATCAAACAGTTCTGGTGACACGGCCCTCTTGAGGATAAACTCCGCCTTAGCATTTGTTTTCCTCCAGAGCCTAAACTGCACAGTAGTACCAAACACAGCAGTCACTTCCTGTCTGTCGTCACCACCGACGACTTCCCACAGCTCCTCGCCAAGAAGATAACTCTCCATGCACGACTTCCACTTCGTAAAGTTAGTCGGTGTTAAGAGTTCAATGCCAAGACCCCTTGCAAAGCTCCCTTCCATTGCAACACCTGTTTGGATAAGCCTTCAGAAGCACAGAGCACCAACACAGGTTGATCACCACTTAAACACAGAGCACAACACTGGTTAAAGACCGCTCAAGCAACTGAACCTCCCTCTGATACAATGTTAAATTTTCTCAAGGTGTTCAGCAAGATAGCCCAAACGCTAAATTAATATCTTCAGAACTACCCAGTTCACACCTTGAACCAGCAGAAACCCAGGGAGCAGGCTCAACACACCAAGCACATGGAAGAACAAGCAGATCTTATTTCATTTAACTTCTTTACAAAAACGAGGTATACATAGCGAGACATGATTTCGCTAGTATAAACAGCTGTAAATAAAAAGCACCAAAAACCAAGACATGGGCGGACAGCACCGGAATCCGCCGAGACCGCTGAGGTCGCCGAGGTCGTCGAGTCCGCTGAGATCGCCCGAACTTAAGCTGCAATCCGCAGAATAGCCACGGAGTCCGCCAAAGCCGCGAGGCCGCGAGGCCGCGCGGACACACCGTTATTCGCCTACTGCTGAAGATGAACTGAGGAACAAACCGCCTACCCGCCTGAAGCCGGCGGACAGGTTATTGAAGCTGGCAAAGTTAAAGCAGAGCTGACAAGCCGCAGAGCGACCTCCTGCTGAATCCGCAGAGACCGCACAACTTCCAAGTACTTGACCGAAGTCACAGCCACACTCCTGGCTCCTTGAAGCTACCCGCGCGACCTGCACACAGCACACAGTTAACTCTGAATCAATCCGCGCGGATAGAAAACTGAGACCGCAACACTTCGCTGAACCCAACTTACTGTTCTCTCAGTTACTGTAGACCTGCCAGGGGGGTCCTATTTCTAGGCGAGGTGAGGAGTGTGGTCACCGCCTTAGAGATAGAGACACCGCCTCAGCCCGCGTGATAGCAAAACCACCGTCCGCCGAGTCCGCAAGGACTTAGCCGGTACCAAGGAAAACCGCCAGGAGCAAAGCAACATTGGCGAACCCACTTCAATCCGCCTAAGCTATGCAGACAAGGCATCAGCACGCAAAGCCTATAACCACTGCAGGATAGCAACCCCCTTTAATGGCTGTCCGCACAAACCCGAGGCAGTCTGCAAGACTCAAACCTCAATCTGCCACAAGTCCACGACCAAAAGCAGATAGCAACAGTCCGCCCGGTCAATAGCGGACTTGGCGGATACGGCGAACACCATGGTCTTGGCACAGAGTGTGACCAAGTCTAAAACCATCAAAGGCCAATGCGAGCATGGCGGACATAAACTCCCATCCGCCAAAACACACTAGCACACAAACCGTCAGCATTCCGCAAGCTACTCGCACACCTTCCCAACGCAGCAGCCATCTCCCGGACTCCACACACCAGTCCGCCAACGACCTCCACAGCAAAGCACCTGCTGTATCAACAGAGCTCGACAAGCCCTCAGCCAAGATCTAAGCCTAGTCCGCAACATCCCATACCGCGGACATGCCAGGCCGCAAGCTTCCCGCGGACATGAGCCAAACCGCCAATCAGCACAAGCTTGCACCACGGCCACTGAGCAAAGCACCAGTCCGCAAGCCTCTATCCGCTCAGGCCACTTCTTGGCTAAACCAAACAGCCAATGTCCTATCCGCAGATAACAGGCCACATAGTCCGCGGACTTCACCCGTACAATCCGCTTAGAATAACAACCGGCTTCCACTAGACTTTCCACCAGGCCGCACACAGCAGTCCGCCCAGTCCTCCTAGTCCGCCAACGCTGTCCGCCCAGGCCGCCCAACCTGACCCGTCAACCACTTCCACTTCACAAATTTCAATAATTTCATACTGAAATAGTAGTGCACATGCATGATAATAAGCTCAAATGAGTCCGAAAAACCCTATATAAATCGGACTCATCACACCACCAGACTTAAATATTTGCTCGTCCCGAGTAAATCATCTCTAACACGGACTAGTAAAATAGCATAGCTGGCCTTAAACTGCGCAGTGGAGTACCATGCAAAATCGCGTGCTCACGCTCGTAGGAACACCGTAGAAGGAATTTCTGATTATGCACTAATAGCCTATATATTTCTAAAGGCGTATTAAAATATTATTACTACTCTACTATAGAATCGAGGGGAATCATTCGGTCACGCGCAAGGAGAAAGCAGATAATAACTAAGTAGAGCATTGCCAAAGAGAGGGATCGGGATAACCTCGAAAGGAATCCACCAATGTCGATGACCATATGCTTGCCCGTTCACACTATCTCCACAGCACTAGTTTGACTCAAGCGCATGTACAACCTTGGGCTCGCAGGAAGCATCTCGAGGGGGAGTGCTGAGTTATTCGCGAGGGGGCCGAAAGGACAGCAGGGGCGAGATAGGAACAGCATGACATGCGAGACTGCTCTCAAGTCGCGCGCTGAGCCTTTGTGGCGAGACGCCCCTCGCAAGGTCGGGGACTCGCGAGACGAATAGATAGGCACGCCCCGCCCGCCGTTTATTTCTCACTTGTCACGTAAGAAAATGTGTTTTACCTTCTTACCACCAAGGGGGGATTTTACTGTTTACCCCAGGTAATTTTACCCTTTTCTCGTTTGTGGTCTGCGTATAACCCTTCAAAGCAACGGAGTTTGGCTGTTGGCAGACCCAGCCCAGAGTATTCTGGTAATTTCAGGTTGGCTCAGTTTGGTTATTGGCAGGTCAAACTCACAGGCCTATAAATAGTCCAATAAGGTTCCTTGAAAATGCTGTTGAACCCTTTCAATCTTTGTCCTCCAAGGCACCTAGCTCAGCACTGGCTAGGGAGGGGAAGAGCTTCTGATTCTTCTAGGAAAGAGGTGGGACCTCCAAGCTAAGGCCCTTGGTCTATTTTTGATTCTGAGAGTCACGTCAAGGGGTGGTTTGAGAAGAGTAAGTGTGAGTTGCAGCTTAAAGTCTGAACTCTAGGTGAGGTCGGGTTACTGGCTTCAATATTTTTGGTACGGTGAGCGTGGACCATAGCCTACACAGAAGAATCTTGAGATACCTTATGGCAGGAGGTCATGGAGAAAGAGATGGGGATGGGTCTGAGAACCCGGGAGGATTCGTAGGAAGGGAGGAATTCATGGCATCCATCAAGGGCATCATGGACATGTTATACATGATCTCGCGGCAGGACGACTGCTCGACTCCTTTACCTCAGGTGCCCGCTCTCGCGCAACTGGATGAGCTTGTCTCGGCAAGAGTTGGAGAGGATGCTCCCAGGAGGCGGCCCAGTAAGGAAGTGCTGATAGAAAGAGGTGGGCGAGACCTGGCAGGAAGGGAGTTGTTCCCAAGCCCTGCGGGTGTCGTCTCGTCAGGAGACGTTGTTATGTGAGTGGGAACGGTGAGACCCGTGGCGAGAGGGTCCCCATTCTACTTCTTGATCCTTTCAGCTACAGTCCCAAAAGGGTTCAAAGAGCCCAAGATGAACAACTATGTAGGAAAATACAACCCTCTCCAGCACCTGCATTGGTTCGAAGATACAGTCTCCATCAGACCGATGATGGACGCATTCAAGTGCCATCATTTCGCCATCACCTTGAAGGATAAAGCTAGCGACTGGTTTCAACAACTCCCGATAGGCTCAATATACAGCTTTGAAGACCTAAGTAGAAGCTTCCAGTTATGCTTCTCAACCTCAAAGAAAAGGAAGAATAATTCGAAGTCGATTTTTCTGATCTGGCAAAGGGCGGATAGTCCCTGGCCCAGTACGTAGATAGGTTCCAGTAGGAGATTTTGGATATTCAAGAAGTGCCTGGATTTGCTATCCAGATGGCCTTCACTGTTGCACTACGGGAGGGTTTCTTTAAGATGCGCCTAACCAGGAAGGCGCCGATGTCGTTCGAGGGACTGATGGATAAGGTCACGAAAGAGATAGCAATGGAGGCTGGCAAACCCAGCCTTCGCTAGAAAACTGGCAAGGTTGACGGAGGTCGAGTCAAGAGAACCAGGAGGTGGAAGACAACAAGAAGGGAGAAGGATGGAAGAGCCGAGGGAACCGACAAATCAGGAATTGTATTGGAGGCAGCAAGGAGCCCCTGCCCAAGGACAAGGAAGAGATCTCCCCCAGACAGGAAGGAAACATCAAGGAGGACCGGGAAGGTTCAAGTAGCCAGGGTAGGGATATGGTCATGACCACCCCTACCCCCGCCTCAGCAAGCTATGTCCATTGACCAAGGGAGTGGCAGTGGCAGAGAAAGAGGAGTAGGAGAAAGAGCGGGAAGAATGACGAACCCTCAGGAGGGGAGACGAGGGGAGGAGGTAGCGTTACCATATTGTGACTTCCATGAGGTGGAAGGTCACGCAACGGCTACCTGCCCTAAATTTTTGGAGATGAAGAGAGTTAGGGGAGCAGGGGAACAACTGCTACCGGTGCGAATAGTAGAGGTGACTGGGAACGGGGAGGAGGACCGGTGTACGGATCGAGCCGATGTAGGAGATCGAGGGGGGATGGAGTGATCCATGGGGGAGTTGGGATTGAGGCTGCCCGTAAGGTGAGCCTTCATACCATGTACCTTCGGAGCATAGCCTTGACGTCACAAGCCCCTCCCCCATATGAAAAGATTACCTTCTCCTAGAAGGACATGTCGGACCACGAAGATCCTTTTTGTGATGCGCTGGTGATCCGGACCGCCATCAAAAACTTCACGGTGTCACAGATTTTTATCTATAATGGGAGTTCGGTGAATGTTATCTTCAAAAGGTGTTCAATGAGATGAGGGTGGAGGCTCGAAGAGTGCTGGCAACAGATGGGCCATTGTTCGGATTCTCGGGAGAAAGGAAGGAAGTTGAGGCGGGAGTAGGACTCCAAGTGACTCTGGGGTGTTGTCCAAGAATTATCGTTTTGTGATATTGGACGCGCCCAGTAGTTGCAACACCATTTTTGGGATCCCATTGATCAGTGACTTTAGGTGTGTCATCTTCGCTTGGAGCATTGACAGTGGAGAGCTCAATTCCGAGGACTAAGAGGAAATCAGGGCATGCGTATAGAGGAACATTGACATCTTCGCTTGGAGCTCAGCAGACATGCCGGGGGTTGACGCAGACGTGCCGTGCCACCATCTCAACCTCGACCCCAATGCTCGTCCTTTACAATATAAGAAGAGAGCCATCGGCACTAAGATGGTCAGACCCATCAGAGAAGAAGTAGAGAAGCTGCTTAAGGCGGGGTTCATATCTGCATGTAAATATCTGGGGTGGGTGAGTAACGTTATAATGGTGGAAAGGGGGAGGGTAAATGAAGGATGTGTGTGGATTTTTCCCTCCTGAATAAAGCATGGCCAAAGGATTGTTATCCTCTGCCTCTAATCGGCGCACTAGTGGACTCAGCCGTCGGTTTTTCACTAATGGGCTTTCTAGATGCATTTTCAGGGTATCACCAAATACGCATGCACCCGACGGACGTCAAAGATGTCACCTTCATCACGAAAGATGGGTGTTTTTTTTCAACATGATGCCCTTTGGATTGAAGAATGCGGGGGCGACTTATCAAAGAATGATGGATCGAATATTCTGGGAGCAGAGGGGCGGAAACTCGAAGTTTATGTGGACGATCTGATGATCAAGAGCCGAGATCTCAGGTCTCACATCTTAAATCTAGAGGAGACCTTTGGAACCTTAAGAAAATACAAGATGAGACTTAACCCTTTAAAATGTGTCTTCGGAGCCAACTGGGGAAAAGTTTTAGGGCACCTCCTTACCACATCAGGAGTAGAACCCAACACAGATAAGGTGAAAGCAAACCTAGAATTATAATGTCCAAAAAACGCCAAGGAAGTCCAACGTCTCACCGTCAAGTTGGTCGGATTAAGCAGGTTTCTCTCTCGGGCTGGGGATAAATGCACACCTTTCTTTCGAACACTAAGAGGGGGAAAGAAATTCGAATGGACCCCTGAATGCGAAAAGGCTTCACAGGTTATTAAACAACAGCTCACCCAGACACCTCAACTCTAAGGGCCAAAAGAAGGGGAGGGTTTGGTCTTGTACCTAGGAGTGGGGACCGGAGCCGTGAGTTCGGTTCTTGTACGAGAGGAAGGAAAAAGTATTTCCCAATCTATTACATGAGCAGGGTCCTGAAGAAGACAGAACTCGGGTGCCCTATCCTTCAAAAGCTGGAAATTTGCACTCATCATATCAGCCAGAAAGCTTAGGCCATAATTTCAGGCCCACTTGATTCAGGTCGTGACGGATCACCCCCTTCGCCGCATCCTGGAGGGGGTGGAGTATTCTGGGAGGTTTGCCGAATGTTTGATAGAGCTCAGTGAGTTTGACCTCACTTTTACTCCTCTTCAGGCCATCAAAGCATAAGCAGTTGTCGATTTCCAGGCAGATTGTGTAGTCGAGGTCCGAGAGGCGCAGGCACCCTCTCGAGCTGCTTGGGAGATACTGGTGGACGGAGCGTCGGGAAAGAATTCTTTTGGAGGAGGGATGATATTGGTAAGTCCAGAAGGGACCAGAATTGAGCAGGCTCTGAAGATCCACTTCACAATCACTAACAACCAAACAGAATATGAGGCAATTATTACGGGACTCAGGTTAGCCCGAGAGCTGGGCATACAGGACATTAAGGTCTCCACCGACTCTATAGTGGTTGCAGGGTAAATCAAACGAGAATTTGAAGCGAGAAAACCCACCCTCTAGTTGTATCTGGTGAAGGTCAAAGACATCATCGGTCAATTCCGCAGCTTTTCGATTCAACACATCCCAAGGGATGAAAGTGCTCAGGTGGAACTACTCGCCAAATACGTCCCTCGAGCCGGAGGAACAGTGACGGAACTCTTCAGGTCATCCATAGAAGAAGGAGAATTAATGGAGATAAACCAGCAAGGGTCTTGGATAGACCCCTTCATCATCTTTTTGTCCTCGGGGCAACTTCCCGAGAAGGATCCGGGTCAGGTATAAATCAACATACTACCTACTGAAGGAAGGGGCTTTATACTGTAAGATGTTATCAGGTTTACTGGCTCGATGCATATCCATGGGGGAGTTTCCAAGGGTCCTAGAAGAGATTCATTCGGGAGAGTGCAGGAGTCACTAGGGGAGACGGACGTTAGGAGGGGAGAGTGCTGAGGCAAGGCTAGTTCTGGCCTACCCTCAGGAAGGATGCGGAGGAATTTGGGAAAAGATGCCAAAAGTGACAGGAGTTCTCACCTCTCCAACTCCTTCCCACCCAAAGATTACGCACAATCACGGCCCCCTAGCACTTCGCAATATGGGGGCAAGATTTAGTGGGTCCTTTCCCAAGCTAGTGGTCAAAGGAAATTTCTACTGGTCATGGTGGATTACTTTTCAAAGTGGCTGGAGGTGAAGGCGTTGGCTAAGGTGACATCGCAAGTGGTCAAAAATTTCATATGGGGAGAGATCATCTGCAGGCATGGGCTTCCGCTGGACATTGTCACTGATAATGGGCCGCAATTTGCTAGTAGAGAATTCATGGATTTCTATATCCGGCTGGGCATAGACCTCCGTTTCACCTCGGTTCATCATCCTCAGAGCAATGGGGAGGTAGAAGCGGCAAACTAGATTAACGTGAATCTCTTGAAGAAGAAAGTAGAGAATTTGAGGGGAAGTTGGGTGTAACAGGTCCGTTCAGTTCTCTGGGCCTTAAGGATCAAACCAACTACCGCCACGTGAGAAACTCCATTTAAACTCTCCCATGGCTCGGAATCCGTCATACCGATAGAGTTTGAGGTCACATCTCCAAGTGTAGCCACTGCAAAGAAGGGAGCTGAAGGATGGAGGGAAGAGAATGAGGAGGAGCAAAAACTCTGTCTTGATCTGCTGTAAGACCTCAGGGATTTAGCATATATCCGGCAGGAAGAAATCAAGCGCCGGATGGCGAGATACTTTGATAAACATATAAGGGTCAAATAGTTTCAGAAGGGCGATTTGGTTCTCAAAAAAGTAGACGCAGCGGGCAGAGGGGCCTCGGTAGGGAAACTTAATCCCAACTGGGAAGGCCCCTTTACGGTGAAGGAGGTCCTGTAGTCGGGAGTGTACCGCCTCCAGGATATGGATGTGGTACCCCTCGATCGTGCCCGAAGCAGTGACGACTTAAAAAGATTCTATCTGCAACCTTATTCAATCTTTCAATACTTGTATATCTGTGCTGACCTCTTGATATAATGGAATCTCAGGTATCTTCTTTCACAGCATGAGTGTGAAATGAATGGAGGGCAAGGCCCCGAGCAGACCCACTGTCCAGGATCTCACCTAGCTGGCAGGACTGTAGGCTCACTCGGTGGTTGGAGGTTGTTTGGAGAGGATACCCCGAGCAAACCCGCTGACCAGGCTCTCATCTAGCTGGGAGGGTTGTAGGCTCACTCGGTGGTTGGAGGTTATTTGGAGAGGAGACCCCGAGCAGACCCGCTAACTAGGCTCTCACATAGCTAGCAGGACTGTATGCTCACTCAGTGGTTGGAAGTTGTTTGGATAAGATACCTCGAGATGACCCGCTGACCAGGCTCTCACCTAACTTGCAGGGTTGTAGGCTCACTCGATGGTTGGAGGTTGTTTGCAGAGGAGACCCCGAGCAGACCCGCTGACCAGGCTCTCACCTAGCTGGCATGACAGTAGGCTCACTCGGTGGTTGGAGGTTGTTTGGAGAGGAGACCCCAAGCAGACCCGCTGACCAGGCTCTCACCAAGCTGGTAGGGTTATTGGCTCACTTGGTGGTTGGAGGTTGTTTGGAGAGGATACCCCGAGCAGACCCGCTGACCAGGTTCTCAAATATCTGGCAGGATTGTAGGCTCACTTTGTGGTTGGAGGTTGTTTGGAGAGGATACCCGAGCAGACCAACTGATAAGGCTCTCACCTAGCTGCCAGGGTTGTAGGCTCACTCGATGGTTGGAGGTTGTTTGTAGAGGATACCTCGAGCAGACCCGTTGACCAAGCTTTCACCTAGATGGCAGGGTTGTAGGCTCACTCGGTGGTTGGAGGTTGTTTGGAGAAGAGACCCCGAGTAGACCCGCTGACTAGGCTCTCACCTAACTGGCAGGGCTATAGGCTCACTCGGTGGTTCGTGGTTGTTTGGAGAGGAGACCCCGATCAGACTCACTGACCAGGCTCTCACCTAGCTGGCGGGACTGTAGGCTCACTCGATGGTTGGAGGTTGTTTGGAGAGGAGACCCCGAGCAGAATTGCTAACCATCTCTCACCTAGCTGGCAGGGTTGTAGGCTCACTCGGTGGTTGGAGGTTGTTTGGAGAGGAGACACCGAGCAGACCCACTGACTAGGCTCTCACCTAGCTGGTAGGGATATAGGTTCACTCAGTGGTTGGAGGTTGTTTGGAGAGGAAACCCCGAACAAACCCGCTGACCAGGCTCTCACCTAGATAGCAGGGTTGTAGGCTCACTCAGTGGTTGGAGTTTATTTGGAAGGGAGACCTCAGGAAGACCCGCTGACCAGGCTCTCATCAAGCTGGCAGGGGGTGTAGGCTCACTCAGTGTCAGAATGAACGGTAGGATCCCTCAAATAAAAATGTCTATACTTACCATAGAATGAGGGAAGTTTGTGGAAGATGAAGGACCTCTATGATAAGAAGAGATTGGTGCCATGCAAATAAGGAGAGGCATCCCCAATCGATGCTCAGCACGAAGGGTCTCGCCCATAGCGAGTAGGCGCTCGTGTACAAAGGGCGGGTCTCGCATAAAAGGTTAAAGTGGGGTGATTTCTCATAAAGGAGGGTCGGTCTCCTAGGCCTACTCGCGCTAGATTCGTCTCGAGGCGAGACGTGGGCAGAAGGCCAAACGGTCTCGCACATGGAAGGGGCAAGGAGAAGTCTAATAACTCGTGCCCTAAACTAATTCTCAAAGCGAGATGGCAGTAGATAAATGAAAGTCCACCTAGTGTCAGCTATGTGCACCTATGGGGGGGGGGAATAGGTGACGAGGAGCGTTTTTGCGGAATTTACGAACGTACCTGCACAATAAAAATAGAAAGCACAGCACACAGAATACACATGCAAATTATAGTAGTTCCCCGACTTGGGTACATCCACTTTCCCCCCTTCGACCTATCTCCCCAACAAGGGACGACTCGGTCACTTCTCCAACGGGATTGAAATCCAATCCCTGCACTAACGGAAGGAACCCTTCCACACGTGAGAGTCAACACTCCCACAAAACGGGTTGCACCCAACCCTTATAACATGGAACAAAGGTTCCTTTACAACAAAATTAAATATAGAATGTACACGTGATACAAACTTCTTTTGGAGACTACGGTGTTCCTCTTCGTTCGACGACGTGTTCTTGAAATCGATGAAGAGTCTACAACCTCGGTCTCTCTTGGAGAGGATCTCCCCGGAACCGGCGGCGGCACACGAGCGGCGGCTAGCTTCGGGATCGGCGGCTACGATGATGAGCGGCTGCTGAACTTGGAGATCCAAACTTCGTAGCGAAGCAAACTAGGTCTACCAACGTTCACTCTAGGATCAGTCGTCTCGATCGATTCGGACGGGGGAGTTTTTCCCGGTCAACAAATCGAGAGACAAGAGATCTCTGGATAGACACGTGAGACACAAGCTTTGCTAAGCTTCTGTCACCGGAGATCGGGAAGAAGAGCGATCAGCGGCGGCGACGGACTTGCGCGAGCGACGACGGAGGCGGCGGAGAGATTTCGCGATATTAGGGTTTCTGCTCGCTCGGCTTCTTTCTGTGTAGGTATTCCGTTCAAAATACCCGAGTATAAATACTGTAGCTACCTCCAATAAGACCGTTTGTGGGACCCACAAAAGAAATCCCCAAATCCCGGTCCAGAAATTTAACAGCGGCAGAATCTGGTTCAGGAAGTTCCAGAAAAACGTCAAGTCAAAATCGGTGAGAATCGAAAGTGATTCTCGCCGAGTCGCCGAGAATCAAAGGTGATTCTCGACGATTCGGCGAGAATCAAAGATGATTCTCGTCGAATTTGCCTTGGTTGCACGCACTGCTTTAAGCCAGGTCGAGACGGCGAGAATCAACCAGTGATTCTCGTCGATTCGACGAGAATCAATAGTGCTTCTCGCCGAATCGGCGAGAATCACTAAGTGATTCTCGTCGATTCTTACTTAGACACAGAGGTGCTTGCTTAGAAGTTGCTGGATCGAGTTCGGCGAGAATCAACCTCTGATTCTCGACGAATCGGCGAGAATCCCAAGTGATTCTCGCCGATTCGCCGAATCGGCGAGAATCACTTGGTGATTCTCGTTGATTCTAACTTAGACGAAATTTCGTCTTTCCACCCATGAGATGCTCCTTGACCCATCCTTGCTCCTTGTCTGCTCCTGCATATTTACAGCCCTATGCTTGAAAATAAGTGCACTCCAATAGAGAGAGTACACGTAGGCCAACACACTGATCTGCTCAACGAGGGATTACGTCGTGCAGACCCGTGTATATTGACCTACTGCACCCTGACATTGGTGTGCACTTAGCGTGGAAAAACTGCAAGCACAACTAGAAGGATTTTATCAAATACATAGTCTATTGACCTTAGCTTGTCCAGGGGCTTCTTCAAATCAGGTGCATTGTGGATACAATACCCAACAATCTCCCCCTATTTGAAGAAGCCTAAACCCTACAAGCTAAGGTGAATAGAACAAATGAGAATGAAAACCATAAACTGAAAAGAGAGTTGAGTGAGTTATCCATTACCAATACCAATTTCTTGGGAGCGAGCTTGGAGCCACCTTAGCCTTAGCCGAGAGGGTAATCTCCCCCTTTTCGGCTTCTACAAATCGGGGTCTGTAGCGTTTTACCCTTTGCTCCCCCTCAGTTCTTGCACGGGCCTGGAGCCTCTGTAGTCTTCATTCGTCATAATTGAGCATCCCCAATTCAGTCTTGAAAATATTGAACTTGGCCTCGTCTAGGGGCTTTGTGAATATATCAACAATCTGCTTGTCCGTGGGGACATAACAGAGAGAGATATCCTTGTTCTCCACGTGCTCCCGAATGAAGTGGTAGCGTACTTCAATATGCTTCATTCTGCTGTGCGACACCGGATTGTTGGTAATGGCAATTGCACTGGAGGAGTCGCAGTACATGGGTACTTCCTTGAACTGGAGGTCGTAGTCGGCTAACTGGTTTCTGATCCATAGAAGTTGTGCGCAACAGCTTCCTGCCGAGATATACTCTGACTCTGCTGTGGAGGTTGCAACACAATTCTGTTTCTTGCTGTTCCATGAGATAAGCCTCCTGCCGAGGAATTGACACGTCCCGGAGGTGCTTTTCCTGTCATCCCTGCTCCCTGCAAAATCAGCATCTGAAAAGCCTATTAGCTCGACATCATTGTTTCTCGGGTACCACAAGCCAAGATTAGGAGTACCTTTAAGGTATCTCAGAATTCGCTTTGCGGCGACATAGTGAGATTCCTTAGTGTTCACCTGATATCGGGCACAGACACATGTGGAGAACATAATATCCGGTCGTCTGGCAGTAAGGTAGAGCAGGGATCCAATGATGCTTCTGTATTTGGTTTCATCGAAAGGTTTACCTTTCTCATCCTTATCCAGAGACATGGTGGATCCCATTGGAGTCCTCATAGAGGTTGCACTCTCCATACCGAATTTCTTAAGGAGTTCATTTGTGAACTTCGTCTGAGAGATGAAGATTCCATCCTCAGACTGTTTCACTTGAAGTCCTAAGAAATACTTGAGCTCTCCCATACTGCTCATTTCAAACTTTCCTTGCATAAGTTTAGAAAACTTTTTGCAAAGATTGTTGTCCGTTGAGCCGAATATTATGTCATCGACATAGATTTGCACCAGCAAAATCTTGCCTTTGACTTCCCTGAGAAACAATGTTTTATCTATTTTACCTCTGGAGAACTTGTTCTCAAGAAGAAAACTAGATAAAGTCTCATACCAAGCTCGTGGAGCTTGTTTCAACCCATATAAGGCCTTATTAAGAAAATAAACGTGATTGGGATAAGTAGGATCGACAAAACCTGTGGGTTGAGCGACGTATACTTCCACTTTCAGGTCTCCGTTCAGGAATGCCGATTTCACATCCATTTGATAGACTGTGAATCCTTTGTGTGAAGCATACGCCAGGAACAACCTGATTGCCTCGAGCCTTGTTACTGGTGCGAAGGTCTGGTCGAAGTCAATCCCTTCCTCCTGTCTGTAACCTTGAGCCACCAGCCTGGCCTTGTTCTTTACGATGACACCATGTTCATCCAGCTTGTTTCTGAAGATCCACTTCGTGCCAATCACATTCTGCTTGTATGGTCTGGGAACCAGCGTCCAAACCTTGCAACGTTCGAATTGATGTAGTTCCTCTTGCATGGCCAGAATCCATGCCGCATCCTTGTTCGCCTCGTCGAACTTCTTTGGCTCAACCTGTGACAGGAAGCTAAGATGCAATACTTCGTTAACTGTACCTCTTCGAGTTCTGACACCAACACGAGGATCCCCGATGATCTGATCTCTAGGATGATCTCTCACGTGCCGGAGCTCTAGAAGTCTGCCGTCTGGAGCTTCAACTACTTCTTGGGCTTCTCTTTCTTCTAAGAGATTTGTCCCATCTTGATCTTCAACATTTTCAGATGACGTGGAGGTGGAAACTTTGACGTACTTGGGAGCGTCATCTTTAGCGGTCTCATCCAGACTCAGCTGTTCAAGTCTAGCACCTGCATCTTCAAGAATACTCCTAGAAGAATTGCTGGGATTTTGAGAGTCATCGTTTTAGGCCCTCAGGTAGAACATATCAGAAGCTCAATGCGAGTATGCTCAAATTGATATCACATCTGTTATTGCAGATGATTGTTCCATTTTAGTCTTGAGCCACCTACTGTCTAGTTCCCATCATATTCACGGGAACCTATACTACCCTGCAAGAAAGAATTACTTTACCTTAGGAACCCAAATCATATTGGGTCCTAGGTTCCTGTTAGCATGAGCACGCCACTGCCTTCCTTCAGAAAACCTGTCTGGAAGACTACCTCTATCCCGAGAATGTGGATAAGCCCTTGCCGTGGGCACAGAGGGGTTGTGCCAACAATCGATGGCAAAGTGTCCCACTTTGCCACAGCACCAACATGGGTGAATGTTGTATCGCCATTTCCGACCTGATCTCGTGACTGATGTAGTCACGGTCCTAGGTCTAAACGGGATATGGCATGATCTTATCACAAAAATTCCTCTTCCATCGTGACACGTGGAAGGGTGGAAAGAATGCATGTTGTGAGCGTTACGAGGCCGGGAAGGTGGTGCCATTTTTTCAGGCATCTCCCTTACAGGGGCCCCATGGAACCTGACATCATGACTTCTATCCTCTCTATCCCGTGTCCTCAAGTGGTGAGAAGTCTTCTATGAGCTGGGACATGCAGATCCACACTGTGTTGGGGCAGTGGCAGTGAATACAAAGGGCTCAGAATGAGCCTTAGGTATTCTCTCGTGGGTGGCCATGCCGGCCCTTGCACTCCGGGTGTCTCCACATGGGGACATATCACCCTTACAGTGACCACGATTATTCCTGTGGTCATACCTGAAGGCATGATGAGTTGCCTTCCTACTTGGAGTGGGGGGTCGGAATACCGTTTCCCCATTTCTCCACGAATTGACAATCCGGGAGATCCACCTATTTTCTTGCTTTCTCTTAATGGCATCAACCTTGGAGAAGTTTGATACTATTCTTTTCTCATTCTCCAGACTACTCTCTAGAGCTGAGATCTTAGAGTCCTTGGCCTTGTTGGACGCCAATTGGAGAACCAACAAGACCTTCAGTCGAGCAATCTCTTGAGCTTGCTCCTCAGCAAGTAGATTGCTTGACTGAAGGGCTCTCTTCAGGGAATCAGCATTTTCTGAAGGAGGGCAGTTCCTATCTTCAGAAATTTCAAGAGATACGGGGCAGGATGAGGAAGTTACCTGCACTTCTGTGTTATTGTCGTTAGATCCAGTGACTATTGTTTCATCCACATCAGAGCTGCTTTCCTCACTGTCCTCTTCAGTCTCTGACACGGACACTGGAGCTCTGATGCAGTCCGAAGGATCCTTGCCTTCATCTTCAGAAGTGAGGACTCCTGCATATGCTTCATCCTCTGATTGACAGCATATTCCAGCTTTCTCTGACCCCCCCCCCCATCAGCTCAGAGATCATCATCCACAGAGATTTAGCTGTTCTACATTTTTCCAATCTAGAGCGAGAGGCTCCAGACCAGATATCCATGATAATTTGACGAATCCTCTCGTCCAAGTGAAATAGTGATAGTTCCGTCTCTGACATCTCAGCAATGCCCATGGGCACTTGGATCCCAGAGTCGGAGGTCTTCATGGGAATAAACGGACCCTCTTCCAGGATGTAGGATGCTCGAGGATCGATAGCATCAAGGTGAAATGACACTCTCATTCTCCAGATGGGATAATATTCCTTTGTGCATGCGGGGAGTTTGAGTGGCGGTATCTCATAATCCAGATCCATGCTTCTGACACTGGTGGCAGGATTCTACTCAAGGTGTTAACCTTTTTGATGTGTAACCTCGCTTTGATACCACTTGAAAGTCCACCTAGTGTCAGCTATGTGCACTTATGGGGGGGGGGAATAGGTGACGAGGAGCGCTTTTGCGGAATTTACGAACGTACCTGCACAATAAAAATAGAAAGCACAGCACACAGAATACACAGGCAAATTATAGTGGTTCCCCGACTTGGGTACATCCACTTTCCCCCCTTCGACCTATCTCCCCAACAAGGGATGACTCGGTCACTTCTCCAACGGGATTGAAATCCAATCCCTGCACTAACGGAAGGAACCCTTCCACACGTGAGAGTCAACACTCCCACAAAACGGGTTGCACCCAACCCTTACAACACGGAACAAAGGTTCCTTTACAACAAAATTAAATATAGAATGTACACGTGATACAAACTTCTTTTGGAGACTACGGTGTTCCTCTTCGTTCGACGACGTGTTCTTGAAGTCGATGAACAGTCACAACCTCGGTCTCTCTTGGAGAGGATCTCCCCGGAACCGGCGGCGGCACACGAGCGGCGGCTAGCTTCGGGATCGGCGGCTACGATGATGAGCGGCTGCTGAACTTGGAGATCCAAACTTCGTAGCGAAGCAAACTAGGTCTACCAACGGTCACTCTAGGATCGGTCGTCTCGATCGATTCGGACGGGGGAGTTTTTCCCGGTCAACAAATCGAGAGACAAGAGATCTCTGGATAGACACGTGAGACACAAGCTTTGCTAAGCTTCTGTCGCTGGAGATCGGGAAGAAGAGCGATCAGCGGCGGCGACGGACTTGCGCGAGCGACGACGGAGGCGGCGGAGAGATTTCGCGATATTAGGGTTTCCGCTCGCTCGGCTTCTTTCTGTGTAGGTATTCCGTTCAAAATACCCGAGTATAAATACTGTAGCTACCTCCAATAAGACCGTTTGTGGGACCCACAAAAGAAATCCCCAAATCCCGGTCCAGAAATTTAACAGCGACAGAATCCGGTTCAGGAAGTTCCAGAAAAACGCCAAGTCAAAATCGGTGAGAATCGAAAGTGATTCTCGCCGAGTCGCCGAGAATCAAAGGTGATTCTCGACGATTCGGCGAGAATCAAAGATGATTCTCGTCGAATTTGCCTTGGTTGCACGCACTGCTTTAAGTCAGGTCGAGACGGCGAGAATCAACCAGTGATTCTCGTCGATTCGACGAGAATCACTAGTGCTTCTCGCCGAATCGGCGAGAATCACTAAGTGATTCTCGTCGATTCTTACTTAGACGCAGAGGTGCTTGCTTAGATGTTGCTGGATCGAGTTCGGCGAGAATCAACCTCTGATTCTCGACGAATCGGCGAGAATCCCAAGTGATTCTCGCCGAATCGGCGAGAATCACTTGGTGATTCTCGTCGATTCTAACTTAGACGAAATTTCGTCTTTCCACCCATGAGATGCTCCTTGACCCATCCTTGCTCCTTGTCTGCTCCTGCATATTTACAGCCCTGTGCTTGAAAATAAGTGCACTCCAATAGAGAGAGTACACGTAGGCCAACACACTGATCTGCTCAACGAGGGATTACGTCGTGCAGACCCGTGTATATTGACCTACTGCATCCTGACATTGGTGTGCACTTAGCGTGGAAAAACTGCAAGCACAACTAGAAGGATTTTATCAAATACATAGTCTATTGACCTTAGCTTGTACAGGGGCTTCTTCAAATCAGGTGCATTGTGGATACAATACCCAACAATACATAGTCTATTGACCTTAGCTTGCCCAGTTCTCATGTATTCCGGGCAGCCGGTAACTTTAGCCCTTCCCGCTTGGGCAGGCCCCCGAGCCTATAAATCGGGGGAGGGTGCACTCCCCAAAGCACGCTGACTCGTATCCAGGAGCTCGCTTGTTAAGAGCTGCGATCTCAAGTCTAGTGCCTTACGACTTGCTATCCGCCCGGCTTAACTGTTTACTCCTTGTAACCGCTTCACTTTTAATCAAAGGAAACCCATCGCAAGAGAGGCATTCAGGCCGCGACGGGCGAAGTCTGGTGTTGCCGTGGTCCACGGCTCTACTGATCTCTTTCTCTCGACCGCTCAGTAGATAGCTGCTTGCAGTTTGCCTTATACCTTCTATTCCCCGGTGCTCAAATCGTTAGCTAGTGGTGCCTGACTCCCTTTCTGTTTTCGTGAATCAACAGTTAGCATGCGACCTTCAGAGATATCGTTGCAACTTTGATGATCGCGTGTGGAAAGTAATGCATACGCACCTTCCCACGGACCATCTTAGTTTGTGACCCTCGAATACTCTTTGGAACCCTCAAGCAGTGCCGGCAGGAGACCCACAGCTGGGTTGATCTCATAGGAAAGCAATGGGCTATAAGTGCACCTGCCTGAAAGATCTACTTGGGCTGTACTCCAGGCAAGAGGGGAGTAAATCCTTCCCCCATTATTGAGTGGGCAGCTTTTGTGACCTTGCGTGGAAAGCAGTGCCACACGCACATGCCCGCTTGGTCATCTAAGTCTGCAACTCTTGCAGAAGATTCAGACAAAGGTGCAAGCTTTCAACGGGTTGATCTCACAGCTTTTGTGACCCTGTGAGGAAAGCAATGTTATATGCACCTGCCCGCTTGGTCACTTAAGTGGCGGGTCATTTCAGTTCAATTGGACTTTATTATGGTTTTCAGCTAGTCTGCAGTGCTTGATTTCTCAGTCTTCTCCATAGGATGTCGGTCAGAGTCATCAGTTTTTCGGCTCCGGCTCTTTTTCTTCTCAGCCGATTTCTTATCATGGGCTAACATCGACGACATGACATCCATTTTGTGGAAAGTCGCGTTGGCCTAGAAAACTCTAACCGTTAGTGGCGAGTATCGACCCGTGACTTGGCAGAGATCTTGAAGAATTACAAGGGTCAAGGGATTTTATAGACGCAGATGCATTAAAGGCAGTCGCGGTCTCCGACTTTGTTCTGCATTTTCAAATTTTTCTTGAAACTTAAAAATGTGCGGGTATTATGTTAAGCCCGGAATCCACGACCAGTTCGCACAGCTTTTAAGACCGGGCGGCCTGGTTCTTCTAGCCGACAAGCATGTCAAGTCGGCTGGTCATCAGAGACCGGGCGGCATGTGCCTTTTGGCCGCCACACACGTCAAGTCGGCTTGTCATCAGAGAAGCCGGGCGGTCTCCACTTCAAGCCGCCATCAGCACCGGCCTTGCTCAACGTTAAGGCCCAGAACCCAGGCCATCAGCTCGCTAGGAGGAATCCGCCAGGCCGTGTAGCTTCCCTCCTTTCTCCTTTTTGTTCAATTGCTTCCCCTCACCTCTGCTCGGTTCTCATATACCCAGGGTTGCCGGTAACTTTAGCCCTGCCCGCTTGGGCAGCCCCTAGCCTATAAATAGGGGGAGGGTGCACTCTCTAAAGCACACTGACTCGTATCCAGGAGCTCTCTTTTTAAGAGTTGCGTTCTTGAGCCTAGTGCCTTGTAGATTGCTATCTGGCCAGCTTACCTATTTACTCCTTCTTGTAACCACTTCACTTTTAATTAAAGGAAAGCCCGTCACAAGAGAGGTATTCAAGGCGCGACGGGAGAAGTCTGGTGTTGCCATGCTCCACGACTCTACTGTTCTCTTTATCACGTCCGCTCAGTAGATAGCTGCTTGTAGTTTTCCTTTTCCCTTCTATTCTCCAGTGCTCGAACCGTTAGCAGATGGTGCCCGACTCCCTTTCTGTTTTCGTGCATCAACAGTGGTTGAGCTAGAAACTGCACGTGCGAGGCGAGCTCGCCTGCGTGTTGCTGCTGCTGAAGAAGGAATGGAGAATAATGGCCTAGGAGGAAATGGCCAAGGAGATCGCGTTGTCGTTGGCCAAGAGGTGGTCCAGCCACGTGTTAGGACAATGCGTGACTTCAAAACCCCGACTGCAGGAGGTGTTTACCCAGTCTTCGGGCCGGCCATCGTAAACAACCACTTTGAGATAAAACCTGCCATCATGAATATGATCAGGAATAATACGCAATTCTCGGGATTGCCGAGTGAGGACCCGTAGCTCCATCTGGCGGAGTTGTCGGAGTTTTGTGGCACTTTTCAGTATGCTGGAATTTCTGACGACGTTGTGAAGCTGAGGTTGTTCCCATTCTCGATGAGGGATAAGGCAAAGACCTGGCTGCATACCATTGTTCTAGGGACCACTACTACTTGGGAGGCATTGTCCTCTATGTTCTTGACAAAGTTCCACCCGGTGGATAGGATAGTGAATGCTCAGAGGGATATTGCATCCTTCCGGCAACTAGACCATGAGACGCTCTCCGAGGCATGAGCGAAATTCTTGGAACTACAGTGTCGATGCCCATGGCACGGCTGTGAGCCGTGGAATCTAGTTGAAATATTTTGTTTTGGTATTGAGCCTAATTTTAGGGCAATGATCGATACAGCTGCTCGTGGAACGATAATGAACTTATCTCTGGAGGAGGCATTGAGGTTACTTCGAGATACCGCCTCCCATAACACTTATTAGACTGTAGAGAGAAATGGACCTAAACGGCCGAGGACTTTGTTTGAAGTTAACGATGTGGTGCAGCAATCGGAGGCGAGCCATCACACTTTAGATGGAAGGAATATGTTGACCAGATCAGCCCATCCTCCAGCTCGGTATATGGACATATCTTGTCAGGGATGTGGTAACCCTGGCCGTCATGCCTACGAGTGCACCGCTGGAGAAAGTATTGCTGAGCCATCGGGTATAATGTCTGATGAAAATGTAAATTTTATAAATAGTCAAAATCGCAATTTTCCTTTTAATAAGGTTTATAACCCCAATGTGAGAAATCATCTCAATTTATCATGGAATCAGAATTCTCCCGGTCAAAGATGGTAGGGAGGCCAACATCAGTTTGATGCACAAGCCTCTAGTAGCCAGCCGCGACCGCCGCATGTGTTACAATCCTAACGCGCAAGGAACTCGTAAAAGCTTTGCGGAAGAGATGATGGAGAAGTTTGTGGACATGGCCCAATCAAATATGGCCACTCAAACTGCATCTATGATGAACTTGGAGACACAGCTCGGTCAACTGGCCCTTGCATTCTCCGAGCGTACCCGCGGCACCCTCCCTAGTAATACGGAGAAAAATCCCTGTGAGCAAGGGAAGACTGTTGGGGATGTGAAGGAGTTCGATAATAATGAATTGGCCGTCAAATGTGAGATAATGTGGTAGAGATAATAGCTCTATGCAATTCTGGATCATCCTGCAACATTCTTGCTTTGCAAGATGTGAAAAAATTAAATTTAAGTATCGAATCTGATGTCCAGAGATCTGTAGTGCTAGCGGATGGATCGGTAGTTAAGACCGATGGTGAGATCAAAGATGTGGAAGTTATTATGAATGGGGCTAACGTGTTACCTATGGGTAACACGTCAAAACCCATCTTAGGACTCCCATTCCTGAAAGCTAGTGAAGCTACCATGCAATTCAATGTGAGTGGTGTCACTTTGGATCCTAAAGTCAATCTGACTTTACCATCTTCACCTCCTCATATTAGTTCAAATGAACATGGACAATTTTTGCAATTAAATGATTCGTTATCTAATTGTGTGTCTAGTGCTGTTAAGACAGGTTTTCAACTGAAGGAATGCAAGTGGGTTAAGAAAGTGATCGAACCGCTGACGGTAGCTGAAGGAGAGATAGAGACGGAGTCACTTGATGTGAAACAAGATTCCGTTGAGAAGAAACATGAGCTAAGCACGCCCATTGATAGCATGCAGAAAACTGAATTAAAAACTTCTATTTCTTTCAACAAAGTTTGTAAACTATTAAACAGGTAACTTGGGTTGATCTTTCACCCGCTGCGGGTGGGGAAAGGATGCCCCCAGATGCGAATGATAAACTTGTTGCTAAATTGGTGGGTTTGATCATACCACCTTGGCGATCCCCTTCTGTGAATCTGAAACGAAAGAGGCTGCTCCTGCGCAAGGCGTAGAATTTTGCCTGCCGGCGTGAGAAGGACTAGGTTAGGGACAGGGGATACTCGTCTTCCCTGTGCCCTAAAGCCTTTGCCTCGCGCTCATCTCACGTGACTGGGGGGATGTATCACAAGTCAGCATTCAGCTGAGAAGTGAAGGATCTTCGGGGCTTTCCTTTGCTGTTTTTCTAGTTTCATTTACTACTTACTGCTGTTGATAAGTAATATTTACGCGTATTTTTACTATAATATTTACTTTAATATTTAGTTTTAATTAATCATATTTTATTTATTCTGGTTAATAAATTATATCTTTTTGATATCTGTTAAATAATTTAAGTGTTATTTATTTTTGTAGGATTTATAATTATTTTTAGTATTTATTTTAGTATAATAATTAATATAAAATTAAAAATAATTTAGGTATTGCCATTTATAAATCATTTATTTTATATTTTAGTTTACTAATTTAATATATATATATATATATATATATATATATATATATATATATATATATATATATTATATATATATATTTGTAGTTTTATTGACGTGGTCGCGCTCCCGACGTTTGAAAAATAAATATTTATCGAAGTCGTCACGTTGACCGAGCAATTCATGTAGTCTACATGAAAACAAGTCAAAGTCTCGCTGCACTCGTTCAAGTCGATCAAGCGTTTCACTTCGCAACCACCCACTCAGCTCTTTTTCATGCAAGCTCATGACAAATATATTATTATACATTGATGCCGCCACGCCATCATCGCCAACTCTCAAAATTACCGGCGCCAAGCAAGTCTTCGACATTCAACTATTTTCAACATTCTCATACACAACGCCATCGTCGTCACCTTTTCATGTCAAAGCTGCCACCTCATCATACAAGCTACATCACCACCCCTTTCTCTCTCTAAAAACCGCCACAGTTAAATACATGCACTTTATTATTAAACGATTCTAAATTCAACGATGAGAATATCCACCGCAAGAATATCTAGGAAGGAATAATACGAGAGTAGAAATTTTCGTTATCCAAATCGGAATGGATGATTCTGATTATCTAACTTGGACCTCTCTTCAACGGTTCCGCCAGAGATACGTCGGATGGAGAGGAAATCATCCTCCTATATCGCTTCACACCTTGGTCGATGGCCCACGAAAACACCACCAAGAGAAAAGGGGGGGGAAGTGGTCGGATTTTAACCTTGAGGTGGCTGGTCGGATTTGGAGTTTGAAAGGGGTGGTCGGTTTTGTTGGGGAGGGGGAGGTGGAGGAACCGTGAGGCTATTATGGTGGAGAGAGGAAAGGTGGTGGTGGTGGAGTTTTGGAGGCTAGTGGAGGAGGCAGCTAGGGCTTTGGCCGAACTAGAGGGAAAGGGAAGGGGTGGGCTTGGCGGCTAGAAGGAGAAGGGAATTAGGGTTGGCCGAAATTTAGAAGAGAGAGGGAGGAGGAGAAATTCTTAGGAGGATTTAAGGGTTTCAAATTCTCATTCAACTACCTCCAAATGAAAAATTACATGCCTATATATAGTCTGACAACATACTTTGGCTACATGCAGCCCAACATTAAAAATAAACTCTAATCTTTTCAAACCAAAATGAAATGATAAAATGCTCAAAAAAAATAACATAATAAATTCAAATAATACTAAAATTATTCAATGAAATAATAGTAGGTGGTCTTGCGTCGTGGGTGGAGGTTGTAGCGATGCTCCACACTATCACCATGGTGACGCAAGTCTTTTGTTGGAGACGGAGGAGGATCCTCCGCGAGCAAGACTTCATCGTCTTCCATATGTTGGGGGCCGTCGTCTCCATCAATCATCCCCCGCTCGAAAGTACTCAACACCGATGAGTTGTCCTGAAGGTACCGCCGTAGAAGTGCATCATCTAAAAGAACCACCTCTGATTCCGGAAGCCAAGAGTCATCGGAGACCGTACGATCACGCCAATGAATCAAGTAGCGGCGAACATCACCACCTGGAGAGGAAAGCACTTCATCCTTGATGATCCTGTCTGGCAAAAAGTTTGCCCTGGGAAACCTGGGAAAAGCATTAGGCAATAAAGGAGGAAAATTTTCTTCATCAACTACCAACGTACCTCCATTGGAGACCAATGGAGAGAGCGATCCAGACACAAGCTCACCCCCCAACACATTTGAAAATGTAGTGGAGCTAAATGGACAGCTAGATAAATCCAGTGGTGGAGAAAAATATGACGTTAAATCAGAGACATTAAAAATAGGGGAAATTCCCCAATCAGAGGGTAACTCCAAAAGATATGCCTTTTCTCCTAATTTCTTTAAGATCCGAAAAGGCCCAGCTCGCCGATTCGCTAAATTTTTTATAGTGCCCGAAGGCATCCGTTCAGGGACGAGACACACCAACACTAAATCGCCAACCTTAAAGTGAGTTTCTCTTTTATGTATGTTAGCATGAACTTGATAAGATGTGTATTGTGTGGTTAGAGTTTCATTTATGTGCTTATGTAAATTATGAATATGAGAGGCAAAATCCTGTGCAAATTGACTTGATTTATAATATGGCAGTAACGGAATCAAGTCAAGTGGCACTGGTGCTTTATAACCGTGCACGATCTCATTCGGTGACAAGCCAGTGGACCTATTTTTGGAATTATTATACGCTAACTGAGCATGAGGAAGGATAAAGTCCCATATACCCTTGTGGTCTCCCATAAGGCATCGTGGCAAACTACCTAAACTTCTGTTTACCACTTCTGTTTGTCATCCGTCTGTGGATGGTAGGCCGAAGAAAACAAATGTTTGGTTCCCATAATCCTCCACAAGGTCTTTCAAAAATAACTGGTAAATTTCACATCTCTATCAGTCACTATCGATTTTGGAACGCCCCGATGTCCAACTACTTCCTTAAAATATAATTTAGCAACATGTGACACATCATTGGTTTTATTATACACAATAAAATAAGCCATTTTGGAGAATCGATCTACTACTACCAAAATAGAATCATGATGTCTAAACGTGACAGGAAGGCCTAGGATAAAATACATAATAATGTCTTCCCAGGGAATGGAAGGAATCGGAAGAGGGGTATAAAGTCCCACATTAGTTTTGTTGCCCTTAGCTAATTGGCACGCTCGACAACTTCCCACGATTTAATTAACCGTTGACCTAAGACCGGGCCAATAAAACTTATCTTCGACTAGAGCTATGGTCTTATCACGACCAAAATGTCCACCCAACCCACCGCTATACAATTCCCACACGATGAAGTGACGTAGGTACGAACGTGGAATACATAGCTTTGAATGATTGAATAGATAACCGTCACGAATATAAAAGGACGAAATGGTCGTGGGCGCGTTGTCATGAGTGGATAGATAGATTTCCTTGAAATCCGGACCAAGGACATACTCATCCTTAATTCTATTGAACCCAATCACCTTTACTTCTAGCGTGGACAATAATAAAGATACACGACTAAGAGCGTCGGCTATGTAACACCTCCCCTGTAGTGAACGTATAATATGGGTCTGGTCGGGGCCCCATAACATACGGACGCCACAGCTTTAGTATTAAAAGTTGATATAGCTACCCACACTCAAAACACTTTGCACAATACAGCGGAAACAAAACAGGACAAGAAGTTATCCACCACTAGAAGAGTAAAACAAATGGCCTTATAGCCTTACAACAAGTGTCCAAAATCAAATAATACAACAGTCATGAATGTGCCTAGCACTCCTAGTCTTCCTCGGCATGCAAGCCGGACAACATGAGTCTCAAACATACAACATCACATAAGTAGAGCTACAAAAAGAAAAGCACTTCATGAGGCTTAGGCCTTTCTGGCCGGCGAGCTAGCTCCTGCATGTGATCCTTGCCCTATAAAATTTATTAGTAGCGTGGGTCAGCAAAGGCTGACCTCAAACTGTGTAACAACACATCTCCTCCCGGCCTCCCCTAACGGACCCCGGGGTACCCCTCCAACCTGCAAGTGAGCACTTCGTATGCAATAATCATAAGCAAGAAAAGCAACTACAGAAACAGGCTTGGATGTCACACACATCATACATGTTCTCTACTGGTTGAGCATATAATAAAATGGCCTACTTATGCAATTATGTATGCAATAGCCTGGGTTTCACCCAAGGCACCCTAACTCGTATGCATCTAGCACATCATCACATCATATGGGTACTCATCGATTCCCCATTGGCATAAAGCCGCAAACAAAGGGGGGTCACCATTTCCTCCAACGGCCCACAGGCCGCCTCATGGAATTCTTGTCAAGGGCCCACCCGCTCAAGGTCTTAGCCTCGGGCTTGCCTACAAGCTCTGACGTCTCATGTCAGGATTCCAACAAACACAAAACTGACTGATTCTAAGAAGCCTTGCCAGACCCCACCCGCTCATGGCCTCATTGTCTGGGCTTGTCCCCATGCTTGGCATTCTTGTCAGTCTCACAGAAGGGGACTAGTCTCGTCGGGACACTCTCCGCACATGACGTGAACGTCACGGGATAGCCAGCCGACCACGGAGACATAGCCACGCCTTGGCACAACACAAACCAAGACAAATCCACCCTAGTCCCTCATTTGTACTACAGCGTTCCGCGCACCAAGGAAACCATCTCCAACTCATTCAAAGCTAACCTTGTCCACCAAGGAAAACATCTACCGCCACGAGGAGCTAACCTTGCCCGGTTCCAACTACACGTACTCACTCGAGAAAAAGGGGGAAACATCACCACATCACAAACGACGTCTTGCCGTAACGGAATCTCTACGAATCCTTAACGTTCGTATGCAACATCACCGAGTCGGACAAACGGTCGCGACTACGGCATCACCCACCATGCCTAATCCACTAACGGAGCAGATCTCTAATGTAAATCATGTCGGGGACGGACTCAATCAACCCGGAGGTTCCTCTTGAACCTTGGCAAACCAAAACCCCTCTTATTTGAGAGTTTGGTGCCCAAAAGCTAGAAAGAAAAGATGCTAAAAACATGCATCCTAAGACCGAGAGGATAAGTGTCGTTACCTTCCGAGTCCTCTTCCTTGCCATGGCAAAATAACCGGATGAAAATCTTCGCAAAGATCTAGCCTCCACGAATCTGGACTCGGCTCGCGATTTGGAGCACCGAAACCTCTCCTACAGCCCAAACCCTCCTTCTCCTTCTTCCTTGCTCTCACTTCTCTCTAGATCTTTAGTAAGAGAAAGATTGGAGAAGAATGAGGGTTTTCAAACCTATTCTCAGACTTAACTCCCCAAGAACAGTCCTGAACCGTCAGATCCTAAAATCTGGGAAAGAATGGCCACGATCCGCCTGGAAAATAAAAGACCTGGGCCGAACACGTCCTGGCACACGCCCGTGTCCAGGGCCGTGTGCCTCATTCGCCGTCTCAAATCGACGCGCCTGGAACAGCACACGGGCATCCGACACGCCCGTGTTCGATCTGACACGCCCGTGTCCCCAATGACACGGCCGTGTGGCTGGCCGTATGCCTCCATCGACACGGCCCCGAACCCAACCCGAGAAGTGACACGGCCTGAGACACGCCCGTGTCCCAAGCCGTGTGCCGAGTCTCGACACTCGTCGACAGCCTTTGTGTTGACACCGCGGAAAAACGTCGAGCGAAGATCGTCGACCAAGCGGGACACGCCCTGTGACACGCCCGTGTCACAGGCCGTGTGCCCCAGTCTCGACACTCGACACTCAACACTCGACACTCGTCGAGTGAACATCGTCGACAGACCCACACGGCCTTGGACACGCCCGTGTCCTTGGCCGTGTGCCTTGTCTCGACACACTGTCGAGCGAAAGTGTCGACACCCCGGGCCGAGTGTCGACACGGGCTCGACACGCCCTGCGACACGCCCGTGTCGCAGGCCGTGTGCCCTAGTCTCGACACATTGTCGAGCGAAAGTGTCGACACCCCGGGCCGAGTGTCGACACGGGCTCGACACGCCCGTGTCGCAGGCCGTGTACCCCCGCCAGAAACCAAAATATTTCCAGAATTGCAAATCGACCCTCTCTCAAAACTGGGGTGTTACAACTCTCCCCCCACTTAATAGAATTTCGTCCCGAAATTACAAAACAAAAGGGTACAAAAACTTAACTTGTACCTGAAATTGAAGAGTTCTGGATACTCTTCTACCATGGCCTGTTCTTGCTCCCAAGAGAACTCCTCTCGACCGCAGTTGTCCCATCGGACTTTCACGAGTCTAACTTCTTTATTACGCAACTGCCGAGTCTCCAAATCCTCTATAGCAATTGGAAGGACTCGCGTCCTCAAGCCTTCCTCAATCGGCACCGATGCCGGCTCAATCACCACACTAGCCTCCACCAAGGCTTTCCTCAAAACGGAGACGTGGAAGAAGTCATGCAATCCACTCAGCTCCGCGGACAACGCCAACCGATAGGCTGCTTCTCCCACTCGTTCAACAATTTCAAAAGGCCCCAAAAACCTTGGACTCAACTTCTTGAGTCGGCGAATCGGTGAGACGCCTTTGAACGGTTTGATCTTCAAATAGACCCAATCACCTACCGCAAACTCCAACTTTCGGTGACGAGCATTAGAGTATTTTGCTTGACGGTCTTGCGCCACCTTCATACGCTCTTATATGGTCCGTATCATCTCACAAGCGTCACCTACCACCTCCTTTCCCAAACTTTTGGTGTCTCCCGCCTCTGCCCAAGACATTGTTGTTCGACACCGCCTCCCATACAAAGCTTCGTATGGCACCATTTTTATACTCGCTTGAAAATTGTTGTTGTACGCGAATTCCACCATGAAGAGGTGATCCTCCCACTTCTTGCCGAAGTCAAGAACGCACATTCTCAGCATATCCTCCATAGTACGGTTTGTTCTTTCTGTTTGCCCATCAGTTTGAGGATGGAACACCGTACTGAACTTTAGCTTTGTGCCCAAACTCTTTTGAACTAGTCTCTAGGCCTTGGACGTAAACCGCCCATCTCGATCGCTGACTATACTCTTTGGAATCCCATGCAGTCGCATAATGTTGCGAACATACAACTCCACCAGCTTCTCCACGCTGTCCTCTTTCCGATTTGGGATGAAGTGGGCCACCTTGGTTAAGCGGTCCACAATCACCCAAATAGCATCATTACCCTGCTGCGATCTAGGCAACCCGTGTACAAAATCCATGGAGATGTCATCAAATTTCCATTCAGGGATTGGAAGGGGCTTCAGGAACCCGCCCGGCTTCTGACATTCGGCCTTCACCAAGGCACATGTTTGGCAACGATTCACATACAAAGCTATGTCCCGCTTCAGCCCCGGCCACCAAAAGGATTTCTTCATACCCAAGTACATCTTTGTACTGCCCGGGTGAATGGAGTACTTTGTAAAGTGAGCCTCAAACATCAACTCCTCACGGAGTTTGTCGAACTGCGGTATACAAACCCTTCCGTTCTTCCTCAGAATCCCATCAAACATCTCCCAGGTGCTGCACTCGCCCATTTGAGCCTCCATCACAAATGGTTGAAACTCCACATCCATCTGAGTCACTTCCCGAATGCGATCGGCCAAGTCGTTCTGCACTTCAATCCAGTTCAACCGAGCCACGCTGGACTCGCATCTTGCAACACATTCCAATACAAGGGACTCTCATTCACATACCAACCGCTCATCATGAGCTTCGATCCAACTCCCTTGCCCCGAGTACTTCCTACTCAAGGCATCCGCCACCACATGGCTTTACCTGGCGTATACTGAATCGCCACCTCGTAGTCTCCAAGGAACTCAACCCACCTGCGTTGCCGCATGTTCGAGTCCTTTTGATCCAAGAGATACTTCAGGCTTTTGTGATCCATGAAGATCTCGACCTTTGCACCATATACATAATATCGCCATATTTTCAACGCAAAAATTACCGCCGCCAACTCCAAGTCATGGACGGGGTAATTCCTCTCATGAGTCTTCAGTTGTCTAGACCCAAAAGCTATCACATTGCCATGTTGCACCAAAACGCAACCCAAACCGCATCCCGATGCGTCACTGAAAATCTGAAATCCCTCGGTCCCTTGCGGTAGACTTAGGATTGGAGCCATCATCAGTCTCTCCTTCAGTGCCTCAAATGTTTGGCTGCACTCTTGAGTCCACACAAACTTATGATCTTTACGAGTGAGTGAGGTGAGGGGTAGAGCTATCCGTGAGAAATTCTCCACGAATCTCCTATAATACCCTGCTAGTCCAAGAAAACTTCGGACTTCCGCCACGGTCCTCAAGACTGGCCAATCTCTGATGGCCTCCACTTTTGTTGGATCCACTGCCACCCCATCCCCACTAATCACGTGGCCCAAAAATGCCACCTTCTCTAACCAGAACTCGCACTTGGAGAATTTTGCATACAACTGATTCTCCCTCAACACTTGCAAGACCACTCTCAAGTGGGTCTCATGCTCCACTTCCGATTTGGAATACACCAAGATGTCATCAATGAAGACGACCACAAAAGAATCAAAGTATTCCCGAAATACCTGGTTCATAAGATCCATGAACACAGATGGTGCGTTCGTCAGCCCGAACGGCATCACCGTAAACTCAAAGTTCCCATACCTTGTACCAAAGGCAGTCTTGGGGATGTCCTCATCCCGAATTCGCAACTGGTAATAACCTGACTTCAAGTCCAATTTTGAATACACAACTGACCCTACCAATTGGTCGAACAAGTCATCTATCCGAGGAATCAGATACTTATTCTTGACGGTCAATTTATTCAGCTCTCGGTAGTCTATGCATAGTCGCATGCTACCGTCTTTCTTCTTTACAAAAACACCGGCGCACTCCACGGTGAAGAACTGGGTCTGATATACCCTTGCTCCAACAATTCCTGTAACTGTACCTTAAGTTCAGCCAACTCCTTTGGTGTCATCCTAAACGGAGGACGTGACACTGGCCTAGCCTCCGACACTAACTCGATTGAGAAATCGATCTCCCTCCGAGGAGGCGCTCCAGGAAGTTCATCCGGAAACACATCCTTGAACTCTGCCACTACGGGCACTTCATCAATAGACAGTTGGGAAAGACGAACCTCCAATAACGCTACAAGCACTACACCACCCTGGTTAACCGCCCGCATCAACTGCATGGCCGAGATCAGGGAACACGCCACTTCACAAAGGCCCTCAAATTTGACCTCCGCCTGCCCTTTGCTCTTTAGGGTCACTACCTTAGATAGGAAATCAATACTGGAGCACTGCTCTGCAAGCCAGTCCATGCCCAAAATGACATCGAAGTCAACCAATGGTAAAATCGCTGCTACCAAAACGAAGTCAACTCCGTCTAGCTCCCAACAGATGCGCCCTTTGGCCCCAGTGGTCATGGATGACCCACTGGGCATGCGCACTTTCAACTCTGCGCCCGCCGAGAAAGATTCAACTCCTATTCTCCGGATGAAGCTCTCCGCAAGAAAGGAGTGTGATGCTCCCGTATCAAATAATTCCCTAGCGGGGTATCCGGAAACTAACACGAAGCCTACAACATAGACATCACACAAAAGTCTAAAAGGATGAAACACAAAATTTAAACTTAAATTTGCTTCATACCTGTCACCACATCGGTTTGGCGGATCGCTTCTTGCTGTCCAAGGTTGTAAGCCCTTGGTTGCACCGGTTGGAACCGAGAAGCGCTCGACTACGCCATCTTCCCTTTCTCTGCAGCACTGGGGTCGGAGCGCACAGTCTGCTCCTGCCTAGCCTCTTGCCCCGCTCCTCCTTGGGGACAAACACGAGCTATGTGCCCCACCTTACCACAGTTGTAACACGTCGGCGGTCCCCTAGATTGAGAACCTCCAGGCGTCCAATTGCTCTTCTCACCGGATCTGGGTGTGTGAGGCTTCTTCCTCCACCTACTGCCTTCAGACTTTCCATGAGATTGGGAAGGCTTCCCTTCCCCTTGCTTGGGAGTAAAACCCTTACGGCGTTGGGTTCGCTCCAAATCACTTTCCAAAATTCTGGCAGCCTCAATTAGTTCATTGAATCCCGCTCTCTTCATGGAGATGAGGGGTTGTCTCAGGTTCTCCCTCAGCCCCTGGTAGAAGAGGTTATCCCTTTCTACATCATCTGCCATCGTCGTTCCAGCGTAACGACCCAAACGGGTGAACTCCTGCACATACTCATCTACTGTCTTGTCTTGCTGCATTAAATGCAGAAACTGCCTTTGAAGGGCCAATCGTGTAGAAACTGGAATATACCTCTTTAGAAACGCATCCCCAAACTCCTCCATTGACGGGGTGCGTCCCGGGAACTGGCGGCCGCTATGGCTCACCCACCATAACTTGGCGTCTCTTTCCAACATGAAAGCCGCATACTCAGCTTTCTTTTCCTCTGGCATCTCTGCCGCCCTTAAAAGCTCTTGAATACGAACCCACCAGTCCTCCGCATACGTTGGCGTACCCACTCCCTTGAATGATGGGGGATGGAAACTCAGGAAGTACTTCATGTGTCAGTCTCCATGTCCGACAACCACCCTTTCCGCCAAAGGCTCCACTCGCCTGGCCTCTCTGCCTGGCACGGCCGTCGTCGTGTCCGGTGTAGCAGGGGTTGCTACATGAGCTGCCGCTGCAGCTTGGGCTGCCACCATCGCTTCTGCAAGCATGCGGCAGAAGTCGGTAGGGTTTACACCCGTGCCCAAAAGACCTGGAGCAGTAGCACTGCTCGCCGAAAGCTCTTCTCTTGCTCTCGACGTTCCCGCCTCATTGCTTGCACTCTTTAAAAAACAAGAAACAAGGAATCAGTCTCAAATCTCAAGACTTAAACATAAGGACACTCATGGCCCCGCGTTACTCTTATGTGGATAACTTCTCTACGCATTGACCTTGAATCTAACCTCGCTCTGATACCAAATTATAACACCTCCCCTGTAGTGAACGTATAATATGTGTCCGGCTGGGGCCCCACAACATACGGACTCCACAGCTTTAGTATTAAAAGTTGATATAGCTACACACACTCAAAACACTTTGCACAACACAGCAGAAACAAAACAGGACAAGAAGTTATCCACCACTAGAAGAGTAAAACAAATGGCCTTATGGACTTACAACAAGTGTCCAAAATCAAATAATACAACAGTCATGAATGTGCCTAGCACTTCTAGTCTACCTCGGCATGCAAGCCGGACAACATGAGTCTCAAACATACAACATCACATAAGTAGAGCTACAAAAAGAAAAGCACTTCATGAGGCTTAGGCCTTTCTGGCCGGCGAGCTAGCTCCTGCATGCGATCCTTGCCCTGTAAAATTTATTAGTAACGTGGGTCAGCAAAGGTTGACCTCAAACTGTGTAACAACACATCTCCTCCCGGCCGCCCCTAACGGACCCCGGGGTACCCCTCCAACCTGCAAGTGAGCACTTCGTATGCAATAATCATAAGCAAGAAAAGCAACTACAGAAACAGGCTTGGATGTCACACACATCATACATGTTCTCTACTGGTTGAGCATATAATAAAAGGGCCTACTTATGCAATTATGTATGCAATAGCGCCTGGGTTTCACCCAAGGCACCCTAACTCGTATGCATCTAGCACATCATCACATCATATGTGTACTCATCGATTACCTGCTGGCATAAAGCCGCAAACAAAGGGGGGGTCACCATTTCCCCCAACGGCCGACAGGCCGCCTCATGGAATTCTTGTCAAGGCCCCACCCGCTCAAGGTCTTAGCCCCGGGCTTGCCTACAAGCTCTGACGTCTCATGTCAGAATTCCAAAAAACACAAAACTGACCGATTCTAAAAGCCTTGTCGGACCCCACCCGCTCATGGCCTCATTGCACGGGCTTGTACGCATGCTTGGCATTCTTGTCAGTCTCACAGAAGGGTACTAGTCTTGTCGGGACACTCTCCGCACATGACGTGAACGTCACGGGCTAGCCAGCCGACCATGGATACATAGCCACGCCTTGGCACAACACAAACCAAGACAAATCCACCCGAGTCCCTCATTTGTACTGCAGCGTTCTCGCGCACCAAGGAAACCATCTCCAACTCATGCGGAGCTAACCTTGTCCACCAAGGAAAACATCTACCGACACGAGGAGCTAACCTTGCCCGGTTCCAACTACACGTACTCGCTCGAGAAAACGGGGGAAAACATCACCACATCACAAACGGCGTCTTGCCGCAACGGAATCTCTACGAATCCTTAACGTTCGTATGCAACATCACCGAGTCGGACTAATGGTCGCGACTACGGCTTCACGCACCATGCCTAATCCACTAACGGAGCGGATCTCTAATGCAAATCATGCCGGGGACGGACTCAATCAACCCGGAGGTTCCTCTTGAACCTTGGCAAACCAAAACCCATCTTATTTGAGAGTTTGGTGCCCAAAAGCTAGAAAGGAATGATGCTAAAACATGCATCCTAAGATCGAGAGGAGAAGTGTCGTTACCTTCCGACTCCTCTTCCTTGTCATGGCAAAATAACCGGATGAAAATCTTCGCAAAGATCTAGCCTCCACGGATCTGGACTCGGCTCGTGATTTGGAGCACTGAAACCTCTCCTACAGCCCAAAACCTCCTTCTCCTTCTTCCTTGCTCTCACTTCTCTCTAGATCTTTAGTAAGAGAAAGATTGGAGAAGAATGAGGGTTTTCAACCCTATTCTCAGACTTAACTCCCCAAGAACAGTCATGAACCGTCATATCCTAAAATCTGGGAAAGAATGGCCACGATCCGCCTGGAATATAAAAGACCTGGGCCGAACACGGCCTGGCACACGCCCGTGTCCAGGGCCGTGTGCCTCATTCGCCGTCTCAAATCGACGCGCCTGGAACAGCACATGGGCATCCGACACGCCCGTGTTCGATCTGACACACCCGTGTCCCCAATGACACGGCCGTGTGGCTGGCCGTGTGCCTCCATCGACACGGCCCCGAACCCAACCCGAGAAGTGACACGACCTGGGACACGCACATGTCCCAAGCCGTGTGCTGAGTCTCGACACTAGTCGACAGCCTTTGTGTCGACACCGCGGAAAAACGTCGAGCGAAGATCGTCGACCAAGCGGGACACGCCCTGTGACACGCCCGTGTCACAGGCCGTGTGCCCCAGTCTCGACACTCGACACTCGACACTCGACACTCGTCGAGTGAACATCGTCGACAGACCCACACGGCCTTGGACACGCCCGTGTCCTAGGTCATGTGCCTTGTCTCGACACACTGTCGAGCGAAAGTGTCGACACCCCGGGCCGAGTGTCGACACGGGCTCGACACGCCCTGCGACACGCCCGTGTCGCAGGCCGTGTGCCCTAGTCTCGACACATTGTCGAGCGAAAGTGACGACACCCCGGGCCGAGTGTCGACATGGGCTCGACACGCCCTGCGACACGCCCGTGTCGCAGGCCGTGTGCCCCCTGCCAGAAACCAAAAAATTTCCAGAAACGCAAATCGACCCTCTCTCAAAACTGGGGTGTTACAGGCTACACGGTTGAGAGTTCCCTTAAGGTGTTTTATGATAAATCTGTACTCCTGAAGATAGGAGACCCATTTGGCATGTCTTGGGCTCACTTTAGTTTGGGAGTTAATAAATCTCAAAGCTTCATGATAGAATAAAATAACAAATTCTTTAGGAAGTAAGTAATGTCGCCAATGTTGGAGGCACCTAATAACCGCATAAAACTCTCGATCATAATTAGAATAATTCAATTTTGGTGCAGCGAGTTTATCACTGAAGTATACAATAGGGTGACCGTCCTGACTCAATACACCACCAACACCAACTCCAGACACGTCACAAGATAACTCAAAAACCTTAGTAAAATCTGGTAATCTCAAAAGGGGAGCTTCGGACATGCGTGATTTAATTATTTGAAATGCTTTAGCGGCCGATTTCGTCCAAGTAAAATCACCCTTTTTCATGCATTCTGTAATGGGGGCCATGATACTACTAAAGTCTCTAATAAATCGCTGATAAAACGTAGCTAGACCGTGAAAACTCCGAACATCCTGAATATTGGCGGGCTCCGACCAGTCCTTAATGGCCTGGACCTTCTTAGGGTCTACATGTATGCCCTTCAAACTCACGATATAACCAAGGAACTCTACAGACGACACATGAAAAGTACACTTTTTAATATTAACGAATAATGTTTCCAACCACAACGTGATAAGGATAATCTTCAAATGTGACTCATGATCACTCGTAGAAGTACTAAAAACAAGGATATCTTCAAAGTACACTACGATGAAGTTTCCCATATAAGGTTGGAAGATGTGGGTCATCATCCTAGAAAACGTGCTCGGGGCATTGGAAATCCCAAATGGCATAACTAACCACTTATAGAGCCCTTCCTTGGATTTAAAAGCAGTCTTCCACTCATCACCTTCCCTAATTTGGATCTGATGGTAGCCACTCCTAAGATCCAATTTCGAGAAAATCGTGGCACCCGCTAACCTGTCTAATAAATCGTCCACGTGAGGGATGGGAAAGAGAAATTTAACAGTAATTTTATTAATGGCTCTACTATCCACACACATCCTCCAAGAGCCGTCTTTCTTGGGAGCAAGTAAGGCGGGTACGGCACATGGACTCTTGCTATGACGAATGAACCCCTTTTGTAATAAAACTGAAATTTGGGTTTGTAATTCTAAGTGTGAGCATGGATTTAATCTATAGTGAGAAAGGTTTGGCAAAGAGGAACTCGGGATGAAATCTATCGCATGTTGGATGTCCCGCATGGGGGGTAACTCGGACGGTAGCTCGTCCGGATACACATCCTTAAACTCATCTAAGAGCTTCCTCAATGTCGGTGGTAAACCCTCAAATGACGACGCATCTTCCTTAGCTTGCAAACAAACTAACGTATATATGACACCATTCATAAAGGTGTTACGTGCAAATTCCTTCTTACCTATCGGACTTAACATTTTCTTTTCGATCGGGACAATCGTATCCCTAGAGGGGACCGAAGGATTCTTAGGCGGAGTGGGTTTTAAAATTATGGTCTTACCATTAAATTTAAATTCATAAGTGTTAGCTCGACCAAAGTGGGTAACGTCATGATCATAAGCCATGGACGACCTAATAAAACGTGACAAGCATCCATAGGGATGACGTCGCACCAAATCTTTTCATAATAAGCTTTGATGGTAAGGGGTACCAAACAACGCTTTGACACTGGGAGGGATGACTTATCGACCCATGCCACCTTATATGGGTGAGGGTGCGGCTCAGTAACTAAAGACATTCGGGTCACCGCAGCTTTAGAAATGACATTCATACATCTTCCACAATCTATGATCAACCTACACCATTTCTCTCCACTCTTAAAATTCAATGAAATAATATTCGTCCTATTCCAGTCATCTAACACCCGTGGAGTTGCCATAATACACCGCATGACCATCATATAAGATTCGTCCTCCATATCACTAGGCACTCCTTCCGACTCGCTATCATCTCCAGCCTCATATATAAGGTCATCTGACTCACATGTGGAAACTAACGGGGCTAAGGGCTTAGGCTTAGTAGGACATTCACTAGCGTAGTGACCCTGAATCCTGCAAGCGAAGCAAGTAGCATTTATTTTGTTTACTCTTCCTACAGGCACTCTCTCACACGTTGGGTTTTTAGTATTCCTGGCAGTCACTACTATGGAGTTCGAGTCTGTGGACCGGAACTTGCCCATATCCTTATCGGTAGAGGTGGGAGGCTGTTCTAAGATGGACTTTCCCTTCTGATACGAACGAGACTTATTCTTAAAAATGTTATGCTTTTCGATATCTAGTGCAGCATTGAAGGTGGTGTTGAGGTCGTTGTGACCATAACGCAACAGCTTGCCTTGGATGTCGGGGTTTAACCCCTTGCGAAACCTAGAAAGGGTGATCTCAGGCATCTCTCTTACACCACACCTAACCATCATGTCCTTAAGAAGACTCATGTTTTTCGAGACCGACCAATTCCCTTGCTTAAGGGTGGCCAAATCATTAGACATCTGCGTTCGATGGTACGAAGGGACGTACTGGTGTAACACCCCAAATCCCAATTTGGGTTCAGGTTAGGCGACACGGCCTCGGACACGGGCGTGTCCCAGGGCATGTCCTGCTCGGGTTGAGTAGCCTCTCGAGTGCTCGAAGAAATGCACACGAGAAGTTCTTGAGAGGGAACACGCCCTGTGATACGGGCGTGTATGAGGGTGTGTCCTCCTCTGGTCAACGAACTATGCTCGACGATCGTCGAATGGCAAGTTAAGTTGAGTACACGGCCTGTGACACACCCGGCCGTGTCCTTCTCTGGATCAACCAGGGCTGTGTGCTGGTGGACACGGGTGTGTCTTAGGGTACACGGCCTAGGACATGGGCGTGTCCCATGGTCGTATCTCGCTCAGTTGAGTTAGTGGTGTGCTGCCTGAGGGACACGCCATGCCATATGGGCATGTACTGTGTGACACGGGCGTGTCAGACATGTAACATGGGCGTGTCACATGGTCGTGTCTTATTCTGGATAAGGCAGTTCATGCATCGCTTAAGGGACATGACCTATGACACGGGCGTGTCAAACGCCGTGTCAGCCTAAAAATAGACTTTTCTGGACAAATCGTGGTCGTTCATTTCCTTTATCTTTGATCCAAGGGTCCAGGACCTTCCCTGCTGGTATAAGGCTGAGAGTGGATGGATCATCTTCATTCATCTTAACCTTTTCTCCTTCTCAAAGAAGTGGAGAGAAGGAAGAGCAAGGAAGGAAGGGGAGAGTGGATTCGGCTGCCGGAGAAGCTTCAGCGTGCTGAATCGTGAACCGAGTGTGGATACGTGGAGGCAAAGCCGTGGCAGTGGTTTCCATCTGGCTAGATCTCATGGCTCCAAAGCAATCGTCAAGGGTAACGATCTCCTTCTTGGACAAGCAAAGTACTTTCTTTATGCATATGCATTGAATCCTCCACCAAGAGGTGGAAAGCATAAGTCATTCCAGGTTGAGTCTGCATTTAGAGCCGAAAATAGGTAGTACGGCATAGGCATGTTGTGTGAAACTCATTCGGACGGTTAGTCTGGATTGGTGATGTTGATATTGTGAACTAGAGAAGACTCTGTGTATTGTATTGATGCTTGTGAATTGTGAATCCTTGACAAGCTTGGTATGAACTGAGCCCTTGTATTGGGTGTGGTGATGAATTGGAATAGATTGGAAAGAGGCTCTGCGAGAGCTTTGTGTGGAGCAGGAAAGGGAGGCCGACCTGCGTCAAGATCTGTGCTATTGACGAATTGAGCAACGGGAAATGCCTGATCTGTACTTGTGTTGTGGGAGATCGATTGGTGGCAAGGCAAATGGGAGGCTACGGGCCAAACCCGGCTTGCTGCACCACAAGGGTGGGTCGATCTAAAGTGGAATGCTCAATTTTGTCATGAGGTTAGTACCTCTGAGTGGGATGGGCTAGGATGTCCCCAGCATGCGTGTTGGTCGACTAGGGCCCATAGCCAACAAGTTAAAGACCTCTGATCGGTGGTGGGCAACTGGTATATCCAGTACACCAATAATGTGCCCTGAGTGGACGGAGCATCTGGCGGAGGCCGGCATTTGTGATGATGTGGTGTGTGAGAGCACCTATTGTGATATAGCCATATATATGTTGTGTTTGCAATGCATACAGGGAAGGAACCACTGCCCCAGGTAAAGGGTAGGGTCGTTATAATTGCATAGCAAATGCTGACCGTTGCTTTGTTTACCGCTCTTGGGGTGGATATGTACCTGCAGGTGTTGACGGGTTGTGGATTGATCGGAGTGAATCCCTTACTGCTTAAAGGCCCTCGAAGGCCGTGCGAAGAATTCTTGGATTTCATGTGTGGCCGGCCAGCGTGCCGATGTATGAACCTGTATATTTGTAAAGAGTAACTTGTAAGGCCTTAAGGGCATGAGAGGTGAGTGTTTGTATACATTCCCAGATCTATATAAATGTATGGTTTATATATATTAGTAGGACATTCATTATGTTGAGTTCATACAACTAAAAATGCTTTCGCTAGAATGCTCTGAGTTAGGATGCGAGTAGAATGTGATTTGATATTCATACGTAATTCCACCATTTGTCCGTGAAATATGGAATGGGGCCCCGACCGAACCCACCGTTTTATTCCATATGACGAATGGAGGCGTTACAAAGTGGTATTAGAGCCAGGTTTGAGATTGTTGGGAGGGAGAACATAATTGAACTCAAGAATGTCCACTAGGAATGTAATACATACATGTGAGGAGCGTGATAGTGTAGTCAATGTATGTTTGTCCTTATGGAATGGACGTAACTGGTATTTTGTACATTGATAGGTGACGAGGAGTGGTGTTGGGAAGTCTGAGCCCCAGCGGTCTGATGAGAGTGTGGTACCAACTGAGGCGCCTACACCTCCCTCGGCGGAGACCATACGTGTGGTGTCTGAGACGGTGCTCGTAGTGTTACATGCACAGCCTACTGGGCAGGCAAGGCCTGCAGGGGTGCCAGTACGGCTTGGTGCAAGGCAAGAGCATGTTGAAGTTGTGGTGGATGAGCAAGAAGCAGACGAGCAGTTGAAGTGGTTTATGGAGTTTCATCCACCTACCTTTAGAGGAATGGGTTCCCCAACGTAGGCAGAAGATTGGCCCGCAAGAGTAAAGAGGATCTTGGCAGCAATCCGGACTGCGGAGGCGCAGAAAGTTACCTTAGATACTTTTCTGTTGGAAGGATATGCAAGGCTTTGGTGGGATGAAGTGGAATTGCACCACTTGGTAGGTCGAGGATTGGAAGAGATATCGATCGAAGAATTCTCACGATTATTTTTGGCCAATTATTTGTCAGTGCCGCAACAGATTGCCATGGAAAATGAGTTCTAACGTCTGGTGCAGGGTGAGAGTAATTTTGATACATACCTGTATGAGTTTATGAGACTATGGCGCTATGCGGGGTCTACTTTCGTAGAGGAGGCGCGGAAGACGAATAGATTCTATGAGGGACTGCGTGATGAGTTGAGGTTGGCACTCCCGAGTTCGGTGAACCAAGGCTTCCAAGCGTTAGTAGATACAGCCCGGGCGCTGGAGAATGATTTGAAACGGGTGTAGGATAAGAAGAGCTTGGCGGTGGCGAAGCCGGAATTCAAAGTTCCACAGTAGGAATAGTCGGAGTCTAGGAGACGAGACAAGAAGAGGTTCAAGCCTGCTGAACCAACTCCTTCATTGTTTCTTCGGGAGCAACATATGGTCAAGGATGTGTTGACACACGGACATGTTTTCATTGTGGGAAACAGTGACATATAGCCCGTAATTGTTGGAGTGGCCCGTCAAGAGGTGAGAAAAAGACAGGTGTGTCTTATGAAGAAAAGGGTAAGACAGTGATCGAGTCATCTGCATCCCGGATGCAACCTCGAGTGTACAATATTGAATTGCAGGAGCCGCAAAGCTCAATCGGTGAAGTACAGCAGCCTCGAGTGTTTAGTTTGGAAGTCCAAGAGGCTATAAAACTACTTATGAAAGATACGGATGAGCGGAAGTAAATGGAAGATGTTGTATGTAGGAATGAACGATGCGATGTTGGTGTACACCTTGTTTTATCCGAGCGATCAAATAAAGGAATGGTTCTGTTTGTGTATGTATAGCTGGGGTAAAAGTTATGAGTATGTTGTGTATGTGTGTATGTATGACATGTTCCTGACTGTTTTGTGCGATGTCGTGGGGCGAGACAAGCTGCGGCCTCTGAGCTCTAACCTGGATTGTTTTACCATGGAACGACATGGTTATGTTGATGGCTACAGTTGAGTGAAATTTCGGGATGAAATTTCTTGTAAAGAGGGTAGGGTTGTAACACCCCAAATACCAATTTGGGTTCGGGTTGGGCGACACGGCCTGGGACACGGGCGTGTCCCATGGCGTGTCTTGCTCGGGTTGAGCAGCCTCTCGAGTGCTCGACAAAATGCACTCGAGAAGTTCTTAAGAGGGAACATGCCCTGTTACATGGGCGCGTTAGAGGGCGTGTCCTCCTTTAGTCGATGAACTGCACTCGATGATCGTCGAATGGCAAGTTAAGTTGAGTACACGGCCTATAACACGAGCGTGTCATAAGGTCGTGTCCTTCTCTAGATCAGCCAGGGCTGTGTGGTGGTGGACACGGGTGTATCTTGGGGTACACGGCCTGGGACACAGGCGTGTCCTATGGTCGTGTCCCGCTCGGGTTGAGTTAGTGGTGTGTTGTCTGAAGGACACTGAAAGAACTAGTGCCTAAACACCTAGAGGGGGGTGAATAGGTGCACTTAATCTTTTTAACTTTTAAGGCAGAAACACTGAATTATTAGACCTGTTTATGCAATTCTTTACAGCAATTTAACACAGATAACACAGCAATCACAGAATTAATCACACACAGAGAACACACAGATTTTATAGTGGTTCCCCAAGGTCTGGCTACATCCACTTTCCCCCTTCGCCTATCTAGTAGTGTACTAGATTCGGCCTAACTTCTCCACTTCTCCTCAGATCCTCAGATCTTACAACTCAGAACCCCAAATAGGTTCCTACAACTCAGAGTGATCCCACTCCTACAACTCAGGCACAAAAGCCCTACCACTCAGTCTTCAATAAGACCTACACTCAGGCACAACAGCCCTACCTCAGCCTTCAACAAGGCCTACACTCAGAGAAATGATTCTCCTACACTCAGGCTCACAGGCCCTACCTCAGCCTTTATAGATTTAGGCTTACAACTCAGATCTATACAAGATCCTACAGAAAATAGAAAATACAAAATATATGACCACAACTCTAGATAGAGAGAGATGAGTTGACTGGCTTCTTGATGAGTTATTGGAAGAACTTGGCAGAGATCAACCTCCCTTGGCTTTCTTCAAAGCTTCTTGAATTAGAACACAGTATTGTTATATCTCTTTGCAGATGATCTTCAATCAACTGTAGTCTTGAAATTCAGATCTCAATCTGAATTTAACTTAGCAGCCCGGTTCAGCAACTGCACTTCTTAGAAGGAGCTCTCTCTCTCCAACTTCTTAGATCTTCACTTGAAGGTCTTCTTCTGGTTGTGTTATTTTTCACTTCATTGATTGCTATGTTCACACACCCCTGTTGAAGGAATAAACCTTTATATAAGCTTTATTCATGGTGACCGGCTGATCCGGTTTCTAACGATCTTCTGACAGCTCTGACAGTAGCAGTTGACCGGTTGAAATGGCTGTTGTCAAGTCATCCAGTCACTTCTTGAAAACTTTGTCACTGTCTGAAAGTGTCGAGACAGATAGTCTTTATGTGTCGACACAAATAGACCAAGTGTCGACACAAGTAGACTAAGTGTCGACACTAGCCTTCATGGTGTCGACACAACTCCTTGTGTTGTTGAAATAGCTTCTCGACACTGCTTCTTCAGAATGTGTTGACACTGATCCTGTGTGTCGACACAAGTCCTTCTTCTTCAATACTTAGTTGATTTCTGCTAAGTGTCGACACAACTCCTTTATGTCGACACATCTTCTTGTGTTGAAACTTGCTAAGTGTCGACACATCTTCTTCGTGTCGACACATTCTTCATGTGTTGAGACTTTGTTGTATGTCGACACATCTCCTTTATGTTGACATATTCTTCATGTGTTGAGACTTTGCTGTGTGTCGACACATCTCCTTTGTGTCGACACTTGTACTTAAACTTTGTTGAAGTTTGCTGAGTGTCGACACAGCCTCCTAGTGTCGACACATTCTGCATGTGTTGAGACTTTGATGAGTGTCGACACATCTCCTTTGTGTCGACACTTGTACTTGAACTTTGTTGAAGTTTGCTGAGTGTCGACACAGCCTCCTAGTGTCGACACTTTTGCTGTCGACAAAGTTTCTTTGAGTGTCGACACTGCTTATAAGTGTCGACACTGATTATGTAGATGATTCTTCATTGTGTGTCGACACAACCTGTATGTGTTGACACTTTTCTTCTAGTGTCGACTCTGCCTTCCTGATGTCGACACAATTACTCCAAGTGTCGACACAGCTTCTCTAGGTGTCGACACAAGCCTTCTTAAGTGTCGACACTTTTCTTCTGGGTGTCGACACATGGACTTAGAAACTTTTCCTGCAAACCTGCAGTTACTTAACCTGCACAAATAAACTCAAAGCACATCAAATACACCTTGATGTATATCATTGAGTAGGGTGAGGCTTCTTCAAATCAGGTATATATATTCCAATGTACCCAACAATCTCCCCCTATTTGGAGAAGTCATAACCCTTAGTCAATGATATACACCATACATAACAAATTTTCAGTATGATGTAAAACAGTAATATATGACAGGGTAAGAACTTAAACATGTATAAACAGAACATGTATAAACAATTATCTCAGAATAATTAATGTAATAGATTTGAAGCATGACACAATGTTCTTACAAATTCTAACATTTTCATTAGTCAAAAGTTTACATAGCATTTTAATACAAATGATTACAATTTGTAAACTTAAGAAAATGCTATCCTATGGCTACTCTGGTTCCTTGATTACAATCCCCTTTCCAGATTGAATCTTTGCTTGAACTTGAGCTTCATTGTCATCAGCAGCAGCAGGCTTCTTCTCTTTGCGATCTTTCTTTTTCAGCTCTTCAGCCTTTATCTTCTGCCTTCCAAAATAGTGATAAGGCTTAGGAAAATACTTGCTAGGCTCCTGTGCATTAGGAGGTAGCTTTCCCAGTTTAGCCTTTCTTCTATACTGTACTATGGCTTCTTGCCTATTCTCATGTTTCCTCCACTCCTATTCAGAATACCACTTGCCTCTATCCAGGACATTGTCCTTAGCAGCCTTCCAAGCAGTCAAAATGATATTCCTGGATGTGGGGCTCCAATATTCAAAATCTGGCCTTAATTCAGCTTGCTCTCTGAATCTTTTCTTAGATAATTGGGCCTCTTGTTCTTTTAACAAAGCATCTTGCTCTTTTAAGATTGCCTCTGGCATAGGCTGGACAACTTTCTCAAGAATGATATTTTGATTACCCTCAGGAGGACTATACATAGACTGTAACTCTTGATGTATCATATCAAAGTCTGCAGGAGGGTATATCACTTGAGCTACTTCAGCTTGCTCTCCTCCAAAGTATGCAGGATTTATTCCAGACTCTGCCACATTGTCATCATCACATAAAGGTGGATATCCAAGGGTGGCTCTGATGGAATTTGAAATCCATTTGGCATGATCAGAGCCTGCCTTGACTAATACCCTCTCCCCCTTTATGACTTCTCCCTCTATGTGATCCCTCAGATCATCTTTCTGAAACCTGATCTGGGCATTCAGATAGTTAACTCCATCTTTATAAAAAGGTTTCAACCTTTGGAGCTTTTCAGTGATTAGCTTCTATGAATCCTAGATGGCAGAGTGAACTGCAAGTAGGCTCTCTTGGAGTTGCTTATCAAACTCAGCTTTAGCAGTAGCACTGTGTGCAGTCTGGGCAGTAGCTATATTCTTCATTTCAGTGACTATGGCATTATGAGAAGCTGTCAAATTATCATTCATTCTCAGCTGATTCTCTAGGACATAGCCTTGTTTTAGTGCAATTTCATCAACTTGTTTCTTGATGTTCTCTTTATGAGTGGCCAGATAGGCTACTGCATTTCTTCCTTTATGGAAACAATCAGTCATTTCCTTCTTGTTGAGATTCACTTCAAATCTGATAGATTTGATGTCTTGTGCAAGATCAAACTGAAGTGACTTATGTCCTTCATCCATATAGGTTTGTAAAGCCTTCCTTTGCTCATCTAGCTTGATCTGTAATGCTACCATCAGAGAACTATAATCAGTAGTGGTGGCAGGCTGTGGAGAAATTGTCTGTAGGGCTTTCTTATAGTTCTGGCTTCTTCTCTTGAAGACCTGGAACTTCCTCTTCTTGGCTCTAGCAGCCTCTGCATCCTCTGAAGCAGAAGTGCTAGCAATATCCACTCTATCCTTAGGACTAGGATGTGAATCCTTCTCAGTCCTTGTTAGCCCTTCAGCATCTCTTGGCTCCTCGGTCTCCTTGCTTGCAGTTTCCTCTACAATCTCCACATGCTCACCCTCAATATGGGCCTTCTCCCCCTCAACAGCAGCTATTTCTTTCTCAAGATCTGTCTGTACAAGATCAGGGAATAGCTCTTCTAATGTAAATTCCTATTGAGGAAGGGCTGGAGAAACTCTGATCTCATCAACCACTTTATCAGCAACAGATGTGTCCTCCATGACAACATCTTGTGGTTGAGGTTGTATCTGTGTTTGCTGATCAATATCAGGTAATGAATCAGTCAAAATTTCATCCTCAATAGTGAAACCTAATTGATTAATTTCAGTGATTACCTCTAGTATGGTTTGAGTAGCCCTTTCACTCTCTAGTGGAGTTGGCTTTTCCACAAGTAGAGGCTCCCCCTGGAGTGGATCCAGGTGAATTGGGCTACCTGGTGGTAGCTCCCCCTGCCTCTGTGCATCTTCTTGTCTTGCTGGAGACTGACCAGCATTTCTAGTTTCTTCATCATCAGGAGTAAAAACCACTTGCTCTTCAGAGCTGCTGGAGGATTCTTGAGCCACAATGGCTGTCTTCTTCTTCTTCTGAGGTGTGTCCTTTATTGGAGTTGGCATTTCTTTTGTTAATACTCTATCCCACCTAGATAAAATTCTCAAATCCATTCTCCTCATGTGGTTTATCTTGGAACCTGCAGCCTAGTTCATCACTTCAGGTATACTACCAGCTAAGTATAGACTCAGAATTCTACCCAGATTGGGTTTCTTCATACTTTCTGTTATCTTATCAAACATAACTGCAGACCAATCAGTATCAAGTTTGAAGATAATCCTTGTCATCAAATTGAACATCTGAGCTGAAATTCTATCATGTCCTCCAGGTTGCTCAGGATGACCTTGCCAACTATCTCAGATAAGAATTTCCCTTGTATATTCATTCCTTTCCTATTAAAAACTGATCCAATTTTTAGGTTTGAATCCAGTCCACACCATCTCAATGCCTCTCTAGTCTTAGAAGCAGATACATCTTCTTCTTCTTTTGTTCTTGGTAGTTGAAGTACCTTCCTTAGACTTTTCTGTGTGACCTTGACTTTGGTTCCATGAACTCTGGACTTAATCTTGAGTCCAGAGTCGTCAAGTGAAGCTGCACTCAAAAATTCAAGGACCTCCTTCTTTCAGATCTTGATTGGTTCTGATACAAGGTATTCCAATCCAGTCTCGGCAATTAGGGTTACCACACCTTTGATTTCGGGTTCCGCGTCATCAAAGGCGTATCACACGAGTTCATATCCTTCATTAATGCTCACTTTTAGCTTGGGCGCCATTAGGGTTTGAAGAAATTTTGAATTTAGAGAAGAGAGATGTCGACACACAAGTTTTGTCTCGAAACATTGGTGAGCGTATCGACAAACAATGGCGAAAACCTATTTATACCTTTCTAGAATCGAAGGTGAAAAGGCGCGTCAAAATACTTAAATTGTGTCGACACTGTTGAAAACTGTCGACACTTACTTATAATGTCTCGACAACTATGTGTCGACACAAGTATAGTCGACAGAATATATGTGTCGACACTTATATATGTGTCAACACCACTCAGCTCGACACTTAGTCGAGACTCTACTAGACTAATTCTGTGTAAAGCCTAAGTGTCGACACCACCTTGGATGTGTCGACACCTACAATGCATGTGTCGACACAAATTCTCTGAAGTGTCGACACAGACTTCCTAAATGTATCGACACCATTTCTCTGAAATGTCGACACCACTTTTATGTGTCGACACAGACAACTCTGTGTGTCGACACTATTTTACTTACCCAATTTTTGTAAACTATTCTAAGTTTATCATCCCTAATTCAATTTTAAATTTATTGAATTTGGTTTCATCTAAGGGCTTAGTATACATATCAGCTAACTGATTATCTGTATTTATATATTCTAAGGAAATGTCTCCTTTTTCTACATGTTCTCTTAGAAAATGGTATTTTATTTCTATGTGCATAGTCCTACTATGGGAGACAGGATTGTTTGCAATAGAAATGGCACTAGTAGAATCACAAAATAAAGGTGTTCAACTTACTTGAATACCATAATCTTCTAGCTGGTGTTGTATCCATAGTAGTTGTGCACAGCAGCTTCCTGCAGCAACATACTCTGACTCAGCTGTGGAGATAGCCACACTGGTCTGCTTCTTGCTACTCCAAGACACCAGCCTTCCTCCTAGAAATTGACAGGTACCTATGGTACTCTTTTTATCTTCCTTGCAGCCTGCAAAATCTGCATCTGAATAACCTGTCAGTTCAAAATCTTCATTCCTAGGGTACCAAAGGCCTAGATAAGGAGTGCCCTTAAGATATCCCAAAATTCTTTTGACTGCTGTCAAGTGAGATTCTTTAGGGCAAGCTTGATACCTAGCATAGACCCAGTAGCATACATGATATCTGGTCTACTAGCAGTCAAATATAATAGAGAGCCAACTATCCCTCTATACAAAGTTTCATCTACAGGTTTCCCTGCATCATCTTTGCTTAGAGACATGCTTGACCCCATAGGAGTTTTCATGGTAGTGGATGATTCCATACCGTACTTCTTTATCAATTCTAGGGTGAACTTAGACTGGCATATGGATAAACCATCCTCAGTCTGTCTAACTTGTAGACCCAAGAAGAACTTAAGTTCCCCCATACTGCTCATTTCAAATTGTCCTTGCATTAGTTTTGCAAACTTTCTGCAAAGACTACTTTTTGTAGACCCAAATATTATGTCATCTACATATATTTGGACTAAGATAATCTTGCCTCTGGATTCCCTAAGGAATAGAGTCTTGTCTATTTTCCCCCTTGTGAATTTATTCTCAATGAGGAAACTAGACAGGGTTTCATATCAAGCCCTAGGGGATTGTTTTAACCCATACAAAGCCTTCCTAAGTCTATATACATAATCAGGTTTAAGAGAATCTACAAAACCTGATGGCTGCTCTACATAGACTTTTTCCTTCAAGTTTCCATTCAGAAAAGCTGACTTAACATCCATTTGATAGACCTTAAATCCTTGGAATATTGCATAGGCATGGAACATCCTTATTGCTTCCAGTCTTGCTACTGGAGCAAAGGTTTGATCAAAATCAATACCTTCTTCCTGCCTATATCCTTTTGCAACTAGTCTAGCTTTATTCTTTATAATAATTCCATTCTCATCCAACTTGTTCCTAAAGATCCACTTAGTTCCAATAATGTTGTGGCTCTTTGGTTTAGGAACAAGCTCCCAGACTTTGCATCTTTTGAACTGGTTCAGCTCCTCTTGCATTGCCTCAATCCAATGAGGGTCTAGGATTGCTTCTTCAAATTTCTTTGGCTCTACTTGGGATAGAAAGCTGGAGTAGAGAACTGAATTTAGATTCCTGCTCCTTGTTTGTACCCCTTGTCTGAGATCTCCAATAATTTGATTGGCTGGATGATCTTTTAAATGACTATTTGCTGGAGGCACCCTGTCTTCAGGGTGTACACCTTCAGCTTCTTCATTCAGCTGCTCCTCTTGGTCTTCTTCAGCAACAGTAGTATCTTGTACTCCCCCTGGATAGCAGCCACCATCTTCCACTTGCTGATTTGCAGTAGGACATTCTACAATAGTAATCTTGTCCATCTTCTCAGTTACACCTGTAGAGCTGCAAACACTTCTAGGCAATTCATTGTTAATAAGTCTAGTTTCATCAAACACTACATGAACAGACTCTTCTACAACTTGAGTAATCAAGTTGTAGACCTTATAAGCCTTACTGTTGTTGTTGTACCCAACAAAGATTCTCTCTTGAGATTTGGCAGCAAACTTAGTTAGATAAGACTTACCATTGTTAAGGATATAGCACTTGCAACCAAAGATCCTGAAATAGGATAGATTTGGTTTTCTGCCCTTCACAATCTCATAGGGGATCTTCTTGTGGCTCTTGGTGATAGTGGCCCTATTGATTACATGACATGCAGTATTAACTGCCTCAGCCCAGAAATATTCTGGGAGAGATGTGTCACTCAACAGGGTTCTACCAGCCTCTATTAAGGTTCTATTTTTCCTTTCAGCAATACCATTTTGCTGAGGTGTTCTTGGTGAGGAAAATTCCTGAAAAATTCCAAACTCTTCACACAGTTTTGTCATACTTTCAGACTGAAATTCAGTACCATGGTCACTTATGATTTTGACCACTGTACTGTTCAATTCATTCTGAATTTGTTTAATAAAACTATACAAGATGCTTGGTGTTTCAGATTTTTGCCTTAGGAAGAACACCCAGGAATACCTTGAGTAGTCATCAACTACCACAAATGTATAGACCTTCCTACCTAGGCTGTGAACTGGCATAGGACCAAAAAGATCCATATGCAAGAGGTATAGACACCTCACAGCATCTTTATTCTCAATGCTATGAAAGGTGGATTTGGTCTGCTTGCCCTTTTGACAAGCTGAGCATATCTCAACCTTTATACACTTAACCTGAGGACCATTCCTCACTAACTCTTTGCTAAAGAGTTGGCCAATTGTCTTATAGTTAAGATGAGCCAGCCTCTTGTGCCACTTAACACAATGTGAGACTTTCTCATCAGCTACAAGACAAATAGGATAAACAATGTTCTCACACATAATGTCTAGACAATAGACATTTCTCTTCCTATATCCTGTCAAAATGATCTTTTGATCACTTGACCTACTGATATGACAACCATCTTTGACAAATGAGATGTCATATCCTAAATCACTCAGCTGACTTATGCTAATTAGGTTATGTTTCAAACCCTTTACATAAGCCACTTGAGTAATTGTAATTAGGTTGCTAGAAATATTACCAAAGCTTTTGATGATTCCTTTTTCTGAACCACCAAAGGTAACTTTAGGACCATCCTTGATTGGTGTATAGTCCTTCAGCAATCCCCTAGTTCCAGTCATGTGCCTGGAACATCCACTGTCCAAGTAACATATAGGGGTATGGCCACTTGGACTCACCTGCAAAACAGATTAGTTAACCTTAGAACCCAAATAATTCTTGGGTCCTTGGTGCAGGTTAGTTTGACTTTTAACAAAACTACCTGCAGATCTTCTAACAGGCAGTTTGCTACTCTCCTTGACACTTGAATTGTGCCAATAGTCTATGGCAAAGTGGTCTACCTTGCCACAACACCAGCACTCAAATCTGTTGTACCTTTGTTTAGGTACAACCCTGGCTGTTTTATCTACAGCAGGCTTCTTGTTGAGTACTGGGGCTTTGCCTTTAGACTTGGACTGTACTGTCCAGGCAGGTTTTGTAAACCCCAATCCAGTTTTACCCTTATGAGATACAAACTCATCTATCAAAGGTAGAACAAATTTTGGTTTAGAAAAACTTGCTACAATATCTCTCTCCTTCTGAAGTCTAGCCTCCAGATTTCTAATTTGATCATTCTTGAATGTAATAGTACTCATCTGTATAACAGTAATGTTCTTCAGTCTGGCTATTTCATTTAGTTTCTGATCAAGCAACTTGTCAAAATCTGTTGCAGCCACTTTGAGACTAGCAATCTCCTTAGCCTGAGTTTTGGCCAAGTGTTTGCTTTTCTTCAAAGCCTGCAACAATACTCTATATTCATCAATCAACTGATGAATGTCTCCTTCAGATTCAGATCCACTCACATCACTTGATGTTGATGTATCTGATTCTGATCCAGCACTCAAACTTGAACTAGAAGAACAAATTTGTACATTACTTGGGCCAGGCTGATCCTGGATCTTGTCTCCTTCTGATAAGGCCATCAGTCCCTTGCACTGAATGTCCTCATGCTCATAAATTGAGTTCATTAGCTGCATGAACTCATTTTCTTCTTCTTCAGCAAACAAGCCAATATAGGCTTCAGCTTCTGAATCTGTTTCTGAAGATGACATATCAGTCAGACTTTTATCCTTCTTAGCAACAAAGGACCTTTCCTTTTTGCCATTAAATTGAGTCTTCTTCTTGTCAGTGGACTCTTTCCTCTTTTCTGGACAATCAGCTACTACATGTACTTGTCTATTGCAACAATAGCATACTATTTTTGAGGATATAGTTTTACTAGACTTGGACTTTCTCTTATCATTCCTTGATGACTTCCTTTTCTGGTAGTAGTCATCTTTAGGCTGTGAAGTGGATGGCTTGGACCTCCACTGCTTCTTCTTTAGAAACTTATGAAAATGCCTAGTAAATGCAGCAAAGTCTTCATCAATTTCACTGCTTTCTGACTTCTTGCTATCTGAAGTATCTGTCTCAGCCTCAGCAACTTTTTGAGGTGGAGATGGAGACTTGCTTTTATATTTCCTAGTGGCTTCAGTCTTGAAGGCCACAGCTCTTTCTTTGTGCTCCACCCTAGTAGTCTTTTCTTCTTCCTTCCTTACCATTAACTGCATCTCATAAGATAACAGTTTTCCAAATAAAGTTGGAGGAGGTATGTCAGCTAATTTGACCATTTCCCTTATGGCACAAATCTTGGTGTCTCAGTCCTTTGTCAGGGATCTCAAGAACTTATCATTCAACTCATAATTGCTGAACTCTCTTCCATATGACATCAACTCATTGACTATCCTATAGAATTTCTTGTAGAATTCAGTTATGCTATCAGACCTTCCTTGTCCGAAGCTTTCATATTCTTGATTTAACAAGGACTTCCTGTCTTGTCTAACTTCTTCAGATCCCTCCATGTAAACTATCAGTGTGTCCCACATTTCTTTTGATGTTTTACAATGTATTAGGTTCTGAAATGTGGCATCATTAATTGCACTTACAATAATATTCTGGGCCCTCTTGTCCATAGTGGCCAGAATAATCTCATCTTTTGTCATTTCTGAATAGTCTTTGGGAGTTCTCTGATTTGCATCTAGAACAGATACTTTCATTGGCACATATGGCCCTTCTTTGACTGTAATGTAAATTCTTGGGTCAGAGGCTTCCATAAAAAGTCTAACCCTCTCTTTCCATATGCCAAAAATCTTTTTTCTGTAGATTGGCAATTTCATGGATCCTAGCTCTTTTTGATTCTCAATTGAACCCATTTTCTTGATTCTTGATTATGTTGATTCTGCCTACAGGATCTTTACTCAGACTGTTATGTTCTTTTTTTTGAGAAACCTGGCTCTGATACCACTTGAAAGAACTAGTGCCTAAACACCTAGAGGGGGGTGAATAGGTGCACTTAATCTTTTTAACTTTTAAGGCAGAAACACTGAATTATTAGACATGTTTATGCAATTCTTTACAGCAATTCAGCACAGATAACACAGCAATCATAGAATTAATCACACACAGAGAACACACAGATTTTATAGTGGTTCCCCAAGGTCTGGGTACATCCACTTTCCCCCTTCGCCTATCTAGTAGTGTACTAGATTCGGCCTAACTTCTTCACTTCTCCTCAGATCCTCAGATCTTACAACTCAGAACCCCAAATAGGATCCTACAACTCAGAGTGATCCCACTCCTACAACTCAGGCATAAAATCCCTACCACTCAGTCTTCAATAAGACCTACACTCAGGCACAACAGCCCTACCTCAGCCTTCAACAAGGCCTACACTCAGAGAAATGATTCTCCTACACTCAGGCTCACAGGCCCTACCTCAGCCTTTATAGATTTAGGCTTACAACTCAGATCTATACAAGATCCTACAGAAAATAGAAAATACAAAGTATATGACCACAACTCTAGATAGAGAGAGATGAGTTGACTGACTTCTTGATGAGTTCTTGGAAGAACTTGGCAAAGATCAACCTCCCTTGACTTTCTTCAAAGCTTCTTGAATTAGAACACAGTAGGGTTGTATCTCTTTGCAGATGATCTTCAATCAATTACAGTCTTGAAATTCAGATCTCAATCTGAATCTAACTTAGCAGCCCGGTTCAGCAACTGTACTTCTTAGAAGGAGCTCTCTCTCTCCAACTTCTTAGATCTTCACTTGAAGGTCTTCTTCTGGTTGTGTTGTTTTTCACTTCATTGATTGCTACGTTCACACACCCCTGTTGAAGGAATAAGCCTTTATATAAGCTTTCTTCATGGTGACCGGCTGATCCGGTTTCTAACGATCTTCTGACAGCTCTGACAGTAGCAGTTGACCGGTTGAAATGGCTGCTGTCAAGTCATCCAGTCACTTCTTGAAAACTCTGTCACTGTCTGAAAGTGTCGAGACAGATAGTCTTTATGTGTCGACACAAATATACCAAGTGTCGACACAAGTAGACTAAGTGTCGACACTAGCCTTCATGGTGTCGACACAACTCCTTGTGTTGTTGAAATAGCTTCTCGACACTGCTTTTTCAGAATGTGTCGACACTGATCCTGTGTGTCGACACAAGTCCTTCTTCTTCAATACTTAGTTGATTTCTGCTAAGTGTCGACACAACTCCTTTGTGTCGACACATCTTCTTGTGTTGAAACTTGCTAAGTGTCGACACATCTTCTTCGTGTCGACACATTCTTCATGTGTTGAGACTTTGTTGTATGTCGACACATCTCCTTTGTGTCGACACATTCTTCATGTGTTAAGACTTTGCTGTGTGTAGACACATCTCCTTTATGTCGACACTTGTACTTAAACTTTGTTGAAGTTTGCTGAGTGTCGACACAGCCTCCTAGTGTTGACACATTCTGCATGTGTTGAGACTTTGCTGAGTGTCGACACATTTCCTTTGTGTCGACACTTGTACTTGAACTTTGTTGAAGTTTGCTGAGTGTCGACACAGCCTCCTAGTATCGACACTTTTTGCTGTCGACAAAGTTTCTCTGAGTGTCGACACTGCTTCTAAGTGTCGACACTGATTATGTAGACGATTCTTCATTGTGTGTCGACACAACCAGTATGTGTCGACACTTTTCTTCTAGTATCGACTCTGCCTTCCTGGTGTCGACACAATTACTCCAAGTGTCGACACAGCTTCTCTAGGTGTCGACACAAACCTTCTTAAGTGTCGACACTTTTCTTCTGGGTGTCGACACATGGACTTAGAAACTTTTCCTGCAAACCTGCAGTTACTTAACCTGCACAAATAAACTCAAAGCACATCAAATACACCTTGATGTATATCATTGAGTAGGGTGAGGCTTCTTCAAATCAGGTACATATATTCCAATGTACCCAATAGACACGCCATGGCACACGGGCGTGTACTGTATGACACCGGAGTGTCAGCCATGTGACACGGGCGTGTCAGCCATGTGACACGGGCATGTCACATGGTCGTGTCCTGTTCTGGATAAGGAGGTTCGTGCACCGCTTAAGGGACACGGCCTGTGATACGGGCGTGTCACAAGCCGTATCAGCCCAAAAATAGACTTTTCTGGGAAACTCGTGGTCGTTCGTTTCCTTCATCTTGGATCCAAGGGTCCAGGCACTTCCTTGCTGGTATAAGGCTGAGAGTGGATGGATCATCTTCATTCATCTTAACCTTTTCTCTTTCTCAAAGAAGTGGAGAGAAGGGAGAGCAGGGAAGGAAGGGCTGAGTGGATCCGACTGCCCTAGAAGCTTCAGCGTTCTGAATCGTGAGCCGAGTGCGAATTCGTGGAGGCAAGGCCGGCGCGGTGATTTCCATCCAGCTAGATCTCATAGCTCCAAAGAGTTCGTTAAGGGTAACAATCTCCTTCTTGGACAAGCAAAGTCCTTTCTTTATGCATATGCATGGAATCCTCCACCAAGAGGTGGAAAGCGTATGTGATTCCAGGTTAAGTCTGCATTTAGAGCCGGAAATAGGTACTACGGCAAAGGCATGCTGTGTGAAGCACATCTTAACGGTTACTCTGGATTGGTGATGTGGATATTGTGAATCGGAGAAAATTCTGTGTATTGTATGGATGCTTGTGAATTATGAATCCTTGACAAGCTTGGTATGAGCTGAGCCTTTGTATCTGGTGTGGTGATGAACTGAAATGGATTGGAAAGCGACTCTGCGAGAGCTATGTGTGGAGCAGGAAAGGGGAGGCTGACCCGCGTCAAGATCTGCTCTATTGACGAATTGAGCAACGGGAAATGGCTGACCTGTACCTGTGTTGTGGGCGATCTATTGGTGGCAAGGCAAAAGGGAGGTTACGGGCCAGACCCGGCTTGCTGCACCACAAGGGTGGGTATGGGCGAGGATGGGCGAGGATGTCCCCAGCATGCATGTTGGATGACTAGTTCCCATAGCCAAAAAGTTAAAGACCTCTGATCGGTGGTGGACAACTGGTATATCCGGTACACTAATAATATGCCCTGAGTGCACGGAGCGTCTGGCAGAGGCTGGCGTTTGTGATGATGTGGTGCGTGAGAGAACCTATTGTGATATAGCCATATATATATGTTGTGTTTGCAAAGCATACAGGGAAGGAACCACTGCGCCAGGTAAGGGGTAGGGTCGTTATAACTAGTCAGCTAATGCTGACCGTTGCTTTGTTTACCGCTCTTGGGGTGGATGTCTACCTGCTGGTGTTGACGGGTTGTGGATTGAGCGGAGTGAAGCCCTTGCTGCTTAAAGGCCCTCGAAGGCCGTGCGAAGAATTCTTGGATTTCATGTGTGGTCGGCCTGCGTGCCGATGTATGAAGCTGTATATTTGTAAAGTGTAACTTGTAAGGCCTTAAGGCCATGAGAGGTGAGTGTTTGTATACATTCCCAGATCTATATAAATGTATGGTTTATATATATTAGTGGACATTCATTCTGTTGAGTTCGTACAACTAAACATGCTTTGGCTAGAATGCTCTGAGTGAGGACGCGAGTAGAACGTGATTTGATATTCATACGTAATTCTGCCATTTGTTCGTGAAATATGGCATGGGGCCCCGGCCGGACCCACCATTATATTCCATATGACGAATGGAGGCGTTACAACTTTTCTGTCAACATGGCCTTCATGCCTACCCAACCAATAAGTAAGTCACCATTGTCAGCCCTTAGACGATGTTCCTCATTTAACCAAAAAATCTTGGCTCTACCTAGCAACTTCATTCACGCCACTCGCACCTTATCCGCATCCGTCAAATTTTGTCACTCAATGTAGCATTCGATTTCCATCACCCATTCCAGGAAGACTTGGGGTTCACCCATTCCATCATATGATGGAGGTTTGACCCGGATGGCTCTAGTAATGTCAAACTCATACGGTACATGTGGGGCTCGCTCATTGTTATAGTTGTTGTTTTGATTATTATTGCCTTCATCAAGTGGGTTGGCGGCTTGATTTTAGGGAGCCTCTAGATTCATTCTTAATTCATATAGCATTTCCCTAATCTCCGTCAACTAATCGGTGAACTCCTGATGGATTACCTCAATCGCTGTGGGAATGTGACCCGCTTCCCGCTCGTCCGCCATTTGGGAGGAAGATGGGGAATACTCAGTGCCTAATCTAGTGCGCATGTAGAAATGAAATAAACTGACTCAAAGAAACACCACAGATGGAATTCTTCCCACTTAATGGCTAGGGTAAAAAAAAATTTTGTTTTTCTTACTGGAAATAAAAAGGAGATTATTAAAAAAAAATTTGAAATTTGCTGAAAAATAAGAAATTTAGGCTGCTATTGCCAGACCAGCAAAAAAAATTTTTTTGAATTTTTTGACACGAAAAAGAGCAAGAAAAGTTTGTGCCGACGTGCAAACACCAAGGAAGGGTGCCAATTAAGAAATTGACGTGAACCTCGCTTTGATACCAAATTGATGCAGGCCTAAGCGTCAACACCGGGAGATCTACGGATTAACACGTTTATCTCTCTACGATTCGAATTTTCACTCGCACAAATTTCTTCACCACGCACACTGCAGGCAATATTATCACTTTAATGCTAATGTACGTGTTGATGCACGAAAACACAAGGGGGGTCGAGCACCACCAGCTAACGGTTCGAACACCGGGGAATAGGGAGACTGCGAGTAGTAATCTACTAAGCGGATGAGGGCAGGAAGAAGAGCAGGGCCGTGAACCACGGCAACAACAGACTTCGCCCGTCGCGGCCTGAATGCCTCTCTTGGGACGGGCTTTCCCTTGATTGAAGAAGGATTGGGTTACAAGTGAAAGGAAAAGGTTGACAAGAGCAGAGCGAGGGGGAGTCCGCAAGGCACAAGATTCGAGTCCGCGGCCTGTAACAAGTAGGCTCCTGGGTCCGAGTCAGCGTGCCTTGGGTGCACCACCTCCCCCCTATTTATAGGATAGGGGGCCTGCCCAAACGGGCAGGGCAAAAATAACCGACTGCCCGGGGTACAGGAGAACCGGGCAGCGGTGACGGGAAGCAAAAAGAAAGAACACGCCAGTCCGCATAGAAGGGACGGACTGGGCTCGCGGACTAGAGCATCCACTGCTGCTGGGCGCGATCCTGCTGGAGGGCGGCGGCCTGGGAGGACGAGACACTGCGTCCGCCGCTGCAGAGAATCTGATACCCATCCTGGCGGACTGAGCGGACAGATCCTTGCGTCCGTTGCTGGGGTACCTTGTCCGATTGGTGACCTTGCTGGACTGGGCGGACTGATAAATCGCGACCGCGCCTGTTGAAAGGGGGGCTTTGGAATCTTGCAGGGTGTTGCGGACTGAGGGGTTAACATAATCCCCGCACATTTTTAAGTTTCCAGAAAACTTCGAAAATGTTTTCTTAACCGCCGAGTCCGCACGCCTCGAAAATGCCGCCAACGCTATAAATATCGCAGGAGGCCCTGGAACTATTGAGAATCTCGATCGATACGGGGTGCTACTCACCACTTGCGGTCTCCACTTTCCAGTCTGGCATGTCAAGGCTTGGAGCTTTCTTCTCTAGTCGCACTGCAAAGGGCGACCCAGCACTGGCAACGCCTATGAAGACCAAGAAGATAGCAAAGAGGTCGACAAAAAAGGATCTCGTCCGCCCCACAGGAGAGAGTTCCCACAGCCAGAAGCCTGCGGAGAAAGCAGTCCGCCATGCCGACATATCTGATGATGCCGCAGTCGACGCCGAACCATTGAGAAGTGAGAAGATGGTGACGCTGTCGGACTCTGCCCCTTCTCAGAAAACTGCAACTTCGGCGGACACCACTGGCGAACACATTGAGGCTGACATATCTTCTCCCAATGCCCAGGTGCCTATCGTTAACTTGGATGAAGAAGACAGGCGGACTGAGGAAGAGGATGATGCACCCTCAAAGGCATTGACTGCTGTGAACCCAGAGCCTATCCGCGAAAACCAGCCCGACCTAGGGGGGTCCGCCTCGGATTCTGCTGAGAAGACTGCTAAAAGGAAGAAGAGGAAGAGGGACGGGGCGACCGTCGCCGAGCGGGTTGAGAAGAAACTGCGTGCAATGAAGGAGAAGAACGTCTCCAAGCGGACTGGGGATGCGGACTTACAATACAGTCCGCGTGACAAAAAAGTTCCTGACAGCGATCTGGTTACACCGGAGGCCCAAATCCAGGAAGATAATTCCCTCTCCACGGTCAGTTTATCCACGGATGAGATAATTGATTCCATAGACGTCGATCGACTTGATTTAATCAACGAATCCTTGCTGGTTGTACTGCAGCAATCTGAGGCGGCCACTGGGAATAAGGGTGACGAACTCCCTTCCTTGTCCGCTGCGGAGGAAGAGGAGAGAGAGAGACTGAAAGAGAAGATAGAGGAGCAGAAGAAACAAATCGTTGCTCATGTTGCTGCGGTAGGGGCGGCCTCGAAGCAGGTCGCGGCGGATAAAGCCGCTAAGGATCTGCGGATTGCTGCGGAGCTGATGCGGTCAGGTAAACTTCAACCGGCGCCTAAATACTTTCAGCATAAGTGGCTTTACAGGTCGCCGCCGCGGACGTCAAGACCAATCAAAATCATCACTGAGACGGACGATATTGTGGTTTCAACAAGTGCGGCTGCCGAGAAAAGAGCAAAGGTTCATCGCGAATGGAAGAAGCGGTTAAGCGCCTTTGACCCGGAGCGGGAAAGGCGGCCAATCATCTTCGATAGTCGGTAACTCGCTGCTGTTATGTCTAAAAGTGATCTTTCATCCTTTCTTTGCGTCCGCCGCGAACTGCCTTTAAATGTGAAGTTGACTTTTTTTGTTGCAGGTAGAAAGTCGCTGCTGGGCTCCATCGAGAGTGGTGAGTTCGTGGTAATGCCGAATACCGGTGGTGACGCGGTCTCGCCTGTAGAATCCGCGAGGGATGAGCCGCCCAGCCTGAATATGATTAAAGAGTTAAAGAGGAAATTCCAGGCTGAAATGCAAGGTGTTAAAGCAGAGTTAGAGAAATCAGAGGAGCGCGAGACAGCGTCCGCTGCGCGTGAGAAAGCGTCCGCAGAAACCGAGAAGGCCCTAAAAGACCAGATCGCCAGCATCTCGCGGGCGCTGGAGAGGTCTGAAAGGGAGAAGAAGAGGCTTGCGGATGACGTCCGATTTTATAAAGGCAAGCACTTGGCGTCGGTGCGTGGAGAAAAAGGAAAGCGGGCTGCCGAGGTCGCTGAGCAGAGGCCGCGAGTGTCAGATCGCGCTGCTCTAGAGATCGCCGCACAGGCAGGCGGTGCCCAACAATCTGCGGATGAGGAGCCGAGGCCAGCGACAGAGCCAATGGTGCCCCTCAGTCGGGTTGATCAGGAAGCTGTTCATATGCACCAGACCATTAATGTCATTCATCATCATCTCTGCCGTGTGTACAGCGAAATTCTTCAGATAAGCGACCAAGCAGCTCATTTATGCAGAGACAGAGCAGAAAGGCCGGCGCGGACCGATAATAGGGACCGCTGAGTCCGCAATGCCTTTAGCTTTTATTTGCTTAATTGTATAATTATTTGGATAATTGTGCTTCAAGCAATGCTGTGTTGTAAAATGAACTCTATTTGATCTGTGCGGACTCAGATTATATATCCGCAAATTATGTAGCTTAATCCTTGTGATGTGCAGAATTGTGCGGACTAATGTTGTGTCCGCTTCTCGTTATTTAACCTGCAAGTTGGCAATACTGCGAACTAAGCGGATTGAAAATGTATCCGCACCTTGTGACCTACCGGGAGAAAAAGCGCGATCTGAGCGGACAACAAATTGTGTCGGCCACAACTTTTTGCTTTGAATTTTCCTTGGCATGTGAATCTGTGTTTGTATCCGCGTTGTTGTTTGGCTGTTTTAACTTTTTGCGGACTGTGCGGATTGGAATTGCGAGCTCTGCGGCCTGGTCAAAAAGCTGCCAGACTCTTTAGCTATAAATAGGGCCTTCTGCTTTCTCTTATGCAGGAAACAGCTGAAGTAAAAGGAACCCTGCGGCCTGCAAAATGGTGTCCGCGCGGACTGATGCTGTTGTCGCCTTCCATTCCGCGGACCACCGGAAATGCACAATGACAGAGGCCGACCTGGACGCCTTTGTCAAAAAGAAGATGGCGAACTCGAACATCCTTGTCCGCCTTCCCGCCCATCAAGAAAGATTAAACTTCTCAACCGCAACCCAGATTGCCATCCCTGTGGACCATTTTGATAGCGGATTCAAGTTTCCGATCCTATGGGAACTCGCCGCCATCTTTGAGCACTATGGAATGGTGCCTGGCCAGCTTGCGCCGAATACACTCGCTGCGATCTGCAGCTTTGTCTCTTATTTGCGATCTGAAAAGATCGTTTTTTCAATGAATGTATTCCGCAAAATATTCTCTGTCCGCTCCATTACTGCTTTCGGAGGCCTCCCCTACAAGGGGGTGATTTATTTCTACTGCAGGGGGATGAAGGCTGTGGGCCTTCCCAACAAAATCCACAACTGGACCTCTAGGTTCCTGATTTTTGAGGGCGACCTAGGGTTCGCGCACACCTATCCGCAGGTGCGCGCGGACTCCGCCTTCAAAAGCGTGCAACTGGATGACTTAGAGTCCGCCATTGTCGAGTTCTTGGCCAATGCCAGGCTCGACATCAAGCATTATATTACGCTGCTAGCGAGCTTAGCGGACGTCATGCCCGAAGAGAGTAAATAGCTTCCGAACTCAGCTTTTGCATCCGCTGCGACCTTGGTGTTTAACCCATTTGTTTTTGCAGCGACCTTGGCGGTACCCGCTAACTTGCCACAGAAGCCTAGCAGCTTCGTCCCTACACAGAAAGAAAAGAAAGAAGCAGTTGCAAAAGGAGGAAGGAGGAAGGGGATCCCGCAGCAGATTACTCTTCCTCAGAAAGCTTCTCCATGAGTGGCTTCGGCATCAGCTAGAAGGACCTTAGGGGGAACCCTATGGTCCACTGGCACAGCAAGAATAAACACGTCCGCTTATCCACCGCGCTTCCTTCGTGCAAGAGTCCGCGGATAACACGCCACGCCCACATTGCGATCTCCGCGCTTTACGGAAAGCGCAACTTGAGCGACCTCAAGAAGGTGCCCGCCACCGACCTCCCTCTGCTAGCCTCTCAGGCCGCTGCGAACAGCGTGGTGACAAACCACTATGTTGCCACCCTGGCCAGAGACCTGTTGAGGCAGAATGAACAACTTCAAAAGGATAATAAAGCGCTAAAGGAAAGGAATGCGCGGTTGGGAAAAAGGGTTGCCCAGCAAAGAGAAGAGCTCGGGGTTAGTTGAATTCGTTGCGGTCTTAATTTTCTATCCGCCGCGATCTGCCTGACGATTGCTTTTGTTTTGCGCAGGTTGCCTATGACTTGGAAAATAACAACTTCCAGGCTGCCATGCTCCCTTTTGTAAAGGAGACCGTCGAGGTCGCTATTGAGCGACTTTTCCGCGACGGCTTCATAAAGGAGGGAGTGGATGGCGTCCCTTTTTTGGAGATCTTCCCTGAGCTGGCTCCTCAGGTCGCGGCGATGGAGAGGGCTAAAAAAGGAAAGTACATCATTGAGGAAGGTGAAGAAGAGGAAGAAGAAGACGAAGAAGAAGAAGAAGAAGAAGAAGTTGAAGAAGAAGACGGAGGGCAGGGCGAAGGGCAAAGTGCCAAGGAAGACAATGCTGCCTCAAGCCCGCGAGTAGAGGAACTGTCCCCCGAGTCCGACACCTCTGCATCCTCCTCTGCTACTGGGAGCTCGCATAGCGGGTCCGCCTCGAGTACCGGATCGGATAGCAGTGGGAGCGGCTCCGGGGGCTACTCTCCAGAAGTTGACATTGTTGGTGACAGCCCTGCACCTCCAGAGAAGAAACAAAGGACTACAGATTGATCAATGTATTTTTTATCTTTTGTTTTTTGTAAAAGTGGCGGACGCAAGATTGCAGTCCGCCGAACATATAGAATGATGTAAACAGTTTTTGATGAAATAGAAAGAAAGGATATTTTTGGCATGTGTGCTTTCTGCAATGTTCTTTTTCCACGCTCGCCGCACCGACACTTACTTAGCAGTCCGCACGTCACGCTGATAAGTTTGAGCAATATCTTGCTGATTAAAGAATATTATTGTTGACGAATAAGAAATTGTTAGGCGGACTCTGTTGAGTTTTAATTGCAGTCCGCACGACACTAGGATCATTTATAACGAATCTTGCTGATTAGAGAATCCAACTCATCAATCCATTCAACATTCGCCTTAAAAAATGACGAAAATAGCCAGCTGATAACAAAGTCAGGTGGTACTTCATTGAGTTCTAGTAGAGCCTGCATTTCTCTCTTATTAACTTATCAAGTTATAACATATGAAAACCATTCTGCAGACTGAGCGGATACAGAAGACCGACCCGCTCATAGTAGAAATGATCTATATAGCTCGTGGTTTCAAGAAAACTATCGGACTGAGCGGATACATAAAACCAGTCCGCCAAAGATAGAATCTATAAAATCATCCCAAAGAAACTGGCGGACTGCGCGGATAGATAAGACCAGTCCGCCAAAGATAGAAATGACCCATAGCGATAAAGAAAATCAATCCACTCATAATACAAGAAATGATTTATAGCTTGCGACCAGGTGGGCAGGTGAGCCAGAGCGGCATACTTTCCTCACTGGGCTACATGCTATAGAATCAACCCAAGCTGGCGGACTGAGCGGACACAGAAAACCAATCCGTTCACAATAGAAGAAATGATCTATAGCTTGCGACCAGGTGTGCAGGTGAGCCGGAGCGACATACTTTCCTCACCGGGCTACAAGCTATAGGATCAACCCAAACAGGCGGACTGAGCGGATAGAGAAAACCAGTCCGCACATAATTCCCTGCGAAGAGCAAAATGCTCATTTGCCTGAACGGTTCCCTGCCCTCTTGCCTGGAGTATAGTGAAAGCTGTGGGTCTCCTGCAGGCACTGCTCGAGGGTACCATGTAGTGTTCGAGGGTTACAAGCTAAGATGACCCGCGGGCAGGTGAGCCGGAATGGCATACTTTCCTCACGCGATCATCGAAGTTGTAACGATATCCCTATGGCGTCATGGTAGAGCTTTTCCCCACCCAGCCCTCCATAATGCAGAGGTGGGGTCAGGTACTTGCCGGGATCCGAAGTCCAGAATCCAACCGCGCTAGAGCCTGCAAGCTCCCACTACACGGTGCGAAATCTCCTCGCAACACGTGGTCTTTGTGGTGTTACGCTAATGACAACAGCTCTAGGGGAGGTCTTGCTGAACTCGGCGATGTCTCCTGGTATCAGGGAACCGTTATGGGTCTTTGGGAGAGAGAGAAAACACTAGAAAAAGGTGTCAGTATAGATCCTTCGATTAATAAAATGTATTTGCAAAGCAAACATAAGAAAGAAAAGGGAGTTCAGGCGTAGAACCATTTTTGGAATCTTTCTTAGCGTCTCATCTGTCATGATTACATAGACAATACTTGAAGAAGCGTTAGCAAGTAGTTTTTATTCATAATAACTCTTGAAGGGGATACACAAAGTAGAAAAAAGGAGGTTTAAGAATAGAACCGCTTGAGATCATCCCCGCTCCATGTGTGTGGTATATCTTCTCCTTCGTATGTCTGCAGGCGGTAAGCGCCACTCTTTAATGCTTCTTTGATAACAAAAGGGCCGGCCCAATTTGGATTAAGCTTCCCAATTGAACCAGCTCTTGCAGCTGCATCGATCTTCTTTAGAACGAGATCTCCCACTTGGAAGTGTTTGATCCTCACGTTCTGATCAAAGTAGCGGGCCATCCTTCTTTTGATCTCCTCCTGCCTTATGGCTGCTTGATCTCTGATGGCCTCGATGTGTTCCAAGCTGAACCTCATCTCTTCACTATTCAACTCAAGCCAGTCCTCAACGCCTTCTCTAGCAAGCAGAACTCTGGGTGACGGGACTTCAAACTCAACTAGTATAAGTGCCTCCGAGCCATGAGAAAGCTTGAATGGAGTCTCCCCAGTTGCGGATGATGGCGTTGTCCTAAGGGACCAGAGGACTGATGGAAGCTGATCAGCCCAGCTGCCCTTGAGATTCTGCACTTTCTTTTTGAGCAAATTGAGGATCTGCTTGTTGGCTGCTTCTACTTGGCCGTTGCTTCTGGGATGATGAACTGATGCAAACCGCAGTTCTGTTCCGATCTGCCTGCAAAAGTCTATCATCTCTGAGTTGTTGAATTGCGCCCCATTATCAGTGATTATAGCCATTGGAATTCCATGTCGACAGACAATCTCCCCCCAAATGAAGTTTCTGACGACCTGAGTAGTTGTCTTGGTCAATGCCTTGGCTTCGATCCACTTGCTGAAGTAGTCGATCATTACGATGATGAAACGTCGCTGACTGCTTGCCATGGGAAAAGGACCGAGGAGGTCCATTCCCCAAACTGCGAAGGGCCAAGGAGTTGCAATCGATCTGAGGGACTTAGCTGCTTGGTGCTGAAGTGGAGCAAACTTCTGGCACTGAACACACCTTCTGGCATAGATCTCAGAGTCTCTCTTCATAGTGGGCCAGAAATATCCTTGCCGCGGGATTCATTTTTCAAGAGTTCTTGCTCCTGAGTGGCTTCCACACTCTCCGGAATGAATCTCTTGCAAAACAGTGAAAGCTTCTTCTTCTGAAACACACCGGGCCATGGTAGAGAGGAAAGTTTTTCTGTAGAGGACTCCCGCCACTAGGAAGTAATGAGCTTGTTAACCCCTCAGTCCGCAACGTACTGCAAGACTCCAAAACCCCCCATTCAGCAGGCGCGGACAGGATTTGTCCGTCCGCCCAGTCCGGCACTGTCACCAGTCGGGCGCCAAGGGTGATACTCCAGCAGCGGACGCAAAGTCCAGTCCGCTCAGTCCGCCGGCGCGTTGGGCAAGTCACCAGCGGCGGACGCAGTACCTCGTCCGCCCAGGCCGCCGCCCTCCAGTGGGCGCGCCCAGCAGCTGTAGAAGATCCAGCTCGCGAGCCCAGTCCGACACTTCTGTGCGGACTGGCGTGTTCTTTCTTTTTGCTTCCCGTCACCGCTGCCCGGTTCTCCTGTACCCCGGGCAGCAGGTTATTTTAGCCCTGCCCGTTTGGGCAGGCCCCCTATCCTATAAATAGGGGGGAGGTGGTGCACCCAAGGCACGCTGACTCGGACCCAGGAGCCTACTTGTTACAGGCTGCGGACTCGAATCCTGTGCCTTGCGGACTCCCCCTCGCTCTGCTCTTGTCCAGCTTTTCCTTTCACTTGTAACCCTATTCTTCTTCAATCAAGGGAAAGCTCGTCGCAAGAGAGGCATTCAGGCCGCGACGGGCGAAGTCTGTTGTTGTCGTGGTTCACGGCCCTGCTCCTCTTTCAGCTCTCATCCGCTTAGTAGATCGCTACTCGCAGTCTCCCTTTTTCCCCCGTGTTCGAACAGTTAGCTAGTTGTGCTCGACCCCCCTTGTGTTTTCGTGCATCAACAGTTAACACGCGACCTTCAGATCCGAGTAGTGTTTTGAAATCAGCGGACGAAAGATGTCAGACCGCAGAGCACGCTCTTCAGACCGCTCCAGCTCTTCAGAAGACTCCCTTTGGGACGCAATAGAACAAGCTCGCCTTGAGGCCGAACAGTCTCGCCGGCACACCGACCAGCGTCTTGACACAATCATCCAAGCTTTGCTTGCTTTGGCTCAGCGGCTTGCTCCTCAGGCCGCAGCGGACCAAGCGAACTCGCCAGTCCGCCAAACCCCAGCTCGCCGAACTCCGCTTCGGCAGTCGCCAGAAACTCCTCGAAACCCTGCTCAGACCGCAGCCCCTCTGCGCCCTCAAGAGGAAGAGTTTGCTTTCAGAGAGTTCTACAGAGAAGCTGCTAGGGGCACTCCTGCCCGCCAACTTCGCTTTGCTGATCGCCAGTCCGCCGAGCCCGCGGACTCTTCGGCTCCAGTCCGCCCTTTCTATCCTGCAGAGTTTGACACCCCGTCTCCATTTGTTGACCGAATTCGATGGGAATCGGCCCCGAGCAACTTCAGGGAGCCTCGCATCCCTTCCTATTCGGGAACGACAGATCCAGTTTCTCATCTCCAGGCATTTGAGGGGGCAGTAGCTTTGAGATGCCTCACAGATGCCATCAAGTGTAAATTGCTGGTTACCACTCTCGAAGGGCAAGCGAGAGAATGGTTCTATGAGCTGCCTTCGGGCACTATTTCTTCTTTTGCAGAGCTCCGTAGCCAGTTACTGCTGAGGTTTGCTACCTCAAGGAAGAGGAAGAATGGGCCAGCTGCCCTATTTGAGATCAAGCAGAGGGATAACGAATCGGTGGCACGATTCGTTGATCGCTTTCAAAGGGAAATTCAGGGGGTGAGGAATGTGAACCCCGACTATTATAAAGTTGCCTTGATCCATGGCCTCCGGGAAGGCCCTCTGAAGTTTAAGGCGACGACAAAGGCACCTGAGACCTATCAGGAGTTGATCGCCATGGTCAACCGCTTCATAGAAGGGGAAAATGCCAATCCGACCTACGTCTCATCCCTGACAGCCAAGGCTGAAGGAAGGGATGCCTCCGCTTCTTCTTCTCGTGGCAGGCCCCCTCGTCCAGACTTCCAGCCTCCGTCTCAAAGAGGCAGAAACTTCCGCAACAAAAAACCTTTCCAAGGTCATCAACAGTTTCACGAGCAGAGACTGTCGTTGGCCGCCACTCCCGCCGTTCCTTTGCAAGCTCTTCCCATCCTCCAGCAGGCAGCCTTGCCTGCCCCGTGCCAATATGATGAAAGTCCCATGGAGGACCCTGCAGATCTGGACCTTGACGAAGTCATCCAGATCCTACAAAGATCAGGAGAGAGGAGGCAAGGGCCTTAGAAGATGTGGAAGCCGAGGGATAATTCACAATTCTGCCAATTCCACAAGGAAAAGGGCCATCTGACTGAGGACTGCAAGGTCCTTCGCGCGCTGATAGATAAGTTGCTTGCCGAGGGCAAGATTGACCTGACCAAGAAGGATTCTCCTTCCTCGTCGAAGCCATCCACCTCGAAGGGCAAAGAGGTAGCTGAGGCTTACCAGGAGTGTGTAGATGTGGAGGATGAAGGCCGTCTGGGGCCGATCAACGTCCCAGTGGAATGCTTTGATGCAAATGATGAAGGGATTCTAGGGTGCCTCTTCTTCATCCATGGTGGAGCTGGGACCGAGTCCACCCGGAAATCTTCAATTTCAAGGGTCACCCAGACAGAGGTGGCCTCTTCTTCCGTTACTCCTCCAAGGGAAGTCGTCACCTTTGGTCCAGAAGATCTTCCTCGTACAGCCAATCCATTTGATGATGCAGTCGTAATCCAGGCTGGTATTGGGGACTTCACAGTGGATAGAATTCTTGTTGATACGGGCAGTTCAGTCAACCTCCTCTTCAAGTCTACCTTTGAGGCCCTGAGGACCGGAAAGCCTCGGCTTTCCACTGAGGGGCCACTCTATGGTTTCTCAGGAGAGAGGAAAGAAGTAGAGGGCAGCGTCACCTTGCCAGTGAAGCTTGGAGGGGCAACAAAGCAGATACAGTTCATAGTAGTCGACGCCCCCAGCAGCTACCATGCCATCTTCGGCAGGCCCCTGCTGAACAAGTACCAAGCAGTGATTTCCACTTACCACCTCGCCATCAAGTTCTTTGCCGATGGGAGGATGTGCCGGGTCAGGAGCGACCCAAGGAGAGCAAGGGAGTGCTACGTTCGCACTGTCAACATGGTTGAAGCTTCCCTTGCTCCAGCAGAGGCTGCAGAAGCCTCTTCCAGTTCGAAAGTTGCTGCTGATGAAGGTGCTCACCTGGAACCTGCCCAGGTGACGCAAGGAGTCCCCATTGCTGAAGGGGAGGAGAGGAAACTCTCCATCAACTCGGAGCTTCCTGAAGATCAAAAGGCTGAGTTGATTTCCTGCCTGCTGAAGAACCTGGATGTCTTTGCCTGGTCAGCAGAAGACATGCCGGGGGTGGATCCTGATGTAGCTTGCCACCATCTGAATGTTGATCCCAGCTGCAAGCCCATCCAACAGAAGAAGAGGGACGTAGCAACAAAGCTTGCAGAACCAATAAGGGAGGAGGTTGCGAAACTCCTCAAGGCGAATTTTGTTAAAGAAGTGCAGTATCCCACCTGGATTTCAAATGTTGTAATGGTTAAAAAACCAGGGGGAAAGTGGCGAATGTGTGTAGACTTTCAAAACTTAATAAAGCATGTCCTAAAGATTGCTACCCCCTGCCTCGGATAGATTCTTTAGTTGATTCCGCGGTAGGATACTCTTACATGAGTTTTTTAGATGCGTTTTCTGGTTATCACCAGATAAGAATGCATAAGCCCGACGTTCCTCACACGTCGTTCATAACTAACGATGGATGTTATTGCTATCTTGTCATGCCCTTTGGGCTTAAGAATGCTGGCGCGACCTATCAACGGATGATGGACCGTGTGTTTAACCATCAAAAAGGAAGAAACCTAGAAGTGTATGTAGACGATCTCTTAATTAAGAGTAAATCGTTTTCGCTGCACTTGCTAGATCTAGCAGAGACGTTCGCTACTCTGCGTAGATACAAGATGAAACTCAATCCTTTGAAGTGTACTTTTGGAGCGAGTAAGGGGAAGTTTCTTGGTCATCTCCTTACTCCGGAGGGACTTGCCCCCAATCCCGACAAGGTAAAAGCTATTCTTGAAATGCCTACCCCTCGTTCACCGAAGGAAGTTCAGCAGTTAGGGGGAAGGCTAGCAGGTCTTGCAAGATTCCTCTCTCGGGTTGGAGATAGGAGTTCCCCCTTCTTCAAAACTCTCCGCGGTGCATCCAAGTTTGAGTGGACAGAAGAGTGCTCCAAAGCCTTTGAACAGTTAAAGATACAGCTTACCTCGTCGCCTCTGCTTCAGAGCCCCAGGCCAGGAGAGGTTCTTTTCTTGTATCTAGGGGTTGGCCCTGAGGCCGTCAGCTCCGTTCTCCTTCGGGAAGAAGGCAGAAAGCAGTTTCCAATCTACTATGTCAGCCATATCTTGAAGAGTGCTGAAACGCGGTATCCGATCTTGGAAAAGTTAGCCTTGGCACTGGTCATGTCAGCTCGCAGGCTTCGCCCATACTTCCAGGCACATTCAATTCAAGTTGTCACCGATCAGCCTTTGAAGGGTGTGTTGGAAAAGCCCGAGCATTCTGGCAGACTAGCTAAGTGGGCAATAGAACTAAGCGAATTTGAAATCTCTTATATACCCAAGACAGCCATCAAAGCCCAAGTCCTAGCAGATTTTCTGATTGACATGCCAGAGTCTAGCTCTGATCAGACAGAAAGGTCACCTTTGGCTTGGACCATCTATGTTGATGGTGCCTCAGGCAGAAGTTCTTCTGGAGCAGGAGTGGTTCTCATCAATCCAAACGGAGTCAAGTTGGAGCAGTCCATCAAGTTCTACTTTCCAGTAACAAATAACCAGGCCGAATATGAATCTTTGCTAGCAGGTTTGAGGCTTGCAAGAGAATTAGGAATCGATCATGTCCACATCAAAACTGATTCTCTTGTAATGGCGTCGCAAGTCCTTGGTAACTTTGAAGCAAGGGAGCCAGTCTTGAAAAAGTATCTAGCTCTTGTGAAAATAGAAATCAGCAGGTTTAAAAGCTTCACCATCGAACATATTCCTAGAACAGAGAATGAGGAGGCCGGTTTTCTCTCTAAGCATGGGATGCCTTCAGGAGGCACAACTTCCGAGCTCTTCCGCACGGCAGTGGTGGAAGGAGATCTGATGCAAGTCGACCAGCATACCTCTTGGATGGACCCGTTCATCCTATATCTATCAACAGGAAATTATCATCATACAGTTAGAGACAAGAAAAAGTTCAGAATAAAAGCAGCTCACTACTTTCTAGTGGCGGGAATCCTTTATAGAAAGACCTTCCTCTCAACCATGGCCCGATGTGTTTCAGAAGAAGAAGCTCACACCATTTTGCAAGAAGTTCATTCAGGAGAGTGTGGAAGTCACTCTGGAGCAAGAACTCTTGAAAGACGAGTCCTGCGGCAAGGGTATTTCTGGCCCACAGTGAAGAAAGACTCAGAGATCTGCGCCAGAAGGTGTGTTCAATGCCAGAAGTTTGCTCCGCTTCAGCACCAAGCAGCTCAGTCTCTCAGGTCGATTGCAACTCCTTGGCCCTTTGCGGTTTGGGGAATGGATCTCATTGGTCCTTTTCCCTTGGCAAGCGGGCAACGGCGTTTTATCATCGTAATGATCGACTATTTCAGCAAGTGGATCGAAGCCAAGGCATTGGCCAAGACAACGACTCAGATCATCAAGAACTTCATTTGGGGAGAAATTGTATGCCGGCACGGGATACCAATGGCAATAATCACTGACAATGGGCCACAGTTCAACAACTCAGAGATGATAGATTTTTGCAGGTAGATCGGAACAGAGCTGCGTTTTGCATCAGTTCATCATCCCCGAAGCAATGGCCAGGCAGAAGCTGCCAACAAGCAGATCCTCAACTTGCTCAAGAAGAAAGTGCAGAATCTTAAGGCCAGTTGGGCTGATCAGCTTCCATCAGTCCTCTGGTCCCTTAGGACAACGCCATCATCCGCAACCGGGGAGACTCCATTCAAACTCTCTCATGGCTCAGAGGCGCTCATCCCGATTGAGTTCGAAGTCCCGTCACCCAGAGTGCTGCTTGCAAGAGAAGGTGTTGATGATTGGGCTGAGTTGAATAATGAGGAGATGAGGTTCAGCTTGGAACACATCGAGGAGGTCAGAGATCAAGCGGCTGTAAGGCAGGAAGAGGTCAAAAGGAGGATGGCCCGTTACTTCGATCAGAATATAAGGATCAAACACTTCCAAGTGGGAGATCTAGTTCTAAAGAAGGTCGATGCTGCTGCAAGAGCTGGTTCAGTTGGAAAGCTTAATCCAAATTGGGCCGGCCCTTTTGTCGTCAAAGAAGCATTAAAGAGCGGCACTTATCGCTTGCAGACATACGAAGGAGAGGATATACCACACACGTGGAGTGGGGATGACCTCAAGCGGTTCTATTCTTAAAACCTCCTCCTTCTATTTTGTGTATTCTCTTCAAAAATTGTTATGAATAGAAACTGCTTGCTAACACTTCTTCGAGTGTTTTGTTGTAATCATAACAGATAAGGCGCTAAGAGAGATTTCAAAAACGGTTCTACACCCGAACCCCCTCTTTCTTTCTTATGCTTTCTTTGCAAATGCATTTTCTTAATCAAAGAATCCATACTAACACCTTTTTCTAGTGTTTTCTCTCACTCCCAAAGACCTATAACGGTTCCCTGATACCAGGAGACATCGCCGAGTTCGACTAGACCTCCCCTAGAGTCGTTGTCATTAGCGTAACACCACGAAGACCACGTGTTGCGGGGAGATTTCGCACCGTGTAGTGGGAGCTTGCAGGCTCTAGCGCGGTTGGATTCTGGACTTCGGATCCCGGCAGGTACCTGACCCCACCCTTGCATTATGGAGGGCAAGGTGGGTGTAAAGCTCTACCACGCCGCTTTAGGGATATTGTTATAACTTCGATGATCGCGTGAGGAAAGTATGCCGTTCCGGCTCACCTGCCCGCGGGTCATCTTAGCTTGTAACTCTCGAACACTCCATGGTACCCTCAAGCAGTGCCTGCAGGAGACCCACAGCTTAGACTGTACTCGAGGCAAGAGGGCAGGGAACCGTTCCGCCAAGTGAGCATCTTGCTCTTCGCAGGGAATTATTTGGGTTGATTCTATAGCTTGTAGCCCGGTGAGGAAAGTATGCCGCTCAGGCTCACCTGCCCACCTGGTCGCGAGTTATAGGTCATTTCTGTTTTTAGCGGACTGCTTTTCTCTGTCCGCAGAGTCCGCTTATTTGGGTTGATTCTATAGCTTGTAGCCCGGTGAGGAAAGTATGCCGCTCAGGCTCACCTGCCCACCTGGTCGCGAGTTATAGGTCATTTCTGTTTTTAGCGGACTGTTTTTCTCTGTCTGCAGAGTCCGCTTATTTGGGTTGATTCTATAGCTTGTAGCCCGGTGAGGAAAGTATGCCGCTCAGGCTCACCTGCCCACCTGGCCGCAAGCTATAGATCATTTCTATCTTTGGCGGACTGGATTCGTTATCTGCGCAGTTTGGAACTTGGGATTACAAGCTGGTTATCTTTAGCGGACTGATTTTCTCTATCCGGTCAGTCCGCCGACTTGGGTTGATCTTATAGCTTGTAGCCCGGAGAGGAAAGTATGCCGCTCAGGCTCACCTGCCCACCTGGTCGCAAGCTATAGATTATTTCTATTATGAGCGGATTGGTTTTCTGTATCCGCTCAGTCCGCAGGGTACATGTTCAAGTTTATATTCCTGTTATAAGCAGATTGGTCTCCTATATCCGCTCAGTTCGCAGAATGATTTTCATGTTATATAAGTTTGATCACTTCTATTGTGAGCGGATTGGTTTTTTGTATCCGCTCAGTCCGTAGAATGATTCTCGCATTATTTGATAAGTTAATCAATGTACTTTTATATTATGTGCGGTCTGGCTTGCGGACTACAGCTATAACTCAAGTACCCCTGGCATTATCAGCTGGCTGTTCTCTAAGGCGGATACTGAATGAGTACCTGTCTATTCCTTAAATCAACAAGATTCGTTAAATGATGTGATGAGCGGACCGTAACCTAAACTCAACAGAGTCCGCCTGAGTTTCTTGGTCCAAAGTGGAACAATAATCAGCAAGATTCATTATAAATGACATATCGTGCGGACTTCAATTGGTGCTAAACAGCGTCCGCTTGCTATTGTTTTTCTTCTAAAGGCGAACAGCAATTATTTCTAATCAGCAAGTTAAAAAGCCCAAGTTTATTAGCGTGTCGCGCGGACTGCTAAGTATCGGTGCGGTGAGCGTGGAAAAAAGAGCATTGCAGAAAGCACACATGCCAAAAAAATATCCTTTCTATTTCATCAAAAAATTTTACATCATTCAAAATGTTCGGCGGACTGCAATCTTGCGTCCGCCACTTTTTACAAAAATTACAAAATGTATACATATGCATTGTTCAATCAGTCCGCTGTCTCTTCTCTGGAGGTGCAGGGCTGTCGCCGACGACATCTACTTCTGGAGAATAATCCCTCGAGTCGCTCTCGCTGCTACCCGACCCTGAACTAGTGGCGGACCCGCTATGCGAGCTGCCAGTAGCAGAGGAAGAAGCAGATGTGTCGGACTCGGCGGACAGATCCTCTCCTCGCCGGCTGGATTCAGCGTTGCCCGCAGGGACTTGCTCTTCGCCTTGAGAGCCTCCGTCTTCTTCTTCTTCGTCTTCATCATCATCATCTTCCTCAATAACTTCTTTTCCTTTTTTGGCTCTTTCCATCGCTGCGACCTGAGGGGCCAGCTCCGGAAAGATCTCCACAAAGGGGACGCCGCCCACTCCCTCCTTCATGAGGCCGTCGCGAGCAAGCCGCTCAACAGCAACCTCAACTGTCTCCATCACAAAAGGGAGCGTGGCGGCCTGGAATTTAGTGTTCTCCAAGTCATAGGCGACCTGAAAAAGCAAGATTGCAAACTATCAGACAGATCGCGGCGAATAGCAAATCCAGATCGCGGTGAATTCAACTCACCGCCAGCTCCTCTCTTTTTCGGGCATTCCTTTCTCCCAGCCGCGCGTTCCTTTCCCTCAGCGCTTTATTGTCTTTCTGAAGCTGTTCATTTTGCCTCAACATGTCTCTGGCCAGAGTGGCAACATAATGATTTGTCACCGCGCTGTTCGCAGAGGCCTGAGAGGCCAGCAGAGGGAGGTCGGCGGCGGGCACCTTCTTCAGTTCGCTCAAGTTGCGCTTTGCGTAGAGAGTGGAGAGCGCAACATGGGCGTGGCGCGTTATCCGCGGACTCCTCCACGAGGGAAGTGCGGTGGATAAGCGGACATGCTTCTCCTTGCTGTGCCAATGGACCATAGGGTTCCCCCTAAGGTCCCTCTGGCTGATGACAAAGCCGGTCATGGAGAAGCTTTCGGAGGAGGAGTAGTCCGCTGCGGCATCCCCTTCCTCCTTCCTCTTCTTTGCAACCGCTTCTTTCTTCTCCTTTTGTGTAGGAACAAAGCCGCTTGGCGTCTGCGGCAGGTTGACGGGCACCGCCAAGGTCGCTGCAAAAAGAGAACCAGTTAAAAAAGCATGGTCACGGCGGATACAAAAGCTGAGTCCGCTAAGCTACTTACTATCCTCAGGCGTGACGTCCGCTAAGCTCGCTAACAGCGGAAGGTAGTGCTCAATATCAAGCCTGGCGTTGGCCAGGAACTCGACAATTGCGGACTCCAGGTCGTCCAGCTGCACGTTTTTGAAAGCGGAGTCCGCGCGCACCTGCGGATAAGTGTGCGCGAACCCGAGGTCGCCCTCAAAGATTAAGAACCTTGAGGTCCAGTTGTGGATCTTGTTTGGAAGACCCACTACTTTCATCCCCCTGCAATAGAAATAAATTACACCCTTGTAGGGGCGGCCTCCGGAGGAAGTTATGGAGCGGACAGAGAATATTTTGCGGAAGATATTCATTGAGAAGGCAATCCTTTCAGATCGCAGGTAAGAGAGGAAGCTGCAGATCGCAGCGACGGTATTCGGCGCGAGCTGGCCGGGCACCATCCCGTAGTGCTCGAAAATTGCGGCAAGCTCCCATAAGAGCAGGAACTTGAATCCGCTGTCGAAGTGGTCAACTGGAATGGCGATCTGGGTCGTCGTCGAGAAGTTCAATCTTTCCTGGTGTGCGGGTAGGCGGACAAGAATGTTGGAGTCTGCCATCTTCCTTTCAACAAAAGCCGCCAGATCTGCCTCTTTCAAAGTGCATTTTCTGTGGTCGGCAGAGTGGAAGGCGACTGCAGCATCAGTACGCGCGGACACCATGTTGCAGGCCGCAGGGTTTCGTTTACTTCAGGAATTTCCTACATAGAGAAAGCAGAAGGCAGTATTTATAGATAAAATTTCTGACAGCTTTTTGGCCAGTCCGCGCAGGACGCATATTCAGTCCGCACAGTCCGCAAAATGTTTAAAAAGCAGCCAAACAAATAGCGCGGATATAAAAGACAAATTAACATTCCAAAAGAGATTCAAGGCCAAGTCGCGGCCGTCGCAGTTCCCTATCCGCTCAGATCGCGAATTTTCCCACCTGCAGGTTAACAAGAAGCGGACACAGCGCTAGTCCGCACAGTCCGCCACAGATCAAGACAAGGTTTATTATAAAATCAGCGGATTTATAATCTGCGTCCGCATAGATCGCGATAAAGGTTTAACCAATCACATCACAGCAATGTTTAAAACAATTATACAGAAGTATACATTCAACATAAAAAATGAGCACCGCGGACTCAGCGGTCTCTATTTTCAGTTCGCTTCTCTGCCCTATCCCGGCATAGATGAGCCGCCTGATCGCTTATCTGAAGGATTTCACTATATACGCGGCAGAGATGATGATGAATGACGTTTATAGTCCGTTGCATATGGTCAGCTTCCCGGTCTACTCGACTAAGGGGCACCATTGGCTCCGCTGCCGGCCTCAGCTCCTCGTCCGCAGCGCGTGGGACACCACCTGTCGGTGCGGCGATCTCCGAAGCCGTGCGGTCTGGTACTCGCGGCCTCCGGTCAGCGATCTCTGCAGCCCGCTTCCCTTTCTCCTCACGCACAGACGCGAAGTGTTTGCCCTTGTAGTAGCGGACATCATCCGCGAGCCTTTTCTTCTCCTTATCAGATCTCTCCAGCGCCCTGGAAATGCTGGCGACCTGATCCTTCAGAGCCATCTCGCGCTCAGCAAATTGTTTTTCGCGCGCGGCGAACGCTTCCTCACGCTCCTTGGCTTTCTCCAACTCTTTTTTCAAGCATTCCATTTCGAATTGAAATTTCTTCTCTAACTCTTGAACCATATTCAGGCTGGGTGGCTCGTCTTCCGCGGGTTCCATATTTGAGACCGCGTCAGCACCGGGGTTCGGCGCGACTGTGATCTCGCCACTCTCGGTAGAGTCCGGCGGCGACTTCCCACCTGCAACAAACAAAGTCAACTCCACATTCAAAGGCAGCTCGCGGCGGACACGAAGAAAGGATGAAAAATCACTTTGAGGCATATTAGCAGCGAGTCGCCGACTATCGAAGAAGATTGGACGTCTTGCCCGCTCCGGGTCAAAGACGCTTAATCGCTTCCTCCATTCGCGGTGGACCTTAGCTCTTTTCTCAACAGCAGAGCTTGTCGACACTACAATATCGTCCGTCTCCGTGATGATCTTTATGGGCTTCGATTTCCGCGGCGGCGACCTGTAAAGCCACTTGCGCTGAAAATATTTAGGCGCAGGTTGAAGTTTACCTGACCGCAGCAGCTCCGCGGCAATCCGCAGATCCTCAGCAGCTTTGTCCGCGGCGATCTGCTTCGAGGCCGCCCCGACTGCAGCAACATGAGCAACGATTTGCTTCTTTTGCTCTGCTATCTTCTCCCTCAGCCTCTCCCTCTCCTCTTCCTCCGCAGCGGACAGAGATGGGAGTTCGTCGCCCTTGTCTCCAGCGGTCTCCGCCTCATTCTGCTGCAGGACAACCAGCAAGGAGTCGTGGATTAAGTCAAGTTGGCCGACGTCTATGGAATCAATAATCTCATCCGTGGAAAGACTGACCGTGGAAAGAGAATTGTCCCCCCGGATTTGGGCCTCCGGTGTTATCAGGTCGCTGTCGGGGACTTCTTTGTCGCGCGGCCTGTGTTGCAAGTCCGCCTCACCGGTCCGCTTGGAGATATTCTTCTCCTTCATAGCGCGCAGCTTCTTCTCCACCCGCTCAGCGACGGTCGCTCCGCTCCTCTTCCTCTTCTTCCTCTTGGCTGTCTTCTCAGCAGGATCCGCGGCGGACCCCAAAGACTGGTCTTCGCGGACAGACACCGGGTTCGCAGCTGTCATTGCTTTTGGAAGCACACCGTCCTCTTCCTCAGTCCGCCTATCTTCGTCATCCAGGTCGACAATAGGAACCTGGGCATTAGGAGAAGATATGTCGGCCTCAGTGCGTTCGCCAGCAGTATCCGCCGATGTCGCGGTTTTCTGGGAATGGACAGAGTCCGACAAGGTCGTCATCCTCTCGCTCAGTGGTTCAGCATCAACTGCGGCTTCTCCGCGAGCAAATATATCAGTAGGGCGGGCTGACTTCTCCGCGGGCTTCTCATTCTGGGAGTTTTCTCCTGCAAGGCGGACAGGATCTTGTCTAGCCGGCCTCTTTGCAATTTTCTTGGTCTTCATTGGCGTTGACGGCTCCGAGTCGCCTTTGACAGTGAGGCTAGAGAGGAATGCACCAAGTCTTGCCATGCCGGACTGGAAAGTTGAGACCGCAAGAGGTGAATAGCGCCCCGTATCGATCAAGATTCTCAGCAGATCCAGACCCTCCAGTGATATTTATAGCGTTGGCGATGCTTTCGAGGTTTGCGGACTCGGCGGTTAAGAGAACATTTTCGAAGTTTTCTGGAAACTTAAAAATATGCGGGGATTATGTTAACCCCTCAGTCCGCAACGTACTGCAAGACTCCAAAACCCCCCATTCAGCAGGCGCGGACAGGATTTGTCCGTTCGCCCAGTCCGGCACTGTCACCAGTCGGGCGCCAAGGGTGATACTCCAGCAGCAGACGCAAAGTCCAGTCCGCTCAGTCCGCCGGCGCGTTGGGCAAGTCACCAGCGGTGGACGCAGTACCTCGTCCACCCAGGCCGCCGCCCTCCAGTGGGCGCGCCCAGCAGCTGTAGAAGATCCAACTCGCGAGCCCAGTCCGACACTTCTGTGCGGACTGGCGTGTTCTTTCTTTTTTCTTCCTGTCACCGCTGCCCGGTTCTCCTGTACCCCGGGCAGCAGGTTATTTTAGCCCTGCCCGTTTGGGCAGGCCCCCTATCCTATAAATAGGGGGGAGGTGGTGCACCCAAGGCACGCTGACTCGGACCCAGGAGCCTACTTGTTACAGGCTGTGGACTCGAATCCTGTGCCTTGCGGACTCCCCCTCGCTCTGCTCTTGTCCAGCTTTTCCTTTCACTTGTAACCCTATTCTTCTTCAATCAAGGGAAAGCCCGTCGCAAGAGAGGCATTCAGGCCGCGACGGGCGAAGTCTGTTGTTGTCGTGGTTCACGGCCCTGCTCCTCTTTCAGCTCTCATCCGCTTAGTAGATCGCTACTCGCAGTCTCCCTTTTTCTCCCGTGTTCGAACAGTTAGCTGGTTGTGCTCGACCCCCCTTGTGTTTTCGTGCATCAACAGAGCTGCTTTTATTCTGAACTTTTTCTTATCTCTAACTGTATGATGATAATCTCCCGTCGACAGATAGAGGATGAATGGGTCCATCCAAGAGGCACGTTGGTCTACTTGCATCAAATCTCCTTCCAATACTGCCGGGCGAAAGAGCTCGGAAGTTGTCCCTCCTGAAAGCATCCCATGCTTGGAAAGAAAATCGGCCTCCTCATTTTCTGTTCTGGGGATGTGCTCGATAGTAAAGCTCTTGAACCTGCCGACTTCTATCTTCACAAGAGCTAGATATTTCTTCATGATCGTCTCTTTTGTTTCGAAGTTACCGAGTACTTATGACGCCATTACCAGAGAATCGGTTTTGATGTGAGCATGATCGATTCCGAGTTCTCTTGCAAGCCTCAAGCCTGCTAGCAAAGATTCATATTCGGCCTGATTATTGGTTACTGAAAAGTAGAATTTGATGGCCTGCTCCAATTTGACTCCGTTTGGATTGATGAGAACCACCCCTGCTCCGGAAGAACTGCCTGAGGCTCCATCAACATAGATTGTCCAAGCCAAAGGTGACCTTTCTGCTCGATCAGGACTGGACTCTGGCATGTCGATTAGAAAATATGCTAGGACCTGAGCTTTAATGGCTGTCTTGGGCACATAAGAGATTTCAAATTCACTCAACTATATTGCCCACTTAGCTAGTCTGCCGGAATGCTCTGGTTTTTCCAACACACCCTTCAAAGGCTGATCGGTGACGACTTGAATTGAATGTACTTGGAAGTATGGACGAAGCCTGCGAGCCGACATGACTAGCGCCAAGGCTAACTTCTCCAGAATTGGATACCATGTCTCAGTACTCTTTAGGATATGGCTAACATAGTAAATTGGGAATTGCTTTCTGCTCTCTTCCCGGAGAAGAACGGAGCTGACGGCCTCAGGGCCAACCCCTAGGTACAAGAAAAGAATCTCTCCTGGCCGAGGACTCTGAAGCAGGGGTGCTGATGCCAGTTGCATCTTCAACTGCTCAAAAGCTTGGGAGCATTCTTCCGTCCACTCAAACTTGGAGGCTCCTCGGAGAGTTTTGAAGAATGGAGCACTCCTATCTCCAACTCGAGAGAGAAATCTCGCAAGGCCTGCTAGCTTCCCCCCTAACTGCTGAACTTCTTTAGGTGAACGAGGGGCAGGCATATCAAGGATGGCTTTCACTTTATCAGGGTTGGGGGCAAGTCCTTCCGGAGTAAGGAGGTGACCAAGAAACTTCCCCTTACTTGCCCCAAACGTACATTTCAAAGGATTGAGCTTCATTTTGTACCTACGCAGAGTAGCGAACGTCTCTGCTAGGTCTCGTAAGTGAAGCAAAAACGACTTACTCTTAATCAAGAGATCGTCTACATACACTTCTAGGTTCCTTCCCTTCTGATGGTTAAACACACGGTCCATCATCCGTTGGTAAGTTGCACCAGCATTCTTAAGCCCAAAGGGCATCACAAGGTAGCAATAGCAACCATCATTAGTTATGAACGACGTGTGAGGAACGTCGGGCTTATGCATTCTTATCTGGTGATAACCAGAAAACGCATCTAAAAAACTCATATAAGAGTACCCTACCGCGGAATCAACTAAAGAATCTATCTGAGGCAAGGGGTAGCAATCTTTAGGGCATGCTTTATTAATTTTGGTAATATCTACACACATTCGCCATTTTCCTCCTGGTTTCTTAACCATTACAACATTAGAAATCCAAGTAGGATATTGAATTTCTTTGATGAAATTTGCTTTGAGGAGCTTTGCGACCTCCTCCCTTATCGACTCAGCAAGCTTTGTAGTCATGTCCCTCTTCTTTTGTTGTATGGGCTTACAGCCGGGATCAACGTTCAAGTGGTGGCATGCAACATCAGGATCCACTCATGGCATGTCTTCTGCTGACCAGGCGAAGACATCCAGGTTATTCAGCAAACAGGAAATCAACTCAGCCTTTTGATCTTCAGGTAGCTCCGAGTTGATGGAGAGCTTCCTCTTCTCCCCCTCAGCAATGGGGACTCCTTGCGTCACCTGGGCAGGTTCCAGGTGAGCACCTTCATCAGCAGCGGCTTCTGAACTGAGGGAGGCTTCTGCAGCTTCTGTTGGAGTAAGGGAAGGGCTGGCTTCAACCATGTTGACAGTACGGACGTAGCACTCCCTTGCTCTTCTTGGGTCACTCCTGACCCGGCACATCCTTCCATCGGCAAAGAACTTGATGGCAAGGTGGTAAGTGGAGACCACCGCTTGATACTTGTTTAACAAGGGCCTGCCGAAGATGGCATGGTAGCTGCTGGGGGCGTCAACCACTATGAACTGTATTTGCTTAGTCGACCCTCCGAGCTTCACGGGCAGGATGATGCTGCCCTCTACTTCCTTTCTCTCTCCCGAGAAACCATAGAGTGGCCCCTCAGTGGAAAGCAGAGGCTTTCCGGTCCTCAGGGCCTCAAAGGTATACTTGAACAGGAGGTTGACCGAGCTGCCTGTGTCAACAAGAATCCTATCCACTGTGAAGTCCCCCACTACAGCCTTGATCACTACGGCGTCATCAAACGGGTTGGCTGTTTGAGGTAGGTCTGCTGGACCAAAGGTGACAACCTCACTTGGAGGAGCAACGGAAGAGGAGGACACCTCTGCCTGGGTGACCCTTGAAATTGACGATTTCCGAGTGGACTCGGTCCCTGCTCCACCATGGATGAAGAAGAGGTGTCCCAGGACCCCTTCATCATCTGCATCGAAGCACTCCACCGGGACATTGATCGGCCCCATACGGCCTTCATCCTCTACATCCACACATTCCTGGTATGCCTCAACTACCTCTTTGCCCTTTGAGGTAGATGGCTTCGAAGAGGAACGAGAATCCTTCTTGGCCAGGTCAATCTTGCCCTCGGCAAGCAACTTCTCTATCAGCGCGCGAAGGGCCTTGCAGTCCTCAGTTAGATGGCCCTTTTCTTTGTGGAACTGGCAATATTGTGCATTATTTCTTGGCTTCCACAATTTCTGAGGCTCTTGCCTCTTTTCTTCTGATCTTCTTTGCAAGATCTGGATGACTTCGTCAAGGTCCAGATCTGCAGCGTCCTCCATGGGGCTTTCATCAAATTGGCTTGGAGCAGGCAAGGCTGCTTGTTGGAGGATGGGAAGAGCTTGCAATGGAACGGAGGGAGTGGCGGCCAGCGGCAGTCTCTACTCATGAAACTGTTGTTGGCCTTGGAAAGGTTTCTTGTTGTGGAAGTTTCTGCCTCTTTGAGACGGAGGCTGGAAGTCTGGGCGAGGGGGCTTGCCACGAGAGGAAGAAGCGGAGGCATCCCTTCCTTCAGCCTTAGCTGTCAGGGATGAGACATAAGTTGGGTTGGCATTTTCTCCTTCAATGAAACGGTTGACCATGGCGATCAACTCTTGATAAGTCTCAGGTGCCTTGGTTGTTGCTTTAAACTTCAGAGGGCCCTCCCGGAGGCCATGGATCAAGACGACCTTATAATAATCGGGGTTTACATTCCTGACCCCTTGGATCTCTCTCTGAAAGCGATCAACGAATCGCACCACCGATTCATTATCCCTTTGCTTGATTTCAAATAGGGCAGCTGGCCCATTCTTCCTCTTCCTCGAGGTAGCAAACCTCAGCAACAGCTGGCTACGAAGCTCTACGAAAGAAGAGATTGTGCCCGAAGGCAGCTCGTAGAACCACTCTCTCGCCTGTCCTTCGAGAATGGTAACCAGGAGTTTACACTTGATGGCATCTGAGAATCATCTCAAAGCAACTGCCCCCTCAAATGCTTGGAGGTGAGAGACTGGATCAGTCCCTCCTGAATAGAGTGGGATGCGAGGCTCCCTGAAGTTGCTCGGGGCCGATTCCCATCGGATTCGGTCAACAAAGGGAGATGGGGTCTCGAACTCTGCGGAGTAGAATGGGCGGACTGGAGCCGGGGAGTCCGCAGGCTCGGCGGACTAGCGGTCAGCAAAATGGAGCTGGCGGGCTGGAGTGCCCCTGGCAGCTTCTCTGAAGAAATCTCTGAAAGCAAACTACTCCTCCTGAGGGCGCAGAGGGGCGGCTGACTGAGCAGGGTTCCGAGGAGTTGCTGATGACTGCCGAAGCGGAGTTCGGCGAGCTGGGGTCTGGCGGACTGGCGAGTCCGCTGGGTCCGCTGCGGCCTGAGGAGCAAGCCGCTGGGCCAGCGCGAGCAAAGCTTGGCTGATTGCGTCGAGACGCTTGTCAGTCTGCTGGCGGGACTGCTCGGCCTCAAGGCGAGCTTGCTCAATCGCGTCCCAAAGAGAGTCCTCTGAAGAGCTGGAGCGATCTGAGGAGCGGGCTCTGCGGTCTGACATTTCCGTCCGCTGATTTCAAAACACTACTCGGATCTGAAGGTTGCGTGTTATCTGTTGATGCACAAAAACACAAGGGGGGTCGAGCACCACCAGCTAACGGTTCGAACACCGGGGAATAGGGAGACTGCGAGTAGTAATCTACTAAGCGGATGAGGGCAGGAAGAAGAGCAGGGCCGTGAACCACGGCAACAACAGACTTCGCCCGTCGCGGCCTGAATGCCTCTCTTGCGACGGGCTTTCCCTTGATTGAAGAAGGATTGGGTTACAAGTGAAAGGAAAAGGTTGACAAGAGCAGAGCGAGGGGGAGTCCGCAAGGCACAAGATTCGAGTCCGCAGCCTGTAACAAGTAGGCTCCTGGGTCCGAGTCAGCATGCCTTGGGTGCATCACCTCCCCCCTATTTATAGGATAGGGGGCCTGCCCAAACGGGCAGGGCTAAAATAACCGACTGCCCGGGGTACAGGAGAACCGTGAAGCGGTGACGGGAAGCAAAAAGAAAGAACACGCCGGTCCGCATAGAAGGGGCGGACTGGTCTCGCGGACTAGAGCATCCAATGCTGCTGGGCGCGATCCTGCTGGAGGGCGGCGGCCTGGGCGGACGAGACACTGCGTCCGCCGCTGCAGAGAATCTGATACCCATCCTGACGGACTGAGCGGACAGATCCTTGCGTCCGTTGCTGGGGTACCTTGTCCGATTGGTGACCTTGCCGGACTGGGCGGACTGATAAATCGCGTCCGCGCCTGTTGAAAGGGGGGCTTTGGAATCTTGCAGGGTGTTGTGGACTGAGGGGTTAACAGTACGGGTAGCCAAACCGTTTAGGATTGAATAGAGACGATAAGCCAATATCCTTTCCGGCTAAAAGGACCCACCCGGTCCGAGCGAGCGAAGGTTGTACCAAAAGAGATCTACCAAAAGTACGATTCGAAAAAAGGTAGATCTCTCCGAACAAAAAGTTACAAGGTTCGTCAAACCTTTTCAAAAATTAATTCAATTAAGATGCGCACAAAAAAATAATCGAAGAAATCACGATTATTCAACGATTCTAAATTCAACGACGAGAATATCCACCACAAGAATATCTAGGAAGGAATCACACGAGAGTAGAAATATTCGTTACCCAAATTGGAATTGATGATTCTGATTATCTAACTAGGACCGCTCTTCAACGGTTCCGCCGGAGATATGCCGGATGGAGAGGAAATCATCCTCCTTCGTCGCTTCACACCTTGGTAGATGGCCCAAGAAAACACCACCAAGAGAAACGGGGGGGAAGTGGTCGGATTTTGTCCTTGAGGTGGCTGGTCGGATTTGGAGTTTGAGAGGGGTGGTCGGTTTTGTTGGAGAGGGGGTGTGGAGGAAACCGTGAGGCTATTATGATGGAGAGAGGAAAGGTGGTGGTAGAGGTTTGGAGACTAGTGGAGGAGGAGGCTAGGGCTTTGGCCGAACTAGAGGGAAAGGGAAGGGGTGGGCTTGGCGGAAAGAAGGAGAAGGGAATTAGGATTGGGCGAAATTTAGAATAGAGAGGGAGAAGGAGTAATTCTTAGGAGGATTTAAGGGTTTCAAATTCTCATTCAACTACCTCCAAATGAAAACATTACATGTCTATATATAGGATTACAACATACTTTGGCTACATGCAGCCCAACATTAAAAATGAACTCTAATGTTTTCAAACCCAAAATGAAATGATAAAATGCTCAAAACAAATAACTTAATAAATTCAAATAATACTAAAATTATTCAACTAAATAATATTAGGTGCTCTTGCGTCGTGGGCGGAGGTTGTAGCGACGCTCCACACGATCACCATGGCGACGCAAGTCATTTGTTTGAGATGGAGAAGGATCCTCCGCGAGCAAGACTTCATCATCTTCCACATGTTGGGGGACGTCGTCTCCATCACATGGCAGGGGCGTGTCTGTAAACTAAAGGGCATGGCCAAGCATTCAAGCTAGTTGTACGCACCGGCGTGACATTTCACAAAACATGTCATGGTCACAGGCATGACCATGGGGCGTGAAATCTTACCAAATCGTCGGATTAACTACAGATCGTGTCGTTTCTTGCTGTTTTTCTAGAGTCGATCAAGACAAGCCATGGTAACGGGAGTGACTCGCCTGTTAATGCATTTTGGTGGTTTATCTCCTAACATTATCCAGGCTTTCATGGCGGTATTTCCGTACGAGACATGCCCCATTCACAGGCGTGACTCTTTAGCAAACATTACTATAAATTTCAGAGAAGTTTATGAGCTGAGACAGGAGATTTGCAGCATAATTTCTGTAATTCTGGTTTGTTTTAGCTGTATTTTCATTTCTAGAAGATAGTTTAGTTCTTGTATTTTCTTTCCTAGTGTACTCTTACAATTTCATTTCAAGTTATTTCAACCTAAGTAATCAAGTCTCTCCCTCTTCTTTTGTGTAATCTCATCATGATTATAAGCTAAATTTCCATTAACACTTGATCATGATGAACTTTGGAATAAAATAAACTTTGTTTTGTCTCTAAGTGCTTGGGCAAGCTTTCTAATTTATTTGACTTTGGTTTATATTTGAATAAATTTTGCTTCAAATTCATATGCCGCTAATATGTTTTTCATTCTAAGATATACATGTTAGTTGATCGAGAGATCCATGCAAGTGAGGGGATCACTCAAAGATAAAAGGAGTTTCATGCACTACTCGAGAGAGGATGACATAAATCTTTCTGATTGGGGTGCAATCCAATAGTGGGTTTCACCTCTTAAATCAAGCTTAGGGGTTTTGACTGGCCAAGGGGTCTTAATCGATCAACCCAAGGTTAGTTGTTTGTGTATTCTCAAGAGAGTCGCTTATGTATTTTTGGAACCTCCACGGTCGAAGTTATTTATCTTAGAAGCTTGAGAGTTTTTCTTTAATAAAAAAATTATTTTGTCAAAATGGATTATAGATCAAGTTCAAGTCTTTTTTCCATCACATCTCTCTTCAAATTTTTTCCCATTCCTTCTTAATTTTGCAAATAAACCACCCATTTTGTTAGATAAAATAATTGATCATCCATGTGAGTACGAGTACTTGACAGGCCCCGAGTTTAAACACGACACTTGATCTTATACTCTAAAATGATAGTTGCATTTGTCTATTCAGTTCTCACTCTACAAGAGTTCAAATAGAGACCATCGCACACAAATCACAAGAAATTAAAAGCACACAGAAAACACAGTGAAAAGCACCGAGAAAAGGTAAAGAAGACGACATAAAAAATTTAATAGTACTTCCCTAACTAATCAGTGTACGTTTACTCTTCTACTCGCTAGTAGGATCCTCTAAATAGAGTAGATTTTGATAATGATCCCTTCAAACCACAGAAGAATTTGATAAGGTGTCTCTAAAACAAAGAGTTGTTGATAAGGTTTATGCAAACCAAATGAGCTTTTAATAAGGTCACTCTAACCAAGAGTTGTTGATAAGATCTCTTCAAAACTAATAGTCTTTTCTAAGAGAGACTCAATGAATCTGAAGTTGTTAATAAGATATCTCCAAAACCAACTAGAATATTTTAATGGGAGATTAAAAAATACTTTCAATAGGTAAGATTTGAGTTTCGACAGTATGTCCTTCAACAACAAATCTCTGAAGGAACTGATTCGTTCAACACTATGTGGATTTTTGTTAGTAATGGGCAGTAGCATCTTTAGTATCATCGTAGAGATAAGAACATTTGATCCTTAAGAGAAACGAGGAATTTCTTATGTGATTATCTTCTAGAGGTGTAGAAGAATTTGTGCTTGCAACTTCAGACGTTCTTCAAGGTTGAAAAATATTTAGAAAGTGATAAGAGAAGAAAAGAATAATAAAAAAATAATTCTCCAAATATATATATATATATCTTTACTACATTATATCAATATACATATTTGAGAGCACACCAACCAACCTACCTAAACCGTTACATCAAATATCTTCTTTTTTCTCATCCATTCGATGAAGAAACAGAAAAAAGTTTGAGGAGACCGAGAGAGACAAAGAAAGAAAATATAAATATGTGTCTTAAAGCTATGAGAGAGAGGGGAGAAAGATGGAGGTGTTGTGTGGTCAAATCACTTTAAGAGGAGAGAGGGGGGAAAGAGGGAGAGAGGGGAGAAAGATGGAGGTGTTGTGTGGTCAAATCACTTTAAGAGGAGAGAGGGGGGATAAAGAGAAGAAAAAAAGAGAAGGCGGGGACCGCGATATTTATTGAAAAGAGAGAATAAAAATTAATTTAAATTCTATCATGCAATTTTTCGTTTGCCTGTTTGCGCAATTTTTCGTTTTCCAAAATTGTCCTTTGGCATAAATGCTCGAATGCGGCTGTAGTCCGCCTGGAAGCGTGCGAAGCTCGCCTGAAAGCGTGCGCAGCCAGCAGCGACGCCTTGATGCGGGCGCAGCCCGCAGCGACGCATCAAGAACGGCGAAGCTCGTTCGAAGATGCTAGTATATATATATATATATATATATATATATATATATATATATATATATATATATATATATATATATATATATATATATATATATCTAGTATGTATCTCTAGAGAATACTCATTTTTATATTTTTTTCAAATTCTCGATTTAGGAAGAAATTTATATTATTTTTATTCATGTTCTTCTTGATCTTTAATAATGCAGATAATATCAATATTATTCTTTTTCAAATAAAGTTAGAATGGCCTTTAATTATTTCTTAAAACATGTTATAACGGCTAGAAGATTGTAAAAATCTCATCCGTTCACATCGCATATACTAGAAGGTCCGGACGGGGCCCCACAACATATACCACAAAACAGACGGTGAAGTTACGGTGTGATACTGGACTAGCGCAACACACCCTAACACATGACATTCTAGCGGAAGCCTAAACACTAAACTTGAACTCCACACCTGAATGTCCAACATATAAAAGCTCCACATTTTTATATATCATAGGAATGTCTTACAAATACAAACGGTTGGCATTATGGCCTTACAGGGCTTTCATAACAGTGGCCTCAAACATTGGCGCGTAGGCCGGCCACATCAAAAGAAAACACAACAGTTGCATTTCATTTATTTAGCCTTCAAGGGCTAGGAGCATCATCAGGGACTTCAGCACTTATTCGTCCCGCTCGGCACTCCAACACCTGCACAGGGACAGCCCACCCAACGGTGGAAAACAGAGGCAATGGTCAGCATTCAGCTGACCAAATTATAGCGACCCCACCCCTTTCCCGGGGCAGTGGTATTCTTCCCTGCAGGCATTGCATTTCACAAGCATATATATATGTCATCTAATGTGCTTTCACGCACACATTCCATCACAATCGTCAGCCACTCGGCCCGACGATCCGTGGACTCAGGGCACATTCTTGGTGTACCGGCGAACCAGTCGCCCATCACTGTATTAGGGTCACAACCCAACGGTCAAACATTGAGCATTTCACTCCATGGCGTGCAGCCGGAGTTCTAGTCATAATGCACCGGGATTGGCCCATAGCTCCAAATTGTGTCAAGGCGCGCATGCCTATGACTCTTGTTATGCGCTCCAAAAGACCGCACTTTGCGGTCTCATATCGGAAGGACAAAACGCAGGTCGGATCCTCCACCCCCCGTTTCTCAAATCGCCTTGCCATCATCGAGTATGGCGTACTCGTGGCTACAAAAGGCGCGGGTCGGTCTCACCAATCCTGTTCTGGAATTCACGCCTGGGTGCTTTCTTGGGCGTACCAGTACTTCCTCTTACACTCATTTCATCACAACATTAGTGGATCTTTCCTAGGCACACCAGTACTTCCTGCTACTTCCCTTCACAGGTATGACTCTGCACATATCACAAATGTCAAGGGTCTTTCCTGGCTGACCAAGCCAGTACTTCATGTTACTCCCTTTCATAGGTCGAACCCAAAAGCACAAGCATGATACGGGTATTTGCCTGGACTACCACTCAAGTACTTCCTGCTACTTCCCTTCACAGGTCCAACCCGTCGACTCCTAAACTACGTGTTTATCACGGAGTCTCCTCCGGTTCATATGCAACACCACCAATCCAGATCAACCTGTCCAGATGGGCTTCACACAGTATGCCAATTCCGTACTCAATTTTCGGATCTATATGCCAGCGAATTGGGGATTCCATGAATCAACCCAAGACTCCCACAACAAGCCACCCTCTAGTGGGGGAATCATATGCATATGCCAAAAAGGAAGCCTTCACATGGCTAGGAAGAAAGGTCGTTACCCTTAAAGACCGCTTCGGTGCCATGAGCTCCTAGCTGGCTAGGAAGAACCGCAACAGCTTTTCCGCCGCAAAGATGGCCTCAGATCTCAGCTTGACACTCTCAAGCTCCACCAGAGATCATCCCCTCTTCCTCCTCCTCCTTCTTCCTCTCTTTCTCTCTCTAGAATTGTAGAAAGATGAAGGCCAAAATAAAAATGAGACTTTCCTTCTCAAGTCTCGGCCTTAAGGAAGCAGGAAGGCCTCTCAGCCCTTAGATCCCAGCTAAAGACAATGGACGGCCACGAAAAAGCAGTAAAATCACTTTTCTGGTCTGACACACCCTGTGACACGCCCCGGGCGTGTCACGGGTCGTGTACTCTAAGCGGTGCACAAACCGCCTTATCCCGAAATAGGTCACGTCCAGGGTACACGCCCGTGACGGCCAGGTCACGCCCGTGACATATGGTGTGTACCTCACTCGAGTCATATTCGCGACCTACTCGAGGGGACTACTCGAGTAGTTAGTTATGACACGCTTGTGTCACATGACCGACACGCCCATGTTCCCTACGTACTCGACACAGTTCCACCCACTCGAGACATTTCCTCGAGATCGACTCGAGTCATCAACATAGAACCGGACATGCCCGTGTCCGAAGGATGACACGCCCGTGTCATAACTACTCGAGACCTACTCGAGACCTACTCGAGATAATCACTCGAGTAGTCGTTTGGGTCGGACACGCCCCTGACACGCCCCCGGACACGCCCGTGACACGGGGCGTGTTCCCCCTGAACACTTTGTCGAACGCATTTTCGTCGAACTCACAACGTCTCCGCACCCGAGTAGGACACGCCCTGGGACACGCCCGTGTCCCAGGCCGTGTCACCCAAAATTTTCCCAGTTTGAAATTTGGGTTGTTACAAAGATAATGTTGGGTATTGTATCCACAATAAGCTTTATTTGTTTGAAGCCACCCTTGAACTAAGATGAATTAAGTTGTATTTGATGTATTGTTTGAGTTATGTGTTTGTAGGACTTAATTGCCAAGTGTAGACTAATGTCAGTCTACAATGGGTCACCAAACACAGGAGCATACAATGTAATCCCTCATTGTGTGATCCATGGTGTTGACTCATGTGTAGTCTCTCTATTGGGATACACTTCATTTTTCAAGCACTAGGTTTGTTGGAGAAAGACATGTTGTTAATTACATTGAAGAAAGGAAATCTTCATAAACCATATTTTTTCTAAGTGTTTCACTCGAGTAGAATTCTAGTACTCGAGTAGAACCTTTAGTTGTACTCGAGTATGTCTAGTCTGGATTTCGAGTAAAGAAAATGGTTCTCGAGAAATTTTAATCTAGTTCTTGAGAGGCAAGTTCATTACTCGAGTAGACTTCTTCTCTTTCTCGAGTTGATAGATTTTCCTTCCCTGAAATTTTCTAAGTTTTATACTCAAGTAGCCAAGTTCACTACTCGAGTAGATGAGCACTTTGACTCGCGCGACAGAACGAAATTTCTCGAGAAGTATCTACCACACTCGAGTAGTGTAGTTCCTGTACTCGAGAAGTCTGTCTACTTCTCGAGAAGTCCAGATCTAGTACTTGAGCAATCAGTTTTATTTCCTAGAATTTTCTCTAAGTCTTCTTCTCGAGAAGTTCACTTCCACTTCTCGAGTAACATTTCTAGCACTCGAGTAACCCTCATTCCACTCGAGTGATAATGAATTCTGTTCTGAAATTTGCTAAAGGGCTTCTTCTCTAGTAGTCTGATATTGTCTTCTCGAGAACCCATTTTAGTACTCGAGTAGTTCTTCTTTCACTCGAGTAATTCAGTTATCTTTTAAGAAAATTTCACTAAGTCCTAACAGACGCGATTTTCAAATGACTTGACATGATTGGGCCACATGGCCATCAATAATGACAATTATGACCGTTAGGGCGATCTTATAAAAGGTCTTGTCATTCCGACTAACCCTAAGAAGCTCGTTAAAGAAGCATTCTAAGAATTCTGAATCGTATTCCTCTTTCCTAAATGAAAGCCGCCGTCGCTCATCGTGCAAATCGCCAAGGGCTTTCGTTCAAGAAAATTCAGACCAGTCGACTTGCAGATCAAGATCGTTCGTCAACCTCTTCATCTTCTCTTTGATCTTGTGAGTCAAGAAATTTCCAAATCAAGGATCCTGCCGTGTCTTCTTCAAAATATTATGACTGTGCCGCAGAGTTCAAGAAGGAAGACCTAGGCAAAAATTTCCAGATCTGAGTGAGATATTCTGTTTGTATTTCTTATTTCAATATGTTCTTGTAGGAGATTATTCTCCGAGTGTACGAGCTTTGTTCTCCGAGTTGTATGAAGTTTTCATCTTCCGAGTGTAGATCCGTTTTGTGAATCGAGTTGTAGGAACGTTGTTCTGAGGTGTAGGATTGGTTTCAATCTGAGAATATTGGAGTAGCTGAGTCTAGTGCTTTGCTAGATTGGTGAGTGGAAAGTGGATGTATCCAATGTGGGGGAACCACTATAAATCTCTTTGTCCTCTGTGATTGCTTGGTTGTTTTTATTCCGCAAAAGACGCACAACTCACCTATTCACCCTCCTCTAGGTGATTTAGGTAGACAACTAATAACTTCAGATAAGCTTCCTGATACGGTCGTGAATATCTTTGAAAAGATCATCTTTAAATTAGAAGAGAATTCGACATATAGTTGAATAAAAATTGACGCATCTCTGAGAAGTAGAAAAGAAGTCAGAGTATATATATACATTGAGAAGTCGATGTAGCTTTGAAAAGTTTGAGTAATTGTTAGAAGAAACGACTTTACTTTGTCGGGATTAAGTTCCACCCCCTCCCAGAGGGTAAGGAGGTGACCTAGGAAATTTCTTCTTCCTACTCCAAACATGCACTTTGCCAGATTGAGCCGCATCTTAAACATCTGAAGCATTGTGAAGGTCTCCGTCATATCCTTAGTGTGTTCTGTGATGCTCATGCTTTTGACCAGGAGATCATCTATGTAAAATTCCATGTTTCGCCTTTTTTGCTCTTTGAAGACCTGGTTCATCATCGTTTGATACGTCGCACCTGCGTTCCTTAGCCTGAAGGGCATCACCTTATAGCTATAACAGTTATTGCTGGTGATGAATGAGACATCACAGCAGTTTGGGGGATGCATCCGGATCTGGTGATACCATGAAAAAGCATCAAGGAGCTCTCATGATGGCTTACTGCTGCGATGGCTTACCTTGTGAAAGATATGGTACCTACACACCTAGAGGGGGGGTGAATAGGTGACCTAATCCTTATTTAACTTTAATGGCAGCAAACAGTTTATTATCACAGATTTCTAACTTTTGCACAGCAATGACAAAGTATTCACAGCATACACAGCACAATCACAGCACAGCACACAGTGGTTTATAGTGGTTCCCCAAGATATGGGTACATCCACTTTCCCCCTTCGCCTATCTAGTAGTGTACTAGATTCGGCCAAACTCCTCCACTGTCTCAGAACCCAAATTGGTTCCTACACCTCAGGCCCAAAGCCTTACAACTCAGCTTTATCCCAAAGCCTACACTCAGCCAATCAAGGCCTACACTCAGCCAATCTAAGGCCTACACTCAGCCAACAAGGCCTACACTCAGAGATCTCAATCTCCTACACTCAGGCTCACAAGCCCTACCCTCAGCCTTTATAAATACAGGCTTACAAATCACTCAGATCCAAAGGATCCTACAAGTTATGAATGTATTACAAATAATAACTCTACAACTCAGAAAGATAAGAGGGGAGTTGAGAGATTCTTGATAAGTTCTTGGAAGAACTCAGCTGGATCCAATCTGACATAGCTTTCTTCAAAGCTTCTTGAGTAGAACTGAATAATACTGAATCCTCCTGCAGTAGTTCCTTGACCTCTGCTACTTAAGATCCAGAAATGAATCTGAATCCTTCTTCTCAGCCTAGTTCCAGAGGCTGATTTCTTGGATGGAGCCCTCTCTCTCCAACTTCTTAGATCTGCACTTGAACTGCTAGATCTTCTTGTGTTGATACTCTTTGTATCACTTTAATAATTACTTCATCAAGGTGATCAACCTTAACAATAATCTGATGCACAGTTTCTGTGAACTGTAGGTGCCTATTTATAGGCCTTCTTCATGGTAACCGACTGGTCCGGTTCATAACTGACTTTTGACATCTCTGACAGTTGCTGTAGACCGGCTGGAACGGCAGCTGTCAAGTCATCCAGTCATTTCTTGAAAATCTCTATCTGTCTGATAGTGTCGAGACTTTCTGTCTTTAAGTGTCGACACTTATAGTCCAAGTGTCGACACATGTTGTGTAAGTGTCGACACAAGTCTACAAGGTGTCGACACAATTCCTTGTATGTCTCGACACAGATTCTTTTGCATGTGTCGACACTGAAATTGAGTGTCGACACAAGTATTTGTTCTTCTAGCTTTTGCTGAATTCTTCTAAGTGTCGACACATCTCCTTTGTGTCGACACATCTTCATGTGTTGTAACTGTCAAGTGTCGACACTGCTTCTTGGTGTCGACACATAGTATTCTATGTTGATACTTGCTGAGTGTCGACACAGCTCCTTGTGTCGACACACCTTCTTTTTGTTGAGACTTCAGCTGAGTGTCGACACATTCCCTTAGTGTCGACACTTGTACTTAGAATAATTTTGTTGATCTTTCTGATCTTTGCTAAGTGTCGACACAGCTCCTTGTGTCGACACTTTCTTCAAGTGTAGAGTCTTTAGCTAAGTGTCGACACATTGTGCTGGGTGTCGACACTTACTTCATGTGTTGACTCTTCTGGTAGTGTGTCGACACTTTGTGCTGGGTGTCGACACATACTTCAAATTCTGACTCTTCTGTTGAGTGTCGACACATTGTTCTGAGTGTCGACACTTTAACTTAGTCTCTGCAGACTTTTGCTGAGTGTCGACACAGCTTCAAGTGTCGACACTTTCTGGTGTAGACACAGCTTCACTGGGTGTCGACACAGCTCCTTGTGTCGACACATTCTGTCTGCACTTTACTTCACTGAGTGTCGACACAGCTCCAAGTGTCGACACTTTCTGTCTGGTGTCGACTCTGCATCCCAGGTGTCGACACAATGACTCCAAGTGTTGACACTGCTTGTCTGGGTGTCGACACAAGCTTTCTTAAGTGTTGACACTTTCCCTCTGGGTGTCGACACATGGACTTAGAAACTTTTTGCTTCAGTCCAGTGATTTCTTAACCTGCACAAGTAACTCAAAGAGACATCAAATACATTATGATGTATATCATTGAGTTGGGTGAGGCTTCTTCAAATCAGGTACATTTGACCAATGTACCCAACAATCTCCCCCTATTTGGAGAAGTCATAACCCTTAGTCAATGATATACACCATTCATAATTAAAGATTACAAAATGATGTAAAGCAGATTATTTACAGCAGGGTAAACATAAACATGTAATAATTCACACATGTATACACATTCATCATTTCAGAACAAACAAGAAATAGACACATTCTCTAAACAATCATGAAATATATTTATCATATATTGTTCTAACATTTTTCTAATACATCTTCAATGTTTTACAAAAGTGTTTTACATTCAAAAGATTACAACAATCTTCAAGTCAATTCTTAATCTATTTCTGGTCTGGTTCTTTGATAACTATGCCTTTGCCAGGTTGGACTTGAGCTTTGACAGGAGCTTCAGCAGTTTCTGCAACAGCAGGCTTCTTGCCTTTTAGATCTTTCTGTTTGAGTGCTTCTGCCTTGATCTTCTGCCTCTCAAAGTAGTGATATGGCTTGGGGAAGTACTTGCTAGGATCCACTGCAGTAGGAGGTAGCTTTCCCATCTTTGCCTTTCTTCTATATTGAACAATGGCCTCCTGTCTTATTTCATGTTTCCTCCATTCTGCTTCAGAGAACCACTTGTTCCTTTCATGAGCATTGTCCTTGGCAGCTTTCCAGGCAGTTAAAATTATATTCCTAGAGGTAGGGCTCCATTGTTCAAAATCTGGCTTTTGTTCTGCTTGTTCCCTAAACGTTTTCTTGGACAACCTTGTCTCTTCTTCTTTGTTCATAGCCTCTTGCAGAGCTTCAGAAATAGGTTGAACTACTTTCTCAATATGAACTGTGTCCTTGCCCTCAGGTGGGCTATACATTGTGCTTACATCTGCTTGAACCATGTCAAAATCTGGAGGTGGATAAATCACTTGAGCTACCTCTGGTTGCTCACCTCCAAGATATGCAGTTTGAATCCCTGATTCAGCAACATTATCATCATCACAGAGTGGAGGATAGCCCAGTGTAGCTCTGATGGAGTTAGATATCCATTTGGCATGGTCAGAGCTAGCTTTGACTAATACTCTCTCCCCCTTTATGACTTCTCTAGTCATATGGTCTCTGACATCATCCTTTTGAAATCTTATTTGACTATCCAAATACCTGATTCCCTCTTTAAAGAATGGTTTCAGCTTTGTAAGTTGTTCAGAGATGACTTTTTGGGAATATTTAAAAGCAGACTTAACAGCAGTAAGTTCTTCCTGGAATACTTTATCAAAATCAGCTTTGGCAGCAGCAGTAGATGTTGAAGGTTCAGCAGTCTTGTTCTTTATTTCAGTGACAATAGCATTGTGTGAAGCAGTCAAGTTGCCATTCATCCTTAACTGATTTTCCAGTACATACCCTTGCTTCAATGCTATATCATCTACCTGTGCTTTGATCTTCTCCTGATGTGTTGCCAGATAGACTACTGCATTCCCACCCTTGTGGAAGCAGTCAGTCATTTCCTTTTTGTTAAGGTTCATCTCAAACCTTATAGACTTTATATCTTGGGCCAGATCAAATTGTAAAGCTTTGTGCCCTTCATCTACATAAGCCTCTATTGCTTTTCTTTGTTCATCCATTTTAATCTGCAGTGCAGTCAGTAAGGCACTATAATCAACTGTTGGAGCATGTTGAATTATAGGCTGTGGGGCTATAGATTGCAAGGCTTTCTTATAACTCTGACTTCTCCTCTTGAAGACATAGAGTTTCTTCTTCTTAGTCTTTGCAGCCTCATCTTCTTCAGATTCTGAAGTGCTGGCTATGTCAACCCTATCCTTAGGGCTTTGAGGCTTTTCTACTTGCACATCAGGTGCCTTATCTGTTTCTTGCCTTAAAGGCTCTTCCAGAACTTGCATTTGCTCCCCCTCAGCAGCAGCAGTATCTTTTCCAGCAGCCTCTTTGTCCATGTCAAAATCAACTTGATCTAGATTGAGAAATAGATCTTCCATGGTGAACTCTTGAGGTGATTGAGCTGGAGATATTCTGTGCTCTTCAACCACTGGAATAGCAGATGTGTCTTTGATAACAACATCTGGTTCTTGGCTAGGCAGCTGAGTTTGCTGAGGAACATCAGACAAATCAGCATCTTCTATAAGATATTCTAAAGTTTTTAGGTCAGTGAGTACCTCTTGGATGATGATGGTGGCTTGCTCACTGTCCAGTGTAGATGCTGCTTCTACAACTGGATGCTCCCCCTGGCTTTGATACCATCCATTTTCCTCATATGGTTTATCTTGCTGCCTGCAGCAGTATTCATTACCTCTGGTATGGTACCAGATAGGTAAAGACTAATAATCCTGCCCAGATTGGGCTTCTTCAGACTTTCCTTAATTTTCTCATACACCACTTGAGACCAATCTGTTTTCAGAGTGAAGATTATTCTTGTCATGATTTCAAACATGTAGGCAGACACTCTGTCATGCCCTCCAGTTTTGCTGAGTAAGACTTTTCCTACAATCTCAGACATGAACTTTCCTTGGTTATTCATGTCCTTTCCTGTTGAATACAGATCCTATCTTCATCTTAGGATCAAGACCACACCAGGTTAAAGCTTCCCTGGTCTTTGAAGCAGTAACTTCTTCTTCATCTTGAATTTTGGGTAGCTGGAGTACCTTCCTCAGACTCTTAGGTGAAATCTTGATCTTAGTTCCATGAACTCTGGATTTGATTCTGACTCCAGATTCATCGACTGCAGCTCCATTAAGGAATTCGAGAACTTCCTTCTTCCAAATCTTTGTAGGTTCAGACAAGAGAAATTCTAGACCAGAATCGGCGACTAGGGTTACTACCGCCTGAATTTCTGCATCTGCATCGTCGAATGCGCCACGCACTAGCTCATAGCCCTCGTTAACGTTCTCCTCAAGCTTAGGAGCCATTAGGGTTTGGAGAATTTGTCTTTAGAAAAGGAGAAGTGTCGACACAATAGTTTTGGTCTCGAAACTTTGAAAGCGTGTCGACAAACAAAGACAGAACCCTATTTATACCTGTCTAATTTTGAAGATGAACAGGCGGGACAGCTATCTTAGGATGTGTCGACACTGGCAATAAGTGTCGACATTGACTTATAATGTCTCGACACACATGTGTCGACACAAGTTTAGTCAACAGATATTATGTGTCGACACTTGGTTATGTGTCGACACAACATAACTCGACACATTGTCGAGACTTTACTTAGAAAATTCTGAGTAAAACATAAGTGTCGACACCACATAGGATGTGTCGACACCTACTGGACATGTGTCGACACTAACATTCTGAAGTGTCGACACCAACATCCTAGATGTGTCGACACCTTTCTCCTGAAGTGTCGACACCACTATTCTGTGTCGACATAGACTTGTCTATGTGTCGACACCTTTTTACTTAGCCAATTTTCTATTCTGTAAACTTAGTCTAAGTTTATCATTCCTAGTTCAATTTTGAATCTATTGAACTTAGCTTCTTCTAGGGGCTTAGTAAACATGTCAGCTATCTGATTATCAGTTTTAACATATTCAAGTGAAATATCTTCTCTTTCTATATGTTCTCTAAGAAAGTGATATTTAATCTCAATATGTTTTGTTCTACTATGAGATACAGGGTTATTAGCTATTGAAATAGCACTTGTAGAATCACAGTAAAGTGGAGTTCTACTTACCTGAAATCCATAGTCCGCTAGCTGATGTTGAATCCACAGAAGTTGAGCACAACAACTTCCTGCAGCCACATACTCTGACTCAGCTGTGGAGATAGCCACACTGGTTTGCTTCTTGCTACTCCATGAAATTAGTCTCCCACCTAGGAATTGACAGGTTCCAGTAGTGCTCTTTCTATCCTCTTTGCATCCTGCAAAGTCTGCATCTAAATAACCTGTTAGATCAAAATCTCCATTCCTAGGGTACCAGAGGCCTAGATAGGGAGTGCCCTTTAGATATCTCAATATTCTTTTGACTGCAGTCAAATGAGACTCTTTAGGGCAGGCTTGATACCTTGCACAAACACATGTAGCATACATGATGTCTGGTCTACTAGCAGTCAAGTATAATAGGGAGCCAACTATCCCTCTATACAAGTTTTCATCTACAGGTTTCCCTGCATCATCCTTGCTTAGAGACATACTTGACCCCATAGGAGTCTTCATGGTACTGGATGAATCCATACCATACTTCCTTATGAGTTCTAGGGTGAACTTGGACTGACAAATGGATAAACCACTTTCAGTCTGTTTAACTTGGAGACCCAAGAAAAACTTCAGCTCTCCCATACTACTCATCTCAAACTGACCTTGCATAAGTTTTGCAAACTTTTTGCAAAGGCTGCTTTCAGTAGACCCAAATATAATGTCATCTACATATATTTGGACTAGTATGACTTTGCCTCTAGATTCCCTAAGGAATAGAGTCTTATCTATTTTCCCCCTTGAGAACTTGTTCTCAATGAGGAAACTAGATAGGGTTTCATACCAAGCCCTAGGGGCTTGCTTTAACCCATATAAAGCTTTCCTAAGTCTATAGATATAATGAGGTAGAGTTGGATCAACAAAACCTGAAGGCTGCTCCACATAGACTTCTTCTTTTAGATTACCATTTAGGAATGCTGACTTGACATCCATTTGGTACACCTTGAATCCTTGATAGGTTGCATAGGCCAAGAACATTCTTATGGCTTCCAGTCTGGCTACTGGAGCAAAGGTTTGATCAAAATCAATACCTTCTTCTTGCCTATATCCTTTAGCAAGCAGTCTAGCTTTATTCTTGATGATGACCCCTTGTTCATCCATCTTATTCCTGTAGATCCACTTAGTTCCTATTACATTGTGGTCTTTAGGTTTAGGAACCAATTCCCAGACCTTGCACCTCTTGAACTGATTAAGCTCTTCTTGCATTGCTTCAGTCCATTGTGGATCTTGTATTGCTTCTTCAAACTTCTTAGGTTCAACTTGTGACAGAAAGCTGGAATAGATTGCAGCATTCTGATTTCTGCTCCTTGTTTGAACTCCTTGTCTTGGATCTCCAATAATCAGCTCTACTAGATGATCTCTAAGATGCCTGTGGGATGGAGGCATCCTCACTTCTGGTTGATCCATTTCAGCATCTGCATCATGCTGTATTCCTTGGATTTCTTCAGCTATTGGCACATGTAGTTCTCCCCCTGGACAGCAGCTACTCTCCTCTCCTTGCTGTCTTGCAGCAGGCACTTCTTCTATAGTAAGCTTGTCCATTTTCTTTGTCAAACCTGTGGGGCTGCATACATTGCTAGACAACTCATTATTAATAAGTTTAGTCTCATCAAAAACTACATGCACTGATTCTTCTACAACTTGTGTAGTCAAGTTATAGACTCTATAAGCCTTACTATTATTGCTGTACCCAACAAAAATTCCCTCTTGGGACTTGGCAGCAAACTTAGTTAAGTAAGACTTCCCATTGTTAAGTATGAAGCATTTGCAACCAAAGATCCTGAAGTAGGATAGGTTTGGTTTCCTGCCTTTCACAACTTCATAGGGGGTCTTGTTTAGCCCTTTAGTGATGGTAGCTCTATTTATAACATGGCATGTAGTGTTAACTGCTTCAGCCCAGAAATACTCTGGCAGTGATGTATCACTCAATAGGGTTCTACCAGCCTCTATCAAGGTTCTATTCTTCCTCTCAGCAATGTCATTTTGCTGAGGTGTTCTAGGTGAAGAGAATTCTTGAAATAACCCAAAGTCTTCACATAGTTTTGTCATGCTTTCAGACTGAAACTCAGTACCATGGTCACTTCTAATTTTGACCACAGTACTATTTAGTTCATTCTGAATTTGCTTGACAAAGCTGTAGAAGACACTAGGTGTTTCAGATCTCTGTCTTAAGAAGAACACCCAGGAAAACCTTGAGTAGTCATCTACAACTACAAGGGTGTAGACCTTCCTACCTAAGCTGTGAACTGGCATTGGACCAAAGAGATCCAAATGCAAGAGGTACAAACACCTCACAGCATCTTTGTTTTCTATGCTTTTAAAGGTGGATTTAGTCTGCTTGCCCTTTTGACAAGCTGATCAAATACCATCTTTGACACACTTAACTTGAGGACCATTTCTCACTAACTCTTTGCTAAAGAGTTTGCTAATAGTCTTGTAGTTAAGATGGGCAAGCCTCTTATGCCATTTGACACAATGAGAGACTGTCTCATCAGCTACAAGACAAACTGGAAAACCATTGTTCTCAACCATAATGTCTAGGCAGTAGACATTCCTCTTCCTATATCCTGTCAAAATGATCTCTTAATCACTTGACCTCTTGATATGACAACCATTTTTAGCAAATGAGATGTCATACCCTGCATCACTTAATTGACTTATACTTATTAGGTTGTGTTTCAACCCTTTAACATAAGCCACTTGAGTAATGGTAACCAAGTTTGTAGAAATGTTACCAAACCCTTTGATGATTCCTTTTTCAGAACCACCAAAGGTTACTTTTGGACCATCTTTTACTGAAATGTAGTCCTTTAGTAATCTTCTTGTTCCATTCATATGTCTGGAACATCCACTGTCCAAGTACCATGTTGGGTTATGGCCACTTGGACTTACCTGCAAAACAGATTAATGAACCTTAGAACCCAAAGAAGTCTAGGGTCCTTGGTGATTGTTAGTTTGCAATTTGACAAACCTACCTACTGGTTTTCCAACAGGTAGTTTGGAACTCACTTTGGCACTCACATTGTGCCAACAGTCCACTGCAAAGTGGCCAATTTTGTCACAGCACCAACATTCAAACTTGTTGTATCTTTGCTTAGGTACAGCCTTTGCTGTATTATCTACAGCAGTCTTGTTGAATGCTGGGGCTTTTCCCTTGGACTTAGACTTGGACTGCTTAGTCCTTGCAGGTCTAATAAAGCCCAGCCCAGCCTTGCCTTTATGATGAACAAAATCATCAATTAAAGGTAACACTGACTTAGGTTTAGAAAACCTAGCAACTAAGTCCTTTTCCTTCTGAAGATTGATCTCCAGACTCTTAATTTGATCATTCTTAAATGATATAGTACCCATCTGAATCACTGTTATGTGTTTCAGCCTAGCTATCTCATTCAACTTTTGATCAAACTGCTTCTCAAAATCTGTTGCTGCAGCTTTAAGAATAGCAATTTCCTTTGCCTGACTTTTGGCTAGGGTCTTGCTTTTCTTGTAAGCCTGCAACAGCACCTTATATTCATCTATAAGCTGATGAATATCATCCTCAGACTCAGATACATTCTCATCACTTGATGAAGAAGAATCTAAATCTGAACTAGAACAAGAAACTGAATTTAAACTTGAACTTTGTACCTGATTGGGTCCTGGCTGCTCCAGGATTTTGGCACTCTCTGTCAAAGCCATTAGCCCTTGGCATTGACTGTCTTCTTGTTCATAAATAGACTCCATTAACTGCATGAATTCTTCCTCTTCTTCTTCAGCAAACAGCCCTATGTAGGCTTCAGTCTCAGACTCAGTTTCTGAAGAGGAGATATCTGATAGAGTCTTTTCTTTCTTGGCTACAAAAGACTTTTCTTTCTTGCCTTTGAAGTGAGCCTTTTTCCTGTCACCAGATTCCTTTCTCTTCTCTGGACAATCTGCAATAACATGTCCCTGTCTATTGCAGCAGTAGCATACTATTTTAGATCCAGTTGCCTTGCTTGACTTTGTCCTCTTCCTGTATTTCTTTGAATGCTTTTTCTCCTGATAAAAGACTTTCTTTCCCTTTGAAGAAGAAGGTCTTGACCTCCACTGTTTCTTCTTCAAGAATTTCTGAAAGTGCCTAGTGAAGGCAGCAAAGTCTTCATCACTTTCACTGCTCTCACTCTTTGTGCTGACTGACTCATCAGACTCTGAATCAACTACCTCTGGAGGTGGAGTTGATGACTTATTCCTGCACTTTTTGGGAACTTCTGTCTTGAAAGCAACTGATCTTTCCTTGTGTTCAGTCCTTATTGATTTCTCCTCCTCTTTCCTCACTGTCAATTGCATCTCATATGACAATAACTTGCCAAACAGTGTAGGAGGAGGAATTTCCCCTAACTTATCCATTTCTCTTATGGCACAGATCTTTGTGTCCCAATCTTTGGTTAGGGACCTTAAGAACTTATCATTTAGTTCATAGTTACTGAACTCTCTTCCATAAGACATGAGTTCATTAACTATTCTGTAGAACTTCTTGTAGCACTCAGTTATGCTATCACCTTTACCTTGTCTAAAGCTCTCATACTCCTGATTTAGCAAGGATTTTCTATCTTGCCTGACTTCTTCAGATCCTTCCATATACACTATAAGAGTGTCCCACATCTCTTTAGCTGTCTTACAGTGTATAAGATTCTGAAAAGTTGCATCATCTATGGCACTTACAATAATGTTTTGTGCCCTCTTGTCCATTGTAGCTAGGACAATCTCATCCTTAGTTATCTCAGAAAAATCCTTTGGAGTTCTCTGATTTGCATCCAGAACAGATATCTTCATGGGCACATAAGGCCCTTCCTTTACTGTGATGTAGATTCTAGGATCAGAGGCTTCCATAAATAGCCTTACCCTTTCTTTCTAGATCCCAAAGATCTCTTTCCTGCATATGGGTAATTTCATGGAACCCAATTCCTTGTGATTCTCATAAGAACCCATGTTTCTTGATTTTCTTGAAACTGTGTTTTGTCTTACACTGAATCTGCCAAACAGGATCTCCTCAGACTGTTAGTCCTTTTTGAGTAACCTGGCTCTGATACCACTTGAAATATATGGTACCTACACACCTAGAGGGGGGGTGAATAGGTGACCTAATCCTTATTTAACTTTAATGACAGCAAACGGTTTATTATCACAGATTTCTAACTTTTGCACAGCAATGACAAAGTATTCACAGCATACACAACACAATCACAGCACAGCACACAGTGGTTTATAGTGGTTCCCCAAGATATGGGTGCATCCACTTTCCCCCTTCGTCTATCTAGCAGTGTACTAGATTCGGCCAAACTCCGCCACTGTCTCAGAACCCAAATTGGTTCCTACACCTCAGGCCCAAAGCCTTACAACTCAGCTTTTATCCCAAAGCCTACACTCAGCCAATCAAGGCCTACACTCAGCCAATCTAAGGCCTACACTCAGCCAATAAGGCCTACACTCAGAGATCTCAATCTCCTACACTCAGGCTCACAAGCCCTACCTCAGCCTTTATAAATACAAGCTTACAAATCACTCAGATCCAAAGGATCCTACAAGTTATGAATGTATTACAAATAATAACTCTACAACTCAGAAAGATAAGAGGGGAGTTGAGAGATTCTTGATGAGTTCTTGGAAGAACTCAGCTGGATCCAATCTGACTTAGCTTTCTTCAAAGCTTCTTGAGTAGAACTGAATAAGACTGAATCCTCCTGCAGTAGTTCCTTGACCTCTGCTACTTAAGATCCAGAAATGAATCTGAATCCTTCTTCTCAGCCTAGTTCCAGAGGCTGATTTCTTAGATGGAGCCCTCTCTCTCCAACTTCTTAGATCTGCACTTGAACTGCTAGATCTTCTTGTGTTGATACTCTTTGTATCACTTTAATAATTACTTCATCAAGGTGATCAACCTTAACAATAATCTGATGCACAGTTTCTGTGAACTGTAGGTGCCTATTTATAGGCCTTCTTCATGGTAACCGGCTGGTGCGGTTCATAACTGACTTCTGACATCTCTGACAGTTGCTGTAGACCGGCTGGAACGGCAGCTGTCAAGTCATCCAGTCATTTCTTGAAAATCTCTATCTGTCTGATAGTGTCGAGACTTTCTGTCTTTAAGTGTCGACACTTATAGTCCAAGTGTCGACACATGTTGTGTAAGTGTCGACACATGTTGTGTAAGTGTCGAAACAAGTCTACAAGGTGTCGACACAATACCTTGTATGTCTCGACACAGATTCTTCTGCATGTGTCGACACTGAAATTGAGTGTCGACACAAGTATTTGTTCTTCTAGCTTTTGCTGAATTCTTCTAAGTGTCGACACATCTCCTTTGTGTCGGCACATCTTCATGTGTTGTAACTGTCAAGTGTCGACACTGCTTCTTGGTGTCGACACATAGTCTTCTATGTTGATACTTGCTGAGTGTCGACACAGCTCCTTGTGTCGACACACCTTCTTTTTGTTGAGACTTCAGCTGAGTGTCGACACATTCCCTTAGTGTCGACACTTGTACTTAGAATAATTTTGTTGATCTTTCTGATCTTTGCTAAGTGTCGACACAGCTCCTTGTGTCGACACTCTCTTCAAGTGTAGAGTCTTTAGCTAAGTGTCGACACATTGTGCTGGGTGTCGACACTTACTTCATGTGTTGACTCTTCTGGTAGTGTGTCGACACTTTGTGCTGGGTGTCGACACATACTTCAAATTCTGACTCTTCTGTTGAGTGTCGACACATTGTTCTGAGTGTCGACACTTTAACTTAGTCTCTGCAGACTTTTTCTGAGTGTCGACACAGCTTAAAGTGTCGACACTTTCTGGTGTAGACACAGCTTCACTGGGTGTCGACACAGCTCCTTGTGTCGACACATTCTGTCTGCACTTTACTTCACTGAGTGTCGACACAGCTCCAAGTGTCGACACTTTCTGTCTGGTGTCGACTCTGCATCCCAGGTGTCGACACAATGACTCCAAGTGTCGACACTGCTTGTCTGGGTGTCGACACAAGCTTTCTTAAGTGTCGACACTTTCCCTCTGGGTGTCGACACATGGACTTAGAAACTTTTTGCTTCAGTCCAGTGATTTCTTAACCTACACAAGTAACTCAAAGAGACATCAAATACATTATGATGTATATCATTGAGTTGGGTGAGGCTTCTTCAAATCAGGTACATTTGACCAATGTACCCAACACCTTGCTAACGAGTTCTTCTCTATTGCTGTTATGGCTCACCAATGAGCTCTGGCAAGCTTATCGTCGAGCCCAATGTGCTTGAGCTTATCTCATCAGCGAGCTTTTCTCACATCCATCCATGGCTTGCTAATGAGCACAATAACAAGGAATCAACATATGACGATCTCTTCAAAAATGACCCCAAATAGCTCACCAGGTGCTAGGTGCCCGGTATCTCAAGAGGCAGAATGGCTATTCGCAGTCCATGTATACAACCCCATGTCCGGCGAGCGGGTCCCGCCAGGGAAGTCGGGCAGACCTAGCCCCGCGACCCGCACCCAAGCGGCAAACAGATATACGGCAGGAAGGCTGGCCCGCTCCCGCCCATTTCAGGCGAGCGAGCCGGGCGAGGCGAGCGAGCGGGTTGCGCGGAGAACCGCTGGCCAAAGCGGATGGGTTTGGCGACCCGCGATTAGCGAGCCGATCGGGGGGTCGCGGTGGCCGCCGGCCAGCCCCTACACGCGACCGGGCCGCCGGTCCGCCCCGGCAGAAGACAGGCAGGTCGCGGCGGTCCGGCTCGCGCTCGCCCAGGAAAAATAGGCGGGCCGTTGGAGCCAGGATGTGCCCGCCTCCCGCGGAGGAGGATTGGAGGCGAGCTGACTCCCCAGGGGTGCGAATAGCCCCTCAGAACGGCAGAGCCACGCTGTTGGCAGACCAGGTTGGACTACGCATAGCTACTTAGAACAGCGGAGTTTGGCTGTTGGCAGACCCAACCAAGGGCTTTTTGGTATTTTCAGGTCAGTTCTTTTGGTTATTGGCAGTTCAGATTCCAAAAAACTATAAATAAGACCCAAGGGGTACCTCAGAGGGCACGCTTTCAGTGCCTCCTTACTCTCGTTTTCAAGTGCTCTCTGAGGGTACCTTAGCTCGGCTTCTGGATAAGGAAGGGAAGCGCTCAGAGATCTTCCGGGTTTGTGGTGGGACCTCCCTGCCGAGCCCTTGGGTCTGTTTCTTCTTGTCTTCTTCGTTGTTTTTCTTGCAGGAGCAAAGTAGGCGTGAGACCACCCCTTCCCCAAGGGTCGAACTCCACAAGAAGCCGGGTTCCGGTTTCAACATTTTGGTGCGGTGAGCGTGGAAAGTGGTCAGTGCAGAAAAGCTTCGGCGAGCTCAATGACGCGAGGACAAGGATCTGACAAGCAGGACTCGCCGCCCCCCCCCCCCCCCCACATCTCGCAATAGTGGGGATGTTGGAGGACTTCAGGAACGAGGTGCTGGGCCTCGTCAGGCTCGCACTTGGCGCGCGGGCCGAGTACTCGACCCCGGCAGCCTAGATCGCGGCCGCCCCCTCTTTGGGCGAGGACGCCCCTTGTCGGCGAGCTGGGAAGGAAGTGGCCGAGGAAGGCCGAGGGTGCGAGCTCCCGGGACGCGAGCTTTTCCGCGGCTCGGCAAGCCGAGGCAGGTTCGGCAAGTTGGGCTCACGAGACTCGCCGGCTCGCCCGATGGGGGGGGGGGCAGTCCTTTCAGCGAGCTGGTCTCCTCAGCTCCAGTCCCAGATGGGTTCAGGGAGCCCGAGATGTCTTACTACATTGGGAAGGGAGACCCAGTCCAGCACGTCCAATGGTTCGAGGACGTGGTCTCCATCCGTCAGATGTCGGACGGATTCAAGTGTCGGCTCTTCGCCATCACCCTCCGGGAAAAGGCGAGAGAGTGGTTCCACCAGCTACCGGCCAGCTCCATCTACTGCTTCGAGGACCTGCGCCGAGGATTCATGCTGAGATTCACCACTTCGAAGAAGAGGAAGAAGGAGTCTGAGTCTTTGTTCCACATTAAGCAAGGAGTGAACGAGACGTTGGGGAGCTATGTGGATCGATTTTAGGAGGAAGTCACCCAGGTCCAAGAGATGTCGGGCCATAGTCTGATGATGGCCTTTACCCTGGGCCTGCAGCAGGGGTTCTTCCGAATGGAGTTGAAGAGAGTTCCCCCTCTCTCCTACGAGGAGTTGATGGAGAGGGCGGCGAGAGAGGTCGGCGGGGAGGCGTCGAATCCGGAGTTCGCAAGAAAGCTAGCCAGGTGGGCCACCGAGGAGGAGAAAGAGTCGAGAGGAGGAAAGGCACAGGAGGAGAGAAGGGGAGAACCTAGGCAGAGGGAGCAAAGGCAGCTCCAGTGGCAACAACAGCCGAGGTGGGGGCACCAGGAGCCCGACCGCCGGCTGGGCTGGAGACCTGAGTGGCAGGGGCAGGGGCCACCGAGAGGATACTACGGAAGGGGCCACCATCCCGGGAGGCAAGAGCAGTTCCATCCTCCGGGCTGGAGGCAGGGCCAGAGGACCCGGCTCCCCGATCAGGAGGAGGCCATGGCCATAGCTTTGGGAGCAAGGAGGGGGATCATGAGGAGGAGGAGAAGGGAGGTCAGGGTGGAGCTGCCCTATTGCGACTTCCATCAGGAAGAGGGGCATGCGACGGCCACGTGCCCGGAATTCTTGGAGATGAGAGGAAATAGGGAGCGGCAGCAGCAGCAGGAGGCGCGGCAGGAAGTAAGGAACGAGGAAGTCCTGCCTCGGGCGAAGAAGGATCGTTGCGAGGACCGGGTGGATGTCGGGACCCGAGGAGGGATCGGAGTGATCCACGGGGGAGTGGGGATCGAGGCCTCCCGCAAGGCAAGCCTCCACACCATGTACTGGCGGAGCGTCGCCTCTACATCCCAAACCCCGTCGCCGGAGGAGAGGATCACCTTCTCCAGGAATGATATGTCAGATCACGAGGATCCGTTCTGTGATGCGCTGGTCATCAAGGCCGCCATCGAAAATTTCACCGTCTCTCGGATCCTCGTGGACAATGGGAGCTCCGTCAATGTCGTCTTCAAAAAGGCGTTTGACACGATGAAGGTGGAGGCTAAGAGGGTGTTGGCCTCGGACGGGCCCTTGTTCGGGTTCTCGGGAGAAAGGAAGGAAGTAGAGGGAGGAGTTGGCATCCATGTCACCCTGGGGGGGGCAGTCCCGAAACTGCAAGTTCGTCATTGTGGACGCCCCCAGCAGCTACAGCGCCATCTTTGGGAGGCCTCTCATCAGCGCCTTTCGCTGCGTCCCCTCGTCTTTCCATCAGTGTTTGAAGTTCAACGCTGAGGGGGTCCAGGTCAGGGTCAGGGGGGACCCAAAGGTGGCGAGGGAGTGTTATGTCACTGCGGTGAACACCATCTCTTGGCAGGAGGGAGCCGAGGAGATGGGACGGAGGATGGAGGAGGTCGAGCAGGAGGCAGGAGGGGAGGAGCCAGAAGTGAAGGACCACGCAGGAGAGGCGGCAGGAGGAGATCTGGAGGAGGTGGCCGAAGTGAGGGGCGCGGGAGAAGAGATGGAGGTAGAGGTCCCCATTCCAGAGGAAGAGGATGCCAAAGGATGGGGGGAGCGGTCCAGGCTGGAGGCGGCAGAGGAAGTGGTGGAGCTGGAGGTGCTCACCCGGGGAGGTAGGGTGGAAAAGGTTCGCGTCAGCGGAGGGCTGGCCCCGGAGGACCAAGGCAGGATGCTGGAGTGTATTTAGAAGAACATGGACATCTTCTCCTGGAATGCCGCGGAGATGCCGGGGGTTGACGCGGATGTGGCCTGCCACCGCCTCAACCTGGACCCGGGAACACGCCCCGTTCAGCAGAAAAAGAGGTCCACGGCGGACAAGCTGGCAGAGCCCATCAGGGAGGAGGTGGCAAAGCTTCTCAAGGCTGGCTTCATGTCCGAGATTCAGTACCACGGCTGGGTCTCCAACGTTGTGATGGTTAAAAAAGGAGACGATCGTTGGCGATTGTGTATCGATTTCTCCTTACTTAATAAAGCTTGTCCTAAGGATTGTTATCCTTTTGCTCGGATCGACGCGCTGGTTGACTCAGCCGTCGGCTTTTCTGTAATGAGTTTTTTAGATGCCTTTTCAGGTTACCATCAGATCAGGATGCACCCCCGAACATCAAGGATGTCTCGTTCATCACAGGGGACGGCTGCTACTGCTACAAGATGATGTCATTCGGGCTGAAGAATGCTGGGGCCACCTACCAAAAAATGATGGATAGGGTCTTCAAGGAGCAGAGGGGAATGAACTTGGAGGTGTATGTGGACGATCTCATGATCAAAAGTCGGGATGTAGACTCCCACCTCCGGGACCTGGAAGAGACCTTCGCCACACTGCGCAGATACAAGATGCAGTTGAATCCCTTGAAATGTGTCTTCGGGGCCAGCAGAGGAAAGTTCTTGGGGCACCTCCTCACCCCCGCAGGGGTCGAGCCGAATCCGGACAAGGTCAAGGCTATCTTAGAGCTGGGGTCCCCGCGGAATGCGAAGGAGGTCCAGCGACTGACGGGTAAGCTAGCAGGGCTGAGCCGCTTCCTTTCTCGGGCAGGGGAGAAGTGCTCCCCCTTCTTCAAAATGCTGAGGGGTGGTCAGAGGTTTGAATGGACCAAGGAATGCGAGGAGGCGTTCCAGGCCCTCAAGGCGCAGTTGACACAGGCTCCGCTGCTCCAAGGGCCGAAGGAGGGGGAGGATTGTTCTTATATCTCGGGGTCGGGGCGGAGGCTCTGATCTCCGTCTTGGTTCGAGAGGAGGGAAAGAGACAGCTCCCTGTCTATTACGTCAGCCGGATCCTGAGGAAGGCCGAGCTCCGGTATCCGATCTTGGAAAAGCTTGCATTCGCCCTTATCATCTCGGCCCGGCGGCTGCGACCTTACTTCCACGCACACTCAATCCGGGTGGTGACCGACCATCCCCTCCGCAACATCTTCGAGGGGGTGGAGCATTCAGGCCGGCTGGCTAAATGGTCGGTGGAGCTGAGCGAGTTCGATGTCTCTGTTGGAACACCCTATTACTAATTTGGGTCAGGATCACTATGTCTCTAGGAATCTCTGCTTGACCTCCTGTATAGCTTAATAGGTCAATTAGAATTGAGTCTAAGGGTTAGAAGTCTAGGTTTGGAAGCTGCCCTGAAGACCAAGATTTTGTGTTTGGAGACTAAGTCATATCGTCGAGCTCAGCACGACGATTCGTCGAACTCCGGTCGACGATCGTCTAGCTCAACTTCGACAAGATCGTCGACCTCCATTCGACGATCACTGAGCTCAACAACATTATATCGTCGAACTCCATTCGACGATCGGTGAGCTCAGGTCGACGATTTTGACTCTGCTTTGGATCTTTATCTCTGAGCTCAGTTCGATGATCTTTGAGCTCAGATCGACGATATTTTGCTGCTGTATATTTCCAGATCGCTGAGCTCCGCTCGACGATAGCAGAGCTCAGTTCAACGATTTCAGATAACTTCCAGGATGTTTCTAAATTCAAATTCAAATCAGTTAAGAGTTATTCTGCAATTAATTCAGAGATTTCCTAGCCGTTTTCATTCATTTCTGGACCAAGTTTCAAGGGATTTTTCAAGGAATATTTCTGTGGACTTTCCTCCAGAAGAGATTTTGCAATTAAGGATGCAATTAATGCAGGCCAACGGCTATACTTGACAGAGAATGTTATTCTATTCAGAACCAGAGAATAAAAGACAGAATTTTTGAATCACTCACAGAACACAGACACACAGTCAGACATTCAAAAGTCTTCTGTCATAAAGAATTCTCAAGAACACACATCCAAGGAGATCAAGCTTTCTCAAATCTTCAGATCTCTGTAGTTTTCAAAGTGTTCAAGGCCAACATATTTCCAGACTCCATACATTCAACATTTCAGCTATTGCTGAAATCATCCATTGCTGGAGTTCAATCTTTGAAGGCCTATCACCCTCAGCAAAGCTTTTCTTCCTGAAGATCTCAAGGATTCAGGGGGAGCTTTGACATCAACAATCCACATAGTCTTCTCAGTTGTTTGAGAAAGAGAAGACTTCCATGACTCTCTCACCCCCTCTCTGTAAAGGGTTTCTCAAACTCCCTTCAAAAGTTTGATCTTGGTTTTTGAGCAGCTTGTCAAAAGCTCATTGGTGGCAAGACACCTGATCAAAAAATCTGCTTTGGTTTTTGAGCACCTTATCAAAAGCTCATTGGTGCCCAGGACACCGGATCAACTCATCCTGCAGTGGATTCCTACCTAGGGTGGTAGAAGAGTGGATGTACCCAAGTTTAGGGGAACCACTATATTTCCTTATGTCTTCTGGTTTTGCTTGTTTTCATTTTTGTTTCTGGCCTTGATTTTTCTGTGCTTAGCTTTTGTTTAACTTGGTGTTGTGATTAGATTTATTATTGCTTCCCTACTCACTCTCATTACAATAATTGTTGTAAAAAGTTTCAAAGCACCATATACTTTATTCACCCCCCTCTAGAGTATATCAGATCTAGCTGCACTTTCAATTGGTATCAGAGGGAGGTTGGTTAAACATACCATACCTGATTAGTTGTACAGGCTAACACCTGAACCCAAAGATCCCAAACTAGATCTGTTTTCCTTTGGTATTTTATTATTAGATTTTGTTTTCACAAATCATGGCTCAAAACAAAGATTATGCTAGCACCAGACCTCCAGTGTGCAATCTATCCAAGTTTGCACTTTGGAAGGCAAGGATTAGACTTTACATGAATTTTATTGACGAAGATATCTTTAATTCTGTTTTGACAGTATGTCCAAGACCTCCAGAGAACACAAGCACAAATGCTGTTCCACCTCCATCAGGAACAGATGCTGATATCAAGAAATGGAAGGTAGTTGATGCTAAGGCTATGAACATCCTAGCTCAGATAATGTCAGATGACATATTTTAAAAGGTAGCTGAATGTAATTCCGCCAAGAAAATTTGGGACAAACTCTCAGAAATAGTCTCAGGCTCAGCTGATGAGAGAAAGGATAGAAGATCTCATCTCATCTCTCAATATGAGAATTTCAAGAAGGGAGAGACTGAGTCAGTAGGAGACATGTACAACAGGCTAAGTCTAATTGTCAGTGAACTCAGAACATTGGACAAAGAGATCTCTCTAACAGAACTTAATGACAAGATCCTAATGTGCTTCCCCAGCACTTGGGACTCAAGAATCTGGCCAATTAAGGATGCCAGAAACCTGAATGAGATCACCACTGAAGCTCTATTGGGTAAGCTCAAATCTTATGAGCTACTCATCAAAAATAGAGAGGAAGAACAGAAGGCTGCCTCACCAGCCATAAGAAAAGAGAAGACCATAGCATTCAAGGCAACTGAGGATCTGCCTGAAGACAAAGCCACAGGCAATGATGAACTACTCAGTCTGCTAGCCAAAAGATTTTACAAAATGGCCAGAAAGGACTTCAGAAGAAGATCATACAAGGAGCAGGATAAGCCAAGGTATGAAAAGTCCATTAGTAATAATAAAGACATTATTTGCTTTGGTTGCAGAAAACCAGGGCACATAGTTCCTGACTGTCCAGAGAACAAGAACAAGGACAGAAGGGACAGGAAAGAAAGAAGAAAGGAGAAAGACTACAAAAGGAATGGCAATGGCAAACCTTCTTCAAGCAAAAACAAGCATACAAGAAAAGGGTTTGTTGCTGAATCCTGGAGTGAGACTGAAGAAGAGTCAGAAGCCTCATCCAGCTCCAGTGATGATGAGGATGATACAGAAGAAAAGGAGTTCTGCATGATGGCAATCAATGCCTCACAGCACAATTCAGAGGAAGAGGAGTCAGAGTCAGACTCAGAGACTCAACCTGAAGAAGATCAGGTAATTGGTTCCTTTGATTTTAGTTCAGAAGATTTTAAATCTGAGTTTAAAGCACTATGTTTAGACCTGCTAAAGTCAGAGAAAGAGATTATCTCTCTCAGAAATCAATTATCTGAACACAATACTCTATAGTCAGAAAACCTCAAACTCTCTCAGGAGTTGGAGTGCTGTAGGGAACAGATAGCTTCACTGAAAAGTGAGCTCTCTGAGGCCAAGAAGCTTGAAGAATCCCTTAATGGGAGAAGCATCAAGCTGATGGACATCACAAGCACAGTGAACTCTAGATTTAACAGTACACTAGGCTTGGGTGCTTCATCCAGCCAACCGATATTTCTAACAACTCCAATCAAATTCATTTCTGACAAAGGAAAGGGAGTTGTAGAGGTTGCTAGGAAAAATTCTGATCTGCCTCAGAAAACCAAGTCCCAGCAGAAATCGTCGAACGTAGATCGCCGATCGCCGAATGAAGATCGGTGGTCGCCGAACGCAGCTCGACGATCTCAGGCAAAATCGTCGAACGAAGATCGACGATCTCAGCCAAAGTCGTCGAACGCAGGTCGACGATCTCAAATACCTGACCTCAGCTATAGTCGACCGTTGAACGGAGCTCGACGATCTGACCCAAGATCGTCGAACGCAGCTCCAAGATCGTCGAACAGAGGTCAGAGCTCTGGAAAATTTTTCAAAGGCAAATCAAAATTGAATCCTAAGGGTCCTTCATCCCAAATCTTTAACCCTTATACTAAATGGATTTTACCTCCAAGGAGATATCATCCTGAAGGATATACGAGTCAACCTGGGATGTCTTTCATTTCAGAATTTAAAGGTTATCAACCTAGGCCCAAGGTAAACTAGGTCAAAAACAAATGAATTGTCTTATGTGCAGGTGAAGACCTATCCAACATCTAACCAGGAATGGTATTTGGATAGTGGGTGCTATAAGCACATGACAGGAAATAAGGACAACCTCACAACCTTCAGAGCCAAGCTTGGACCCAAAGTTATCTTTGGTGATTCAAACTTTGGACAAACTAAAGGATATGGTGCAGTCCAGATTGGATCAGTAACTTTCAAGAAGGTAGCTTATGTGGAAGGACTGAAGCACAACCTAATTAGCATCAGTCAGCTGTGTGATGAAGGCTACCAGGTGACCTTCAGCAAAGCCTTATGCAAAATCAAGTCAGAGGACAACACAACTGTGTTGACAGGTAAAAGGAAAGGTAACATCTATTTAGTAGATTTTCTTTCAACTGATGTAGATATCTGCTTGTTTAATTCTGTCTGTAGACCCAATATTTTATGGCATAAGAGATTAGGACACCTAAACCTTAGAACTATTGCTAGGCTATCCAAGGACAACCTTGTTAGAGGACTACCTTCTGGCCCCTACAAGAAGGAAGGACTCTGCAGGGCTTGTCAATTAGGTAAGCAAACTAAAAACAGCTTTAAATCACTTAATAAGAGTGATTCACCTAGGATATTGTATCTGTTACACATGGATCTTTTTGGACCCATCACAGTACAAAGCCTAGGAGGGAAATCCTACACTTTAGTAGTTGTAGATGACTTCTCTAGATTCACTTGGGTGTTCTTTCTAAGGAAGAAGTCTGATAACTTTAAGTGTCTGACAGAGTTTCTCAAATGTATACAGATTGAGTTCAATACTCACATTGCCCTGATCAGAAGTGATCATGGGACAGAGTTTGATTCTCTTCTTATGCAAGAGTTCTGTCAGAGTGAAGGGATCAGGCATACTTTCTGAGCTCCTAGAACTCCTCAACAAAATGGGGTAGCTGAAAGGACAAATAGAACCCTTATTAAATCTGCCACTACATTGTTGTCAGATGCTCATCTACCTCTATCCTTTTGGGCAGAGGCAGTGAACACCTCCAACTATGTGCTGAACAGAAGTCTGATACATAAACTAAAGGGAAAGACTCCCTATGAATTACTCAAAGGGAAGAAACCTAAAGTTGACTATTTTAGAGTCTTTGGTTGTATTTGTTACATTCACAATAATGACAAGAAATATTTAGCAAAATTTCAAGCCAAAGCTGATGAAGGAGTGTTTCTGTGATACTCCATGATCAGCAAGGTCTATAGGGTCTATAATAAATCATCTTTGAAAATTGAGGAATCTGTTCACATTTCATTTGATGAATCTAACATGTCTTTCAAGGAGAAGAATTCTTCTACCATAGAATCTTTGCAGGAACATTCTCTAGTTGAAGACTTGAACAGGTTACAGGTTACTCAAGAGGATGAAAGCAGTGAAGATGAAGGGAATGCTCAACACATTGAAGCACAACTTGAAGAGCCAGTTGTTGTACCACAAGAGGAAACAACAACACAGGTTGGTGAACAATTAACACCCCCTGTTGATTTAGTAACATCAAGATAACATCCAATTTCCCAAATAATTGGAGAAATCTCAGCTGGTGTGCAAACCAGAAATCAGGTCAACCAAAACCTGTTGCACACCTGCTTCCTATCTCAAATAGAACCTCAGTCCATTCAAGATGCAGAGCAAGATCCACACTGGATCATTGCAATGCAAGAGGAGTTGCATTAATTTGAGAGGAACAAAGTATGGGAACTAGTGCCAAAGCCTAAGGATCACTCCATTGTTGGAACAAAATGGGTATTCAGAAACAAACTGGATGATCAAGGAGTAATTATAAGGAACAAGGCAAGACTAGTTGCTCAGGGATACTCTCAAGAAGAAGGAATAGACTACGACCAGACTTTTGCACCTGTTGCAAGATTGGAAGCCATCAAAATATTTCTAGCTTATGCAGCTCACAAAGGCTTCAAAGTATATCAGATGGATGTCAAAAGTGCTTTCTTAAATGGAGACATCAAAGAGGAAGTTTATGTCAGACAACCTCCAGGTTTTATCTCTCCAACTTTTCCTGATTATGTTTTTAGACTGAACAAAGCATTATATGGTCTCAAGCAAGCTCCTAGAGCATGGTATGAGACCCTAGCATGCTTTCTCTTGGAAAATGGTTTTATAAGGGGTAGAGTAGACCAAACTCTTTTCATTAGAACCCATAAGTTCCATACCCTACTAGTACAAATTTATGTAGACGATATCATTTTTGGTTCTACTGACTCCAAATTGTGCAGAAGGTTTTCTAACCTGATGCATTCTAAATTTGAGATGAGTAGCATGGGTGAGCTATCCTTCTTCCTAGGATTGCAAGTCAAGCAACATGCTGAAGTCATCTTTATTTCTCAAACCAAATATGCAAATGAACTGGTTAAGAAATTTGGTATGTCTGAGGCATCTTGTATGAAAACACCCATGCCTACTAATGCTGTATTGGATGCTGATGAACATGGGAAACCTGTTGATCAGACAACATATAGAGCAATGATTGGCTCTTTATTGTATCTTACAGCTAGTAGACCAGATATAATATTTGCTACATGTATATGTGATAGGTTCCAAGTAAGCCCTAGAGAGTCACACCTAACTTTAGTAAAGAGGATTCTCAGGTATGTTAAAAGTTGTCCAAATCTAGGTCTCTGGTATCCAAAAGATTCAGCATTTGATTTAACTGGATTCTCAGATGCTGATTATGCTGGATGCAGAATTGACAGGAAAAGCACTAGTGGAACTTGTCAGTTCCTTGGTGACAGACTTGTCTCTTGGTTTTGTAAGAAACAAACATCTGTGTCAACTTCAACTACTGAAGCTGAATATATGGCTGCAGGCAGTTATTGTTCACAAATCTTGTGGATTCAAAACCAACTCCTAGACTATGGTTACAACTTAGAGAAGTCTAAAATCTTTTGTGATAACACAAGTGCTATTTCCATAGCTCAAAATCCAGTCCTCCATAGTAGGACAAAACACATAGAGATTAGGCATCATTTCTTAAGGGATAATGTTGAAAAGAATAAAATTGAATTACAATATATCCCAACTGATCTACAAAGGGGAGATATTTTCACCAAGCCATTGGATGAAAAGAAACACACCTTCTTCCTAAATCAGTTAGGAATGTTAGATGAAGGAAGTCTTAAATAATATCCAAGATTTTGAAAGCTTAAAATTGACCAAGACTAGGCAAACATTCTGATTTTTCTTAGTGTCTAGAACTTCTCTGATCTCTGAACTGCGCTCAACGATTTGCCCCAAGATCGTCGAATGGAGATCGATGATTTCCAAAAATCGTCGAACTGAGTTCAACGTCTCTCAGATAGTATGAACTATCTCTTCCGGTCAACGATCGTCGAACGGCGCTCGACGATTATGTTCTCTGAACGATCGTCGAACGGAGCTCGACGCTCTCCAATATCGTCGAATGGAGATCGACGATATTGAAGACTCTTCAGATTCCTTTAGTAGCCTCGATCGTCGAACTGAGTTCAACGATCTTTCCAATTCTGCGTCGAACCCTAATATAAAACTCTTTTTTCGCCGTCGTTCTCATTTGCGCTTTCGATTTCTCTGCAATAATTTTCCTTCCCTCCAAACAGTTCTACACTTGGTCGTTTTGTTTGTTGAATTTCTGCAGGTACCCATGGCTGTGTCAGTTACTGTTCTTGCTGCAATGAAGTTTGATGGCGGTTTTGACATTGATATAGAATCCTTCAGCACGACTGACCAGATTTTTCAAGATATACTGGGTTTGTTCAAGGACCAGAATCTGACAGCAATAATGACCACCAGGATCAAACTGGCTTCTGATGAGATAAAGGAGTGGGTTTATACTGCCCATAATCAAGATAACAGCACCATTATTGGGTCTATAGCTGGAACTCAAGTACCCTTGACCCCAACCATTCTATCAGAAGTTTTTGGGTTGAGAAATGGAGAAGATATTGCTGAGTTATCTGGAGATGAATATTCTGAACTGCTTGCCATGATGGGTCATCCAGAGGGAAACCCTAGCAAGCTCTTCAAAAGGAACCTGTCTGTAGAATATAGGTTCATGGCAGATGTGGTTGGGAAAGTGCTACTGGCAAAGCACTCTGCCCATGATACAATATCAAGATATCAGCTCTGCCTCATGGGAGCTCTTGTGGACAAGAAGAATCTGAATTGGGGAGAGGTTTTCTTTGACCTCATTAAAAAGAAAATAAACAAAAGTTTTGTTAACTTTGGGAGAATCCTTGGAGTATTTCTGCAGCACAGGTGCCCTGCCTTGCTGGTCTCCTCTGGAATCCATATAAATGCCTCCAAGAGACTGTCTTGTGCCCTCTTTGGAAAGTGGGACGGACAAATAAGCAAGCCTAGCAGGCCCTCCTCCAGTGCTCCTTCAGGCACAAGGACTCAAAGAGTCACTCCTCCACAGGTCTCTGCCCCTGCAGATGACCTGGCTGCTGCTGTTGCCTCTCCTCCTCCTCCTCCAATTCCATCCCTTCCCCTACCATCCACCATTCCAGCTCCATCCACCATCATCATATCCAGCCCATCTCCAACATCAACACCTTCTCCAGAACCTATTCTACCTCCACCAGCAGACCAATTCCACCCACTATTCTCCTACCCTCCACCTGATGTCACCTCTTCACCCTCTCATCCATCCTTCACCCTACTTGATGATTCCTTTATGGATGATTCCTCATCATCTCCTCCTGAACTACCCTCCTCCTCCACTTCATTTCAAGACCTCCTACACCAGATCATTGATCAACCAACATTCACCCCATCCATCTCCATTCCCCTATCCTCCATTTCCACCTTGCCAACACCTCAGCCAACCCTTCCACAATTCTCCAGCTCTCCACTTCCAGAACCCTCAGCTGCTCCCATACCTTCTACCTCTGCTCCAGCTCTTGAGCAAGTAGACCTCTCAGCCCTTGCTGACAGGCTGTATGAGCTGCTTGCCCTCAGGCTCTCTCTATTGTTTGAGACCTCCTTGGCTCCTCTACACCTGTTAGTGGCAGCCCTTTCTGCCAGGCTCTCTTCCCTCTTCCCTCAGACAGCACCTACAGCAGTGTGCCTTGATCCAGACATGTCTGCATCTAGGCAGGGGGAGATGCCATATGAAGTGAATCTTCATGCTGCTGCTGCTGCTACTGTTTTTGTAAGCTGTCTGTCTGCTGCTGCTGTTAGTTCTGCTTCTTCTGCTGTTGTTGTGCCTCAAGCACAAAGTCAGATTTCCACTGCAGTCCTTGCAATAGACCTCAGGTCTTTGCTATCTGTTTTTGATTCTGCTTACTTCAGCTGTCTGCCAGAGGTTAATGTTGTCCAGCCTCCAGAAGATTTATCCAAGGCACTTGTGCCATTTTCTTGCTGTGACCCTAGCATTATCACCTCCTTTGTAAATTCAGTAATTGCTGCTGCTGAAAATGTTGCTACTGCTGCTGCTGAAAATATTGTTATTGTTGCTGAAGTTCCTATTGTTTCTGTTGAACCAATTTCCAAGGACATTCTGATGTCAGAGGGACCTGAATTTGAGCCTTCTGCAGTCCTTGATGATGTTCCTTCTGTTTCTATTGCTGATAGTGAATCTGATGCTTCTACTGTTGTTAGTGAAGTTGCTGCTGTTGTCACCTCTCCAGAGCCTGCTGCTGCTGCTATTGTTGTTTCTACTTCTACTCCATCTGCTGCTTCACCCTCAATATCTGCTGCTGCTTCTTCTGTTACTGTTTCAACACCTGCTGCTACAACTTCTGCCTCATCTGCTTCTGTTCAACTCAAGAAGGATCTAATGAAGAAAATAGATGCTCTCTATGAGGACCAGAGTTCTGAATCTGATGAATTTAAAACAGACTCTGTTGACTCTTTTGCTACCATTGCCAGGAAAAGGAAGGCAAGGAGCAAAGCAATGAAGAGGGTACCTCCTGCCAAAGTTAAAGATAATAATGATATCCCATATTACATCTTACATGACTGCCCAATCACTGAACACTGGATGCAATACTCTAAAAATCAGCTGAAAGCAATGAAGAAAAAGAGAAAATATGAGAAGGGTTCATCCCAATTCCAGCACTCTCATCCTCCTCCACCACCTCCTCCTGATGCAAGTGCAGGTGGAAGCTCTGCAAGTCAACCCCCAGCCAGAAGTCAGGCTCCCTATCAACCTCATGCCAGATCTTACCACAGGGAAAGCCAATCCAGGGGTTCACATTCTAGGAGAAGAGGATATAGAGGAAGTCAAAGAGATATTCAAGTCTACTCTAAAGGTTACTCCAGGCAGCACCCATACTCTAGGGGAGGACAAATTTCTTCTGATACAACATCTGGTCCTTTCCCTTACAAGCTGAAAGAGACTGTGTCTGCCAGGCCCCCTCAAGACAATCCCTCCAACAGGTATGAACCACCTGTACCTTTTGAGGACCCTGAAAATAATCCAGCTGCTTGGACTGCAAGGTTAAAGCAATTAGCTGCACTGGATCAGATTAAAAAGGCCAGAGAACAAGGATTAGATTCTTCCAACATTTCTACTATGTCTGAACAGAGACAGAAAGAACTAGAGAGATATGCTTCAAGTAAATTCTTTGATGCTGACAGATACATGGAATTACATCCTGAAGCTGTGGTTCCCAGGCCTAAAAAGCAAACATATTTGGGTGCAGTAGATGATACCAGGTCAAACAAGGAAGCCCTCAATCCTAACAGAGAAATTAAACTTGTTAAAGGCAAAGAGAAGAAATGATATTGTAAGGTGACAGTTTCTGTGATTTCTGATTACTATCTGGATGATATATATCTCTGTGATTCTGCCTTGTCTAGCTGTTGTTTTTATGTTTTACTGATTGTATGTTGTTATTTAAATTTTTCCAAAGTCTGTAAATAGTAATCCTAACCCAAATAGGGGGAGATTATTGGAACACCCTATTACTAATTTGGGTCAGGATCACTATGTCTCTAGGAATCTCTGCTTGACCTCCTGTATAGCTTAATAGGTCAATTAGAATTGAGTCTAAGGGTTAGAAGTCTAGGTTTGGAAGCTGCCCTGAAGACCAAGATTTTGTGTTTGGAGACTAAGTCATATCGTCGAGCTCAGCACGACGATTCGTCGAACTCCGGTCGACGACCGTCTAGCTCAACTTCAACAAGATCGTCGACCTCCATTCGAGGATCGCTGAGCTCAACATCATTATATCGTCGAACTCCATTCGACGATCGGTGAGCTCAGGTCGACGATTTTGACTCTGCTTTGGATCTTTATCTCTGAGCTCAGTTCGACGATCTTTGAGCTCAGATCGACGATATTTTGTTGCTGTATATTTCCAGATCGCTGAGCTCCGCTCGACGATAGCAAAGCTCAGTTCGACGATTTCAGATAACTTCCAGGATGTTTCTAAATTCAAATTCAAATCAGTTAGGAGTTATTCTGCAATTAATTCAGAGATTTCCTAGCCGTTTTCATTCATTTCTGGACCAAGTTTCAAGGGATTTTTCAAGGAATATTTCCGTGGACTTTCCTCCAGAAGAGATTTTGCAATTAAGGATGCAATTAATGCAGGCCAACGGCTATACTTGACAGAGAATGTTATTCTATTCAGAACCAGAGAATAAAAGACAGAATTTTTGAATCACTCACAGAACACAGACACACAGTCAGACATTCAAAAGTCTTCTGTCACAAAGAATTCTCAAGAACACACATCCAAGGAGATCAAGCTTTCTCAAATCTTCAGATCTCTGTAGTTTTCAAAGTGTTCAAGGCCAACATATTTCCAGACTCCATACATTCAACATTTCAGCTATTGCTGAAATCATCCATTGCTGGAGTTCAATCTTTGAAGGCCTATCACCCTCAGCAAAGCTTTTCTTCCTGAAGATCTCAAGGATTCAGGGGGAGCTTTGACATCAACAATCCACATAGTCTTCTCAGTTGTTTGAGAAAGAGAAGACTTCCATCACTCTCTCACCCCCTCTCTGTAAAGGGTTTCTCAAACTCCCTTCAAAAGTTTGAGCTTGGTTTTTGAGCACCTTGTCAAAAGCTCATTGGTGGCAAGACACATGATCAAAAAATCTGCTTTGGTTTTTGAGCACCTTATCAAAAGCTCATTGGTGCCCAGGACACCTGATCAACTCATCCTGCAGTGGATTCCTACCTAGGGTGGTAGAAGAGTGGATGTACCCAAGTTTAGGGGAACCACTATATTTCCTTGTGTCTTCTGGTTTTGCTTGTTTTCATTTTTGTTTCTGGCCTTGATTTTTCTGTGCTTAGCTTTTGTTTAACTTAGTGCTGTGATTAGATTTATTATTGCTTCCCTGCTTACTCTCATTACAACAATTGTTGTAAAAAGTTTCAAAGCACCATATACTATATTCACCCCCCCCCCCCTCTAGAGTATATCAGATCTAGCTGCACTTTCAGTCTCCTTTGTTCCGCGGCTCTCGATCAAAGCCCAGGCGATGGCCGACTTCCTGGCCGACTACGTGGTGGAAGTAGCGGAGGAAGAACTCACCCGCCCGACTCCTTGGAAAGTGAGAGTGGATGGAGCCTCAGGGAGGCATTCCCTTGGGGTGGGGGTGGTCCTAGAAAGCCCTCAAGGGACTCGGATTGAGCAGACGGTGGTAGTGCACTTTCCCATTACCAACAACCAGGCCGAGTACGAGGCCGTGATAGCGGGGCTGCGCCTGGCTAGGGAGCTGGGGGTGCTGGATGTGGAGGTCCTCACTGACTCCATGGTGGTGACTTCCCAGATCAACGGGGAGTTCGAAGCAAGAGAACCCACCCTGAAGTCATACTTGGCCAAAGTGAAGGGGGTCATAGGCACCTTCCAGACCTTCTCCATCTGACACATGCCGAGGGGAGAGAATGAACAGGCCGACCAGCTAGCAAAGCATGGCCCCCGGGCAGGGGGCACCATCACCGACCTGTTCCGCCCCTCCATCGAAGAAGGGGAGCTCATGGAGATCGACCAGCAAGCTTCGTGGATGGATCCAGTAGTAGTTTTCCTCTCCACGGGAGAATATCCGGAGGGGGTAGACAGGAAGAAGCTGAGGCACAAGTCAGCTTACTACCTCCTTAAGGACGGGCAGCTATACAGGAAGACCCTCTCCGGGATGCTGGCTCGCTGCGTAGCCGAGGGCGAGGCGCAGAGGATCTTGGAGGAAGTCCACTCCGGGGAGTGCGGGAGTCATTCCGGGGGTCGGACCCTGGAGGGAAGGATAGTCAGGCAAGGGTATTTCTGGCCCACCCTGGGCCGAGACGCCGCGGAGTTCGCAAGGAGATGTCATAAGTGCCAGCTGTTTGCCCCCCTCCAGCTACAGCCGGCCCAACAAATCAAGAGTATCACGGCCCCCTGGCCCTTTGCAATCTGGGGAATGGATTTGGTTGGACTGTTTTCCCAGGCCAGCGGTCAGAGAAGGTTCCTCCTAGTGATGATCGGCTACTTCTCGAAGTGGATGGAGGTGAAGGCTTTGGCCAAGGTGACCTCCCAAGTGATCAGGAACTTTGTTTGGGGGGAGATCATCTGTCGCCATGGGCTGCCCCAGGCCATCATCACAGACAACGGACCCCAGTTCGCCAGTGCCGAGTTCACCAGCTTCTGCGAGCAGCTTGGAATCGACCTCAGGTTCGCCTCGGTCCACCACCCCAGGAGTAACGGGCAGGTGGAGGCCGCGAACAAGATCATCGTCAATCTCCTCAAGAAGAAGGTGGAGAATTTGAGGGGGAGCTGGGTAGAGCAGCTCCCCGCAGTTCTTTGGTCCCTAAGAACCACCCCTAACACGGCTACGGGGGAGACCCCCTTCAAGCTCTCCCATGGGTGCGAGGCGGTGCTCCCCGTAGAATTTGAAGTCCAAACGCCGTGAGTCGGGGCGGCCAGAGAGGGCCGAGAGGAATGGCGAGCCGAGAACGAGGGGGAGCTGAGACTCTCCCTTGACATGGTGGAAGAATTGAGGGACCTTTCGGCCATCCGACAGGAGGAGGTAAAAAGAAGGATGGCCAAATACTTTGACAAGCATGTCAAGGTCAAGCAGTTCGCGGAAGGAGACCTGGTGCTGAAAAAGGTAGACGCGGCAGGGAGGTCAGCGTCCGTAGGGAAGCTCAACCCCAGCTGGGAGGGGTCGTTTATTATGAAGGAAGCTTTGAAGTCAGGGGGCTATCGGCTCCAAAATGTAGAGGGCGAGACCCTGAGTATCACCTGGAGTGGAGACGACCTGAAAATGTTTTTTCCCTAAGCTCCTGTAAGCAACACGTTGGTTATAATGAATTCCTTTCCCCCCCCCAGCATTGTCATAGCCAGCTAGCATAGAGAATTGGAATGTGTTTGGACCCCGAGAAAATCCCGCTGCCAGGCTCCCACCTAGCTGGAAGGGCCGGAAGTCACTCGGTGTCATCCCTAGCCTCGAGAAGATCCCGCTGCCAGGCTCTCACCTAGCTGGTAGGGTCGGAAGTCACTCGATGGAATGTGTTTGGACCCCGAGAAGATCCCGCTGTCAGGCTCCCACCTAGCTGGCAGGGCTGGAAGTCACTCGGTGTCATCCCTAGCCTCGAGAAGATCCCGCTGTCAGGCTCTCACCTAGCTGGCAGGGCCGGAAGTCACTCGATGGAATGTGTTTGGACTCCGAGAAGATCCCGCTGCCAGGCTCCCACCTAGCTGGCAGGGCCGGAAGTCACTCGGTGTCATCCCTAGCCTCGAGAAGATCCTGCTGTCAGGCTCTCACCTAGCTGGCAGGGCCGGAAGTCACTCGATGGAATGTGTTTGGACCCCGAGAAGATCCCGCTGCCAGGCTCCCACCCTGCTGGCAGGGTCGGAAGTCACTCGGTGTCATCCCTAGCCTCGAGAAGATCCCGCTGTCAGGCTCTCACCTAGCTGGCAGGGCCCGAAGTCACTCGATGGAATGTGTTTGGACCCCGAGAAGATCCCTCTGCCAGGCTCCCACCTAGCTGGTAGGGCCGGAAGTCACTCGGTGTCATCCCTAGCCTAGAGAAGATCCCGCTGCCAGGCTCTCACCTAGCTGGCAGGGCCGGAAGTCACTCGATGGAATGTGTTTGGACCCCGAGAAGATCCCGCTGCCAGGCTCCCACCTCGCTGGCAGGGCCGGAAATCACTCGGTATCATCCCTAGCCTCGAGAAGATCCCGCTGCCAGGCTCTCACCTAGCTGGCAGGGCCGGAAGTCACTCGATGGAATATGTTTGGACCCCAAGAAGATCCCGCTGCCAGGCTCTCACCTAGCTGGCAGGGCCGGAAGTCACTCGGTGTCATCCCTAGCCCCGAGAAGATCCCGCTGCCAGGCTCTCACCTAGCTGGCAGGGTCGGAAGTCACTCGATGGCAATGATTTGCGACCCAGAACGAATCACACTGCCGGGCTCCCACCTAGCCGGCCAGGCCGGGAACTACTCGAATGGCGTTAATAGCAAATCGGAATCACAAAAGCTAACCAAAAGGGGGGGGGTCTAACATAGCCCCCCAGCCCCAGGGAAGGCGGACGAACGGAGGCAAAAACCTGGGCGAGGGTCCGCAAGAAGTTTGATAACCCAGACAAAGGACGAGCCGGCTCGCCTCGCTTGATGGGCGAAGCAGCCGCATCATCAGGGCTGGGCCGCAGAGGCAGGCCACCCTGCGCGGTAATAGCAAATATACAGAGGCAGGCGAGAAAGCATTTATAAAAGCAATAGTAGATAAAAATCATGAAGTCTAGGCACAGCTCGCGCGTGCGTCTCAAAACAGCTAAACGTGCATGATATATACATCTAATAAACAAATGTCAAAAGAGCGGGGGTGACGCGAGATTCGGGCGAGAAGTCCTAAATGCGCTGGAAGGATTGGTCTCCAGGGTCCGGTACGGGGAGGAATAGCGCCGGAACCACGTCGCCCGCCGAGAGCTCCGCCGCCTCGCTCTTGAGAAGATCCGCGTGTCGCAGCATCTGCATCGTGCACTTCGCGGCGCTGGCGGCGTTCTTTTGCATCAGCACCTCCAACTCATGGTCAGAGTGGTGCGTGAGCAGACAGCCCCTGTTATCAGGCGGAGGGGCAGCGGCGGCGGCCTCCAGCTCGCGTACCCGTGCCTCCAGCACTGACTTGTCCTGAGCAAGGGTGGCGATCTCAGCACCCATCTGACTGGCCGTCGCGGCATCCTGAAAAGAGGAAAAGAAAGTTATAAGGTGGATTCGCGAGAATGGGCGGTTGTCGAGGGTGAGCACATACCACCCCGCCCAGGTACTGCGCGAGGGACTCCTCTGCCGCGTCGGCCCGCCTCCTCTGAAGGTTCGCGTCTTCCTGAGCAAGCTTTTGGGCCTCCTCCCTCTCGTCCGCCAGCTTCTTCAGGGAGGTGGCGTTCCGCTCCAGCTGGGTGCAGCGCCTCCCTACCATGTGAGCTAGCTCCAGGCCGCGTAGCTGGGCCCGCGCGCTCTCGTGAACCAATACTCGCGTCGCCTCTTTGTCGTAGATGGCGGTGTCTTCTTACGAGTACAGGCCGAACGAGAAATTATACGCCTCCCCGCCGATGGTGTCCTGCTCCAGCCAGCTCGGCAGCAGAGTCGAGACCGCCGCGCGGTTAGACTCCTTGTCCCATGACAGGAGCGGGACGCCGAACTCGTCCAGGTATTTCTCGCCGTAGCCGAAGTTGCGATGCCCTCTCGGCACCGACTTCGCGGCGGTTTGTGACCCGTCTGGCGGACCCAAAGTACCCGCCGCTCCGGCGGGAATGTCGCTGGTCGAAGCGATCACGGGAGGGGAGCCCTTGGTCGGCAGATCTGCCGGGGCCTTGCCTTTCCCTTGGCTCACAGCGGGTTGCCGACCCGAAGTCTTCGCCACTTTCGGCGGGGGAGTGGGTTGTCCGCCGCCCGGCCGCTTCTTGGCCGGGACCGACGGGGGGTCGTGCTGAGCGGCGTCCGTGGCCTGCGCTCGGGCGAGAACCCCGGGGGCAATCCGAGCGCTCTCGTAGGGGGGATGAAGAGGGATGTCCCGCTCGCCTGCCAAGAAGAGGGGATGAGACAGAGAAGAAAAGGGTAAGGCAGAGCAGTGACAAGTGGCAAACCTCCCCCTGGTGGGACGGCGGCAAGGTCATCAAGATGGCGGCGCAGATACGCGACCTCGAAGTTCTTCCCGGCGAATAACCCGCACAAGTCGGCCTCGTGGCCCCCTAGGCTGGGCGGATGGTAACTCGCCTCGCTGAGCTGCACCGGCGAGAAGGGGACGTTGCCGAAGTCCCCTTTGACGAACAAGAACTTTTTGAGCCAGTTATGACTCTTATTTACTGTCTCCCGCACCTTGAGGTGGGCGCTAGAGAAGTAGGCGGTACCATCCCGGTTCGCCCAGAAGGAGAATAGCTTCCGGAAAACAGCGAGACTAAACTCGACTCGCTCCTCTCGCAGAAAGCAGGCGAACCCCACCATAACGGCTATGGAGTTCGGGGTCATCTGACCTAGGACGACCCCGAAGTACTTCAGCACTTGGCGTACCTCGGGCCACAGGGGAAGTCGCAGGCCCACCTCAAAGTGAGCCAGGGGTATGGCGAGCTCGTCCCTGGATAAATCGTTGATCTTCTCTGTTTCCCCGGGCCGTCTCGCCGAAAAACCAGGCGGGACGTGGTCGCCGAGAGCATCCAGGTACTCGCGTTCCGAAATGACAGCATGAGGGAAATCGTGCTCTGAGAAGGTCCAGGCGCACTTGCTTCGACCGTCCGCATCGCCGCCGCCACCACCCATTTCCACCGAATCGCCACCAATCGTGCGAGACAGATCCAGAAGGCGAGCACGAGCCGAGCTTCGCGGAGAGCAGGAAGCGGGAGAGTGTTTTGAACCGGTGAAAGAATAAGAACCGGCAAGGCCTATTTATAGGGAGAGAGAAAGGGCGGGAAAGTTCCGCCGAATGAAGGGGTGCGTGTAGCCAAAAATCAGCCCGACGGTTCAACTTCCCAGCTCGCAACCGCACCGCAAAGGCCGATCAGGCGCGGTTCTCGCCCGGCCGCATCCGCGCAAGACTTGAGCGGACGAGTCTCGGCCCGCACCCGCCCGGGATTCCGCGCGAGTCGGGAAACTCCCGACTGGCGAGCCCCATCGGCTCGCCCTCGCCCCGATCGGCAGGACGGGTAGAGCGAATCCTTTCCCTGACCCACCCCACAGAGAACGAAAGCAATAACATGGTAATTTCAATACACATCAGCAGCAAAAATTAGGCCCGCACGCGGGCAAAAAGAGTTGCGAATCGCTACAGGTACAGGACAACTTTGAAATAATAGCAACTCCGCGATATCCCGCGAGCGGGGGGAAAAAGGCTGGATCAGTACTCGATCCACTTCCACCTGCCCTGCCGCTTCGTTCCCGATCGCGGCGGCACGCGAGGATAGTGGTAATCGCGAACCGCCACCAGCTCCCGCTCAGCCAGGCCGACTTGCTCTGAGACATTCCTAAGACGCTCCTCGGCTCGCGTAATGTGCACGCCCGGTGAAGTGACATCGTCGTCTTCTGCTACGCGCGGGGGTCCCTCCAAGGCCGCGAGCCGGGCCGCGGTGTCGGCTTTGTCTTGATCGACCCTCTTCACGATCTCCTGAAGCAGCAGCGTGTGTTTCTGGAACAGCCGCGTCACCTGCCTCTTCATCCCCACCGCATCGGTCGGGTCGCCCAGGTAATCAGAAACACTGTCCACGTCGGGTGGGGGCGAATACCCTTCGCTCATCTCAGTTTCGGAGGAGACCATGTTGTAGCCTACAAAAGGGCGATTCAGAAGGAGCGAGCGAGGACAAAGCCAACGGTGAGTACTAGCTTACCAGGGGTTGGCACGTCGTTCGCGCCGATGGATGGGCGAGAGGAGCCCGGTCGACCCTGAAAGGCTTCTCCCTCGAGAGCCTCAAGAGATTTTCCCAGTCCGTGGGGAGCCGGCGAGCGAGGGGTTTTCGGAGGTGGGCGGTCCAGACCTGGGGAACTAGCGACCCTCTCAGGCGACAAGGGAGGGGGGCGATCCTCTCCCCCGTTCCCCACCTCTTCACAAGGAATTTCCTGCAAGACAAAAGATCAGAGGTGCAGCGATAAACCGAAGAAGGTCACGTACCCCAGGAACGACCTCAACACCCGCCGCCGAGCTGGAGCCCGGACGGTCGCCCGCCGGAGACCGCCTAGCAATCTTTCCCTTCGCCGGCCTAAAGAGAGGGCCGGGAGACCCACGTGCTAGCCAAGGGGCGGCCTCAAGGGCCTCCTCCCGAGTCTTCTGGCCCGCTGCCGCCAGGCGAGCTCGCACCTCATCGCTGACCGGCATCGAGAAACTGTAGTCTGTTCAAGAAAAATGAGGGGATCTGGGGAGCCCCCCTGGGCTCAGCGGTATATTTATAGCCGGACAGTTGGGCCCCACCAGAAGATTCCCTGCCAGCTCAGCACAGTACTCGCCGAACACGCGGGTTGGATGATTCTTTCTGAGCTTGCATCAAGCTCAAAAAGAGCGGGGATTGTGTACAACCCCGTGTTCGGCGAGCGGGTCCCGCCAGGGAAGTCGGGCAGACCTAGCCCCGCGACCCGCACCCAAGCAGCAAACAGATATACGGCAGGAAGGCTGGCCCGCTCCCGCCCATTTCAGGCGAGCGAGTCGGGCGAGGCGAGCGAGCGGGTCGCGCGGAGAACCGCTGGCCAAAGCAGATGGGTTTGGCGACCCGCGATTAGCGAGCCGATCGGGGGTCGCAGTGGCCGCCGGCCAGCCCCTACACGCGACCGGGCCGCCGGTCCGCCCCGGCAGAAGACAGGCAGGTCGCGGCGGTCCGGCTCGCGCTCGCCCAGGAAGAATAGGCGGGCCGCTGGAGCCAGGACGTGCCCGCCTCCCACGGAGGATTGGAGGCGAGCTGACTCCCCAGGGGTGCGAATAGCCCCTCAGAACGGCGGAGCCACGCTGTTGGCAGACCAGGTTGGACTACGCATAGCTACTTAGAACAGCGGAGTTTGGCTGTTGGCAGACCCAACCAAGGGCTTTTTGGTATTTTCAGGTCAGTTCTTTTGGTTATTGGCAGTTCAGATTCCAAAAAAGTATAAATAAGACCCAAGGGGTACCTCAGAGGGCACACTTTCAGTGCCTCCTTACTCTCGTTTTCAAGTGCTCTCTGAGGGTACCTTAGCTCGGCTTCTGGCTAAGGAGGGGAAGCGCTCAGAGATCTTCCGGGTTTGTGGTGGGACCTCCCTGCCGAGCCCTTGGGTCTGTTTCTTCTTGTCTTCTTCGTTGTTTTTCTTGCAGGAGCAAAGTAGGCGCGAGACCACCCCTTCCCCAAGGGTCGAACTCCACAAGAAGCCGGGTTCCGGTTTCAACACCATGTATCACCTGGATTGCCTATAAATAGGACCCCTAGGCACAATATAAAGGCATATTCCCCCCTCCCCTCTCCAGGTTCCCAAAAACCTCTTTGTGCATCTTTTATGTCGAGCTCAACTTTGATTTAGGAGGAAAAGTTAATAAATACTTTTAAGAAGGTGGTGGGACCGCCTCAATGCAGCTCGCGAGATTATTTCTACAGGCAATCAGGAGAAATCTCTTGCTCTACACCATCTTCTAGTTCAAATTGACATTAATGGACGACCAAACAAGTAATTTTTGGTCTCCCTCGACCCGAACATTTAGAACAATGGCCATAAAATGTGGGGGAAATTTTTGGGTCTGAGCACCGTCTCCCGATTTGGAGACGGGCCGCTGTGATGGCACCACGTGTCAAAACATTTTATTAATACCGCGCTTTCTGGGCAATAAAAAATATTTGTGCTACTCTTTTTACTTTCCCACTCAGTTCTTTTTACTTTGCCGCTCAGCTCCATTCACAATTCTTGCCGAAACCTACCATTTGTGCCTCTTTGATCATCCCCATCACTGATCCTTCAAGTCACCAATCGTTGGTGTTGCGCGTCGCCGATTTGCTGCTCGTTGAAGCCTTTCAATGTCGAGGTCGTTACTCTGAGCCGAAGTCGCTCCTGGACGAAACTGCTTATGGTCGAAGCCGTTTATATACAACGTCCTTTGTTGTCTTCAAACTATATTGAAGCTCCCACGATTCCAACCATCATTCTTGCTGAAACGCTGAATCCTGGTTCTGATGTCTAACTGCGGAAAGTGTTCCAAATAAGGAGAAGATATACCATGATATAGTTACAGTTCCTTTTTAACGTGTTTTCCCTCAGAAAATGTTGATTGACAGTAAATGAGAAAGAAGACGATCTTTGTGCGAGCATTATAAAGCTTGTGATTTAATCGCAAGATAATATCTTATAAAGTAATATTTTTGCAATCGTTTTTGATTGCAGAGATATCATATACGATATCCTTGCATTAATTTTTGTATATGCATGAATATCATAAATGATATCGAGCCAACTAAATTATGATATCCAGGCTACTAAATTTATCTTAAAATACAAAACCATTACATTAGATATTTCTTATTCCTAATCATTTTGTGTTTGCATCAACATGAAAGACATCAAGTTTTACGGTGCAATTTGGATAACATGTAATGTTATTTTACAAAATGTGGACACAACATCTAGTGCAAAATATGTGTGTTCTGTTTGTTTTGAAACTCTCATCTCTATAATCTCTATAGAATAACATAAATGATTGCATGTACTCAAAATTAATTGCAAGATAATAAAATCATTCAAATTTTAATTAAACTTAATCAAATTGCAATGGTTTGTAAAATGTTCACAAATTGATATAATAAAAAATAATTGCAAGATAATAAAAAACACTAATATTTTAATTAAAATGCCGCGGGATGATAAAAGGAATCGCACGAATATCATTTTTGTTGCCGAGATAGCGCAGCATTAACAAAAAGCTTTAGCACAAGGCGTCATCGCAGCGGCCACATCTCCTAATTTGGAGACAGGCCGCAGAACCAAAAATTTCTCCAAATGTGGGCATTGTCCTGCAAAGACTGCAATCAATGACAATGGTAGCTCCTCTGTGCCCGAGACATGCCTGAGCTTGGTCCGGGCCAGGTAGCAGCCATGCATCAAAAGAAATTGTGGACAGTAGGTCCCGAGCCTCGGCCCAGCTCCCGAGGCTTGGCCCAGGCCTTTCCAAGCCCATCCAAGCATTATCCAACCTGGCCCAAGCGGCCTTTAATTTCCAGGCCACGGCCTTTTGAATATGATTAATTTGACCCATGAGCTTCAATGATGTTCCTGCTACTCTGTGGTAGCATGTGAGATCTATCTCACCAAACGAGCCCAAATAACATTATAAAACTATATTTTCATAATCAAACTACCGATAAAATGTAACTGTCATTTGCAAAATATTTTGTACAAATGCTTGAATTTGTAAATTTTAATTTTTAAACTTATTTTATTTTATTTGTTTTAGAAATTAATTGAAAGAATTTGAATGAGATAGTAATAGCTAATAGATAGATGTACTCAAATTATTCAAAATAAGAAATTAAACGAAAACAGATCATCCCTTTCTATACATCTCGGCAAGTCGGTGTTCTGCTTTCATTCGGATCCAGGCCTAAGGTTCTCTGCATTTCTTCATCTCTAAATTTGATCTTGGCGATTCCGGTCATCTTCGGAGCACCGTTCAGCCGCTCAAGTAGTTCTTCACCTCCTGCCGTATTATCTCCTGCATCGCTCCGAGGAACTCCAAGCTAAAAGGGAAAGTCGTCGATGCAGCCGCCGGAGGTGGGGGCGGCGGTAACTGCTTCACGTGTTTTTCCATCATTCTACTGCAATCGCTGAAGGCCAAGCTCTCAGAAGATTCGTACTTATCCCGTGACGATCCAGGGAGGGACAAGGTTAGGGACGTGACGGGATCACTTGGGTTGTATTCGCTATTGCTAGAGGTGGATGCGTTCGCTTGGGCAAGCTGCAATGTTGACGGATGAGGATAGCTGCGTTTTCTTGATCCATTGTCATCAGATCCCGAGGAGCTACCCGGGCTGAAACTTCGGCAGGAGCTATTCAACCGCTTTGCCAGCCTCGGATCTTCCAGATCACCAATACCGCCTTCTTCCCCCACCACGCCGCCTCCTTTTTTGCGCTTGAGGGTCGAGTTCCAGTGATTCTTGATGGCGTTGTCAGTGCGACCAGAAAGGAGGCGGGCTATGGTGGCCCACTTGTTCCCGAAGCGGTGATGCGCCATGACGATAATCTCGTCCTCCTCCGGGGTGAAGGGCCGATGCTCCACCTGCGGTGAAAGCTGGTTGCACCAACGCAGCCGGCATGACTTTCCGGATCTACCGGAGATCGACTTGCTTATCAAAGACCAGTTCCTCGGCCCATGCTTTTCGACAAGTATCTGCAGTACCTGATCCTCCTCGGGACTCCAAGGACCCGTGATCCGATCTTCCCCCTTGCTCCCCACCATTACAGAAGCCACCATGCTCAATCGAATTCAGTACAACAGAAACGGAAGCCCTCGACTGGAACTGGGGACTGGAGGAGAGAGGGAGGAGTAGAAGAATATAACGAGGGCGTTAAGTGATAACAGCCGGTTGGTTGGGGAATGTGAATGGCGAGTTGTACCGGCTACTTCCAGTGAGGCGGTTGTAACAGCTGTCATTAGCACACGCGTCACACGTTTTCCTGAGTGATACATTTCATACCTGGAATAATTGTTTTGTCGGGATTTCTTGCCTGATATACGGAGTCCAAGACTTATTGAATTATCTTATTATTATTTATTTTCTCCAAATTTAGTAAACATTTTCAAGCGATTGATATATATACTGTATGCACAGACAGTTTTAAATTTGAAAACATAAATAAGAAACCTTACCTCACTTTAGAGTTTGGGAGTGCTTTTTAGTGCCTTTTTGTTTCTCGAAAATGTCACTGTACCTAAGAAATTATTTGGATAGTTTATCGATGGGAAAGACTACCGTTGAAAACTTCATTTTCTCAACTTAATGAAAATTCAATTGTCTCCTACTTTTCAACATTTTCAAAAAACACTTTCTCATCCTGATACATTGTTGTGCGCATTTCTTCGCACGAGCATGTTTTACCACCCGGGCGCTCATTTTTCGCCCGAGATCTCATTTTTTGCCGAGGCACGCAGTTTCCGCCCGACCGTGCAATTTTCGCCAGGGCGCACTATAAGACCACCCTCCCGGAACAAAAAACACGGTACGAGGGGAGTCTTATGCCCAAAACAGCCTCCTTTTGTTAGCGTTAGCACACGGGCTATCCTGTACTACAAGACGTCTATCCTGCCGGCTATAATTATTATCACTCATTGTCAACCCAACAGAGAATATAAAACAAAAGTCAAATTCACACATAAGTAAAATAGTCCAAAAGAAAGTACATCAAATAAAAGAAGCATCAAGACTTCTAAAATATCAGAGTACATGTTCAAAGGGGCTACAAAAGAGTCTCACTACAAAACAATAACATCTGTCACTGACAGAACCGACAGTACCGTCACATCAGGCCCTATCGCCCTGGCCTGGCTGTCCTTCTGCTTAACCTGTTGCTGCTATATCTGTGGTGTTCCCTCCTAAAAAGGAAGATGTAGCAACTGTTATTCATAAAGACTAAGTGACTATCACATCTGCTCCCCCAGCGGCTCCTCGGCACCGGGCGGAGAAAAGGACAATGTACAATATATAGAAATGAGCAGTAGTACAAACCGGTGGTATAAGAGTGAGCAACATCAGTGTATATTAGTAATACAATAAATGAGTAAACAATATACTCTAGCAATTCTATCACCAACAACAGTATAAAATATAGAACTACGACTGAAAGTAACTCAACTTATGTGAATGTCTATACAGACATATAAGTTGAGGGTCGGCTCAACAGTAAAGTAACTTGGTGGCCCGCGAGCAGACTCTTATGTGGGTGGTTGGTTCGATGAGTCGACCGTCGCGGACTTGCTAAAAAGCGAGTTTTTAACGAAAGGAGGCAAGTGCACCTATCACATATAGTACTCGATATTCGGGGGAATAACGAGGTTGTGTTATTCTCGGGGTCGGGTTGAGTATTCCTACTCCTCCAAGAGTACTATTATTCTACTGAAAGTAAGATGGAGATTTTAATTAACTAAAGACGGGAAAAAAATAAAAGAAGAGTGAAAACGATTTAGAAAATTCGATGAAATGTTAACGCTCGGCACCGAATCGGATTAAAACTAAAATAACTTTTAATAATTATTGAACTTAGTTTTCAATTTAATAAAAGACAACTTAGCCGTGGAGGTTCCACAGATATGAGCTCACCTAGCTATAGGGATATCGCTCACCTGAACGCTAAGACTATTCGAGCGAACGTTAGTCCAAAGAAGGATTCCTCTTAACGCTCGCTTTACGATAAGAACCCCGCTATTGGGTGGGGAAACCAATCCGGAAGAATTATGCTTGTCCTCTCTCGAGGGTATGCACGCAACTCTCTTTACCCAGGGGTGATCTGTCCATACGCACGGCCTCTCGGCTAGCTAGCGTATGGATAACGAAAATAGGGCCCACACATCGATATGTGATCCTACGCATCGTTAACCCGGGGTAAACCTTAAGTCCTAAAATTAAAGTGAAAATAAAGGACTTTAATTATTTCAAATCATTTTATACGTCTCAATACTCTTCGATGTCGAGGCTAATGACGATTAGCCACTCATCGGTATGAGGACGGCTTTATAATTTGATGAGGCGCGAGTTCGTAACTAAGCGCTAAAGAGTTATAAGAAGAAGACATAAAAATAACAAACATTTAGAAAACTTGAAAAGTTTGCTAAAATGAGAACTCACGCACACTTCAAATTATAAATAAAACAGAAACTAAGTTACAAAAAAAGAAAATTACAAGTTCTACTCAAACGAGTAGGCGGGAAATAAAGACACGCCATTTAACTCTTAACGAGTAGGCAAAAATAATACATGTCATTTAACTCTTAATGAGTAGGCGGAAATAAATGCGCACACGCACACACTCGACATGAAATAAACACACACACTCACTCTACTGAAAATGAAAACGTACGCACTTGCGTTAATGAAAAACGCACACACACTGCAAAAAAGTAAGACACACGCACGCACTCAACATGAATTGAAAGAAAGCAATAAAGTTATCCCCTACAAACATGCACTCTACATAATTGAAAGAAAGCGATAAGATAAAGCATTAAAATTTATCTCCTACACTCACAAACTCTACATAATTGAAGAAAGCATTAAAAATTATTCGCACACACTCACACACACATCATGAAAATTAAAAGACCAAAATGAAAATTATACACATATACTCGCACACACAAATTAAAAAAAAAATGAAAGTTACCTAAAAATTAAAACAACTTTTTTATACTTAGATTTTACCAAAAACACATAAAAAGAACAAATCAAAATAAATAGAACAAATAGTTTTTCAAAACAAAGCAAAAAACCAAAGCCTTTCAAAAATTAAAATTACGACTTTTTCATTCTTAGGATTTCATAAAAGTGATTAAAAAGTTGAAATAAAATTTAAAAGAACAAAAAGATTTTACAATCTAAAAAAAAGCTAAGTAAAGAAAAAACAAAAACACTTTAAAACCCCTTTTATAAATTCATAAGAATGAAAATTTTTCAAAAACCCTAACATGGAGACAAACCAAAAAAAAGAAAGCATAAGAAATAAACAAATTACACTCATACACACACACACACACACTTTTCATAAAGAGAAGAACAAAGAAATACAAAGAGATAAAATGAGAAAGAGATAAGCCACACAAATGAATTTTCATGCCATGTAGAGAGAGAAAATCAAACATTTTTATTATCATAATGAAACTATTACAAAGCTAAAGCTAAAGAAAAAAACAAACAAGAAAGGAAGGGGGGAGAAATCTCCTTACATAACAAGAGAATCCACGGGTGCAGCCCACAAAACACACTAAAGTGGCTCAAAAATGTGAACCCTTGGTCATTACAGAAATGGAGTATTTATAAGAAAAAAATCAAAGTACACGCCCTCCGACACGGGCGTGTCTGGGGGCGTGTCAACACTATTTGCGATGTGATCCGGCGATTTGACTGGAAAGTTGACTTCGGGCTGTATACGAGGATGTCATGCCCATGTCACTGGCGTGACTGTGGGCGTGTCGTGGAGGTGGAACTGGGCGCGGGTTGCGTCAAAAGTCGTCGGCGGCGTCTTGTCGGCCATGTGGAGGAGTCACGCCCTTGGTCATGGGCGTGGCGCTGGGCGTGTTGGGTTGAGTCGACGAACGTCGAGCGGAAAATCGTCGAGCGGAAGTGACACGGGCTTGGGCACGGGGCGTGTCCAATGATACGGGCGTGTGGCCGGGCGTGTCCATCAATTTCTTCACTTTGCGGCCGATTTCACGGGATTTGAATTGTCACGCCTTGGACACGGGCGTGACCAGTAAGTACACGGGCGTGTACTTACTGTTTTTGGCAGATTTTTGGATTTTTTTTTCTGAAAAATAAAATAAGATAAGTTAGCAAAATATTTACAATAAAAGGAACATTTTATGAAAGAAATTTAACTAAAAACAACAAAAGAAAACGAGAACTACTAAAATAATGTACATAAAAATAGGTATATTTACAACTTATCAAATACCTCCATACTTAAGCTTTTGCTATTACAGAGCAAAAGTTTGAGGTGAACTTATAAGGAATAGAAAAAAAATGTAAGTTTAGCTACCACTTAATTAATTATAAGAGAGATCTAAATAAACATACGGTGTGTAAGAGTTAAGTCCTAAAATTATATAGATGATTTAAATAGCGCAAAAGTTTTGGCCAAATGACTTCTTGATGTAATCAAATAGAAAGCAAAAATTGTAAATGTTAGATTAACAAAAAATAGTTCGGAATTATATGAATTTTAACTTATAGGAGTTTTATTGAAAATAATGCAATTTACAAATTATGCTCTCAAAAAGATTTTTGAATTAATTTTAGAATCGTGAAATTGGCTAAGGGGGTTGATGTTGGTTTATGAAGAGGGTTTGGATTTTGAGGTGAGGTAATTTTTTCTCGAACCTCAATTATTTTCTTTTTTGATTTTTAGGAAAATGAAATCTTATTTTCCTAATATCATTTTTTTTCAACTACATAATAATAAAATTAACTCAATATATATGTGTAGGAGTAATGAATATTATCTTCTTACTCTGTAACATATATCTTTTTAATTTATTGGATGTCTATGTTTACGGAACGAAATCTTATTCCCATTGACATAAGATCTTTTAAGGATAAAAATTTTATCATGCCAAGTCATGATAAGGGGAGAAAAGAAAACTAGATTTTTAATTAAAAAAGTTTTGAGAGCAATCTTAATAAATTGTACGTTCCAATTTTTTAGAAAGTTAAAAGTAAACATAATTGAATTCTATAGTCGTTATTTTCTAACATAATACATGTGCTCCTATCAATGAAAAATTAGAAGTAGTACCTAAAACGAGTTCGTTATTTTTAACAAAGCATAATGAATTCTTTAAAACATAACCCCGGCTATTTAAATATTTGAGTCAATAATTAACAAACGAATATCAAACAAAAAATTAATAAAATTCACATATAAATAAACTCAAAATAAAAATTTTGGATAGCTAGAAAATTAAGAATGGTATATTATTTATTTATTTATTTCAAAACATTTTTTGGATTTTTATAGTTTTTATCATCATTTTTTGTGTTTTCAATTTTCTATCTTTTTTTGAATTTTTGTTTTGTTTTACTCATTTTTTTTGAATTTTTGACTTATTATCTTTGTTTTGTTTTGTTTTAAAATTTGTTATTATATACATACAAAAAAATGATAAGAAATATATATTATATTTTTTTTGAACTATTTTTTTCTTTTCTAATTTTTTTGGATCTTTTTTGGTTTTTATAAGCAATTATTCACAAAATAAGGAAAGAGAGAAATAATAATTACAAAGAAGAGAAATAAAGGAAGAGGCAAAAGAGAGAGATGAAAAAAAATATTTACAAAAGATATTTACAAAATAAAACAAAAAATGTTTGGAATTTTCGTTTTATAATATTTTTTGGAATTTTTGTAATAAGAAGAAAGGAATTTTTTTAAAAATTTTTCACTTAAAAAATTTTTTTTTGGAATTTTTTTTAAGAATATTTTTGTTTTATTTTGTTGTTATATATTTTTTTTCATATATTTTTTAATTTTTGGAGTGCAGAAAGTAGAAGTGCAGAAAATAAAACACGAAAATACCCTCATACTTAAGTCCCACATTGTCCCCAATGTTATAACGTAAGTATGCGGAACAAACAAGAAAGGCAATATATACAAAGAAAATAAAGAGAGGGGGGGAGGGGGGGGGGGGCGGTAGAAGCTTCCCTGAAACGCATTCGGGGAGACCCATTAGAAACCCTACAGTTATTAGAAAAAGTAGCAAACATAATAAATAAAGTGCGAAAAAAATAAGCGAGGGGTGCCTTCCAGCAGCGCTTTGTTTATATTCGTGTAGCTTGACTACTTTGGTGGGTTTATAATGTTGAGGAAAGTTATGGTTTTGTTATGCTCGATCACTGGGTCGTCCGCTATGTATAACTTTAACCGATGACCGTTTACTTTAAACGAACCTTTTTCCGGGTGGGAGACGAGTACGGTCCCATATGGAAAAATTTCTTCAACTATGAAGGGACCGGACCATCTAGATTTTAGTTTTCCTGAAAAAAGTTTAAGACGTGAATTATAAAGAAGGACAAGATCGCGCGGAGAGAAAATTTTTGGGGACTTTAATTTATGATCGTGATATAACTTGGAATGCTCCTTATAGAACTTATTGCTCTCGTAAGCGTTCGCACGCCATTAATCGAGCTCGTTTAGTTGCAGTTTTGTATTCTTAGCGCCTAAGTTGGCGTCGAGGTTTAAGAGTTTTAAAGCTCAAAGAGCACGATGCTCTAGTTCTACTCGTAAATGGCACGCTTTGCCATAGACTAACCGAAACGACGTACAACCAATTGCGGTTTTGTATGCCGTCCGATACGCCGATAACGCATCGTCGATTTTAACGGACCAATCTTTCCTATTTATTGAAATGGTTTTTTCTAATATGCGCTTAATCTCTCGATTTACTACCTCGACTTGCCCACTAGTTTGCAGGTGGTAGAGGGTGGCACGTTTGTGGGTGACTCCATATTTAGCTAACGTCTTAGCCATAAGAGCGTTACAGAAATGTGTTCCCCTATCCTAACAATTGCGCGAGGCATGCCGAAGCAAGAAAATAGTTTTTTTAAGAAATGTAACGACGACTCCCACATCGTTGGTGGGGAGAGCTTGCGCTTCCTCCCACCTCGATACGTAGTCAACCGCTACTAAAATATACATATTTTTGAAAGACGGAGGTATGGGCTAACAAAATCTATGCCCCATAAATCAAAGACTTCGTATTTTAAAAAAATATTTTGGGGCATCTCGTCGCGACGAGAGATGTTACCCGACCGCTGACAGTAAAAGATATTGTACCTAAACACCTAGAGGGGGGGGGGGGTGAATAGGTGACTTGAATCTTTTTAACTTTTTTAAGGCAGAATACAAAATCTAACACAGAATTCTATCTACTTTATCACAGCACACATTCAGCAATCACAGCATTCCACAGCACACAGTAGACACACAGTTTTATAGTGGTTCCCCAAGGTTTGGGTACATCCACTTTCCCCCTTCGCCTATCTAGCAGTGTACTAGATTCGGCCAAACTTCTCCACTATCTCAGATCCTCAAATCTTACACTCAGAACCCACAACACAGGTTCCTACAACTCAGGCCCAAGGCCCTACAACTCAGCTTCTTCACAAAGCCTACACTCAGCCACCAAGGCCTACACTCAACCACCAAGGCCTACACTCAGAGATTCCAATCTCCTACACTCAGGCACTCAAGCCCTACACTCAGCCTTTATAATTACAGGCTTACAAGACTCAGATCCCTAAGGATCCTACAAGATAATTTGAATACAAAATATATACTCAATCAACTCAGAAACAAGAGAGAAGAGTTGTGAGTTTCTTGATGGGTTCTTGGAAGAACTCAGCTGAAATCAATCTGACTTGGCTTTCTTCAAAGCTTCTTGAATGTAGAACTCAATAAGATTGACCTCTTCTGCAGTTGATCCTTGATCTCTGCTACTTAAGATTCAAAATAAATCTGAACCCTTCTTCTCAGCCTGGTTCCAACGGCTGATTTCTTGGATGGAGCTCTCTCTCTCCAACTTCTTAGATCTTCACTTGATAGCTAGATCTTCTTTGAATTACTTGATGTGTTGATCTTCTAATCAATCTCTTCAACTACAGTTTCTGTAGACTGTATAAGCCTATTTATAGGCCTTCTTCATGGTAACCGGCTGGTCCGGTTCATAACTGACTTTTGACAACTCTGACAGGTGCAGTAGACCGGCTAGAATGACAGCTGTCAAGTCATCTAGTCAGTTCTTGAAAATTCTGTAACTGTCTGCAAGTGTCGAGACTGTCTGTCTTTAAGTGTCGACACTTATAGATCAAGTGTCGACACAAGTTGTCTAAGTGTCGACACTAGCCTACAAGGTGTCGACACAACTCCTTGTGTTGTAGATTTTATATCTCGACACTGCTTCTTCTTCATGTGTCGACACTGAAATTGAGTGTCGACACAAGTACTTGTACTTCAGTATTTTGCTGAATTCTTCTAAGTGTCGACACAACACCTTTGTGTCGACACATCTTCATGTGTTGAATCTGTTAAGTGTCGACACTTCTTTTTGGTGTCGACACAAGCCTTCAGTGTTGATACTTGCTGAGTGTCGACACTGCTCCATGTGTCGACACATTCTTCTTCTGTTGAGACTCAGGCTGAGTGTCGACACATCTCCTTTGTGTCGACACTTGTACTTAGAATATTCTTGAACTTTGCTAAGTATCGACACAGCTCCTTGTGTCGACACTTTCTTCAAGTGTTGACTCTTCTGCAGAGTGTCGACACATTATTCTGGGTGTCGACACTTTCTTCAAGTGTGGACTCTTCTGCAGAGTGTCGACACATTGTTCTGGGTGTCGACACTTTCTTCAAGTGTTGAGTCTTTAGCTGAGTGTCGACACATTTTTTCTTGTGTCGACACTTATACTTAGTCTCTACTGACTTTTGCTGAGTGTCGACACAGCCTCCAAGTGTCGACACTTACTGATGTAGACATAGTTTCACTGGGTGTCGACACAACTGATATGTGTCGACACTGCTTCACTGCACTCTTCTTCATTGAGTATCGACACAGCTCCTTGTGTCGACACTTTCTGTCTGGTGTCGACTCTGCATCCCTGGTGTCGACACAATGACTCCAAGTGTCGACACTGCTTGTCTGGGTGTCGACACAGGTCTTCTTAAGTGTCGACACTTTCCCTCTGGGTGTCGACACATGGACTTAGAAACTTTTTCTTCTTTCCTGTAAATACTTAACCTGCACAAGTGAACTCAAAACACATCAAATACATTTTGATGTATATCATTGAGTTGGGTGAGGCTTCTTCAAATCAGGTACATTAGAACCAATATACCCAACAATCTCCCCCTATTTGGAGAAGTCATAACCCTTAGTCAATGATATACACCATTCATAATAAAATTATAAAATGATGTAAAGCAGAATTAAGTAACAGGGCAAACATAAATATGTATCAATTAAACATGTATACATAGACATTATCTCAGAACAATTATGAAATAAATTCATCACACAGCAAATTTATCACACAGCACATTGTTCTAACACTTTGTCATATTCATAATTCTAAAGTTTTCAGAATGTTTTACATCAAAAGATTACATAGTAAACTTAAGAAAATTTCAATTCTATTTCTGTTCAGCCTCCTTAATCACTATCCATTTTCTAGCTTGTACTTTGGCTTGTATAGGAGCTTCAGCAACTTCAGCATCAGCAGGCTTCTTGCCTTTCAACTCCTTCTTCTTAAGCTCCTCAGCTTTAATCTTTTGCCTTTCAAAATAATGATAAGGTTTGGGAAAGTACTTGCTAGGCTCCTGGGTAGTAGGAGGTAGCTTTCCCATCTTGGCCTTTCTTCTATATTGGACTATGGCCTCTTGCCTTGTCTCATGCTTTCTCCATTCCAATTCAGAAAACCATTTATTTCTGTCTTGAATGTTATCTTTTGCAGCTTTCCATGCAGTTAAGATTATGTTCCTTGAAGTGGGGCTCCACTACTCAAAGTCTGGTCTTTGTTCAGCTTGCTCCCTGAAACTCTTCTTAGACAATCTGGTTTCTTCTTCTTTCTGCAGTGCTTCTTGCATAGCTTCAGATATTGGCTGAACTACCTTCTCTATGATGACATTATCCTTACCCCCAGATGGGCTATACATGTACTGTATGTCAGCATGTATCATGTCAAAATCTGGTGGAGGATAGATAACTTGAGCTACTTCAGGTTGCTCACCTCCAAGATATGCAGGGTTAATTCCAGATTTTGCAACATTATCATCATCACAAAGAGGAGTATAACCAAAAGTTGCTCTGATAGAATTTGATATCCACTTGGCATGATCAGAGTTGGCTTTGACTAAAACTCTCTCCCCCTTTATGACTTCTCTTTCTATGTGATCTCTCACATCATCTTTTTGAAATCTGACATGGTTATCCAAATAATTAACTCCATCTTTAAAGAAAGGTTTTAACCTTTGGAGTTTGTCAGTTATGATCTTCTGAGAGTCTTGTATGGCAGTCCTAACATCAATTATTTCCTCTTGAAATGCTCTGTCAAAATCTGCTTTAGCAGCAGCAGTAGAAGTAGGCAAGCCAGCAGCTATGTTCTTCATCTCTGTGACAATTGCATTATGAGAAGCAGTTAAGTTATCATTCATTCTGATTCGGTTCTCAAGAACATATCCTTGCTTCTGTGCAATGTCATCTACTTGAGCTTTGATCTTTTTTTGATGAGTAGCCAAGTACACCACTGCATTCCCTCCCTTGTGGAAGCAGTCTGTCATCTCCTTCTCATTAAGATTCATCTCAAATCTTATTGACTTTATATCCTGGGCCAGATCAAACTGTAATGATTTATGCCCTTCATCCACATACTTCTCAATGGCCTGCTTGTGCTCATCAAGCTTAATTTGCATTGCAACCATGAGAGCACTATAATCAACAGTAGGTGCTGGCTGTGATATAGGCTGTGGTGCAATAGTTTGTAAGGCCTTCTTATAATTCTGACTCCTTCTCTTGAATACTTGAAATTTCTTTTTCTTAGCCCTTGTAGTCTCCTCATCTTCAGAAGCAGATGTGCTGGCTATCTCTACCCTCTCCTTAGGTAGCTCCTCAACTTCTTTGGGCTTCTCAGGGTCTTGCCTTATAGGCTCTTCAACATGTACTACTTGCTCCCCCTCAACTGGAGCATTCTCTCCTTCAGCAGCAGCAATTACCTTGTCAAAGTCTTCTTGATCCAGATTAAGAAATAAATCTTCCATTGTATATTATTGTGATGAATGAGCTGGAGAAATTCTTGGCTCATCTACCCCTGGATCAGAAACTATTTGAACTGTAACAGCTGTGTCCTCCATGACAACACCTGGGAGTTGGCTATCCAGCTGAGTTTGTTGATTAACATTAACTAATGGATCAGATAAAACAGTATCCACTTTAAGGAAATCTAAAGCATTAAGCTCATAGATTACCTCAAGGATGATGTGGGTTGCTTGCTCACTTTCCAGGGTAGTTGGTTCTTCCACAACTAGAGGCTACCCCTGGATTTGATCCTGATGTAAGGGGCTAGCTGGTGGTAGCTCCCCCTGCCTTTCTGCAGTATCTTGTTGAACTGGAGATTTCACAACAGTCTCTTCTTCATTCTCATCTGGTGAGAAGACAACTTGCTCTTCACTACCAGAGCTGCTAGTTGACTCTTGAGCCACTGGGGCAGTTTTCTTCTTCTTCTTCAGTGGAGTTTCCTTCTCAGAAGTTATTTTCACAGGGGTAGGAATCTCCTTAGACAAAGCTTTGTCCCACCTGGAGAAGATCCTCATGTCCATTTTTCTCATGTGGTTGATTTTACTGCCAGCAGCTTGACTTATAACCTCTGGTATGCTACCAGCTAGGTATAAACTTAAGATCCTACCCAAGTTGGGTTTCTTCAGACTTTCCTTGATCTTTTCAAAGACTATAACAGACCAATCTGTTTTCAAAGTAAAGATTATCCTTGTTATAACACTGAACATATGGGCTGATACCCTATCATGCCCTCCTGGCTTACTTAGGATCACTTTGCCTACAATTTCAGAGAGGAATTTCCCCTGGCTATTCATGCCCTTCCTATTAAACATAGATCCAATCTTCAATTTTGAATCCAGTCCACACCAAGCTAAAGCTTCTCTGGTCTTAGAAGCAGTTACTTCTTCTTCTTCCTTAGTTCTTGGTAACTGAAGGACTTTCCTCAAACTTTTGGATGAAACCTTAACCTTCTCACCATGGACCCTGGACTTGATCTTGAATCCAGTGTCGTCTACTTTAGCTCCATTTAGGAATTCCAGTACCTCTTTCTTCCAGATTTTAGTAGGTTCTGAAACAAGAAATTCCAACCCCGAGTCTGTAACTAGGGTTATAACATTCTTGATTTCTGGGTCTGCATCACCAAACGCGTCGCGCACCAGTTCATAGCCTTCATTGACGTTCTCCTCAAGCTTAGGCGCCATTAGGGTTTGAAGAATTTGAACTGAGAGAAGAGAGGTGTCGACACACAAGTTTTGTCTCGAAACTTTTGAAAGCGTGTCGACAGACTAAGGCAAAAACCTATTTATACCTTTCTAGGTTTGAAGATGAAAAGGCGGGCAGCTAACTTAAATTATGTCGACACTGTCGATAAGTGTCGACACTGACTTATAATATCTCGACACATATGTGTCGACACAAGTTTAGTCAACATTTATATGTGTCGACACTTGTTTATGTGTCGACACCACATAACTCGACATTTAGTCGAGACTTTACTTAGATAATTCTGAGTAAATACTAAGTGTCGACACCACCTTGGATGTGTCGACACCTACTTGTCATGTGTCGACACTAATTTTCTGAAGTGTCGACACCAATTTTCTGTGTCGACACAGATATCTCTGTGTGTCGACACCTTTGTACTTAGCAATTTCTATAAACTTATTCTAAGTTTATCATGCCTAGTTCAATTTTAAACCTATTGAACTTAGTTTCTTCTAGGGGCTTAGTATACATATCAGCTAGTTGATTATCTGTTTTAACATATTCTAGTAAAATATCTTCTTTCTCTACATGCTCCCTAAGAAAATGATATTTTATTTCAATATGTTTAGTTCTATTATGGGAAACAGGATTATGTGCAATTGATATAGCACTTGTAGAATCACAAAATAGTGGAGTTCTACTTACCTGAAATCCATAGTCCTCAAGCTGATGCTGTATCCATAGAAGTTGAGCACAGCAACTTCCTGCAGCCACATATTCTGACTCTGCAGTGGAGATAACCACACTTGTTTGCTTTTTGCTACTCCAAGAAATCAGTCTTCCACCTAGGAATTGACAGGTTCCAGTTGTGCTTTTTCTGTCTTCTTTGCATCCTGCAAAGTCTGCATCTGAATAACCTGTTAGTTCAAAATCCCCATTCCTAGGGTACCAGAGGCCTAGATAAGGAGTGCCCTTTAGATATCTCAATATCCTTTTGACTGCTGTCAAATGAGACTCCTTAGGGCATGCTTGATACCTTGCACAGACACATGTAACATACATGATATCTGGTCTACTTGCAGTCAAATATAATAGGGAGACGACTATCCCTCTATACAAAGACTCATCTACAGGTTTTCCTGCATCATCCTTGCTAAGAGTGTACTTGACCCCATAGGAGTCTTCATGGTACTGGATGAATCCATACCATACTTCCTTATGAGTTCTAGGGTGAACTTGGACTGACATATGGATAATCCATTCTCAGTATGTCTTACTTGGAGACCCAAGAAGAACTTTAGCTCTCCCATACTACTCATCTCAAATTGACCTTGCATTAGTTTTGCAAACTTTTTGCAAAAGCTACTTTCAGTACACCCAAATATAATGTCATCTACATATATTTGGACTAGTATTACTTTGCCTCTGAATTCCCTAAGGAATAGAGTCTTGTCTATTTTCCCCCTTGTGAACTTATTCTCAATGAGGAAACTAGACAGGGTTTCATACCAAGCCCTAGGGGCTTGCTTTAACCCATACAATGCTTTCCTAAGTCTATAGACATGATTAGGTAGAGTTGAATCAACAAAACCTGATGGCTGTTCCACATAGACTTCCTCTTTAAGATTACCATTCAAAAATGCTGACTTGACATCCATTTGGTAAACTTTAAATCCTTGAAAGGTCGCATAGTCCAGGAACATCCTTATGGATTCCAGTCTGGCTACTGGAGCAAAGGTTTGATCAAAATCAATACCTTCTTCCTGCCTATATCCTTTAGCAACCAATCTTGCTTTGTTCTTAATGATAACTCCATGTTCATCCATCTTGTTCCTAAAGATCCACTTGGTTCCAATTATGTTGTGGTCTTTTGGTTTAGGAACAAGCTCCCAGACCTTGCACCTCTTGAACTGATTCAGCTCTTCTTGCATTGCCTCAATCCAATGAGGGTCTAGGATGGCTTCTTCAAACTTCTTTGGTTCAACTTGGGATAGGAAACTGGAGTAGATTGCTGCATTCAGATTTCTGCTCCTTGTTTGTACCCCTTGTCTTGGATCACCAATGATTTGTTCTGCTGGATGATCTCTAAGATGCCTATAGGCTGGAGGCATCCTTGCTTCAGGTTGAACTTCTTCAACTTCTTCAACTTGCTGTACTCCTTGTACTTCTTCTGCATTAGGTACATGTAGTACTCCCCCTAGAAAACAGCCACTGTCTTCTACTTGCTGTCTTGCAGTAGATTCTTCTTCTATAGTGAGCTTGTCCATCTTCTTAGTTAAACCTGTGGGGCTGCATACACTACTAGACAACTCATTGTTAATAAGTCTAGTTTCATCAAATACTACATGTACAGACTTTCTACAACTTGTGTAGACAGGTTGTAGACTCTATAAGCCTTACTGTTGTTGCTGTACCCAACAAAAATTCCCTCTTGGGACTTGGCAGCAAACTTAGTCAAGTAAGACTTTCCATTGTTAAGTATAAAGCACTTACAACCAAAGATCCTGAAATAAGATAGGTTTGGTTTCCTGCCTTTCACAACCTCATAGGGGGTCTTGTTGAGGCTTTTAGTAATGGTAGCCCTATTAATAACATGACATGCAGTATTGACTGCTTCAGCCCAGAAATATTCTGGTAGTGATGTATCACTTAATAGGGTCCTACCAGCCTCAATCAAGGTTCTATTCTTCCTCTCAGCAATGCCATTTTGCTGAGGTGTTCTTGGTGAAGAAAACTCTTGAAATATCCCAAATTCTTCACATAGTTTTGTCATACTATCAGACTGAAATTCAGTTCCATGGTCACTTCTTATCTTGACCACAGTACTGTTTAGTTCATTCTGAATTTGTTTGACAAAGCTATAGAAGACACTAGGTGTTTCTGATTTCTGTCTAAGGAAGAACACCCAGGAAAACCTTGAGTAGTCATCTACAACTACAAAGGTATAGACCTTCCTACCTAGGCTGTGAACTGGCATTGGACCAAAGAGATCCATATGCAAGAGGTATAAACACCTCACAGCATCTTTGTTTTCAATGCTTCTAAAGGTGGATCTAGTCTGCTTGCCCTTTTGACAAGCTGAGCAAATACCATCTTTAATACACTTAACTTGAGGACCATTCCTCACTAACTCTTTGCTAAAGAGTTTGCCAATTGTCTTGTAGTTTAGATGGGCTAGCCTCTTGTGCCATTTGACACAATGAGAGACTGTCTCATCAGCTACAAGACACACTGGAGAACCATTGTTCTCAATCATAATGTCTAGGCAGTAGACATTCCTTTTTTATAACCAGTCAAAATGATCTCTTGATCATTTGACCTCCTGATATGACAACCATCTTTTACAAATGAGATGTCATATCCTACATCACTCAATTGACTTATACTAATAAGGTTATGGTTCAAACCTTTAACATAGGCCACTTGAGTAATTGTAATAAAGGAGTTAGATATGTTACCAAAACCCTTGATGATCCCTTTTTCAGAACCACCAAAGGTGACTTTTGGACCATCCTTGATAGGTGTGTAGTCCTTTAGTAAACCCCTTTTTCCAGTCATGTGTCTAGAACATCCACTGTCCAAGTACCATATTGGGGCATGGCCACTTGGACTCACCTGCAAAACAGATTAGTGAACCTTAGAACCCAAAGAATTCTTGGGTCCTTGGTACTGGTTAGTTTGCATCCTAACAAAGCTACCTGCAGGTTTTCCAACATGCAGTTTGCTACTCACTTTGGCACTAGCATTGTGCCAACAGTCCATTGTAAAGTGGCCTACCTTGCCACAGCACCAACACTCAAACTTATTGTACCTTTGCTTAGGTACTGTCTTTGCTGTTTTATCTACAGCAGACTTGTTGAGAGTTGGGGCTTTGCCCTTGGACTTGGACTGAACAGTCCTTGTAGGTCTAGTAAATCCCAGTCCAGCTTTACCTTTGTGATGAACAAATTCATCAATTAAGGGTAGAACTGACTTATGTTTAGAAAACCTAGCAACTAAGTCTTTCTCCTTCTGAAGATTAATCTCCAGACTCTTGATTTGATCATTCTTAAATGATATAGTCCCCATCTGAATCACAGTTATGTGCTTCAGTCTGGCTATCTCATTAAGCTTTTGATTAAAACAACTTCTCAAAATCAGTTGCAGCAGCTTTGAGATTAGCAATTTCCTTTGCCTGACTTTTGGCTAGGGACTTGCTCTTCTTATAAGCTTGCAACAGAACTTTATATTCATCTATCAATTGATGAATATCCTCTTCAGACTCAGATGCACTCTCATCACTTGATGATGATGAATTTGATTCTGTACTGGCACAAGAAATTGAACTGAAAGAACAATGTTGTACCTTACTAGGTCCTGGCTGCTCCAGGATTTTGTCACTTTCTGTCAATGCCATTAGTCCTTGGCACTGACTATCCTCTTGTTCATATATAGAGTTCATGATCTGAATGAACTCTTCTTCTTCCTCAGCAAACAGTCCTATATATGCCTCAGCATCTGACTCAGTTTCTGATGAAGAAATATCTGACAGGCTCTTGTCCTTTTTGGCAACAAAAGACTTTTCCTTCTTGCCCTTGTATTGAGTCCTTTTCTTGTCACTAGACTCCTTCCTTTTTTCTGGACAATCTGCAACAACATGGCCTTGTCTATTACAGCAATAGCATACTATTTTTGAAAGAGTTGCTTTGCTAGACTTAGTCTTTTTCCTGTCTTTCTTTGAAGACTTTTTATTCTGATAATAGTCTTCTTTTCCCTGTGAAGTAGATGGCCTTGTACTCCACTGTTTCTTCTTTAAGAACTTCTGGAAATGTCTTGTGAAGGCAGCAAAGTCCTCATCACTTTCACTGCTTTCAGACTTTCTACTTGCTGACTCATCTGACTCAGTTTCAGGTACTTTTGGTGGTGGAGTTGGTGACTTACTTCTGTACTTTCTGGGGGCTTCTGTTTTAAAGGCCACTGTCCTTTCTTTGTGTTCACTTCTTGTGGATTTCTCCTCTTCTTTCCTCACCATTAACTGCATTTCATAGGATAGCAGTTTGCCAAATAGTGTTGGTGGAGGAATTTCTGCCAACTTTGCCATTTCCCTAATGGCACAGATCTTGGTGTCCCAATCTTTTGTTAGGGACCTTAGAAACTTATCATTGAGTTCATAATTACTGAACTCTCTGCCATAGGACATGAGCTCATTCACAATCCTGTAGAACTTTTTATAGCACTCAGTTATGCTATCAGCCTTACCTTGTCTAAAACTTTCATATTCTTGGTTTAGCAAGGATTTTCTGTCTTGCCTTACTTCTTCAGAACCCTCCATGTACACAATAAGAGTATCCCACATCTCTTTAGCTGTCTTACAGTGTATCAAATTCTGAAAAGTTGCATCATCTATAACACTCACAATAATGTTTTGAGCCCTCTTATCCATAGTGGCTAGAACAATTTCATCCTTTGTCATTTCAGAGAAATCCTTAGGTGTTCTCTGATTTGCATCTAAGACTGACACCTTCATGGGCACATATGACCCTTTTTTTACTGTGATATAAATCCTAGGGTCTGAGGCTTCCATAAACAGTCTCACCCTTTCCTTCCAGATACCAAAGATCTCTTTCCTACATATGGGTAGCTTCATGTATCCCAATTCCTTGTGATTCTTAGTGGAACCCATGGTTCTTGATTTTCTTGATTCTGTAATTTGACTTAGACTGAATCTGCCAACAGGATCTACTCAGACAGTTATGTCCTTTGTGAGCAACCTCCCTCTGATACCACTTGAAAGATATTGTACCTAAACACCTAGAGGGGGGGGGGGGTGAATAGGTGACTTGAATCTTTTTAACTTTTTTAAGGCAGAATACAAAATCTAACACAGAATTCTATCTACTTTATCACAGCGCACATTCAGCAATCACAACATTCCACAGCACACAGTAGACACACAGTTTTATAGTGGTTCCCCAAGATTTGGATACATCCACTTTCCCCCTTCGCCTATCTAGCAGTGTACTAGATTCGGCCAAACTTCTCCACTATCTCAGATCCTCAGATCTTACACTCAGAACCCACAACACAAGTTCCTACAACTCAGGCCCAAGGCCCTACAACTCAGCTTCTTCACAAAGCCTACACTCAGCCACCAAGGCCTACACTCAGCCACCAAGGCCTACACTCAGAGATTCCAATCTCCTACACTCAAGCACTCAAGCCCTACACTCAGCCTTTATAATTACAGGCTTACAAGACTCAGATCCCTAAGGATCCTACAAGATAATTTGAATACAAAATATATACTCAATCAACTCAGAAACAAGAGAGAAGAGTTGTGAGTTTCTTGATGGGTTCTTGGAAGAACTCAGCTGAAATCAATCTGACTTGGCTTTCTTCAAAGCTTCTTGAATGTAGAACTCAATAAGATTGACCTCTTCTGCAGTTGATCCTTGATCTATGCTACTTAAGATTCAGAATAAATCTGAACCCTTCTTCTCAGCCTGGTTCCAACGGCTGATTTCTTGGATGGAGCTCTCTCTCTCCAACTTCTTAGATCTTCACTTGATAGCTAGATCTTCTTTGAATTACTTGATGTGTTGATCTTCTAATCAATCTCTTCAACTACAGTTTCTGTAGACTGTATAAGCCTATTTATAGGCCTTCTTCATGGTAACCGGCTGGTCCGGTTCATAACTGACTTCTGACAACTCTGACAGGTGCAGTAGACCGGCTGGAATGGCAGCTGTCAAGTCATCCAGTCAGTTCTTGAAAATTCTGTAACTGTCTGCAAGTGTCGAGACTGTCTGTCTTTAAGTGTCGACACTTATAGATCAAGTGTCGACACAAGTTGTCTAAGTGTCGACACTAGCCTACAAGGTGTCGACACAACTCCTTGTGTTGTAGATTTTATATCTCGACACTGCTTCTTCTTCATGTGTCGACACTGAAATTGAGTGTCAACACAAGTACTTGTACTTCAGTATTTTGCTGAATTCTTCTAAGTGTCGACACAACACCTTTGTGTCGACACATCTTCATGTGTTGAATCTGTTAAGTGTCGACACTTCTTCTTGGTGTCGACACAAGCCTTCAGTGTTGATACTTGCTGAGTGTCGACACTGCTCCATGTGTCGACACATTCTTCTTCTGTTGAGACTCAGGCTGAGTGTCGACACATCTCCTTTGTGTCGACACTTGTACTTAGAATATTCTTGAACTTTGCTAAGTATCGACACAGCTCCTTGTGTCGACACTTTCTTCAAGTGTTGACTCTTCTGCAGAGTGTCGACACATTGTTCTGGGTGTCGACACTTTCTTCAAGTGTTGACTCTTCTGCAGAGTGTCGACACATTGTTCTGGGTGTCGACACTTTCTTCAAGTGTTGAGTCTTCAGCTGAGTGTCGACACATTCTTTCTTGTGTCGACACTTATACTTAGTCTCTGCTGACTTTTGCTGAGTGTCGACACAGCCTCCAAGTGTCGACACTTACTGATGTAGACACAGTTTCACTGGGTGTCGACACAACTGCTATGTGTCGACACTGCTTCACTGCACTCTTCTTCATTGAGTGTCGACACAGCTCCTTGTGTCGACACTTTCTGTCTGGTGTCGACTCTGCATCCCTGGTGTCGACACAATGACTCCAAGTGTCGACACTGCTTGTCTGGGTGTCGATACAGGTCTTCTTAAGTGTCGACACTTTCCCTCTAGGGTGTCGTCACATGGACTTAGAAACTTTTTCTTCTTTCCTGTAAATACTTAACCTGCACAAGTGAACTCAAAACACATCAAATACATTTTGATGTATATCATTGAGTTGGGTGAGGCTTCTTCAAATCAGGTACATTAGAACCAATGTACCCAACAGACAGCTATCGCATGTGCGCACAAAATTATGAGCGTCTTTGAAGAGAGTGGGCCAAAAGTAGCCCGCCTCTAGCGCCTTCCGCGCGGTCTAGGTTAGCTTGATAATGCTCACCAGCCGGACCCTCGTGGCAGTGCCGATGTATTTACGTACACTCCACACAAGTGATGCATCTTCGGCCTGCTTGGTCTGCACAGATATGAAAAAGAAATGGGTCCTCCCAAAAGAAATTTTTCAAGTCAGAAAAGAATTTCTTCTTTTGATGACTTGAAACCTCTTTTGGAAGCACCCGCGCTACTAAGTAATTTGCTAAATCTGCGAACCAAGGCGAAGATGATGAAGAATTACGAATGGCTAGGAGGCATTCCTCGGGGAATCTGTCATTTATTTCAGATTCGACGAGCGCTTCCGCACCCGGATTTTCTAAATGGGAGAGGTGGTCTGCCGCTAGATTTTCCGCGCCCCTCTTATCTCGGATCTCCAAATCAAACTCTTGTAGGAGGAGAATCCATCGAAGAAGGCGGGGCTTCACATCATTTTTAGCTAATAAATATTTAAGAGTGGAGTGATCGGTAAATACGATAACTTTAGAAAGCGTTATATACGAGCGAAACTTTTCAAAAGCGAAAACGACGGCTAAGAGTTCCTTTTTCGTTGTGGTGTAATTTACTTGTGCTGAAGTGAGCGTCTTGCTAGCGTAATAAATTGGATGAAAATATTTTTCTACGCGTTGGCCAAGAACGACACCTAAGGCAATATCACTAGCGTCGCACATAATTTCGAACGGAAGGGACCAATCGGGCGCCACTAAAATATGTGAATTGATAAGTTTTTGTATTATGAAATTAAATGCAGACTCGCATTCGCTACTAAAGACAAAATTTGATTCTTTTTCTAAGAGGCGAGTAAGCGGCTTTGTTATTTTTGAAAAATCTTGAGTGAAACGTCGGTAAAAGCCCGCATGGCCTAAGAAACTTCCTAATAGATTTTACGTTTGTTGGTAGCGGAAGTTTTTCTATAATTTCTACCTTGGTCTTATCTACCTCCATCCCCTTAGCCAAAATCATATGGCTGAGAACCAAACCTTCTTGAACCATAAAGTTACACTTTTCCCAATTTAAAACAAGGCTTGTGTCCTCTCACCGTTGGAGGACACGATCTAGATTGTGAAGGCAATCGAGAGAAGCGCGTCCGAAAACAGAAAAGTCATCCATAAAGACTTCCATAATGTCTTCTACTAGCTCGCCAAAGATCGCTAGCATACATCTTTGGAATGTAGCCGGCGCATTGCAGAGTCCAAATGACATTCTTCAATATGCGACGGTGCCAAACGAGCAAGTAAAAGTTGTTTTCTCTTGATCATCAGGGGAAATGGGGATTTAGAGAAACACCGATAAACCATCAAGAAAACAATAATATGGATGACCAGATAAACGCTATAAAATCTGGTACAGAAACGGTAGTAGGAAATGATCCTTGCGGGTGGCATCATTAAGTTTTCTATAATCGATGCACACTCGCCAACCCGTAATAGTACGAGTTGGGACGAGCTCGTTATGCTCATTCGCCACTACGGTTAGACCGCCATTCTTGGGCACGACATGCACGGGACTAACCCATGCACTGTTCGAAATAGGGTAGATAATCCCCGCATCTAATAACTTAATAATCTCGGCTTTAATGACGTCTTTCATGTTTGGGTTAAGACGACGCTGCAGCTGAATCATTTTGCGGCAATTATCGTTAAGAAATATCTTATGGGTGCAAAAGGAGGGGTTAATCCCCTTTAAGTCAGAGATTTGCCACACAATTGCGTGGCGATGTTTAAGTAAAACTTCCAATAAATCGGAAGTCTCCTAATCACTCAAGTCCGAAGAAATAATAACGGGAAGGGTATCGCCTTTTCCCAAAAAAAGTGTATTTGAGAGATTCGGGTAGGGGTTTGAGCTCTAGGATGGGCGGTTCTTCTAGGGAGGTTTAATTCCTATGTCTTTCTTACCAATTGGTTCGAAAGGCAAGTCTATAGAGGTATCCTCATTGCATTTAAAATTTTCGAGCGCATAAATATCGTCGTTTAAAAATACGGACTCGAAAGCGGGAGAAGAACGATCTCCAAAAAAAGTATCTAAAGAATAGCAGAAATCGTCGCTCGATGACGAATTGTCCATCAAGGAATTAATAGAGAAAGTAACTTGATCATCTCCTACCCGGAGGAGAAGATGACCATTACTAACATCTATTAGTGCGCGGAAGGTGGCGAGAAAAGGGCGACCGAGTATTATTGGTACCTCGGCGTCCTCCTCGATGTCCAAGATGATGAAGTCTATCGGAAAGGTAAACTTGTCTACTCGGACAAGGACGTCCTCCATAACCCCGATAGGGAACTTAACCGAGCGATCCGCTAATTGGATGCGCATATTCGGAGGACTAGAAGTACCCAAACCTAAACGTTGAAAGAGCGAGAACGACATCAGATTAATGCTAGCCCCTAAATCAGCTAAGGCGTATTTTACTAATATATTGCCAAAAAGGCACGTGATGGAAAACCATCCCGGGTCGTTTTGTTTTGTGGGCAATTTATTAGTAGGGGCCGCCGAGCAGACAACGTTGAGAGATACATGCGAAATATCCTCTAATTTACGTTTATTAGAAAGTAATTCTTTTAAAAATTTCACATATTTGAGCATTTGTGAGATAGCCTCGCAAAAAGAAACATTAATGTGGATTTGTTTTAATAATAAAATAAATTTTTCGTATTGCGCGTCCTTACGCTCGTTATCTAATTTATGCGGATACGGCAAGGCCTTGTTTAAAATAATTTTTTCATTTAAAATTGGTAAATGCGGCGTAATCGAAGAAGGGTGAAGAGGGGTCAGAGGTGAAATATGTACCTGCGGATCGATCCGTTTTGGATCGATCACCTCCTTTGCGCTACGGAGGGTTATAGCGTTGGCGTTTTCCTGTGGATTGGGCTCCGTGTTTCCCGGCAATGCCCCGAGCGCGCGCTCGGACATCATCCTCACCAGTTGTCCAACCTGTTGTTCAAGGGTTTTTAGCGATCCGGTGATGTTACAGATATTTGATTCATTGGACGCTATATATTTAGAAAAATTCTCCTCCATCGGGGATTGTTTTGGAAGAGGGGGAGGCTGCAGAAATCCGGGCACATAAGAAATAGGGGGGCGCTGCGCATTGTCGGGTTGCTCCAAGAAAAATTGGGGTGATTCCTCCAACCATTATTATAGTAATTACTATAAGGGTTATTGTTGGGGTTCAAGGAAGGACGACCCGAATTTCCTACGAAGTCCACAAACTCTTCATCTACGTAGATGTTAGGGGGAATAAAACAAGGCAGAGTGGAGGAGGCAACAGACATCTCCACCACCTGTTTTGTTAACCTTTGAACTTGAAGGGTTAAGAGAGCAGTGACATCCACTTCAAAAAGACTGTCCGCCGGCTTTGGGCGTCCCCGCGGGACGTTCCAATTATAGGTGTTCATAGCCATTTCTTCAAAGAAAGCCTGGGCGGCCTCGGGGATTTTGTTGTTTAATGTGCCCCCGACAGCCGCGTCAATCATTTGACGCGTCTGAAAATTCAGGCCATTGTAAAAAATTTGTACCTGCAACCACGTTGGCAGCGCGTGGTGCGGGCACCGGCGGAGGAACTCCTTAAACCATTCCCAAGTCTCATAAAGAGATTCAGGATCGTTTTGCACAAATGAAGAAATGTCCGCCCGTAACTTTGCAGTTTTTTCGGGCGGAAAGTACTTCGTCAGGAACTGCTCCGTCAACTCAGCCCAGGTGGTGATACATCCTCGCGGGAGGGAATTCAACCACGCCATAGCTTTGGACTTAAGGGAAAAAGGAAATAGGCGCAAGAGAATGGTGTCATCAGTGACGACATTAATCTTGAAGGTATCACATATTTCCAAAAAGTTGGATAAGTGGACATTTGGGTCCTCATCCGGCAGTCCATCGAACTGCACGGTATTTTAGACCATTTGAATGACACTTGATTTTATTTCAAAATTATTATTCACCACCTTAGAGCAAACTATACTAGACCCAGTATCATCTAGGATAGTCCCGGCGTAATAAGACATAGTACGCTCGACCGCCAGGGCAGGGTTAGGGGCGGCCATAACTTCGACAGAGGGTTCGCCGATAGATTTTTCAGGGTCTAAAGAAGCAATTCGGCATTGAGATCGAATACGAGCAAGGGAGCGTTCGATCTCAGGGTCGAAGTCAAAATCTTCAGACTCTGAGGGTTGTCCACGGGTCATACACCCTAAAACAAATTAAAACGAAAGAAAATTTTTTTGGTTTTTGTTTTTTTTTTGTTTTGTAGAAAATAAGTAAAAGTAATAGACTCTGGATTTCTAAATAACAACTCAAGACTCCCGACAACGGCGCCAAAAACATGGTGGCCCGCGAACAGACTCTTCTTTAAGTGGTTGGTTCGGTGAGTCCACCGTCGCGGACTTGCTAAAAATCGAGTTTTTAACGAAAGGAGGCAAATGCACCTATCGCATGTAGTACTCGATATTCGGGGGAATACTGAGGTCGTATTATTCTCGGGGTCGGGTTGAGTATTCCTACTCCTCCAGGAGGACTATTATTTTACTGAAAGTAAGGTGGAGATTTTAATTAACTAAAGGCGGGGAAAAAAATAAAAGAAGAGCGAAAATGATTTAGAAAATTCGATGAAAGGTTAACGCTCGGCACCGAATCAGATTAAAACTAAAATAATTTTTAATAATTATTGAACTTAGTTTTCAATTTAATAAAAGGCAACTTGGCCGTGGAGGTTCCACAGATATGAGCTCACATAGCTATAGTGATATCGCTCACCTGAACGCTAAGACTATTCGATCGAACGTTAGTCCGACGAAGGATTCCTCTTAACGCCCGCTTTATGCTAAGAACCCCGCTATTGGGTGGGGAAACCAATTCGGAAGAATTACACTTGTCCTCTCTCGAGGGTATGCACGCAACTCTCTTTACCCATGGGTGATCTGTCCATACGCACGGCCTCTCGGCAAGCTAGCGTATGGATAACGAAAATAGGGTCCACACATCGATATGTGGTCCTACGCATTGTTAACCCGGGGTAAACCTTAAGTCCTAAAATTAAAGTGAAAATAAAGGACTTTAATTATTTCAAATCATTTTATATGTCCCAATGCTCTTCGATGTCGAGGATAATGACGATTAGCCACTCATCGGTATGGGGACGGCTTTATAATTTGATGAGGCGCGAGTTTGTAACTAAGCGCTAAAGGGTTATAAGAAGAAGACATAAAAATAACAAACATTTAGAAAACTTGAAAAGTTAGCTAAAACGAAAACTCACGCACACTTCAAATTATAAAAAAACAGAAACTAAGTTACAAAAAAAGAAAATTACAAGTCATACTCAAACGAGTAGGCGGGAAATAAAGACACGTCATTTAACTCTTAACGAGTAGGCAAAAATTAATACATGTCATTTAACTCTTAACGAGTAGGAGGAAATAAATGCGCACACGCACACACTAGACATGAAATAAACACACACACACTCACTCTACTGAAAATGAAAACGCACACACTTGCGTAAATGAAAAACGCACACACACCACAAAAAAGTAAAACACACACACTCACTCAACATGAATTGAAAGAAAACAATTTGATTCCCTTGCCTATATAAGGGCAAAACTTGGTTGTAATAGGTATTGAAAGAAGGAAATTAAAAAAACCCTAAACTGTTTCTCACGGGTTGCTGCCGCCCCCCTATTCGGCCAGGCCGAAATCCCGACCTCCAGGAGCCGCTCGGCCTGCTGTTGCCGTCCCTTTGTGGCTGCCTCTTGCCACTCCGGCGACGCTTCTCCCTCCTCCGGTGTGACTCCGAAGAAGGCGGTTCGATTCTCATCATCCGGTGCGACTCCGGTGGCCCGTGGAAGAGCGATTCCTCCACTAAATCTTGTTTCTCCTATTCTTGAAATTCCAGTTTTGGGTAACGAATCTCTATCCCTAAATATTGTGTGAGTTTTCCTCTTAATCTTGTGAGTTATTGGAGATAAGTGGTTTACAAATTTTATCCTAAATATTGAATCTAGTTGCCTACATAAATCTGAAATTATATTTCTTTAATTCCGAATTTTGCGAAGATTTCCGTAAGGATAGGTCCCTTTGGACGCTTGCAAACCGGGGTTGGTTCAACCTTTGGTTTCGAACAGATTAAGAGGATTTGGTATATCCTCGTAGGGTTTTGTTTTGAGGGCGTATTTGGACTCATTTCCGAATTGCAATCTTAGTCCGGATAGCCTTCCCTGTGGATGGAAAATTGAATGTGCTGTGACGCTAGATGCATGGTTAGGATACGCTAATGTATTTGCGATGTTCGTGTAAATGTGGTTGGGAAATACTAACGTGTGAGATCGCACAGTTATAAACAAAACTCTGCCGAAATTTAGAGTTTTGTACGCGCGCCACGTGTTCGCTAAAATTCCCCATAGGAATTTAGGTTTGTCATAGGATCTCTTCTTTGTCATTTTCTTGTTCTGGTGTCGCGAAGGGGTGGCCTGCATCAATTTGGTATCAGAGAGAGGTTTGTCAATTTCTCAACTTGGCAACAATCCGCTCTTTTCCATGCTACCCCCCCACTTGCACTTAGGTACGCTTCGTATGTTTTAAAATTTTTATTTCTAGTTATATAAAAAAAGGTGTTTTAAGTTTTGTTCTTATTTGGAGTTATATTTGTTCTTGTTCTGGGAGTCCCCTTCCCTCACGTTCCTCGGTTGGTGCATTTCGCAGGGAGATGAACCACCAATTTGACGACATAAAGGCGTTAATAGCCCAAATTAGAGGCAAGCGATTAGTGGTCAGCCACTGACACCTCATATTGCGCCCCCTAGGAAACCACTTAGGACGTTTGTCCCTAGTTCGAAGGGTAGTCAAGCGATTATGACACCACCACCGCGCACCTCTAGGCCCGATAGAATTCCTGCACCGACTTATGATGTGTTAGGTGAACCGCGAGTGTTTTTATGTTGGGTGAAAGATATGGAGCGTTATTTTGAGCAATATCATCTTGTGGACCCACACAGGATTCCCGTTGCGAGACTTCAATTATTTGGTCACGCTCATACTTTCTGGCTCAATGTGGAGAGACGCTTTGGGGCGCCCCTCGACGACTTACGTATAGGTTGGCAGATTATGAAGAATTATTAAATGGATGAGTATTACCTTCCTTACTGCCGCTCTCAGTCTTCCGATTATCTGAGTGATTCGCCACCTAAGGTTTTGCTTACACCGAACCACTACGTCCCCCCGTACTCCCGTACTAGGACGTCTCATGTTCTTATTCCTCCCTGCCAGGGCACTAGACCCGTTTCTGACCATAGGAGTGGCTATCAGCCTCACGCTAGATCCTTGCCCCGCCAAGATCTGACTATCTCGAGCACATGTATACCTATCGTTAGGGAGAAAGAAAAGGTTAGGCCATCTGTCCCGCCACCAATCGTTAAGATTTGCAAGGAAGACGCTACATGTTATACTTGTGGGTTGATTGGCCATTATGCTGTGAAGTGCTCCACTAAGCATAGGGTTCTGGCTCTTTTAGCGTCGACGTCTAAGCCCGCCACTGAGGGCGATGTCAATTGTTCCGACGACTGTAGTGACGAAGAGGAGAGTGGATATCCTAGTGACTTGGATGATGATATCTCCCCTGAGATATCCCTCCCTGGGATTAACCCATTTCCCCTTGACCTTATTTCAGGCCCGTCTCCTAAGACCGTTGAGGGATCGTTCGATGGCCCTAAGTAGACGGATGTACCTATTATATTGGAAGATGTACCTGACGAGGGAAGATTATTTTTGGATGATGTTAGCGCTGAGGACCCGAAAGATGTTACTTTGATGTTATCTCCGTTGCCTGAAGCCCCATGTGGAATAAAAAAATTGTCGGGTTCGATTTTGCCTACTTTAGAGATCGTTACTGATTATGATTTGGATGAAATATCTAGTGGGTTGGAAGACATTTCGGCTGAGTTGGTAGAGTCAACCTATGATGAATGTTTATCGGAGAGTGAGTTAGGTGCTGACGATCCGGTTGAGTTTTCTATGAGGACGAATCCACTATTTGATCTTCCTCTTGATCCGGTTGAGTTTTCTATGAGGACGAATCCACTATTTGATCTTCCTCTTGATCCGGTTGAGTTTTCTTTATTGTTATCACCATTGCCTGAATCTCAATATGAATTTGAAATTTTGTCGGGTTTGATTTGGCCGATCCTCCCTCATGACCCTGAACGCATCGAGTCTATTTCTGAGACCTATTCTTATTCTGGATTGGATGATATATCTAGTGCGCTGGAAGAATTACATAGCAAGGGATGCATGCTTTCGGATGATCTGTGTAGTGCAAACCCGGATGATTTCTCTATGTCGTTAGCACCGATGCGTGACGTTCACCGTGCGTTAGAAATCATTTCGGAACTGATACCCCTGACCCTCCCTTTTGTTCCTTTGGATCGGCTAGCGGATTTGTCAGAACACAAATTGATTTTGTCTAGTCCTAGCCTCTTAGTTAAACCATCGTTATTAGCACCTCCGTTTGAGATGACTAGCGAGCTATGTATTAGTGAGTATCCGCCGGTGGACATGTTTTCGTTTGCAACTTCGTGTGATTTCACGGTTAATGTGTATTTTGATTTGGTGTCCTCACGACATTGCTACCCACCAAATCAAATTGCACGAATTTTTCGACCATTCTGGTACGCTCTGCACGTACATATGTCGTTGCCTTATGCCAGTGTCTATGGGTTGCTTCATTTTCACGACCGTTCACCTCCGAAAGCTTCTAAATACCGAACTGTTGATTCGACTTTAGTCTGGTTAGCCCTCGAGTGGATACTTTCGGGTTCCGTAACGAAATCTTTACGTTGGAGTGCCGATCCTTTCATGATTTTCAAGAATTTTGGATTTAAAGCAATTTCTTTGGATTTTTACGATGCAATCGGTTTTTCACCGCATTTCAATTTTTCGGATTTAATTGTGCAAATCTGCTCTCCATATGAGTGGTTTTCTCCGACGTTTCTCTCTTCCACTTCACAGTCTCATGGGTTGAGAGGTGAGATTTTCTCCGTGTCGCTCTTCCATTTGGGTTTACTGGTTCTCACATTGGATGGTAAGATTTGTACTGATTTTCTTTATGCTGACACATCTATGAGGTTTCCTGCTATTCCTTATCATTACAGGTTCTGTTCTATTGCGGATGCCCGCACTGCTGCCCCGTGGACGCCCGTTTTTACTATGCCACCGGTGGATGCTGTGGTCTCTTGCTACTCTCTCCCAGGCTACTCATCAGGGATGAGTGATTTCGAGCGGGGGAGGATTGATGGCGAGGATGCCCCGCCATTTGATCGTGCCAACACGGACTTCTATTTTGATCGTCGTCGCTACATGTTCGTGGATGTTGATGACCGTTGCCGCAACCGTCGTCGCCGCCTCCGCCGTCGCCGCTACATGTTCGTAGTCATTAATGACCGTTGCCGCAAACGTCGTCGCCGTCGTCGCAAGCTTAATGGTTGGGATTTTGCCGCGACACCTTCCGCCAATGCCGCGTCAAAATATCCGCCGCATTTACGCATGAATTTATAATTTTGTTGTCTAAATTTTGCATTTTAATTTCAGCATTGTTTTTATTGTTTAGCATTTTATTTTTTGTTGTTTATGGCCTATGTTTAGCCATAATTTATGTGCATGAAACAATTTGATTCCCTTGCCTATATAAGGGCAAAACTTGGTTGTAATAAGTATTGATAAAAGGAAATTAAAAAAACCCTAAACCGTTTCTCACGGGTTGCTGCCGCCCCCCCTATTCGGCCTGGCCGAAATCCCGACCTCCAGGAGCCGCTCGGCCTGCTGTTGCCGCCCCTTTGTGGCTGCCTCTTACCACTCCGGCGACGCTTCTCCCTCCTCTGGTGTGACTCCGAAGAAGGCGGTTCGATTCTCATCATCCGGTGCGACTCCGGTGGCCCGTGGAAGAGCGATTCCTCCACTAAATCTTGTTTCTCCTCTTCTTGAAATTCCGGTTTTGGGTAACGAATCTCTATCCCTAAATATTTTATGAGTTTTCCTCTTAATCTTGTGAGTTATTGGAGACAAGTGGTTTACAAATTTTATCCTAAATATTGAATCTAGTTGCCTTCATAAATCTGAAATTGTATTGCTTTAATTCCAAATTTTGCGAAGATTTCCGTAAGGATAGGTCCCTTTGGACGCTTGCAAACAGGGGTTGGTTCAACCTTTGGTTTCGAACGGATCAAGAGGATTTGGTATATCCTCGTAGGGTTTTGTTTTGAGGGCGTATTTGGACTCATTTCCGAATTGCAATCTTAGTCCGGATAGCCTTCCCTGTGGATGGAAAATTGAATGTGCTGTGACGCTAGATGCATGGTTAGGATACGCTAATGTATTTGCGTTGTTCGTGTAAATGTGGTTGGGAAATACTCACGTGTGAGATCGCACAGTTATAAACAAAACTCTGCCAAAATTTAGAGTTTTGTACGCGCGCCACGTGTTCGCTAAAATTCCCCATAGGAATTTAGGTTTGTCATAGGATCTCTTCTTTGTCATTTTCTTGTTCTGGTGTCGCGAAGGGGTGGCCTGCATCACCTAACATGTAGACAAACCAAAAAAAAGAAAGCATAAGAACTACACAAATTACACTCATACACACACACACACACAAACTTATCATAAAGAGAAGAACAAAGAAATACAAAGATATAAAATGAGAAAGAGATAAGCCACACAAATGAATTTTCATGCCATGTAGAGAGAGAAAATCAAACATTTTTATTATCATAATGAAACTATTACAAAGCTAAAGCTAAAGCTAAAGTAAAAACAAACATGAAAGGAAGGGGGGAGGAATCTCCTTACATAGCAAGAGAATCCACGGGTGCAGCCCACAAAACATACTAAAGTGGCTCAAAAATGTGAACCCTTGGTCATTATAGAAATAAGGTATTTATAGGGAAAAAAAATAAAAGTACACGCCCTCCGACACGGGCGTGTCTGGGGCGTGTCAACACTATTTGCGATGTGATCTGGTGATTTGACTGGAAAGTTGACTTCGGGCTGTATACGAGGATGTCATGCCTCAGGTCACGGGCGTGACTGTGGGCATGTCGGGGAGGTGGAACTGGGCACGGGTTATGTCAAAAGTCGTCGGTGGCATCTTGTCGGCCAGGTGGAGGAGTCACGCCCTTGGTCATGGGCGTGGTGCTGGGCGTGTTGGGTTGAGTCGACGAACGTCGAGCGGAAAATCGTCGAGCGGAAGTGACACGGGTCACGGGGCATGTCCAATGACACGGGCATGTGGTCGGGCGTGTCCATCAATTTCTTCACTTTGTGGCCGATTTCACGGGATTTGAATTATCACGCCCTGGACACGGGCGTGACCAGTAAGTACACGAGCCTGTACTTGCTGTTTTGGGCAGATTTTTGGATTTTTTTTGTGAATAATAAAATAAGATAAGTTGGCAAAATATTTACAATAAAAGGAACATTTTATGAAAGAAATTTAACTAAAACAACAAAAGAAAACGAGAACTACTAAAATAATGTACATAAAATAGGTATATTTACAACTTATCATAACTCATCGTATAAGAGTGCTCATACAAACTTATACGATAAGGATATTGAGTATGCAATGTAATGCAATGCAATGACTCAAACATGATCACGCACATGCAATTGCTATGTCAACACAGACTTGTAGTTCCCACTTTTTTGAGTAGGTAGCAAACCTCTCAGGCGCCAACCATCATGGACAGGCGGTGATAGCGGAGCGGGCTTCTCCACTACTAGGCGGGCATCCACACTACCAAGCTTAGGCCTCCGTATGCCTCAATGCTAAGAACACAACAACGGAGCTCACATGCATACTATGGCTCAGAAGGGGTCTCGGGTAGATGTGCATCGAGAGCCCAACCCAACTGGCCTATCTTCATGGCACGGAAGGTGCCTCTGTGAACAAATCACCAAAGGACCAAGGCAAACCATCCACTAGCACAGAGGGTGCCTCGGGAAGTAAGCACCGAGGACCAAGGCCCAACCGTGCAAGTCTATTTGTCGACTCCCATTGGTGTGATGACTGGCGAGCCCGTAGACCTGCCACACTATCCTTAACCCAGGATTATGACACCGCGTGTTGACTCACACCACATGCAGTTTCTCATCATTGTGGAATGGAAGGTGCCTCTTTAAACAAACCACCAGAGGACCAAGGCCAACCGTCCACTTATGTCTCTTTTCATCATTACCAATCCAGTACGGTCAAACACCTGCACTTACACCCTTTCATAACCTCGTGCCCCAAGGCACTTAAGTGTTCATCATCAACACAGGTGGCGAACCACCTCATACAACATACAATCCACACTGCTTCCCGTAAGGAAATACACCTCACAACAGTGGACCTCCTTAGGCTTCTTTTTTTGTTAAGACACATGACATGCATCAACCTATTTCGATTTCTTTCAAGGAATCAAGCATCCACAACCATTATGCTTTCACCACGATAATTACATCCACATAAGATAGTTCTTTTTACAGGCGTCACTTCTTCTTGCAAACCCATTCCATTATACAAGTTTCCCCACCATTTCTTAATCACATTCTCGTAGGGCAAAATTCGATCAAATCCCAATAATTAATCTTCCATTTCATTACTCAAACCAAGCCCAATACTATAATAACCCGAAAGTAACGAATACAAGGACTTGGTTGTACATCCACTTCGTTCGGACATTCCTTTGTCTACGAAATAATATGAAGGCGTGTAACCATTCGTTGGAAAGGTATTTCCAAGGGCTATGACTTTTATGTTTAGACGAAAACCCAGATGTGGCTGAATCATGTCCGAAACAGGACTTGAAGATCGCTGCGCGCAGAAAATAGATTTCTGCTTGCATCTTAAAGCGGAAATAACGTCATCGGCTCGTCTTCTTCCTCCAACCAAAATTCCCAAATCACATTCAGAATTCCTCCTCCCTTATTCACCCTCATAAGGCCAACTTTCTTCACGAAACCAAGTCCCTACCTTCACATGGAAGGAAGGAGTGGTTGAAGACATCTCATCTCTAGGGCACAAGCCCTAGCACGGACTTCTCCTAAGAAAACTTCTTCTCACGAATCAAGACTCCTTTGAGTCGATATATCTCCTAGGAAAAACTAGGGATCTTACACTAAGGGAGAGGTTAGGAAGCTCACCTCATTTCTGGCATTTCTGGCCATGGACCTCATCACTCTTCTTTACGACATCTTCTTCTCCTTTGTTGATGTTTGTTCCTTACGGGAAAGAAGGTTGGCTATGGCGATCTTCTATTCTGTCAGTTTCGGCACAGGAAATAGGCTCGGTAAAGACGAACGATGACAGTGACGGCTAGGGTTCGTTTCTGTAAATCACTTTTATATTAGGAATTAGGGTTAACTGCTAGCCACTTGTCGGCTACTATTGGACTGCCTCTTTATAACTTTAAATACATCATATTAAAAAGATACGTTCGTTATACTCATTTTGGCACAAATCCTGAAAGTCCGGTTCAGACTGGCTTGTGAGCAGACAGCGTCAGAAAATCTGCCAAGTCAAATTCGTCGAGTAAATTTTCTTATTTGTCGAATCGTCGAGATTCGTCGACATTGAAAGAAGGGGATAAACCTGATTTACTCTAGGGGAGAGTGAATAGAGTAATTAAAACTTCTTGCTATTTTTAAATATATCAGAGTAATAAAATAGGTGATACTATAGTAGTAATAGAAAAATAAATTCAGTCTAAGCTAATCTACCACAGCACGACAAACTATCACAGCAAAGCAAAAATAGAAGGAAAATATGCAACCAGACAACACAAGAAATTTATAGTGGTTTCCCAAACTGGGTACATCCACTCTTCTATCACCCTGGTAGAAATCCACTAGCAGGTTTTTGATCAGGTGACTGCCACCACAAGATCTATTTCCAGGGAGATCTCACAACCCTTTGAGCTTTTGATCAAGTGCCCAAAAACTAAGAATAATCTTCTAAAGGGAGTTAATAAACCCTTTATACAGGAGGTGGGAGGGGTGATGTTGTCTTCTCTTTCTCTAATCAACAGAGAAGACTAGTGGATTGCTGTTGTGAAGGCACTTTTCTGAAATCACTTGGAGCCTTTCTCAGGGTGTAGGTCTTCAGCCTTGACTTGAAATGATATCCAAGAACTTTCTGACTGATTGAAAGTTGTTGTCCTTGAATGTTCCTGGAGTAAAAGTTGAAGAAGACACTTGATTTTTGTTTATTGTTCTTCTTCAGTCTTCAGTAAGCACAAGGAGAAAACAGGTTGTTTTTTGTATAGAGAATTTTCTTATTGGTTCTTCTTGTTCTCTATAATTCTTCTCTATTTTGTATCACTGCTTGTGTATCTCTCTGCCGTCTTAAATGATAGAAACACTTTTTTATTCTCTGTCAAAATTCTGCTTTGAAAATTTGAATTCCCAGCATTGATTGCTGATTGCCTGGAGAGTGAAAAATGACTTGGAGAATATTGTCTTTAATCAGTTTCCCACTATCCCAATAAATTAAGCAAGTAATTAACCCTGATGAAGACCATAATTAATGCTGCCAATAATGGTGTTGATGCACGAAAACGGACAGGGAGTCGGGCACCACCAGCTAACGGTTCGAACACCGGGGAATAGGGGAGGAAAGGAGAAGACTGTCGACCAATCGGTTACTAGCGGTCGCGGCTAAAGGACCGGAAAAAGGGGGGCTGCTGGCAGCGGTAACAGCAGAGTTTGCCCGCCGCAGCTTAAATGCCACTCTTGCGGCGGGCTTTCCTTTACTTAAAAATGAGAAACAGTTACAACGAGTAAAAGAAGAAGCCGGCCGGATTACAAGCCGCAATACACTAGACTTGAGACCGCAGCTCTTAACAGGCGAGCTACTGGATCCCAGTCAGCGTGTCTTGAGGAGTGCACCCTCCCCCTATTTATAGGCTCGGGGGCCTGCCCAAACGGGCAGGGATAAAATAACCGGCTGCCCGGGGTACAGGAGAACCGGGCAGCGGTGACGGGAAGCAAAAAGAAAGAACAAGCCAGTCCGCACAGAAGTGGCGGACTGGGCTCGCGAGCTGGAGCTTCCACTGCTGCTGGGCGTGCCCACTGGAGGGCGGCGGCCTGGGCGGACGAGATACTGTGTCCGCCGCTGGAGAACCTGTTCCCAAAGCGCCGGCGGACTGAGCGGACAGGTCCTTGCGTCCGCTGCTAGAGTATCACCCTTGGCGCCCGACTGGTGACAATGCCGGACTGGGCGGACGGACAAATCCTGTCCGCGCCTGCTGAATGGGGGGCTTTGGAATCTTGCAGTATGTTGCGGACTGAGGGGTTAACATAATCCCCGCACATTTTTAAGTTTCCAGAAAACTTCGAAAATGTTCTCTTAACCGCCGAGTCCGCAAACCTCAAAAACGCCGCCAACGCTATAAATATCGCTGGAGGGTCTGGATCTGCTGAGAATCTCGATCGACACGGGGCGCTATTCACCACTTGTGGTCTCCACCTTCCAGTCCGGCATGGCTAGGCTTGGAGCTTTCTTATCTAGCGTTACTGCAAAAGGCGACCTGGAGCATACAACGCTTATGAAGACCGAAAAGATTGTAAAGAGGTCGACAAGAAAAGATCCTGTCCGCTCCACAGGAGAGAGTTCCCAGAGCCAGAAGCCTGCGGAGGAAGCAGTCCGTCATGTCGATGTGTCTGCTCGCAGGGATGCCGTAGTCGACGCTGAACCATTGAGGAGTGAAAAGATGGCAACCTTGTCGGACTCCGCCCCTTCTCAGAAAACCGCAACCTCGGCGGACACTGCTGGCGAACACATGGAGACTGACATATCTTCCCCCAATGCCTCGGTGCAAATCGTTGACTTGGACGAAGAAGACCGGCGGACTAAGGTAGAGGATGACGCGCCCTCAAAGGCATTGTCTGCTGTGAATCCTGAACCTGTCCGCGCTGACCAGCCCGATTTAGGGGGGTCCGTCGCGGATGCTGCTGAGAAGACCGCCAAGAGGAAGAAGAGGAAGAGAGACGGAGCGACCGTCGCCGAGCGGGTTGAGAAGAAGCTCCGCGCAATGAAGGAGAAGAACGTCTCCAAGCGGACTGGGGAAGCGGACTTACAACACAGGCCGCGCGACAAAGAAGTTCCAGACGGCGACCTGGTAACGCCGGAGGCCCAAATTCGGGGAGACAACTCCCTTTCAACGGTCAGTCTTTCCACGGATGAGATATTTGATTCCATAGACGTCGATCAACTTGACTTAATCCAGGACTCCTTGCTGGTTGTACTACAACAGAACGAGGCGGAGACTACTGGAGATAAGGGTGACGAACTCCCTTCCTTGTCCGCTGCGGAGGAAGAGGAGAGGGAGAGGCTGAAGGAGAAGATAGAGGAGCAAAAGAAGCAAATCGTCGCTCATGTTGCTGCGGTTGGGGCGGCCTCGAAGCAGGCCGCGACGGACAAAGCCGCTGAGGACCTGTGGGTTGCCGCGGAGCTGCTGCGGTCAGGTAAACTTCAACCGGCACCTAAATATTTTCAGCGCAAGTGGCTTTACAGGTCGCCGCCGCGGACGTCAAGACCGATCAAAATCATCACCAAGACGGACGATATCATGGTCTCAACAAGTGCGGCTGCCGAGAGAAGAGCAAGTGTTCACCGCGAATGGAAAAAGCGGTTAAGCGCCTTTGACCCGGAGCGGGCAAGGCGGCCAATCATCTTCGATAGTCGAAAACTCGCTGCCGCTATATCTAAAAGTGATCTTTTATCCTTTCTTTTAGTCCGCCGCGAACTGCCTTTGAATGCGAAGTTGACTTTATTTGTTGCAGGTAGAAAGTCGCTGCCGGGCTCCATCGAGAGTGGCGAGATTGTGGTCACACCCAACACTGGTGCCGACGCGGTCTCACACGTGGAGTCCGCGGAAGATGAGCCGCCCAGCCTGAGTACGATAAAAGAGTTAGAGAAGAAATTTGAAGCTGAAATGCAATGTGTCAAAGTAGAGTTAGAGAAAGCGGCGGAGCGCGAGAGGGCGTCCGCAGCGCGCGAGAAAGCGTCCGCGGAACGCGAGAAGGCCCTCAAAGACCAGGTCGCCAGCATCTCGCGGGCGCTGGAGAGGTCTGAAAGGGAAAAGAAAAGGCTCGCGGATGACGTCCGATACTACAGAGGCAAGCACTTGGCGTCGGCTCGTGAAGGAGAGAAGAAGCGGACTGCTGAGGTCGCTGAGCAGAGGCCGCGGGCGTCAGATCGCGTTCCTCCTGAGATCGCGGCACCGGCAGGTGGTGTCCCACATGCTGCGGATGAGGAGCCGAGGCTGGCAGCGGAGCCAATGGTGCCTCTCAGCCGGGTAGACCGGGAAGCCGCCCACATGCACCGGACCATCAATGTCATCCACCACCACCTCTGCCGTGTATATAGTGAAATTCTTCAGATAAGCGATCAGGCGGCTCATCTATGCCGGGATAGGACGGAGAAGCCTATGCGAACTGAAAATAGGGACCACTGAGTCCGCGGTGCTTCTGATTCTTATATGTTTAATTTGTATAATCGTCTGTATAAGCGCTTCAAACAATGCTGTGTGATGTGTTTGATTGAACTTTTATTGCGATCTATGCGGACTCAAATTATAAATCCGCAATTTTATGTTGCTTAATCCTTGGCTTGATCTGTGGCGGACTGTGCGGACTAGCGTTGTGTGCGGGGATTATGTTAACCCCTCAGTCCGCAACATACTGCAAGATTCCAAAGCCCCCCATTCAGCAGGCGCGGACAGGATTTGTCCGTCCGCCCAGTCCGGCATTGTCACCAGTCGGGCGCCAAGGGTGATACTCCAGCAGCGGACGCAAGGACCTGTCCGCTCAGTCCGCCGATGCTTTGGGAAAAGGTTCTCCAGCGGCGGACGCAGTATCTCGTCCGCCCAGGCCGCCGCCCTCCAGTGGGCGCGCCCAGTAGCAGTGGAAGCTCCAGCTCGCGAGCCCAGTCCGCCACTTCTGTGCGGACTGGCGTGTTCTTTCTTTTGCTTCCCGTCACCGCTGCCCGGTTCTCCTGTACCCCGGGCAGCCGGTTATTTTAGCCCTGCCCGTTTGGGCAGGCCCCCTATCCTATAAATAGGGGGGAGGTGGTGCACTCAAGGCACGCTGACTCGGACCCAGGAGCCTACTTGCTACAGGCTGCGGACTCGAATCCTGTGCCTTGCGGACTCCCCCTTGCTCTGCTTCCCTCAGTCTTTAGCTGGTGGTGCCCGACAGGGAGGCGGGCACCACCAGCTAACGGTTCGAACACCGGGGAATAGGGGAGGAAAGGAGAAGACTGTCGACCAATCGGTTACTAGCGGTCGCGGCTAAAGGACCGGAAAAAGGGGGGCCGCTGGCAGCGGTAACAGCAGAGTTCGCCCGCCGCGGCTTAAATGCCACTCTTGCGGCGGGTTTTCCTTTACTTAAAAATGAGAAACAGTTACAACGAGTAAAAGAAGAAGCCGGCCGGACTACAAGCCGCAATACACTAGACTTGAGACCGCAGCTCTTAACAGGCGAGCTACTGGATCCCAGTCAGCGACTGGCAGCAACCCCAGGTTTCCCTCAAAGATGAGAAACCGCTCCGGCCAGTTCGCGATCTTGTTGGCCAAGTTGACTATCTTCAGCCCTCTGCAGCCGAAGTAGAGGTGCCCCCGGAAGATCTTTGTCCCGGAGTCCGGGATAGACCGCACCGAGAAGCATTCTCTGAAGAGCCTCATTGAGAAGCGGACTCTTTCCGACCTGAGGTAGGAGATGAAGCTGTAGATGGCAGCTATCGAGTTTGGGGGAAGTTGTCCGGGCACAACCCCGTAGTGGTCGAAGACCGCTACGGCCTCTAGCAGGACCGGGAAGCTGAAGCCGCAGTCGAAGTGGTCGATGGGGACCGCGATCTGATTTGCATTGGAGGAGTTGATCCGCTCATCCTGTCAGGGAAGCCGCGCGATCAGCGGACTTCCTTGCATGTGTTTCTCGACAAAGTCATCCAGCTCGGCTTTTGTAAGCCGGCATTCTTTATGGTCAGCTGAGTGGAAAGCGGAGGCCGCGTCTGTCCTAACCGCAGTGGCCTTGTCAGATCGCAACGACTTGAACTTAGCCCGCATCCTTCTTGATTTGTGATGAAATCTACGGGATCTGCTCTATTTATAGAAAATCCGTGAAGCTACAGTGCCCAACGTCAAATCGCGGCTAGTCGCCAGACCGCGCGGCCTAAGTCCGCTGGAAGTGCAGATCAGCTTAATGACCAAGCCGCCGTCTAGTCCGTCAGTCCGCACGGCTATTTCCCTACACTTAGAAAAATTCTATGGCGAATCATGTGGATATCAAGTATTCAAGTCGGCGATCTGTTCGCCAGACCGCGCGGCTACTTTCCAAAACTTTAAATTTCTCAGAACAAAGCAGCAGACATGTGGATTATAAATTCAAACCGCATAAGCCGCATTCAGTTCGCAGCATAATAAAATACAACAGTTTACAGCAATCAAATTGTTCAACATCCAGAGAAAAAAATATATATTACAACATAATATACGAATGTCCGTGCGGATTGGTTCACTCAAGTCGCTCAGGATCGTTTTTCGTCTTCCGGCCTATCTCGTCCTATGTGCGCGACCTGCTCACCGGTCTGCACAATCGCAACGTACACCTGGCTAACCAGATTATGAAGCGCATACAGAGACCGATGAACTCGCGCAGCGTCGCGCTCTACTCTCGCAAACGGTATCATGGGGATCGCCTGAACACCCAGACCGCTTGGAACTGCGACCTGGTTAGGCGCCGCGGCCACCGGCGGATGCGAACTCTCGCCAGAGGCCGGGCGGCTAGTACCCGGCAACTCTGCAGGAGTTGGTAGTGCCCGCCGCTGTTCTCCGCCGGTCTCTGCCGGCAGGTCTTGGTTCTCGCCGCCTTCAACATGTGGGATCTCTTCTCTGTCTCCTTCCAGCCGCGCGGCCATCAGCAAGTACTTCTCCGCCCTCTCCTGCTCCAAGGCGACCTGCATCTCAGCAATCTTCGCCTCAGCGATTTCCATCGCGGTCTGGAGCCTGGCGGTCTCTTCCATCCTCGTGGTCTGGAGCCTGGCGGTCTCTTCCTTCATCGCGGTCTGGAGCCTGGCAGTCTCTTGTTCCATCGCAGTCTTCATCCTCACGGTCTCCTGCTCAAGCGCAGTTTGCAACCTTGCGGTCTCTCGCTCCAGGGTGGTTTGCAGCTCTTGGATCCTTTTTTCCGCGGCCTCCTGGGCAACCCGCTGCTGTTCGTCTTTAATCCGCAGGGTTTCGGTGGCCGCGTCCAAAGCCGCCTGCAGTGTGCCGACGTCCTTCTGGAAGTCGGCCATCTCCTTCTCGCGAACACTTGGAGGCGGAGGCGGTGGCAGCATAGACAAAAACGACGTCAAGTCGCCCGGTTTCATCGCGGTCTCTGGTACACCTGCAGAAGAAAAACCGCAGTCAGGTTCAGCCGGATTGTTGCGACCTTCTAGTAAGGAAATCGGTAGGATAAGACCGCCGGTTTGATGTTTATCTCCTCCAGAGGCCGCGGTATGAATTTTAATCACTGGCCGCCTGAGCCGCTCAGGATCTATCCTCTTCAGCTTTTCTTTCCATAGCCGCTCGGTTTCCTTAGCTCGGCTTTTCAGTTGAGCCGTGGTCAGGAAAAAGCTGGTCGGCGGATTTAATATAATATTCGCCCCCTTCTTCCATGACCGCGACTTGTAGAATTTAATAATTCGCCTAACATCCCGGTGTTTACCTTGCAGCAATGGAAGTGCGGTCACCACCGGCTTATCGGCGATCAGTTTCTTCATCTCCTCCATCTTCTCGCGAAGCTTCAGTTTCTCGGCTCCTTCAGAAGCCGCGGATGCCGGATCGCCAGGCTTCTCCCCAATAACCTGGATGTCCGGGCGGTCAACCTCCTCAGAGGCCGCTGGTGTCGACAATAGCGCGTCTTGCCGTTGGAGAGTCTCCATGCCCTTCAGGAGCTCGCTAAGCGAGTCGCTAACCGCTGGCGTACTCTCCAGTTTGCTCGGCTTGTACTCCGGTGTAGGCGGGTTCTCGGGTACCTCCTTCTCGTGCGGCCTGTGTTGCAGACTGTCCGCGCCGGTCTTTTCGGAAATGTTCCGGTTTCTGGCATGCAGCTTCCTCATCTTTCTCTTCATCCTTTCTTCAAGGGTTTCGCTCCTTTCTTTCCGCCGTTTCAGGGAGCCGAACACCTTTTCAGTCCGCTTGTGCTGTTCAACCAACGTCCTCTCGGGTTCCTGCGCCTTCTCCGGCTCGTTGTCATCCACAACGATTAAGTCGACCTTGCTCGGCAATTCGGACGGTTTCCCAGATTCAACACTCTTCTCCTCCGTCCCACCGATTTTTAGGAGTGGTTCTCCTGATGGAGAGAAAGTCAGGTCGAAGGATTTGGCAATTCCGGTTTGCAGTGGAGCAGCCTTCGAAACCGCTTTAGGATCTACTGCGGCCTGCGATGGTCCGCCGACGATCTCTGTCGGCCTCTTTTCAGCTCCAGAAGCCGCTGATGTCTCCGGCTTCCCAGTCTTCTTGACAGTCTGACTGGCAGAATCATTCGAGTTCTCGCTCCGGCTCTGCTTCGTTACTGGCGGTTTCTTGTTGCGGGCTAACATTGATGACATCACATCCATCGCTAGAGAAATCGTGCCGACTTGCAAAATTCTGACCGCAAGTGGCGAGTAGCGACCCGTGGTTTGGCAGGAATCCTAAAGAATGTCAAGGGTCAGGGGATTTTATAGACGACGATGAGACAGTCGCGGTCTCCGGCTTAGTTCTACATTTTCGAAGTTTTTTGGAAACTTAAAAATGTGCGGGGATTATGTTAACCCCTCAGCGATATTTATAGCGTTGGCGGCGTTTTCGAGGTTTGCGGACTCGGCGGTTAAGAGAACATTTTCGAAGTTTTCTGGAAACTTAAAAATGTGCGGGGATTATGTTAACCCCTCAGTCCGCAACATACTGCAAGATTCCAAAGCCCCCCATTCAGCAGGCGCGGACAGGATTTGTCCGTCCGCCCAGTCCGGCATTGTCACCAGTCGGGCGCCAAGGGTGATACTCTAGCAGCGAACGCAAGGACCTGTCCGCTCAGTCCGCCGGCGCTTTGGGAACAGGTTCTCCAGCGGTGGACGCAGTATCTCGTCTGCCCAGGTCGCCGCCCTCCTGTGGGCGCGCCCAGCAGCAGTGGAAGCTCCAGCTCGCGAGCCCAGTCCGCCACTTCTGTGCGGACTGGCGTTTTCTTTCTTTTGCTTCCCGTCACCGCTGCCCGGTTCTCCTGTACCCCGGGCAGCCGGTTATTTTAGCCCTGCCCGTTTGGGCAGGCCCCCTATCCTATAAATAGGGGGGAGGTGGTGCACTCAAGGCACGCTGACTCGGACCCAGGAGCCTACTTGCTACAGGCTGCGGACTCGAATCCTGTGCCTTGCGGACTCCCCCTTGCTCTGCTTCCCTCAGTCTTTTCCTTTCACTTGTAACGATATCCTTCTTCAATCAAGGGAAAGCCCGTCGCAAGAGAGGCATTCAGGCCGCGACGGGCGAAGTCTGTTGTTGCCGTGGTTCACGGCCCTGCTCTTCTTCCAGCTCTCATCCGCTTAGTAGATCGCTACTCGCAGTCTCCCTATTCCCCCCGTGTTCGAACAGTTAGCTGGTTGTGCTCGACCTCCCTTGTGTTTTCGTGCATCAACAAATGGCTATATTCAAGATAATATGTGCATTAATTATTCTGGAAATCACTGCTAAATAATATATTGAAATAAGGATAGAAATGAGGGAAAAACTCTAAGTCTGGCACTGGACCGAAATCGTCGAGCTCTGAACAGATTTCATCGACCGAAGATCCAAGTTCATCGAGCTGAGAAATCCTATTCTTCGAACTAAGCTCAGCGAACTACATTCTGGAAATAACTTGCCAATTCTGCAGTCCAAGTTCGTCGAGCACAGAATCTGTCTTCGTCGAGCTGAGTTCAGAGAAAATAAATTGGAAAGAATCTGTTGAAGCTGAACACCAGACTTTGTTGACCTGAGCTTGAATATCGTCGAGCTCAACTCAGAGAATTGATTCTGAGTTCGTCGATCTGCAATCGACGATTATCGAGCTGAGTTCGAAGAATTTCGAAATGATAATTTGAACTTGAATTTCTTCTATGTCTTCAGTCTCCAGAATTCTTCTGCTGGCTGCTCCATGAATGTGAACCTAATGACTTAGCCTAAACTCTAGGACTCAAAGACTTGACCCTGGCTATACAATATGGGTCAAACTTATCCTAATTAGTGAACCTAGCCAAATCCAAACTAGGGATCCAACAATCTCTCCTTATTTGGGTGAGGTCACTAATAAAAATAAAGGAAAATAATCACAAAGCAAAACAAAATATATTTGGTAGAAAATTTAAAAAATATCTAGCAGATATGTACATATCAGTAGCTTTGTGATAGTTATAACAATTACAGTTCAGAAATAAAACTAAACACAATATTAATTTGTTCTTCTTAGCCTTTTCCTTATCTGCTTTTTCAGAAGTTCAGAGGGCTGTCTGAATTTTATTTCTCTATTGGGATTGACAACTTCTCTTTTAGATATTGTCATGTCAGCTGCTCCAATGATATTGAGAGAAGTGGCTCTTGGAACTACAACCTCTGGATGCATGTTCATATAAGCATCTACATTGAAAAACTTGTTAGCCTTATCATACCTTTTTAGTTCTTCTTTTTTGTAGGATGATATTGTAGAGTACCGAGAAGGATCTATGTCTTCAGCTTTGGCTTTGTTAATCATGGAGAGTCCAACTAACTCTTGAAATCTGGCCATTCTTACAGTTGCATCTTGTTCAGGATCCACAAAAGGGATTGGAGGAGATTTTGGCCTTTTTGGACTATTATCTGATGAGTTGTAAATATACGTATTTTTATGTACATTAATTAAGTCATTTTCATTTAATTTTGTTATTTTTAGTTAAAAGTTTTTAATAAAATGTTTCTTTTTGTAAAAAAAGTTCTAACCTACTTTATTTTTGTTTCCTGAAATTTTCAGGAAAATTGCAAAGAAAAGCAAGTACACGCCCGTGTGCTTTGGGTCACGCCCATGACCAAGGCGTGATACTTCATTTCCCATGAAATCAGTGCATTTGAAGAAGAAAAATGTGACACGCTCCATGACATGCTCGTGTCAATTGACATGCCCTGTGACCTTGGCCCATGTCAAACAGGCTCGATGAAACCGCGCTCGACCTTTGTCGACCAACCTAACACGCCCATCGACACGCCCGTGACCAAGAGCGTGACCCCTCCACCTAGCCCGAGAAGACAGCGTAGCGACTTTCGATGCAAACCGTGTCCAGATCCACCTCCCCAATACGCCCGGCTACACGACCATGACATAGGGCGTGACCTCCACATTTTCAGCCGTAAAGTCAAAGTATCAGTTAAATCGTCGATCACCTCATGAATAGTGTTGACACGCCGCCCATATACGCCCATGTAGGAGGTCGTGTACTTCAAGTTTTTTGCCTATAAATACTTCTGTTTTGTATGAGCTGTTGTTCCCCTTTTTTGGATCCATTTTGCTTAGGTGCTGGCTGCTTAGGTGTTTTGTAAGGGAATTTCTCTCCCTCTCCATTATTTTTAGCTTTGTAATCTTCTTTTTAGTTTAATAAAAGTAGTAGATTTTCTCCCTTTACATTGTTATGGACTTCATCTATGTGCCGACCCTAAGAAATCTTATTTTTATTTTGTTTTAACTTTGAAAGAACTAGTGCCTAAACACCTAGAGGGGGGGGGGGGTGAATAGGTGCACTTAATCTTTTTAACTTTTAAGGCAGAAACATTGAATTATTAGACCTGTTTATGCAATCCTCTACAGCAATTCAGCACATATAACACAGCAATCACAGAATAAAGCACACACAGAGTACACACAGCTTTTATAGTGGTTACCCAAGGTCTGGGTACATCCACTTTCCCCCTTCGCCTATCTAGTAGTGTACTAGATTCGGCCTAACTTCTTCACTACTTCTCAGATCCACAGATCTTACAGCTCAGAACCCCAAATAGGTTCCTACAACTCAGAGTGATCCCACTCCTACAACTCAGGTACAAAGCCCTACCACTAAGTGTTCACCAAGACCTACACTCAGCCTTCAACAAGGCCTACACTCAGCCTTCAACAAGGCCTACACTCAGAGAAATGTATCTCCTATACTCAGGCACAAAAGCCCTACCACTCAACCTTTATAAATATAGGCTTACAACTCAGATCCCTTAGGATCCTACAAAAAATAAAGAGTACAAAGATTAATAACCACAACTCTGATTGAGAAAGTTGAGTTGACTGGCTTCTTGATGAGTTCTTGAAAGAACTTTGCAGAGATCAACCTCCCTTGGCTTTCTTCAAATCTTCTTGAATTAGAACACAGTAGGGTTATATCTCTATGCAGATGATCTTCAATCAACTGCTGACTTGAGAATCAGATCTCAATCTGAAACTTTCTTATCAGCCTGGTTCAATAGCTGTCTTATTAGAAGGAGCTTTCTCTCTCCAACTTCTTAGATCTTCACTTGAAGGTCTTCTTCTTGTTGTGTTGTTTTTCACTTCAATGATTGCTTCATCGATCCCCTTCTGTTGAAGGAATAAGCCTTTATATAAGCTTTCTTCATGGTGACCGGCTGATCCGATTTCTAACAAACTTCTGACAGCTCTGACAGTAGCAGTTGACCGGTTGAAATGACAGCTGTCAAGTCATTCAGTCACGTCTTGAAAACTCTATCACTGTTTGAAAGTGTCGAGACAGATAGTCTTTATGTGTCGACACAAATAGACCAAGTGTCGACACAAGTAGACTAAGTGTCGACACTAGCCTTCATGGTGTCGACACAACTCCTTGTGTTGTAGAAATTGCTTCTCGACACTGCTTCTTCAGAATGTGTCGACACTGATCCTGTGTGTCTACACAAGTCCTTCTTCTTCAATACTTAGTTGATTTCTGCTAAATGTCGACACAACTCCTTTGTGTCGACACAACTCCTTTGTGTCGACACATCTTCTTGTGTTGAAACTTGTTGAGTGTCGACATATCTTCTTTGTGTCGACACATGCCTTCTATGTTGAAACTTTTACTGAGTGTCGACACATCTCCTTTGTGTCGACACATTCTTCATGTGTTGAGACTTTGCTGAGTGTCGACACATCTCCTTTGTGTCGACACATTATTCATGTGTTGAGACTTTGCTGTGTGTCGAGACATCTTCTTTGTGTCGACACTTGTATTTAAAATTTGTTGAAGTTTGCTGAGTGTCGACACAGCCTCCTAGTGTCGACACTTGTACTTGAACTTTGTTGAAGTTTGCTGAGTGTCGACACAGCCTCCTAGTGTCGACAGTTTTGATGTCGACAAAGTTCCTCTGGGTGTCGACACTGATTCTTTAGACATTTCTTCATTGTGTGTCGACACTGCCTGTATGTGTCGACACTTTTCTTCTGGTGTCGACTCTGCCTTCCTGGTGTCAACATAATTACTCCAAGTGTCGACACAGCTTCTCTGGGTGTCGACACAAGCCTTCTTAAGTATCAACACTTTTCTTCTAGGTGTCGACACATGGACTTAGAAACTTTTCCTGCAAAACTTAACCTGCACAAAGAAACTCAAAGCACATCAAATACACCTTGATGTATATCATTGAGTAGGGTGAGACTTCTTCAAATTAGGTACATATATTACAATGTACCCAACAAACTTTGTTTTCGTTCTTTTTAATATGGGTGTGTGTGTATGAATATAGTTTTTTGCTTTCATGATTTTCATAGTTTTCATAAGTTAACTTTTTAGCACTCTTCATATGCATCCTTATGAACCTATAAAAAAGATTACAAAAGTGGTTTTGATTTTTTTACTTAGTCTTTTATTTTTAGTTTTGTAAAACGTTTCATTCTTTTAACTTTTCTTGCACTTTTTAAGCGTTTTTATAGAGTTATAAGAATGGATAAATTATTATTTTGCTTTTTCAATCACTTCTATTTTCACATTTTTTTCAAAACCTTTTTCTCCTAAAATTCTTCTGTCTTCATTTTATTCATTTCTACCGCATTCTAGCGGTAGAAATGTATTTGTTTTAATTTTTCGAGCACTTTCATTTTGCGTTTATTTGCAAACTTTTTTGCTCATTTAATTTTTATTTCTGCTTTTTATGCATCTCTACCGCATTTTGGCACTAGAAATGCAATTGTTTTAATTTTTTAGTAACTTTATTTTTTTGTCTTTTTTGTACGTATGCGTGCGTGTATGAGATAGATTTTACCGCTTTATTTCATTCCTGTAAAGTGCGTTCGTTTTCAATTCAAGTAGAGTGTGTGGAGTATTTTCATTTTTGTTGTGTGAGTGCGTTTTACTTCCTGCAGTGTGTGTGCATTTTTAATTTCAGTAGAGTGGGTGTGTTTTCTTTTATGCAGTGTGTGTGAGTTTTAATTTCAGTAGAGTGAGTGTGTGGTTTAATTTTCTGTTGTGTGTGTGAGTATTTCATTTACAGTCGAGCGTGTGCGTGCGTTTTAATTCCTGTAGAGTGAGTGTGTTTTAATTTACTGTCGATTGCATTTATTTTATCCTACTCGTTTGAGTAGGACCCGCTTTAATTTTCCACCTACTCATTTGAGTATGAATTGTGTGTGTGAGTTTTTACTTTTTGTCGGGTGTATGTCTGCGTATTTCATTTCTGTAGAGTGCATGCATGGGTGCATTTATTTTCTCCTACTCATTTGAGTAGGACTCGCTTTAATTTCAGTCCTACTCATTTGAGTAGGACTTGTCTTTTACTGCTTTCATTTCAGTCCTACTCGTTTGAGTAGGACTCGCAATTTATTGCTTTCTTTACAGCTTTCCTTTACTGCTTTCCTTTTACAGCTTTCATTTTTTGCTTTATTTTATTGCTTTCATCGCAAGCCGTCCCCATTCCGATGAGTGGCTAACCGCTCTTAGCCCTCAGTATCGAAGAGCATTGGGACAGATAAAATAGCTTTAAATAATTAAAGATTCTGTTTTTTCTCATTAATTAAATTAACTTAAGGTTTGCCTCGGGTTTACGAAGCGTAGAACTACATAATCGATGTGTGGGCTCTATTTCCGTAGTTTATACGCTAACTTGCCGAGAGGTCGTGCGTATGGACCGATCGCCCCTTGGTAAATGGAGTTTCGCACTAAACCTCGAGAGAGGAGGCGCACAAACTCTACCGGATTAGGTTCCCCACCCAATAACGGGGTTCTTAGCGTAATTCGGGCATTAAGAGGAATCCTTCGTCAGACAAGAGCCCGGTCGAATAGTCTTAATGTTCAGGTGAGCGATGCTAGAGATAAGTGAGCTCATTTTAGTGGAACCTCTACGGTCAAGTCTTCGTCTTAATTAATTTGAAATTTATGATCTCTTTTAATTAAAAGTATATTTTAGTTCAAATTTTATTCGATACGGTTGCGCTAAGCTCTTCATCGGCTCCACCTTTTAATTGCTTTTATTTTTATTGCCTTTTGTTCATATAGTTAAAAATAACCTAACAAGTTAAATATCGGTAAAATAATAGTCCCCTCCCGGGAAGAGTAGAAATAATAAACCCGACCCCGAGAACAATACAACCTCGATATTCCACACCGGAATATCCCGTACTACACACGATAGGTGCACTTGCCTCCTTTTGTTAAAACTCGATCTCATCTGTTTTATATCCAAATAATAAATCCGCGTGCCCCGTCTTTCTAAATAAAACCACATTTGCTTTTTCCAAATAAACCGCCCCGTACGCCGCGTGCTCGAATTTAATTTTTGGAGTTTTAACCCGCCTCAAGTTTTTGGCGCCGTTGTCGGGGACTTGATGCAAAAAAACCAATCAAGTTTTTGGCGCCGTTGCCGCGGACTTGATGCAAAAAATCAATCAAGTTTTTGGCGCCGTTGCCGGGAAACTTTTCGAGTTGTTATATTGAACTCTGGAGAACTATTACTTTTTCCTATTTTATATCTACAAAAACTAAAAATGGCCAACAAAAAAAATACTTCTACTACTAATAATATTCAAAATAATAATAATAAAACTACTTAAAAAAAATTTACAAAAACAAAAAGGAGTTTATGTTATACTTATAATTTCATATATATTTATCTATAAAAAAACACAAAAATGAAATATCGCTGTTTCCAAAAACAATTTAAAAAACCTCTAAAACAAAAAACTTAAAAACACTATAAACTAAACAAATCTAGAAAATGAATAAACTTTTAAAAAAATTTCGTTATTTTTATGAAAAAACTACAAACCAAAAAAAATCTAAAAAAAAATCTTAAAACCTAAAAATCTAAAAACTAAAAAACTCTCAAAATCTCAAAACTCTAAAAACCTAAAAGCGAATAAAATCTAAAAAATCTAAAAAACTAACAACCCACAAAAACATTCTCGTATATATTTTGTTTTACCTTCTTTTATTTTCTTTCAAAAACACAAAAAAATATTTTTTTTTACCAAAAAAAAAAACATAATAAACATTGAAAATAAATAACATTTTTCTATTATTTAAAATTATATATCTAGTTTTCGCTTCGGCGCTTCACACTATTGTGCGCGTTTGGGGAACACATATCTGTAGCGCTCATATAGCTAAGACGTTAGCTTACGAGTCACACACACTTGCCCCCCTACCGCCCGCATATTTTTGGCCGAATATATCCTTTTCCTTTTCTGTTATCTTTTTGCTTCTTTCTTTTTTTCTTAATAAATGCAGGCTTTCATCTCGGGCCTCCCGGAACTCGTCAAAGGGAAGCTTCTACCCTCCCTTTTTCTTTTTGTACATATTATATTCTGTCTATTATCATTCCGCATACTTAGATTGCAACATTGAGGACAATGTTGCATTTAAGTATGTGGGTGTATTCTTAGTTTTCTATTTTGCACTTATATTTTCTGCACCCATCCAAAACTCAAAAAATTACAAAAATCAAAACTCATTTTTTACTTGTTTTTATAAACAAAAACTCAAAAAAATCATAAAACAACAAAACACATCAAAAATAAATTTGTTATTTTCACTTTGTAGTTTTTTTGTAAAAAAAATCTCTCTCTTTCCCCCATCTCTTTTTCTTTGTAAAAAATCTTTCTCTTTCCCTCCTCTTCTTTGTAAATACCACTTCTTTCTCATCTCTTTCTTGTAAATAATTTGTTAAAACTTAAACTAAAAAAAACAACAAAACTAAAAACTCAAAAAATTTAGAAAATCCAAAATCCCCAAAAAAGAGAATAACTCTAAAAAATTCCAAAAAAAGAAGATAATCAAAAATACAAAAAAAATGAAAAAACTCTAACAAAATCCCAAAACTTATAACGAATAAATCGAATATCTCATTCTTAACACTTTTCGCTCTCCAAAAATTTAGTTGCGAGTTATTTTATAAGCGAATTTTATAAATTTTTTGCTTACTATTCATTTATTAATTGGAGATCGATAGATTTAGATATCTGGGGCTAAGCTTTAAAGAATTTCTTATGTTTTTTTTATTTAGATAAGACACTTATTTTCAGCAGCATATCTACTTATCTAAATAGTTGCACATTTATTTTGTTAGAAAATAACAACCTTAGATTTCATATTATGTTTACTCCAAGTTTTTTTTGAAATATAGGAATATTTAATTTATAAAGGTTGTTCTCAAAATTTTTTTATTAAACCTAGTTTTGTTTTTGAAAAAAAACCCTATCACCTTTTTTATGTCTTACTTGACATGATTTTGATCCTTAAAAGGTCAATGGGAATAAGATTTCGTTCCATAAACATAGACATCCAATATTTTAAAAAAATTATATGTTACGGAGTAAGAGGATAAAATTCATTACTCCTATACATATACATTGGATTATTATGAAGTTGTTAAAAAATATTATATGTTATGGAAAATAAGATTTTGTTTTCTTAACATCCATATTCAAACCAAAAAAATTTTATTAGAGGTTTGAGCAAAAAAATATACCCTCGCCTCTAAACCTAAGCCTTCGTCATATACCACGATATCCCCCTCCGCCAATTTGAAACGATTCTAGATTTAATTTTAAAATCTGTTTGAGAGCATAATTTGTAAATTTCATTATTTCCTATAATTTTTTAAGCCAAAGTTTTCATAATCCAATCTATTTTTGTTAACCTAACAAATAAAATTTTTTGCTATCTATTTGATTATAACCAGAAGTTTTTTTTAGCTGAAACTCTTCCTTTATTTAAATTTTTGTCATAATTTAGGATTTAACTCTTATACCCCGGATAACTATTTAGATCTTTCTTTCAATTCATTCAAGCGGTAGGTAAACTTAGGATTTCTTTAATTCCTTATAAGTGTATCTCTAACTTTTGCTCTGGAATAACAAAAGCTTAAGTATGGGGGTATTTGATGAGTTGTAAATATACGTATTTATATGTGCATTAATTAAGTCATTTTCATTTTTTGTGTTATTTTTAGTTAAATTTCTTTAAAAAAATGTTTCTTTGTTGTAAAAAATGTTCTAACATACTTTTTTTTGTTTCCTGAAATTTTCAGGAAAATTGCCAAAAACAAAACAAGTACACGCCCGTGTACTTTGGGTCACGCCCGTGACCAGGGCATGATACTTCATTTCCCGTGAAATCAATGCATTTGAAGAAGAAAAATGTGACACGCCCCATGACACGCCCGTGTCATTTGACACGCCTCGTGACCTTGGCCCATGTCAAGCAGGTTCGACGAACTCGCGCACGACGTTCGTCGACCGACCCGACACGCCCATCGACACGTCTGTGACCAAGGGCATGACTCCTCCACCTGGCCAGACAAGACAGTGCAGCGACGTTCGACGCAACCCGCACCCAGATCCACCTCCCCATCACGCCCGACTACACGCCCATGACATAGGGCATGACTTCCACATTTTCAGCCGCAGAGTCAAAGCAGCAGTCAAATCGCCGATCACCTCATGAATAGTGTTGGCACGCCCCCCGTACACTCCCGTGTAGGAGGGTGTGTACTTTAATTTTGTTTGCCTATAAATACTTTTGTTCTGTATGAGCTGATGTTCCCATTTTTGGATCCATTTTGCTTTGGTGCTGGCTGCTTATGTGTTTTGTATGCTTTGTAAGGTAATTTCTCCCCCTCTCCTTTATTTTTAGCTTTGTAATCTTCTTTTTAGTTTAATAAAAGTTGTAGATTTTCTCCCTTTATATTATTATGGACTTCAGCTATTTGCCAACCCTAAGCAATCTTATTTTTATTTTATTTTAACTTTGTTTTCGTTCTTTTTAATATGGGTGTGTGTGTATGAATATAGTTTTTTGCTTTCATGATTTTCATAATTTTCATAAGTTAACTTTTTAGCACTCTTCATATGCATCCTTATGAACTTATAAAAATGATTACAAAAGTGGTTTTGATTTTTTTACTTAGTCTTTTATTTTTAGTTTTACAAAACTTTTCGTTATTTTAACTTTTCTTCCACTTTTTAAGCGTTTTAAAAAGTTATAAGAATGGATAAATTGTTATTTTGCTTTTTCGAACACTTCTATTTTCACATGTTTTTCAAAACCTTTTGCTCATAAAATTTTTCTGTCTTCGTTTTATTCATTTCTACCGCATTCTAGCGGTAGAAATGTATTTGTTTAAATTTTTCAAGCACTTTCATTTTGCATTTATTTGCAAACCTTTTTGTTCGTTTAATTTTTTATTTCTGCTTTTTATGCATTTCTACCGCATTCTAGCGGTAGAAATGCAATTGTTTTAATTTTTCAGTAACTTTATTTTTTGTCTTTTTTGTACGTGTGCGTGCGTGTATGAGATAGATTTTACCGCTTTATTTCATTCCTATAGAGTGCGTGCGTTTTCAATTTAAGTGGAATGTGTGGAGTATTTTCATTTCTGTTGTGTGAGTGCGTTTTACTTCCTGGAGTGTGTGTGCATTTTTAATTTCAGTAGAGTGGGTGTGTTTTCTTTTATGCAGTGTGTGTGTGAGATTTAATTTCAGTAGAGTGAGTGTGTGGTTTAATTTTCTATTGTGTGTGTGAGTATTTCATTTACAGTCGAGCGTGTGCGTGCATTTTAATTTCTGCAGAGTGAGTGTGTTTTAATTTACTGTCGAGTGCATTTATTTTTTCCTACTCGTTTGTGCAGGACCCGCTTTAATTTTCCACCTACTCATTTGAGTAGGACTTGTGTGTGCGGGTTTTTTACTTTCTGTCGAGTGTGTGTGTGCGTATTTCATTTCTTTAGAGTGCGTGCATGGGTGCATTTATTTTCTCCTACTCGTTTGTGTAGGACTCACTTTAATTTCAGTCCTACTCGTTTGAGTATGACTTGTCTTTTACTGCTTTCATTTCAGTACTACTCGTTTGAGTAGGACTCGCAATTTATTGGTTTCTTTACAGCTTTTCTTTACTGATTTCCTTTTACAGCTTTCATTTTCTACTTTATTTTATTGCTTTCATCGCAAGCCATTCCCATTCCGATGAGTGGCTAACCGCTCTTAGCCCTCAGTATCGAAGAGCATTGGGACAGATAAAATAGTTTTAAATAATTAAAGGTACTATTTTTTCTAATTAATTAAATTAACTTAAGGTTTGCCTCGGGTTTACGAAGCGTAGAACCATATAATTGATGTGTGGGCTCTATTTCCGTAGTCTACATGCTAGCTAGCTGAGAGGCCGTGCGCATGGACCGATCACCCCTTGGTAAATGGAGTTCCGCACAATCCCTTGAGAGAGGAGATGCGCAAACTCTACTAGATTGGGTTCCCCACCCAATAGCGGGGTTCTTAGCGTAATGCGGGCATTAATAGGAATCGTTCATCGAACGAGAGCCCGGTCGAATAGTTTTAATATTCAGGTGAGCGATCCTAGAGATAGGTGAGCTCATTTTAGTGGAACCTCCGCGGCCAAGTCTCCGCCATAATTAATCTGAAATTTCGGATCTCTTTTTATTAAAAGTATATTTTAGTTCACATTTTATTCGATGCGGTTGCGCTAAGCTCTTCATCGGCTCCACCTTTTAATTGCTTTTATTTTTATTGCCTTTTTGTTTATATAGTTAAAAATAACCTGACAAGTTAAATATCGGTAAAATAGTTGTCCCATCCAGGGAAGAGTAGAAATAATCAACCCAACCCCAAGAATAATATGACATCGATATTCCACACCGGAATATCCTGTACTACACACGATAGGTGCACTTGCCTCCTTTCGTTAAAACTCGATCTCATTTGTTTTATATCCAAATAATAAATCCGTGCGCCCCATCTTTCTAAACAAAACCACATCCGCTTTTCCAAATAAACTGCCCGGGGTGCCGCGTGCTCGATTTCAATTTTTGGAGTTTTAAACCGCATCATGTTTTTGGCGCCGTTGTCGGGGACTTGATGCAAAAAACCAATCAAGTTTTTGGCGCCGTTGCCGCGGACTTGATGCAAAAAATCAATCATTATCCTTTTTAGTTTTATCAATTTCAGATGCTATCTATTGCTTGTCTGACTTTGATGAATACTTTTAGTCACCATTTTTTGGGGTAGTTTAGTATTCAAATTTCTTAAGTATATTTATATTTTTTATATATTCTTATGCTTGTTTTGTTTTATCTTATGATTAATGTCTTTTTGTTGTGTTATGTTGTGCTTAATTTTATGTTTAAAAGCAATCTAAGTTTTGTCATAAAAAAATTATAACTAATGTGTTGTGTTATTTTGTTTCATTTGTAGGTTCATGGCCCAACTACATACAACATGGAGCAGCCCTTGTACATGAATGCAACCCACATTACAACAAATGCAGCCCATGGCCAACCTTCCCCAACATGGAGCAGCCCGGTACCACAAGATACAGCCTTTGGAGCAGCCCTCTTCCACCAAAACAGCCCACATTTGCAAGAGCAGCCCCTACCCGAGCCCTCATTAAAGCCCACCAAAACAACCCACATTTGCAATTGCATGGCCGGCCACCTCATGCCCTCTCTCTCCCCTCCTCATTAGTTTCCACATGCATGAATCTCCCACTTTGCATGGCCGGCCACCTCATGCCCTCTCTCTCCCCTCCTCATTAATTTCCACATGCATGAATCTCCCACTTTGCGTGGCCGACCCCTTTCTTTCCCCAACTTTTATTTCTTTTTTTCCCTTCATTTAATCCACATCCATCCCCCTCTCTATTTTATATTTTTCCACTCTCATTTCCAAAAAGTCCATGCATTGAACCCACCTCCCTCTCTCCCCGCTCATTAATTGAAATGCATTCCCCCTCTCCAAGCACAAGGCCAGCCACTTCTTTTGACCCCTTCATCTTCATTCCATTCTAGAACCTTCTCCCTCTCCTATAAAAGGAACCCATGCCTCATGCTTTAGAGAGTTGGTTTTTGGAGAGCAAGTGAAGTACTAGTTCAAGAGAGAGTTCTTTCTTTTATGTTTCTTACATGTTGTTATGTTTTTATTAGTATAATCTTTGCTTTTGTTAGTGTAATCTTTTCTTTGGTAGCATAATCTTGTCTCTTTATTATTTTGTACTTCTCCATTTTTATTAATCAATGAATATGAATTTTCTTCCTTTTATTGTGTTTTCTTCCTCAACTACACGTAGCTAATTTTCTTAGTATTCGATCATGAGGATCTCTGAAATGAGATGAGGTTTTCCTTTTTTTAAGTTTTATTTTTGTTTAAATTATTCTCGATCCTTCTTTGATTTTTATCGTGTCGACTCTGTATTTCCGGTATACGGTAGTAGGAAATTTGATCTCATTTCATAGTAGTCGAGAGTCTCGTTGATTTGAAAGATCACTCAAAGAAGGAATGAGTTGATCGCAACCCTAGAGATAGGATGACGTAAATCCTACGGATTGGAGTCAAATCCAATAGCGCGGGTCACTTCGATAATGCAACTTTAGGCCTTTTTGACTTGTAATGAGATTTCGGTCAAAACGTCTATAAGTTAGGGGATTTAATGCTCTAGCGAGATTATTTCCTATAATCGGATCCATCACGGTCGAGTTTAATTTGCAATTATAAAATTATATTTTATCCTTCTCGTCTCATTTCATGGTGAATCATTGATCGAATGCTAGCTTTTTATCATAAGTTTTCGTTTCAAAAATTATCTTTAGTTTTTAATTTTAAAATTCTCAAAGACCCAACAATCTTTCGGTAGGATAATAGTAGAAGCACGAGTAGCAGTACTTGACAGCCCCGAGTTTAAATACGACCTTGGTACTACAATTCGATAGGTACACTTGCCTTTTTGGATTGATAGTGAATTAAATTCACAAAGTTTTTGGCGCCGTTGTCGGGGACGCTATTTCGTCTATATTAAGAAAACGCTTTCGCTATTACTTCTGCAAATAAAAAACAAATTTTATTTTCTTCTTCAAGTTTCTATTTCCATTCTTCTCTTCTTCTTTCCTCCATTCTCTTTCATTTTTTTATTGCATGACCCGCACGAATCCGTCGCTACTTATTGACTTGGACCCAGAAATCGAATGCTCCTTTCGGAGAAACTTGCGATTCAGTGGTTCCACTTCTCAAATAGCGGTTGAGGATTCCGACGGTGATTGTAACTTCAACTCCGAAATGGGAGAACCTAACCCAGCATTTTCCTAGCAAAGGACGATGTTCGATTATGCTCGGCCCAACCTAGAGTGTACAGAAACAAATATTGTTCGACCTGAAATTGCGAACAATAACTTTGAGCTTATGCCTAACATCATACAAATGGTGCAGCAATATGTACATTTCGACGGATTACAAGATGAAGATTCAAACTTGCATATTGCTAGTTTTCTCGAGATCTGTGACACCTTAAAAATAAATGGTGTCTCAGACGATGCTATTAGGCTAAGACTCTTACCCTTCTCTTTAAGGACAAAAGCCAAACAATGGTTAGTTCTCTTCCAAGAGGATCAATCACTACTTGGAACATTTTAGTTGATAAATTTCTTGCTAGATATTTTCCTCCCGCTAAAACTGCTAAATAAAGAAATGATATAACTTCTTATTCTCAAGTTACTTCTGAGACCCTCTATGACACTTGGGAGAGGTTCAAAGAACTTTTGAGAAGATGCCTTCATCATGCTCTGCCTGTATGGTTACAGGTTCATACATTTTATAATGGGCTAAATCAAGAGACTAAGCAAATGATAGATGCCGCTTCCGCTGGTTCTTTGGACCGCAAAACTCCGGAAGCCGCTCTTGAGCTTATAGAGGACATGGCTATGAACACCTATCAGTGGAGTTCGTCTAGGACTCGCCCAAATAAACCTGCAGGTATCTATGAAGTGGACTCCGTATCGCAACTGGCGCTGCAAGTGGAAATGTTAAACAAGAGAATTGCGAAGATGACTGCTGCCTCTGCCCCTCAGGTATATGAAATTTCGAATGCTGCTGCTGCCGAGCCGTGGATTATCTTGGGAACATACTCAGGCCTGCTCAAAATAATTCTGCCAATTTTTCTGCTTTTTCTAATTTTTATGCTCCTCCTGGTTTTAATACTACTACGAATTCTTATCACCCTGGATGGCGTAACCATCCTAATTTTTCTTGGAGTAATCCTGCTAATGTCGTACGTCCACCACACAATTTTACACCACCGCCACCACCACCTCAACACCAAAATTTTCAAAAACCTCCATCTTTGGAGGAAATACTTTCAAGATATATGAGCTCGAATGATGGTACTATTAGAAACTTAACAGGGTCGATGAAAAATTTAGAAAATTCGGTTGGACAAGTCGCCAAGGTTATCTCCGAGAGGCCACCTGGCTCTCTTCCCTCAAATACTGAACCCAACCCAATGGAGCACGCGAAAGCGATTACCCTTCGGAGCTGTAAAGTTATTCACGAGCCCACCACAAGGGAAGAGCCAGAAGTGATTGCCTCTCCTACTCCTGAAAAAATTATCGTTACAGAAACAAATGATGACAATTCTGTTTTAGAAAAATCTCTTTTTGACAAAGATAAATCTGCTTTTGCAAAAATGATGATAATTTTCAAAATGATGCCCCAACCATTATAGAGGAATTTCCGCCACCACCTTATCCCACTAGGCTTAGGAAGGAAAAATTAGATGATCAATATCAGCGCTTTCTTGAAATGTTTAAACAAATTCATATAAATTTTCCATTTCATGAAGCCATTAGCCAAATGCCAAAATATGCAAAATATCTCAAGGTTTTGTTAACGAATAAAAAGAAATTGAAAAATATTTCTCACGTAACGTTAAATGAAGAGTGCTCGGCGGTCATTAAAAACTCTAGTCTTCCTAAAAAAATAAACAATCCGGGTAGCTTTTCTATTCCTTGCATTTTTGGAGATCTTTTTGTAAAGCATGTGTTAGCAGACTTAGGTGCGAGCATCAACTTGATGCCTTTTTCTTTATTAAAGAAGCTAGGATTGGGCACTTTTAGCCCTACACGAATGAGTATTCAGTTAGCCGATAGGTCAATTAAATATCCAACAGGTATCGTAGAGGACGTGCTAGTGAAGGTCAACAAATTCATATTCCCGGTTGATTTTGTCATTCTTGATATTGAAGAGGACGTCGAGGTCCCTCTTATACTTGGTCTTCCCTTCCTAGCCACCTCTCGGGCGATCATTGATGTAAGTAACGGAAAACTTTTTCTGCATGTGGGAGATGATGAGGTCACATTTTCTATCAATCAATCAATGAAAAATTCTTTAAAAAATGATGATTCTTGTTTTTTTTGGATGTGTTCAATGAAAATTCCTCTCTTTCTCTTTCAAATGTTTCTTCAAATTTTTTCCTTCTTCTTGTTCTGAAATTTCTACAAATGATTTTGAAGACACGGTTATGTCCGTATAATCAAATTTTGAAAATGAATCTATTTTTAGTAGAAAAAATTATGAAAATATTATTTTTGAGAAAAACAAAAATTTGAAAAACTCTTATGATGAACCACCCAACCTGGAACTAAAACCACTCCCTGAACATCTTAAATATGCTTTTTTAGAAAAAAATATTCTAAATTGCCCGTTAAAATCTCGACCTTTCTTTCTCAATCCGAGAGTGATCAATTGATCGAAGTGCTACAAAAGCATCGCCGAGCTATAGCGTGGCAAATTTCTGATATTTTCGGCATAAGCCCTTCGTTTTGTACCCATAAAATATTTGTTGAAAATAATTCTAAGGGTGTAATTCAACATCAACGTCGTCTTAATCCAAATATGAGAGAGGTCGTGAAGGGGGAGGTGCTTAAATTATTAGATGCGGGGATAATATATCCTATTTCCGATAGTAAGTGGGTAAGTCCGGTCCAGGTTGTCCTTAAGAAGGGTGGACGATTTGATTCCAACTAGCACGGTAACGAGATGGAGGATGTGCATCGATTACCGTAAGCTAAACGATGCCACTCGTAAAGATTACTTCCCCCTTCCCTTTATCCATCAAATTTTAGAACGATTATCCGGGCATAGTTTTTATTGCTTTCTCGACGGTCTCTCGGGGTATTTTCAAATCCCTATCACTCCAGAGGACCAAGAGAAGACTACATTCACTTGCCCCTTCGGAACTTTTGCCTACCGTAGGATGCCTTTAGGTCTTTGTAACGCACCAGCTACCTTTCAGCGGTGCATGTTAGCAATTTTTGATAAATATGTAGAAAATATTATGGAAGTATTTATGGACGATTTTTTGGTTTTTGGCGATTCTTTTGACTTATATTTAAAAAATCTGGGAAAAGTTTTACAACGCTGCGAAGAAACAAACTTAGTTTTAAATTGGGAAAAGTGTCACTTTATGGTGCATGAAGGCTTAGTCCTTGGCCATAAGATTTCCGCTAAGGGAATTGAAGTGGACAAGGCAAAAATTGAAGTAATTGAAAAGTTACCGCCGCCTACGAATATCAAAGCAATTAGAAGTTTTCTAGGCCAAGCAGGGTTTTATAGGCGCTTTATTAAGGACTTTTTAAAAATTACTAAGCCACTTACCCACCTTCTCGAAACAGAAACTCCTTTTATTTTTGATGATTCTTGTCTTGATGTGTTTAAATTAATTAAATCTAAACTTATAAATGCTCCAATTATGATTGCCCCAGTTTGGGATTTAGCCTTTGAAATAATGTGTGATGCGAGTAATTTTGCGGTAGGTGCGGTTCTAGGATAACGAATTGCGAAGAACTTTCATCTGATCGACTATGCAAGTAAAACTCTAACATCGGCTCAAGAAAACTACACCACAACTGAAAAAGAACTTTTGGCTGTTATTTTTGCGTTTAATAAATTCCCACCATATATTACTCTTTCTAAGATAATCGTTTTTACGGATCATTTCGCTTTGAAGTACCTCCTCTCTAAATCGGATGAAAGCTGCATCATATTCGTTGGATCGTCTTACTTCAAGAATTCGACTTGGAGATTCGGGATAAGAAAGGAGCGGAAAACCTAGCGGCTGATCATCTTTCTCGTCTTGAAAATCCTGAACTCGATACTTTAAATGAAAATTTTATTACTGACTCTTTTCCGTATGAATGAATTTTAAACGTTTCTTCTTCTACCCCCTGGTTTGCCGATCTGGCCAATTATCTCGTGGCTCGGGTCCTTCCAAAAGAGTACTCTTCTCACCAAACGAAGAAATTCTTTTCTGAGTTGCAGTATTATTTTTTGGAGGACCACTTTCTATTTCACATTTGTGCGGACCAGGTGGTTAGAAGATGTGTCTCCCAGGAAAAAGGTCAACAGATTTTAAAACATGTTCATGAAGGTCCGACTGGCGGGAATTTTCAAGCGAACCGCACTGCCCACAAAGTGCTTAGTGCTGGCTTTTATTAGCTAAGCATATTTAAAGATGCACAAATCTTTGTGGGCGGGTGTGATCGGTGACAGCGGACTGGAAACATTTCTAATAAAAATGAAATGGAACAAAATTATTTTCTTGAATGCGAAGTTTTTGATCTGTGGGGCATCGACTTTGTAGGCTTGTTTCCCTCAAGCTTAGGAAATAAGTATATTCTAGTCACCGTAGACTATGTTTCTAGATGGTCGGAGGCCCAAGCTTTACCAAGTAATGATGCTCGCGTCGTAGTTTCTTTTCTTAAGAAATTATTTTCACATTTTGGTTTTCCTCGAGCGATCGTTAGTGATAGGTGGAGTCATTTTTGTAACGCTCAACTCGCTAAAGCTTTAATGAAATATGGCGTTACACATAAACTATCCACCGCTTATCACCCTCAAACCAACGGTCAGGTCGAGGAAGTCAATCGAGAACTTAAAAGAATTTTGGAAAAAACGGTTTTTACTTCTCGTAAAGATTGGTATTTAAAGTTAGACGATGCTCTTTGGGCCTATCGGACAGCGTACAAGACCATTATTGGTTGTATTCCTTTCCGATTAGTGTACGAAAAATCGTCTCATCTCCCGATAGAAGTAGAACACCGTGCATTTTGGGCACTAAAGTTTTTTAATTTCGATCCACACTCGGTCTGCGAGCATAGAAAAAACCAACTAAATGAACTTGACGAATGGCGAGCATACACTTATGAAAATAATAGAATTTATAAATAATGCACGAAACTTTATCACGATAAGAACTTGCGCCATCCTAAAACATTTAAACCTAGCGATCAAGTTCTTCTTTTAAATTCTCGCTTACGACTTTTTTTCTGACAAGCTTAAATCTAGATGGTCTGTACCGTTTACGGTCAAGCAAGTCTTTTCTTATAGAACTGTGTTACTTTCGCACCCGGATAATGGTGACTTTAAAGTAAATGGACATAGACTGAAACTTTATTTTTCTAATGATTCTGTGACTCCTGCAAAGGAGGATCTTATTTTGGACTCTTGAATATTTATCTTCATGTGGACTTTTATTTTATTTTATTCCTTAATTATTAAGAAACTTTTATTATTATTCAGACACTCTTTTATATTGTTAAATAAAGAACAATTTTGGGAGCCTGCCCAAGTATTTTCTGCTTTTATTTTTATTTTGCTCTTCCTCCCTGTGGCCCAACAATACAAGTTCGTGATTGCCGCTCCAACGTTGCTGATATTCAAGATGGATCAACTCAAACTTGCTGCTGATCAAGTGCGCTAAAAACAAGCATGGGGGGCGACATCCTCCTTCATCTCACAAACCCGGGGAAGTCCTGTTCTTTTTATTTATTTGTTATCTTTACTTTACTACATTTTCTATTCCCCCTCTTCTCCTTCTCTTTCTTTTTTTTGTTTTTCATTGAGGGCAATGAAAAATCCAAGCATGTGGGAGGGTTTAGTTGTTTTTTTTCTTCTTTCCTTTCTAGAAAAAATGTTTTCAACAAAAAAAAAATTTAGTTATATTATGCCTCTTACGAGTACTATTTTTTTCGTTAACTTAATTTAAAACCCAAAAAAATTCAAAAAAAATCCACAAAACTTGCAAAAATCTATTTGAAAATCAAAATCAAAAAATATTTTCTATCTTTATTTTTATGTTTCTTCTAGTGATGTGTAGGCACGTGCGGTTTTGTAGTTCTATATAGATTTCCTTGAATTGGTTTTCTAAATTTATCATTTTAACATATCTTAGTCTTACTAATTTCTTGTTCTTAAATATAGGCATCTGTTTTTTATGTTGTAAGTTAACAATTTGTAGTTGTTTTCTTTTTATTCGGTTAGTTGCGTACGAATGGTTGCTAAGTAATGTTATCTCTTTTTCATTTGTGGAGTAATACTTTCTTGGTGTCTAGAACTTGTCCCTAGCTACTCTCGAAATATTTGCGTCGTTTTTTACGTACTTTAGAAATGATTTAGGCCACCCTTTGATTCGTTTGAGCCTTTTTGCCCACCAAAAAATTTTTCACCGTTGCAAAACCATTTTTGGGACTTTTTCCGTGGTTCTTTGTTTTTAGCTCCACCTTTCATTTCATTATTTCGCCAAAGCCAAAATGCCTTTCCTATTTCACACTAAACTTTGAGCTTGAATATTATGTTTGTGAAGGGTTATTATCTTTGAAAATGAAAAGGAAAATTATTAGTTGGCATTTGTAGCTCTCTTTTATGAATAAAAAAAAGTTATTATCAAAATGTTATCAAATAAAAACAAAAAAAGAGAGAAAAAGTTTATTTGTGGCCAAATTTTTAAAAGAAAAAAATTTCATGGCCTTGTTTTGTAGTTTGAATTGGAGAAATGATGTACTTATCACTTCTTATATTTATCATTTTTTGTTTTATTTTGAGCTCACCCTTGGTTTAGTGTAATTTAACCGCCGATTTTTTTATCTTTGATTTTCAATCCCTAATCATTTACCTAAGCCAAGTCTTAACACCTATTTAAAGTACTTTTGATCTTTAGACGTGAATTCGCATAGTGGAGAGAGTGTGAACGGACAAGCCTATGGCCACCATCATTGATGGATTTCTTTGGAGGTTATCTTGAGGTGTTTTAGGGTTAATTGTTATTTAGCGACCTAGTAGTTCGTGAATACGCCGTTTATTTAGAATTTCTACTCTTGCCTTTCTTATTTTCATTTATTTTGGATGCCTTGTTTTAGGGATTTAGAAATATGTATTTCATCCTTATGTTCTAATGATATTTTTAGATCTCCATTTTCAAGTTTTCTATTGTGCACTTCTCACCCTAGTAGTTGTTAACATAGAAATTAGGATAGTTTAATTTTTCATGTGTTGGTTTTCTTAATCTATGAAAACTAAATTTTCTTGTTTACTTTTAAGTCCTCTTCCTTAATTTTTAATTCCATTTGCTTGAGGGCAAGCAAATACTCTAGCATGGGGAAATTTGATGAATACTTTTAGTCACCATTTTTTGGGGTAGTTTAGTATTCAAATTTCTGAAGTATATTTATACTTTTTTATGTATTCTTATGCTTGTTTTGTTTTATTTTATGATTAATTTCTTTTTGTTGTGCTATGTTGTGCTTAATTTTATGTTTAAAAGCTATCTATATTTTGTCATAAAAAAAATTATAACTAATGTGTTGTGTTATTTTGTTTCATTTGTAGGTTCATGGCCCAACTACATACAACATGGAGCAGCCCCTGTACATGAATGCAGCCCACATTACAACAAATGCAGCCCATGGCCGACCTTCCCCGACATGGAGCAGCCCGGTACCACAAGATGCAGCCTTTGGAGCAGCCCTCTTCCACCAAAATAGCCCACATTTGCAAGAGCAGCCCCTACCCGAGCCCTCAACAAAGCCGACCAAAACAGCCCACATTTGTAAGTGCATGGCCGGTCACCTCATGCCCTCTCCCTCCCCTCCTCATTAATTTCCACATGCATGAATCTCCCACTTTGCATGGCCGGCCCCTTTCTTTCCCCCACTTTTACTTCTTTTTTCCTTCATTTAATCCACATCCATCCCCCTCTCTATTTTATATTTTCCACTCTCATTTCCATAAAGTCCATGCATTGAACCCACCTCCCTCTCTCCCACTCATTAAATGAAATGCATTCCCCCTCTCCAAGCACATGACCGACCACTTCTTTTGACCGCTTCATCTTCATTCCATTCTAGAACCTTCTCCCTCTCCTATAAAAGGAACCCATGCCTCATGCTTTAGAGAGTTGGATTTTGGAGAGCAAGCGAAGTACTAGTTCAAGAGAGAGTTATTTCTTTTATGTTTCTTACATGTTGTTAAGTTTTTATTAGCGTAATCTTTGCTTTTGTTAGTGTAATATTTTCTTTGGTAGCATAATCTTGTCTCTTTATTATTTTGTACTTCTCCATTTTTATTAATCAATGAATATGAATTTTCTTCCTTTTATTGTGTTTTCTTCCTAAACTATGCGTAGCTAATTTTTTTAGTATTCGATCGTGAAGATCCATGAAATGAGATGAGGTTTTCCTTTTTTTGTTTTATTTTTGTTTAAATTATTCTCGATCCTTCTTTGATTTTTATCGTGTCGACTCCGTATTTCCGGTATACGGTAGTAGGCAATTTATCTCATTTTATAGTAGTCGAGAGACTCGTTGATTTGAAAGATCACTCAAAGAAGGAAGGAGTTAATCGCAACCCTAGAGATAGGATGACGTAAATCCTCCCAATTAGAGTCAAATCCAATAGCGCGGGTCACTTCGATAATGCAACTTTAGGCCTTTTTGTCTCGTAATAAGATTTCAGTCAAAACGTCTATAAGTTAGGGTATTTAATGCTCTAGCGAGATTATTTCCTATAATCGGATCCATCACGGTCGAGTTTAATTTGCAATTATAAAATTATATTTTTATCCTTCTCATCTCATTTCATGGTGAATCATTGATCGAATGCAAGCTTTTTATCATAAGTTTTCGTTTCAAAAATTATCTTTAGTTTTAATTTTAAAATTCTCAAAGACCCAACAATCTTTCGGTAGGATAATAATAGAAGCGTGAGTAGTAGTACATGACAGCCTCGAGTTTAAATACTACCTTGGTACTACAATTCGATAGGTACACTTACCTTTTCGGATTGATTGTGAATTCAATTCACCAGACTTCTGATGTTGCTGTTGTTGACTTCTGCTGCTAGAAGAGTGTCTCTGCTGATGCTTGCTTGAAAATGAGATCTTGAATATCTATCATGTTGCCTTTGATAAGTTTGAGTATATGAAGTAGTTCTCTGAGTGATATTTCCTGAAGCATCTGCTGCTGGAGGAGGAGGAGGAGGACTCTCTAATTCCTTTGAGAAGGAGGAGGACGAGAGTATCTTCTACTTTTCTTCCTGGCTTTTTGCTAATTTTTGGATAGCCACATCCATGAAGGCATCCCTAGGTAAGGTGTGATCTTTTGAAGAACATAGTAGGGATTGTTTGCATTAGGATTTGGCTTTGGAACAGCCTTAGCAGGAGCTTTCCTTTTCGTGGCAACTTTCTTCTTTGCTTTTGAATCATTAGACTCATCAGAGTCTTCTTCATCATCATCATCAGAAGATCCTGGAGGATTTGCATACAAGTCATCAATTGCCTTCAGAACATCTTTGGATATCTGCTTCTCAGCTTGAGGCTGTACTGGAAGTTCTGTTTCTGCAATTTCTAGTTCAATAACATTTTCAGAAACTAATTTATTCTCTTCTTCTATGTCATCAAGAATAATATCATCTAGATTGGGTAAAGGACTATCATCCATCTTATAAGTAGGAGGAGAGATAGCCTTTGGAGGATAAATAGCCTTAGAGGCTGATACTGGTTCAAGAACATTCTCAGTCATATGTTCTTCTATGATCACTGGAGCTATAAAACTGGCCTTGAGCTGCTTAGCAACTGCAAGGCTTATTGGAGAAGTATAGGGGACTATAGCCCTAGAATGCTGATAAGAAAAACTAGGTAGAATATTTCTGTAAACAAAGTTGAATGATTCTAGTAAAGAATCTAGATTAACTGTGAGATTTATAATGTGATCACCAACAGTAATTATTTCTGCCACAACTGTGTCAGCAATGTCTATATCAGAATCTGTAAACAAATCAATTATTTCCGCTGGAGGGGCTGCTTCTGCTGAGTCATCAGACATTTTAGAATCTTCTGCTGCTACTACTGTACAAGGAGGAATTGGAGCTTCATCATAGAACAACTCCCCCTGACTGGGTTCAGATGGCCCTGAAGTCAGTCCTCCAGAAGAAGGGACAGAAGATAGGGCAATAATTCTGGAAGAGAGAGAGATGATGGAAGCAGAGAGAGAGGAGCAATAGCATTAGCTATAAGTTGCTCAAGAGTGGGAGAAATAAAAGCAAGAAGATCTTTTGCTATATCAGAAAAGTTTAGGTATAGGGGTTTAGGAGCAGAGGAGGAGTAGGGAGTGTGATGTCCATAATTTGAACACACAGAGAATGCATTGGAGAAGCCTGTGTGGGTGTAGTCTGGAGTAATAGATGGAATGTCAAAGGTGATAACTGGAGGGATATCAGGAATTGCAGTGGTAGAAGAGGGAACTGTGGTTGTGGGTGAGTACATGGGTTCCTCAATTGGAGAATTATGTGGAGATGGTTGAGGAGACAGATTATTGAAGGAGGGTTGTGAGGTAGATGGAATTTCAGATATATTAATGTGAGGTGAAGAATGAGGAGGTGGAGAATGAGGAGGTGGAGATGGTGGTGGTGTAGTATGTTCTGAAGATGGAACTAGTGTTCGAACTGGTGTGGGTAGATGTTGAGGAGATTGAAATGGTGGAGTATGAGCTAGAGAGGAGGATGGTTGTTGCTGAGAAGGTGAAGGAATTTTGGTGGAGTGAAGGACATCTTCTGGAGGTGGATGAGTGGATGTCACAGCCCTAGTGCTCTCAAAAGTCCGGGAAGAGGTGGAAGCCTTGGATGGCATTGAGATTGTCCTCTCCCATCTGCCGAAAAGTGTAGATGTAAGCCTCTTTGAGGCATTAATGAACACTATCGGGGAAACAAGTAGTTTAGGTGCCTTCTCTTGAAGGAAGATTCCCAGAATCCTCGCAAAACAAACTTCCTTCTTTGTATTCTTCTTCTTTATTAACTAAAAGAAAATCTGTCCCTAGTTAACAAATTTTTTCTTAACCAGAGCACACATCACTAGGAATTGGTGCCTGGTGATATAATCGTGGGCTGTATGCTTGCCTAGTAAGACCTTACCGACTATGTTTGCAAGAAACTTGTATTGAACATACAAGTTCTTTTTCAATAATTTATTGGGGTTTCCTCCTGAATGCCCCATAATGCTCAGCATATTCTCATATTCATCATTATCAATTTCTATATCATCTTCTCCGGTAGATAAATCAAAAATCTCAGTAAGAACTACAGGAGTTAGAATGACTGGTGTGCCGCTGATAGTGCCTATCTTAGTATCTGCATTAGGAGACGTTGCAGTGAAAACTCATTCCCTGATTTCATTTGCTGATATTTTGATCCGGGTTGTCATTAACTTCTTCAGACTATTTCCTCACACAATTGTAAGATGTCGATGAATATTTGATAAGTGTGGGAGAAGGAGTCAAAATCAACATCAAAACTGGTGTCGAACTTCATTGCTATAAGGGAGTTTGTCGGAGTCACCATTTATTCGCCTGCAAAAGAAAACAAAGAGATCAAGTGGAAGGAGAACAAAAAACACGGGACGGAGCTCGAAGAAAACCTAGGTATATGGTTTTCAGAATATGAAGCGGCATACTCCGTTTGAAGAAAAATAAAAATTCTTCGATCTGGGTTCGACGAAATATTTTATTGACAAAAGAGTTTGTTGATCTCAGTCAGAAGAAGGGAAAATAATTCGTCGATCTCAGGTCGACGAAACATTTTCTGAAGTAATATCATCGATCTCCGTTCGACGAATAAGACTTCACACACAGAGTTCGTCGATCTCAGGTCGACGAATTTCTCAAGAACGTTTCTCAGTTCGTCGATCTCCGTTCGACGAACTGTGGCAAATTCATCGACCACAGACAAAAAATTAAATTAATGCATGTGCGAACAGAAAAAAACAGTCCAGAAATTGGACAAACAAAAATTTTTGTATTCCAAAAAAGGTATCAATTACATGGTATATCATCCCTTTTATAGAATGGAAGAGATGTGTGAGATTACAAATAAATAATGTGGGACTAAAAAATATCATGTACAAGCGGTTTAACATAAAACAAGTCGATCAAGCCGCGAGGTTTGATGAATGGGCAAACCGCCCGACAACCACAAGAGGAAGACACCAAGCCGCCACAATAGACCACCAGGTTGCCCGGTCTCCAAGTCGCCAGGGACTGATTGACAAACTGCTAGAGCACCAACACCAACAGGACAACAACCAAACCGCAGGAGAGAAACCGATAGACCACCCGCACTGCAACCCGCCAGAGTCAGACCGCCAGATCGCCCGATCTCTAATCTGCAACACTCCCCTTGAAGCTGGAGCATATATATCGATCATGCCCAGCTTGTCGCAAATGTGATAAAAAGAGCTGGATACTGTCTTGGTGAAAATATCAGCCAACTCTTTATTGGAGGTGACAAATGGAGTACAAATTTGTTCCTTTAGAATCTCCTCTCGAATGAAATGACAGTCAACTTCGATGTGCTTGGTTCTCTCATGGAAGACCGGTTTTTTAGAGATGTACATGGTGGCTTTGTTGTCACAAAACATAGGTAGATGATGGTTGTAGACCTCTCCTAAGTCAAGCATGAGAGCCCGTAACCACTTCAACTCATACGTGGTCGATGCCATACTTCGGTATTCTGCATCTGCACTGGACCTGGAGACTACAGACTGTTTCTTTCTTTTCCAGCTCACAAGGTTCCCACCCACAAAGCTGCAAAACCTGAAGTTGACTTGCAGGTCTCCTTTGTCGTCGGCATAGCTTGAATCGGAGTACGCTTCAACTCTTAAATGGACATTCTTTTGAAAGAGAAGTCCTTTCCCTAGAGCTAATTTAATATACTACAATTTATTCAGGGCCGACTGTAGATGGCACTCCTAGGAGCTTGCATGAATTGGCTAACCTTGCCAACAACATAGGCAATGACCATTCTTCTGAAAGAAAAGTCCTTTCTCGAAGAAGGTAACGTCCGCGGAGACGAACTACATGCGAAGAATGGGGTCAAAACAACCATAGCCTTTTTGAGTGATAGAGTAGCCCAGAAAGACACATTTTGTGGAGCGAGGGGAGAGTTTGTCACGAGTGGTGGAGGGAGCATGCACAAAGGCTGTTCATCCAAAGATACGTTGAGGAAGAGGAAAGGGATCCTTTACTGGATAGAGAATGTAGAGAGGGGTTTGACTGCGGAGAACAGTGGAGGGAATGCGATTGATGAGGTAGCAAGAAATGAAAATAGCATAGCCCCAGTAGGAGCGAGGGACATGCATTTGTGTAAGTAAGGTGCGAGCAACATCAAGGAGGTGACGGTTTTTGCGTTCCGCCACCACATTTTGTTGGGAGGTGTAAACGCAATTGGTTTGTTGAATAATCCCATGTTGATACAAAATGAGGAAAAAGCTTGACTAATGTACTCTTTGGCATTATCAGAGCATAATACTTTAATAGAAACATCAAACTGATTTTTAATTAAATGATAAAATGATTGCCATACATCAAAAAGTTCTGAGCGTTCTCGCAAGAGATACACCCAAGTACATCGAGAGAAATCATCAATGAAAGTAACAAAATAAGAGCTACCCCGACCAACGGTGAGGGTAGGAGCAGGGTCCCAGATGTCAGAGTGAACAAGATTAAATGGACGGGTAGAACCACGAGCTTGCTTTGGAGAGAAGGAGGAATGGTGATGCTTGCCATGCTGACAAGCATCTCAGTTGAGAGGTGAACTGTGTGGAGGGAGGTGAGGCAGAAAGCTGATGAAGAAATCGTGGAGGAGGATGCCCAAGTCGGAGATGCCATTGTAGGAGATCTGTAGAAGAGGAGGAGAAGGCGGACAGAGCAGTAATGTTGTCGAGAAAGTAGAGGCCGCCGCTCTCAGTCACAGTAGCAATCGTCCGTTGGGAGCTCAGATCCTGAAAAGAGCAAGATGTGGGAGTAAATGTGACGGAGCATTGAAGTTTCTTGCACAAAGATGTAACTGATAACAAATTGCAGGGAAACCTAGGCACATAGAGAGTGTCGGCCAAGCGAAGAGACGAAGTGACATGAACCACTCCCGCCCCTCGAACCGTGGAGGGAGAGCCATCTGCAACAAGGACCGGGGGCAACTGATCATGTGTTTAAAGGATAGAAAAGCATTGCAGATTGCCCGTCATATGATTAGTTGCACCGGAGTCGATGAGCTATATACCTTGAGTAACCACGTGAGCACTACCTGAGGAATTGACCACCAAAGCGGACGACTTAGAAGAGGAAGTGGAAGAGTCACTAGAAGGGCGAAGATATGGATGTTTCATCCAGCATCGATCCACAAGATGCCCGGTGTGGCCACAATGAGAGCAGAGGAAGCAGGAAGGACTCCAACCCCCGGAATCGTGGTTGTAACTACCAGAGCCGCTCCGTTGAGTCTGGTGAACATATTATTCTGGAGGAGGAGACAGAAGCGGACGCTGAAGAAGAGATGTAACTGCGGCAATGCGTGCAGCAATTGTATCCAAGTTGGGAGAATCTACTTCAACCAAGATTTGTTGGTGGATCATGTCGTAGGAATCAGGAAGCCGGAGGAGGTAGCACACAACAAGCAGTTCTTGAAAGTGCTTGTGCTGTTCGGCAAGATCCGCAAAGAAGGGGCGATATTGAAGAATCTCAGCCCTAAGAGCTTGAACTTGTTGATAAGTGGCAGCAAGAGACATAGAAGGACAGGCAAAGAGGTCCACATACAAAGTGTAAATGCGGGACGTCTGAGCCCCCTTTGAGTACAGAGCAGCAAGATGAAGCCATGCCTTCTTGACTGTCTCATCATGACGGATAGCAGGAAGACATTCATCAGAAAGACTGTTAGCGAGCCAAGTGCGGACAAGCGCATAGCTAGTATCCCTGTCATCAAATTCAGCAGAAGTGGTGGGAGGAGGGTCATCAGTAAGGTGGTGGCGTTTGCATTGTGAGCGCAGGAGGAAGGTGAAGGAGACGCTCTAATCCATGTATTTGGAACCAACCAGCTTGGAGACGTTGCCAAGATTCCCAGAAGGAATGGGAGGAGGAGGCGGAGTTATCACAGGAGTAGCTGTGGTGGTAGAAGAGCTAGAAAGGGCCATGGAAGAAGCCGCGCAGGTAGAGGGAAGAGAGAAATGTCGCGGAAAAAGAAAGAGGTCGTGGCGGATAAAAGGCTGCGCGGGAAAGAGAAGACCGCAGTGGACGCAAGTAAATGTCTTGCAGCGGATAAAAGAAGATTCCGCAACAGAGAAAAGGAAAGAAGTCGCGTGGGAAGAGAGCAGGTCGCGCGAACAGAAGGCCGAGAAGCCGCGAAAGCAGTCCGCGGAGAAAGAGCGAGAAGAAGAAGAAGGCCGTATAAACAAAGAGCAGCGACAAAGGAGGAGAGGCCGCACGAACAAGTGGCAAGAAGGAGATCAAGTCGCGTGGATAGAGGAAGGCAATGAATCAGGCAGACAAGATCGCGGGCTCTAATACCATGTACGAACAGAAAAAAGACAGTCCGGAAATTGGACAAACAGAAACTTTTGTATTCCAAAAAAGGTATCAATTACATTTTATAGCCTCCCTTTTATAAAATGGAGGAGATGAGAGAGATTACAAATAAATATTGTGGGACTAAAAAATATCATGTACAAGCGGTTTAGCATAAATACAAGCCGACCAAGCCACATGGTTTGATGAATGGGCAAACCGCCCGACAACCACAAGAGGAAGACACCAAGCCGCCACAATAGATCACCAGGTCGCCCGGTCTCCAAGGCGCCAGGGACTAATTGACAAACTGCCAGAGCACCACCAACAACAGGCTAGCAACCAAACCGCAGGAGAGAAACCGACAGACCGCCTAGACTGTAACCCGCCAGAGTATGATCGCCAGACCGCCTGATCTCTAATCTGCAACAATGCATCACCATTGATCATACCTAACTGATTCATAAAGAACAGATGTTTCTTCTCATCCAAGGGTTTGGTGAAGATATCTGCCTTTTGCAAATCAGTAGAGACAAATGTGAGATTAGTTTTCTTTTTGTCTACACACTCTCTAATGAAATGATGTCTTATATCTATATGCTTAGTCCTACTATGATGCACTGGATTTTGTGCAATAGAAATTGCACTTGTATTATCACACAGTAGACTTGAATTATTTAAGTTGACACCATAATTTAGGAGTTGATTTTGAATCCACAGCATCTGCAAGCAACAACTGTCAGCTGCTATATACTCAGCTTCTGCTGTTGAGGTGGACACAGATGTTTGCTTCTTCAAAACCATGACACTAGCCTATCACCAAGGAACTGACATGTACCTAATGTGCTCTTTCTGTCTACTCTACATCCAGCAAAGTCAGTATCAGAGTATCCAGTTAACTCAAATCCTGTCTCAGTTGGATACCAGAGTCCTAAATTAGGGCAACTCTTTATATATCTTAAAATCGTTTTTAGAAAAATAAGGTGATATTCTTTAGGGTTCACCTGGAACCTAGCACAAAGTCATGTAGCAAACATAATATCTGGTCTACTTGCTGTAAGATATAATAGGGACCCAACAATGGCCCTATATAATTTCTGATCTACAGGTTTCTCATGTTCATCAGAATCAATTACAGTATTTGTAGCCATAAGTGTTTTCTTTGCTGAAACATCAGCCATCCCAAACCTTTTAATCAGCTCCTTAGCATATTTAGATTGGGATAAGAAGATGCCATCAAGTGACTGTTTCACTTGGAGACCAAGGAAGTAGGAGAGCTCACCCATGCTACTCATTTCAAACTTTGAATGCATAAGGTTGGAGAACATTTTGCATAGTTTGGAATCTGTAGAACCAAATATGATGTCATCTACATATATTTGTACTAACAATATTTTTTTCATGATGATGCTTTATAAATAAAGTCCTATATACTATGTCTCTAGAAAATTTATGCTCTAATAGAAAGCTAGCTAGGATTTCATACCAAGCTCTTGGAGCTTACTTTAGACCATAGAGAGCCTTATGCAATTTGAAAACATAAGAGGGATGAGTAGGAGAATTAAAACCTGGTGGTTGTTCTACATAGACCTCTTCTTTAAGTTCACCATTAAGGAATGCACTCTTGACATCCATTTGATATACTGTGAACTTTTTATAGGCAGCATATGCTAGAAATATCTTGATTTCTTCCAGCCTTGCAATAGGTATAAATGTTTGGTCATAGTCTATGCCTTCCTCTTATCTGTATCCTTGAGCAAATAGTCTGGCCTTGTTACTTATGATAAGACCTTGAGCATCTAGCTTGTTTCTAAATACCCATTTAGTTCCAATGACTGGGTAGTCTTTGTGTCTTAGAACTAAATTCCAAACTCTACATCTCTCAAATTGGTTTAACTCCTCTTGTATTGCAATAATCCAGTGTGGATCTTGCTCAGCATCTTTAATGGTTTGGGGCTCAGTTTGAGATATGAAACAGGCATGCATCATACCCTGGTGGAGTTGATGCCTTGTCTGCACACCAACTAAATGTCTCTAATCACTTGAGATACAGGGTGATCTCTAAGTGTGACAAATTCAGTAGGAGGAGTTGGTTGAGCAACAGCTTGTGGAGTTAATTCCTCTTGTGGAATTATAGTTGTTGTTGGCTCTACACTGAGTTCAGTGTCTTCATCTTCACTATCTTCAGCAATTTGTGGAGAAGGATGGCTGACAGCCTTATTGGTGAGGGTTAATTCATCCAATCTCTCACACAAGTGAGGTACCTGCAATATGTCATTGGTAGAAACTTCTTTGTCCTTATAAAACATGTTAGTTTCAACAAATGAAACATGAATAGATTCCTTTTTTTCATGGTTGATTTATTATAGACCCTATAAGACTTGCTTACTTGGGAATATCCAAGAAAAATTCCCTTTTCAGCCTTGACTTCAAACTTTCAAATGAGTTTCTTATTATTATTGTGAATGTAACAAATGCAACCAAAATTTTTAAAATAATCTAATTTAGGTTTCTTCTCTTTAACTAGCTCATAAGGAGTCTTATTCTTGAGCTTGTGTATCAGACTTCTGTTCAGTACATAATTTGTTGTGCTCACAGCCTCTGCCCAAAAGGATAAGGGCAAGTGAGCATCTACAAGTAATGTGCCTGCAGATTCAATTAGGGTTTTATTTTTCCTTTCAGCAACCCCATTTTGTTGAGAAGTTCTAGGAGCTAAGAAGTAGTGCCTGATACTTTCCTTCTCACATAACTCTTGTATAAGAAGTGACTCAAACTAAGTACCATGATCACTTCAGATCAATGTAATTGGAGTAGAGTACTCAATCTGTACGTTCTTAAGAAAATCTGTAAGAACCTTGAAGTTATCTGACTTAGATCTCAGAAAGAATACCCAAGTGAATCTTGAGAAGTCATCTACAATCACTAAAGTATAAGATTTCCCTCCTACACTTTGTACAACAATAAGGCCAAAAAGGTCCATATGTAGGAAGTATAATATTCTAGGTGAGTCACTTTTATTTACAGATTTGAAACTATTTTTAGTTTGCTTGCCTAACTGACAAGCCCGGCAAAGGCTTTCCTTTTTGTAGGGGAAGATGGAAATCCTCTAACAAGGTTGTCCCTAAAGAGTTTAGCAATATTTTTCAAGTTTACATGTCCTAATCTCCTATGTCAAAGTTCATTATTTTTACTAGTTTGATTAATCAAACAAATTTTAGTTTTGGTAGACTTAAAATTAACTACATAAATATTTCCTACTCCAGTTCCTGTTAACACTACTAGGCTATCTACTAAAGTAATAATATAGGAAGTTTTATTAAATGATACCTGAAACCTTTCATCACATAATTGACTTATGGAGATAAGGTTGTGCTTCAGTCCACTTACATAAGCTACATTCCTGAAGGTGACTGCTCCAATTTTGACCTTTCTATATCCTTCAGTCTGGCCATAATTGGAATCACCAAATATTGCTTTGGGTCGTAGCTTTGACTTATAGTTGATTAGGTTTTCCTTGTTTCCAGTCATATGTTTTGAACAACCACTATCCAGATACCACTATTGCTCTGTGTTGGGATAGTCTTTCACCTGCAATAAAAAAGATTAGTTATTCTTGACCCAAGTTACCTTGGGTCCTTCTTTCTTTACATAATTAAAATTGGAAATATAAGAGTATTCAGGTTTACATTTATAACCTAGGGGATGATATCTTCTTGGAGGAATTAGCCATTGATTAAATTGATTAATGGAAGATATTTGTTGATTATTAGTTCTGAAAGAATTAAAGTTTCTATTAAGATGAACTACGTTCGACAAATTCTGGTAAGTTCGTCGATCTGAGTTCGACGAATGGGGATGAGTTCATCGACCTTCACTCAGATAATGAGAGTATTCATTATTTGGGCCCCAAAATCGTCGATCTCGGTTTAACAAACCATACTGGTTTTGTCGATCATAATTCAATGAATAATTATAATGGAAATTTGGGTTCAGAATTCGTCGACTTGAGTTCGAAGAACTGTACACATTTCGTCGATCTGAGTTCGACGAAATCTGTTGAACATTGTTATGATTAGGATTTTTGTTATTCTTTTTCTTTTTCTTATTCTTTGGTTTTACTTCTGTTTGTTTAACATTATTATTATTGTCTATCTTTTCTTTACCCTTTTCTGAGACAAATTTTATTGGTGTTGTTAGTATATTCTTTTGAATCAGTGGGGGTTGGCCTGATGAAGCACCTAAGCCCAACTTGTCATTTAGCCTGGCATTCACTGTGCTTGTGATGTCCATCAACTTGATGCTTCTCCAATTTAGGGATTCTTCAAGTTGTCTTGCCTCAGCCAATTCAGTCTTTAATGATATGATTTTTTCATTGGCTAAAGTTAATAAAACTTTTAGCTTAATGTTTTCAGAAATAAAGTTTTCATAATCAATCAATTTTTCTCTAAATGTTTTAATTTCTTTTTCAGCGTTGATTAGATCAATACGTAGTGATTTAAATTCAGTTTTAAAATTATCTGAATTATAATCAAAGGATGATAGTACCTGATCTACCTCAGATTCTGATGATTCTTCAATATCTGACTGCTCAGCTTCAGATGGGGTGTAGGAGGCATTGATAGCCATAAGGCAAACTTCCCTTGCCTTTGCCTCCTCTTCATCTTCACTAGAACTGGAAGATGAGGATTCTTCATCTGTATCACTCCTGGTCTCATCAATGAAAACTTTCTCATTCCTTTTATGCTTGTTGGAGGAAGGCCTGCTGTTGTGCTATTTCCTGGTGTCTTTTTCTCTTCTTCTCTCCTTTTGGTTTTCTGGAAACTCTGATATGAAGTGTCCTAGTTTCCTGCACCCAAAATAGACAACTTCTTTAGTGGGTGTCTTGTCATACCTTGGCTTGTCATCTTGCCAAGATTACTTTCTTCTGAAGTCCTTCTTTGCCATTTTATAAAATCTCTTGGCTAAGAGACTCAGGAGTTCTTCACTTGTTGTTGGAGCTTCTAATTCTTCTGAAGCTTTGAAAGCTATACTTTGTTCTTTTCTTGCTGCTGGAGCAGTCTTTTGCTCTACAGCTTCTCTTGACTTTATGAGTTGCTCATATGACTTGAGCTTTCCCAAAAGAAATTCAGTGGAAATCTCATTCAAGCTTTTGGCCTCCTTGATTAGCCATATTCTGGAATCCAATGAGATTGGGAAGCACATGAGGATCTTGTCATTCACTTTAGTAAGAGTGATGTCCTTGTCCAGAGTCTTCAGCTCATTGAAGATTGAGCTTAGTCTGTTGTACATATCACTGATAGACTCTGATTCTTCTTTCTTGAAGTTTTCATTTTCGGAGATGAGGTTTGATCTCCTATCCTTTCTCTCATTTGCAGAACTAGCAACCATCTGGTTAAGAGAGTCCTAGATAGCCTTGGCAGATGTGCACTCAGCCACTTTTTGGAAGATGTCATTTGACATAGTTTGAGCCAGTATATTCATGGACTTGATATCTGCTATTTTGGCCTTCTTCTATGCATCTATCCACTCAGGTGGTGGAACAGTATGTGTATATGTCTTCATCAATAGAGTTCATGTAAATCCTAATTATTGCCTTCCAGATGGCAAACTTATTCAAGTTGCACACTGGAGGTCTGGTGCTTGCATAATCCATATTCTGTGTCATGCTATGAACTAAACAGAAAAACTAAGAAAGAGAAAATCAGATCTAAGAAGGACCTTTTGGTTCTAGTATTTGCTTGTACAACCAAAGGAACACTTCTTTGGTACCAATTAAAAAAAGCGGATAGACCTAATTTACTCTAAAGGGGGGAGGGGGTGAATAGAGTAATTAAAACTTCTGGATGTTTTTAAATATATTAGAGTAATAAAATAGGTGATACTATAGTAGTAATAGAAAAAGAAATTGATTTAGGGATTCATCGGATTAAAATAGCGTACGGATTTTCTTACAACTCAAGCCCACGTAACACGTTCTAACGCGTCCAAACACAAACATTCTAGCCGCACGATTCACCGTCATCCCGCACAAACACGCGGAGGGGAGTGGACTAAAAGCGACGATCTAATTAAAGTCCAATCCTTTCCCACCGAAGATCGAAAGCAAAGGTCGCCACACCTTTTTGAGAGGAAGATCAATAACTACATGCCAAGATCTTCCTCAAGCAAAAGGATCCACCCGATCCGGCTTCTTGCAAGGTTTCAAAAATAAACGCAAGAAGGTTTTCGATTAAATCCAAAAGATCGTATTCAAGATCGCGGATAAAAAGCCATTGCATCCATTCCAAATCTCACAAGAACTCACAAAGGAAAGATGTAGATATTACCCTCCCCAAGATGGGGTGAAGATCACACAAGGAAAGTGGAAGAGTCACACGTCCACGCACCACCGGCGTCACACCGAGCGGCAACCTTCTTCTTCGCCGGAGTCACACCGAGAAGCATCCGCGTCCGCGTTTCACAAGCCTTGGATCACCCAAGCGATTGGCTAACAAGGAGGAGAAGAAGGATGAAGGGGGGCGGCAATCCCAAAGGGAGGTGGCCAAAATTCTCAAGAGAGGATTAATTTAGGTTTTCAAATAGCATGCCTTCATTTCTCATCAAATAAGCCTATATATAGGCAAGTCCCAAAACAAGCAAAATAAATCTAGCCATCCAATTTATCATCTATTGGATGGCTATGAGCACACCAAAAATTAAACATGTCCAAAATAAAAGACAACATGAAACAATGATAACATTAAACTAGGAAAATAAAGGTGCAAATAAGGAAAGGGCTTAAGCCCGCCGCGAACGAATATTGTAGCCACCAAGGTCACGAGTCGCGGTAGAAGGTCGTCGAGCATCTTTATGTTGCGCCGCATCAACTTGGTCACGAGCAACTTGATCATTATCCACAACAACTTGATCACGAGCACTCTTAGCATCAACGGGCAAGGGGATGGGAGACGAGCCGGCATCAATCCTCCCCCCCTTAAAGTCACTCAACACCGATGAGTGGGCTACAAGGTAGCGGCGGAGGAGGTCCTCATCCAAGCGAAAGAGATCCGACTCAATAACCCAGGAGTCGTCGGAGGGCGGACGATCACGCCAACGAACGAGGAAGCGGCGATGGCCGCCATCAGCTGGAGAAGTGTAGCCATCTGCAAGTACCTGAGTTGGGACAAGAAATGTACGTGGAAATCTAGGAAACATATCAGCATGTGGAAGCAAAGTAGAAGACTTACCACCCGGCGCTAGGCCTGTAGGTGCAATGGAAGAATGACTCACGGAACTACCACTCACCAACCCAGAAGAGACATTTGTGGAGGAAGAAATATTGGGGGAAAAAGAAGGCGTAGAAGTCAACTCAGTTGGAATGGAAACATACGGCGTTAAATCCGAAACATTGAAAATGGGTGAAATACCCCAATCCGTCGGCAAATCCAAAACAAACGCGTTATCTCCTAGCCTCTTAATAATTCGAAACGGGCCGGCTCGCTTTGGTGCCAACTTCTTAACGGTGCCAGAAGGCAGCCGCGTGGGAATAAGGCGCACTAAAACAAGATCGCCAACTTGGAAGTTAGACTCCCTCCGATGTAAATTCGCTTGGGATCGATACGACTCATACGTGGTAGCTAAAGTTGTTCGTATTTGGGCGTGTAAGTCATGTATGTGCTCGACAAAAGATTGTGCAAATTGACTTGTATGATAAGATAGAGGTAACAGAATCAAGTCAATGGGCACATTCGCAAGGTACCCGTGCACTACTTCATTTGGTGACATGCCCGTAGACCGATTGGTAGAGTTGTTGTAGGATAATTGGGCTTAGGGGAGGAGAAAATCCCAAGTGCCTTTGTGGTCACCCACAAGACAACGGAACAAGTTTCCCAAACTCCTATTTACCACTTCCGTCTGCCCATCAGTTTGTGGGTGATAGGCGGCGGAAAACAACAACTTCGTTCCCATTAATGTCCAAAGTGTCTTCCAAAAATAACTTGTGAATTTAACGCCACGATCCGAGACAATGGTCTTAGGAACGCCGCGGTGACTCACCACCACTTTAAAATATAATTTTGCAATGTGAGACGCGTCATTAGTCTTACTACAGGGTATGAAATAAGCCATCTTAGAGAACCTATCAACCACCACAAAAATGGAATCGTGTCGTCGCTGGGTTGGAGGAAGCCCCAAAATAAAGTCCATACTCACATCCTCCCAAGGTCTAGATGGAATAGGCAACGGAGTGTATAGTCCCACATTAGTCTTTCCCCCTTTAGACACTTGACAAACCCGACAGCTACTCACGATTTTCCCAACTAAAACGCGAAGTTTAGGCCAATAGAATTTCTCCTCGACTAAGGCTATCGTTTTATCCCGCCCAAAATGGCCGCTCAACCCGCCACTATGTAGTTCCCATACTATGTGATGGCGTAGGGAGGTACGGGGAATACATAGCTTAGCGTGCCGAAATAAATAACTGTCTCTCAATACATATGCTGACACTATCATTGGTGAGTCATCGTGTGCCGCTAGATACACTTCTCCAAAATCAGGACACATGGCATATTCATCCTTTATTCTCTCAAATCCGACAACCTTTACTTCCATGATCGACAATAAAAGTGTCACTCTACTAAGCACGTCGGCCACACGATTTTCAGTGCCCTTAAGGTGTTTTAAGGTGAACGAAAACTCTTGCAAATAAGATACCCATTTTGCATGACGGGGGCCGATTTTAGATTGCCCATTAATGTGCCTAAGTGCATCATGGTCAGAGAGAATCACGAACTCCTTGGAAAGGAGGTAGTGTCTCCACTGGTGTAGGCATCTAACGATGGCATAGAACTCTCTATCGTAATTGGAATAATTAAGTTTTGCACCCGCCAATTTCTCGCTAAAATAACTCATTGGGTGTCGCTCTTGGCTTAAGACACCTCCTACTCCTACTCCGGATGCGTCACATGTCAATTCAAATACTTTATTAAAATCTGGTAAGCGCAAAATAGGAGCCTCAGTCATCATCTTCTTAATGTGTTGGAATGCCTGGGTAGCTGCTGGCGTCCATTTAAACTCACCCCTTTTCATGCATTCCGTCACGGGAGCCATAATAGTACTAAAATCCCTAATAAATCGTCTATAAAATGAGGCTAACCCGTGGAAACTCCTAACGTCTCTCAAGCTTGTGGGTTCGGGCCACTCCAGAATTGCTTTCACCTTACTGGGGTCTACCTTTATTCCCTCAGATCCAACCAGGTAGCCCAAAAATTCCACTTCCTTTACATAAAATATACACTTCTTTAAATTTAAATATAATTTTTCATCCCGAAGTGTAGATAGAATAATCCGTAGGTGAGACACATGTGAGTCAAAAGTGGTGCTATAAATCAATATGTCATCAAAGTACACCACCACAAATCGTCCCATGTATGGTTGGAATACGTGGGTCATCATTCGTGAGAAGGTGCTTGGAGCATTTGACAACCCAAATGGCATGACCAACCACTCGTAGAGCCCGTCCTTAGATTTAAATGCAGTTTTTCATTCATCCCCATCACGTATCCGAATCTGATGGTAACCACTCCGCAAATCCAATTTCGTGAAGATCGAGGCACCAGACAACATATCCAAAAGATCGTCCAATCTAGGGATGGGAAACCTATACTTGATAGTGATCTTATTTATGGCTCTACTGTCTACACACAAACGCCACGTACCATCCTTTTTTGGAGCCAACAAAGCCGGTACCGCACACGGACTCTTGCTGTTCCTAATGAACCCCTTTGCCAATAAATCCGAAATTTGGGCTTGGAGCTCCTCATGGGCTTCGTGGTGCAACCTATAATGGGGCTGATTAGGCAATGAGGCGCCCGGCATAAAGTCAATGGCATGTTGGATATCACGTAGAGGGGGCAACGTACGGGCCAACTCGTCCGGGTAGACATCCTTATACTCTTCCAACAGTTTTTTTAATTCTTTGGGTAAATCTTCTAAAACCCCATTTTATTTATTATTATTCAAAAGAACCAATGCATAAATAATCCCATCCACAAAGGGGTCCCTCTCAAATTTTCTCCTACCCATTAGGCTTACCAATTTCTTCTCGACTGGGATTGTGGTATCCGTACTCGGGCTATTGGGTTCCTTTGGGGCCGTGGGTTTTAACGTGACTACCTTCCCATTATATTTGAACTCATAAGTGTTTGCCCTCCCATAGTGGGTGACATCATGGTCATAGAGCCAAGGGCGGCCTAACAACACATGACAAGAATCCATAGGGATGACATCACACCACACCTCATCCGTATATGACTTGATCGTAAGTGGAACTAGGCAACGCTTGGTGACCGGGATGGTTACCTTGTTGACCCAAGCCACTTGGTAAGGGGTAGGATGAGGCTCGGTAGCCAAATGCATCCGCATAACGGCGTTCTCGAAAACAACGTTCATGCAGCTGCCGCTATCAATGATGAGCTTACAATATTTTTCCCCACTCTTAAAGATGAGGGAGAAAATAGTGGACCTCTTCCAATCGTCAAACGGGCGAGGGGTCGTCAGAATACAATGCATAATGCTAAGTAGGTGTCCATCCTCCATATCACTAGGCACACCATCCGTCTCATAACCCTCATCTGCCTCAATCACTAAATCTGCAAAGTCACTAGTGGACTCGTCTAGAAGAGCTAAAGTAGCCTTGGCCTTGGTGGGGCACTCATAGGCATAGTGGCCTTGAATACCGCAAGAGTAACACGTGGTGTTAGCCTTGCTCACCTTGCCAATAGGGATTCTCTCACTATTAGGCTGCCTGGGGTTTCTTGCAGTCACGACAATTGGTTTGGACTCCCCAACCTTCGCCTTACCCTTATCATAATAAGTGGAGGAAAGGGCGCCTATGGGGGCCTTTCCCTTTTGTTGGGAGTAACGGGGTTGGGTTTTCATGGCAAGATGTTTTTCAATGTCCAAGGCGGCATTGAAAGTAGTATTAATATCAGTGTGGCCATATCGAAGAAGCTTCTTCTGAATGTCCGGATTAAGTCCCTTACGGAACCTAGAAAGCGTAACCTCTGGCATCTCTTGGATCTCACACTGCACCATCTTAGCCTTTAACTCACCCATGTAATCAGCCACCGATTTTGGACCTTGCCGAAGGGTGGCAAGATCGTCGAACATTTGAGTTCGGTGGTAAGCGGGCACGTATTGGTCGGTGAGCAAATTTTTCATAACCGTCCAACCAACTAGGGGTACACCATGACCGGTCCCTAAACGTCGCTCCTCATTTAACCAAAAGGTCTTGGCCCTCCCGCTTAATTTCATACGAGCTACTTGAACCTTTTGCTCATCGGTACGTGATACCAATCAAAATAGCATTCTATGTCAACCACCCATGTAAGGAAGACTTGGGGGTCTCCCATACCATCGTAAGAGGGGGCTTCCATACGAATCGTTTTTGTTATATCGAACTCTCTTTCCAGATCGGGAACTTGACGGGCTGCTCCGGGGAAGTACCCATCATGTTCCGCAACATGCACCGGGGGTGGTCGGGGGGCTTGTCCATGGTTAGGTGGTGGTGGTGTTTGAGCAGCTTGGTTCGCCAAAAGTTGTGTCAGCAAACCCCTCAACTCTCCTAATTCTTGCCTAAGCTCAGTGATAGCCGTAGGATTAGTTTCCTCATCAGGGTGTTCAGCCATAGTGGTGGTAGACGGGTTCGTGTACTCCGTACCGTGCCGAGTACGCATTAACACCCTAAAAACCAAAGGCTAGAGCACAGTTTTCTCTTTGTTTTTTTGAATTTTGAAATTTGAAATTTTGAATTTGAAATTTTGAAATTTGAAATTTGAAATTCGAAATTTGAAATTTGAAATTCGAAATTTGAATTTTGAATTTTTTTGAAATTTGAAATTTAAAATTTGAAATTTGAAATTCGAAATTTGAATTTTGATTTTTTTTTTTTGAAATTTGAAATTTAAAATTAGAAATTTTGAAATTTGAAATTCAAAACTTGAAATTTGAAATTTGAAATTTTTTTTTGAAATTGAAATTTAAAATTTGAAATTTGAAATTTGAATTTTGAATTTTTTTTTGAAATTTAAAATTTGAAATTTTGAAATTTGAAATTTGAAATTCGAAATTTGAAATTTGAATTTTTGAATTTTTTTTGAAATTTGAAATTTAAAATTTTGAAATATGAAATTTGAAATTTGAAATTTGAAATTTGAAATTTGAATTTTGAATTTTGATTTTTTTTTTGAAATTTGAAATTTAAAATTTGAAATTTTGAAATTTGAAATTTGAAATTCGAAATTTGAAATTTGAAATTCGAAATTTGAATTTTGAATTTTTTTTTGAAATTTGAAATTTAAAATTTGAAATTTGAAATTTGAATCCCGAAATCTGAAATTTGAATTTTGAGCGGGGGAGGAGTGCCAATTAGGAAACTGACGAGAACCTCCCTCTGATACCAAATTGATGTAGGGATTCGTCGGATTAAAATAGCGTACGAATTTTCTTACAACTCAAGCCCACGTAACACGTTCTAACACGTCCAAACACAAACATTCTAGCCGCACGATTCACCGTCATCCCGCACAAACACGCGGAGGGGAGTGGACTAAAAGCGACGATCTAATTAAAGTCCAATCCTTTCCCACCGAAGATTGAAAGCAAAGGTCGCCACACCTTTTTGAGAGGAAGATCAATAACTATATGCCAAGATCTTCCTCAAGCAAAAGGATCCACCCGATCCGACTTCTTGCAAGGTTTCAAAAATAAACGCAAGAAGGTTTTCGATTAAATCCAAAAGATCGTATTCAAGATCGCGGATAAAAAACCATTGCATCCATTCCAAATCTCATAAGAACTCACAAAGGAAAGATGTAGATATTACCCTCCCCAAGATGGGGTGAAGATCACACAAGGAAAGTGGAAGAGTCACACGTCCACGCACCACCGGCGTCACACCGAGTGGCAACCTTCTTCTTCGCCGGAGTCACACCGAGAAGCATCCGCCTCCGCGTTTCACAAGCCTTGGATCACCCAAGCGATTGGCTAACAAGGAGGAGAAGGAGGATGAAGGGGGGCGGCAATCCCAAAGGGAGGTGGCCGAAATTCTCAAGAGAGGATTAATTTAGGTTTTCAAATAGCATGCCTTCATTTCTCATCAAATAAGCCTATATATAGGCAAGTCCCAAAACAAGCAAAATAAATCTAGCCATCTAATTTATCATCTATTGGATGGCTATGAGCACACCAAAAATTAAACATGTCCAAAATAAAAGGCAACATGAAATAATGATAACATTAAACTAGGAAAATAAAGGTGCAAATAAGGAAAGGGCTTAAGCCCGCCGCGAACGAAGATTGTAGCCACCAAGGTCACGAGTCGCGGTAGAAGGTCGTCGAGCATCTTTATGTTGCGCCGCATCAACTTGGTCACGAGCAACTTGATCATTATCCACAGCAACTTGATCACGAGCACTCTTAGCATCAACGGGCAAGGGGATGGGAGACGAGCCGGCATCAGAAATTTAGTCTAAGCTAATCTACAACAACACAGCAAACTATCACAGCAAAGAAAAAACATAAGGAAAATAAGCAACCAGACAACACAAGAAATTTATAGTGGTTCCCCAAACTTGGTACATCCACTCTTCTACCATAATGGTAGTAATCCATTAGCAGGTTTTTGATCAGATGACTGCCACCACAAGATCTATTTCCAGGGAGATCTCCCAACCCTTTGAGCTTTTGATCAGGTGCCCAATAACCAAGAATAAACTTTTAAAGGTAGTTAATAAACACTTTATACAGGAGATGAGAGAGGTGATATTGTCTTCTCTTTCTCTAATCAACAAAGAAGACTAGTGGATTACTGTTGTCAAGGCACTTTTCTGAAATCACTTGGAGCCTTGCTCAGGGTGTAGGTCTTCAGCCTTGTCTTGAAATGATGTCCAGGAACTTTCTGACTGATTGAAAGTTGTTGTTCTTGAATGTTCTTGGAGTAGAAGTTGAAGAAGACTCTTGATTTTTGTTTGTTGTTCTTCTTCAGTCTTCAGTAAGCACAAGGATAAAACAGGTTGTTTTCTGCACAAAGAATATTCTTATTGGTTCTTCTTGTTCTCTGTAATTCTTCTCTGTTCTGTATCACAGCTTGTGTATCTCTCTGCCGTCTGAAAAGAGAGAAACTATTTTTTGTTCTCTGTCAAAATTCTCTTTTGAAAATTTGAATTCCCAGCATTGATTGTTGATTGCCTGGAGAATGAAAAATGTCTTGGAGAATATTATCTTTAATGAGTTTCTCAACTGTCCCAATAAATTAAGCAAGTAATTAACCCTAATGAAGACCATAATTAATGCTACCAATAATGACTATATTCAAGAGAATACGTGTATTAATTACTCAGGAAATCACTGCTAAATAATATATGAAAATAAGGACAGAAATGAGGGAAAAACTCTAAGTCTGGCACTGGACAGAAATCGTCGAGCTCTGAACAGATTTCGTCTACCGGAGATCCAAGTTCGTCGAGCTGAGAAATCCTGTTCGTCGACCTGAGCTCAGCGAACTGCATTCTGGAAATAGCTTGCCAATTTTGCGGTCCAAGTTCGTCGAGCACATAATCTATCTTCGTCGAGCTGAGTTCAGAGAAAATAAAATGGAAAGAATCTGTTGAAGCTGAACACCAGACTTCATCGACCTGAGCTCGAATATCGTCGAGCTCAACTCAGAGAATTGATTCTGAGTTCGTCGATCTGCGATCGACGATCGTCGAGCTGAGTTCGAAGAATTTCAAACTGATAATTTGAACTTGAATTTCCTCTAAATCTTGAGTCTCCTGAAGTCTTCTGCTTGCTGGTCCATGGATATTAAACCTAATGACTTAGCCTAAACTCTACGACTCAAAGACTTGACCCAGGCTATACAATATAGGTCAAACTTATCCTAATTAGTGAACCTAGCCCAAATCCAAACTAGGGATCCAACAGACATAGCTCAACATCATAGGCAAGCACATCACTTTAAGTTAAAATCTTCAAGTGGATTTCGACGAACGCCAAAGGGAGTTCAACAAACACCTTGTTGTATCATTTCATCGAACGTAGTTCGACGAGCATCGAACGGATTTCAGGAAACTCGACGAATGGCTTGATGTATCATTTCGTCGAACGGATTTCAGGAAATTTGACGAACGACTTGCTGTATCATTTCATCGAACGAAGTGTAACAACCCGATTTTTATCAGCAGGCCAATTTTCAGGTGACACGACCTGGGACACGGGCGTGTCCCAGTGCATGTCCTGCGTGCGTCGAGTGTCGAGAGGAACAGTCGACGAATCGTCGACAAAATTTGGTCGACTCTGTACAGGGCCTGTGACACGGGCGTGTCAGCGTGTTCGACGAAAGTTGCTCGACGATCGTCGAGTGTCGAGATGCGGTCGACGTTTATCGAGTGCAGTGAACACGGCCCGTGACACGGGCGTGTAACAGGGTGTGTCCCTTTGGTTCGACGAACTCAGCCCGACGAATTTTGAGCTAGGGCGTGTCGAGTGACGTGTATGGGCACACGGCCTCGGATACGGGCGTGTCACAGGCCGTGTGAGTCTGGGGCGATTTTGGGATTTTTTTCAGCCTGATGAACACATCCACAGACATGGGTGTGTCTGAAGGCGTGTTGGGTGATACGGCCCATGACACGGGCATGTCCCATGGGTGTGTCACTGGAATGGATAAGTCGGTTAAACACCGCTTGAGGCACACGGCCTGGGACACGGGCGTGTCACAGGCCGTGTCAGGCAAATTTAGGCGTTTCTGGCAAATTTGTGGCCGTCCATTCCTTCAGCTGGGATCCAAGGGCTGAGCTTCTTTCCTATTTCCTTAAGGCCAAAAACTGAGAACATTTTCTCATTTGATTAGTTCCTTCATCTTTCTACAAGTTAGATAGATAAAGGGAGAGGAAAAAAGAGGAAGAAGGAGAAGGGCTGCTGCTGGTGGAGCTTGAGAGTGTCAAGCTGCGTTCCGAGGCCGACGTTGTGGAGGAAAAGCTCTTGTGAGTCGTTCAAGCCAGCTTAGAGCTCATGACACCAAAGAGGGCTTCAAGGGTAACGACTTTTCTTCCTAGCCATGTGAAGGCTTCCTTTTGGCATATGTTTGTGATTCCCCCACCAAAAGGTGGTTGATTTTGGGAGTATTTGGGTGGATGCATGAAATCTCCTTTCATTGGCATATAGATCCGGAAATGGAGTACGGAATAGGCATGCTGTCTTAAGCCCATCTGGACAGGTTGGTCTGGATTGGTGATGTTGCATACGAATCGGAGAAGACTCTGTGATAAACTTGTAGTTTAAGGAGTCAACGGGTTATGCCTGTGAAGAGTAGTAGCAGGAAGTACTGGAGTGGTAGTCCAGAAAAATACCCGTGTTATGTTTGTGCTATTGGGTCGTACCTGTGAATGAGTAACAGGAAGTACTGGTGTGACCAGAAAAGGTCCTTTGTGATGCTTGATGTCGTAAGGTGTCCACCTGTGAAGAGAATTGTGTTGTAACATAAATATTTTAATGTTATAACTTTTTGGTTGCTGATTGCCTTCCTGTGTCTTAATTTTGAGGACGAAAGTTTTGTAGGAGGGGAGGGTTGTAACAGCCCGATTTTTATCAGCAGGCCAATTTTTGGGTGATACAGCCTGAGACACGGGCGTGTCCCAGGTCGTGTCCTGCGTGCATCGAGTGTTGAGAGGAACAGTCGACGAATGGTCGACAAAATTTGGTCGACTCTGGACATGACCTGTGATACGGGCGTGTCACAGGGCGTGTCAGCGTGTTCGATGAAAGTTGTTCGACGATCGTCGAGTGTCGAGATGCGGTCGACGTTTGTCGAGTGCAGTGAACATGTCCTGTGACACGGGCGTGTCACAGGGCGTGTCCCTTTGGTTCGACGAACTCAGCCCGACGAATTTTGAGCTAGGGCATGTCGAGTGCCGTGTATGGGCACACGGCTTGGGACACGGGCGTGTCACAGGCCGTGTGAGTGTCGGGCGATTTTGGGATTTTTTCAGCCTGATGAACATGGCCACGGACACGGGTGTGTCTGAAGGCGTGTTGGGTGACACGGCCCAGGACACGGGCGTGTCCAATGGGCGTGTCATTGGAATGGATAAGTCAGTTGAACACCGCTTGAGGCACACGACCTGGGACACGGGCGTGTCACAGGGTATGTCAGGCAAATTTAGGCGTTTCTGGCAAATTTGTGGCCGTCCATTCCTTCAACTGGGATCCAAGGGCTGAGATTCTTTCCTATTTCCTTAAGGCCGAAAACTGAGAACATATTCTCATTTGATTAGTGCCTTCATCTTTCTACAAGTTAGAGAGAGAGAAAGGGAGAGGAAAAAAGAGGAAGAAGGAGAAGGGCTGCTGCTGGTGGAGCTTGAGAGTGTCAAACTGCGTTCCGAGGCCAACGTTGCGGAGGAAAAGCTCTTGTGAGTCGTTCAAGCCATCTTAGAGTTCATGGAACCAAAGAGGGATTCAAGGGTAATGACTTTTCATCATAGCCATATGAAGGCTTCCTTTTGACATATGTTTGTGATTCCCCCCCCAAGAAGTGGTTGATTTTGGGAGTCTTTGGGTGGATGCATGAAATCCCCTTTTATTGGCATATATATCCGGAAATGGAGTACAGAATAGGCATGCTGTGTGAAGCCCATCTGGACAGGTTTGTCTGGATTGGTGATGTTGTATACGAATCGGAGAAGACTCCGTGATAAACGTGTAGTTTAAGGAGTCAACAGGTTATGCCTGTGAAGAGTAGTAGCAGGAAGTACTGGAGTGGTAGTGCAGGAAAATACCCGTGTTATGTTTGAGCTATTGGGTCGTACCTGTGAATGAGTAACAGGAAGTACTTGTATGACTAGGAAAGGCCCTTTATGATGCTTGTTGTCGTAGGGTGCCCACCTGTGAAGATAGTAACAGGAAGTACTGGTGTTCCCAGGAAAAACCCCTGACATTTGTGTTAGTGCGGTGTCGTGCCTGTGAACGAGGAACAGGAAGTACTGGGTGCCCAGGAAAGACCCACTAATGTTGTGAGATGAATGGGTGTAGAGAAATACCCAGGCTGAATGCCAAGAATAGGATTAGTGAGAGCGACCCGCGCCTTTGATTAAGCCGCGAGTACGCCGTACTCTGTGAAGGCAAGGCGATTTGAGCAACGGGTGGTGGAGGATCCGACCTGCGTTATGTCCGTCCGACGTGGAACAGAAGGTGTAGTCTGTTGGAGCGAATAGCAAGAGTCTTAGGCCTGCGCGCCATGACACAATGGGGGGCTATGGGCAATCCCGGTGTAGTAAGATTAGAACTCCGGCTGCACGCCATGGAGTAAATGCTCAAGAGAATTACCGTTGGGTTGTGACCCTGAGACAGTGGTGGGCAAGTGCTTTGCCAGAACACCAAGAATGTGCCATGAGTGCACGGACCGTTGGGCCGGGTGGCGAACAGTTGTGATGGCATGTGTCTATGTGCATTTCACTGTTTGATGAACGCTGAACAGATTTCGGGAAATTCGACGAACGGTTTGCTATATCATTTATTCGAATGGAGTTCAACGAAGGTAAAATAGATTTCTCGATTTCGACGAACAGGATGCAGTCGAATCTCTCGACGCTTCCCAAAATCTTTCTAAGTAAAATGGCATTGAGTGCACTCAACACACTCAATGTCAATCAATCTATGACGTTGAGTGCACTCAACGCACTCAACGCCCCGAGCCAAGATATTTCTCTAAGTAAAATGGCATTGAGTGCACTCAATGCACTCAACGCCAATTAATCCATGGAGTTGAGTGCACTCAACGCACTCAACGCCCCGAGCCAGGATATTTATCTAAGTAAAATGGCGTTGAGTGCACTCAACACACTCAACGCCAATCAGTCCATGACATTGAGTGCACTCAACACACTCAACGTCCTGTGCCAAGATATTTTCTAAGTAACTTCTTGATCTAAATCGACGCTTCCCGAACCTGAGCCAATTCTATTGGCTTAAAATGCGTGTGAGGGGCCTAGCACGAAATGGGATGTTATAAATCCTATAAACAAAATAAAAGATTTCGTCTCCGAAATCAGGCTAAGGCTGTGTGGGGGGGGGGAATTAAAGCATGAAATAAAGTGTGCTATTTAAATTTACATTGGAGAAATAACTCCGGGAAGCGCTTCCGCATTAAGTCCACCGACTCCCAAGTAAATTCTTCTTTCCCATGATTAGACCTCAACACCTTTACAAAAGGAACACTCATGCGACACAAGTTCCTTGTCTCGGTGTCCACAATCTGCACCAGCTCTAGTCGAACAGATCTATCATTTTCCACTACTCCATCTGTGGTGAGGACATGTTGCTCGGGTCGCAACAACTCCTGCCCAAGTGACACCACATGGAATACGTCATTTAGATTCTCTAGCTCTGGGGGTAGCTCCAACCGATAGGCCAATGGCCAATCTTATCCAATATAGCATAAGACCCAACGTATCTTGGGCTGAGCTTCTTCACCCCAACGTACCTGTGATACTCCATGCATCGACCGGATCTTTTGGAACACTTTATCACCCACTTGAAATTCCACCATTCGGTGCTTCGCATTATAATACTTAGCCTGCCGACTATGAGCCTCAAGCATGCAGTGCCGTATTAACCTAACAACAACACCCGTATTGTCAATATATCCAACTCCCAACACCTTCGGGTCCTCAGCCTACCCATGAGAAAGGGGTTCTACACCTTCAATAAAGGGCTTCATGGGGTGCCATTCCGATACTGGCTTGATGACTGTTATTTTATGAGAATTCTACCAGAGGCAAGAGTCTCTCGCACGGCTCTCCTCTATCCAGTACACACAATCTTAATAAATATTCCAAGGTTCTGATGGTCCTCTCTGACTGCCCGTCCGTCTGAGGATGAAACGTCATGCTGAAAGTAAGGCGTGAGCCGAGATATGCCTGTACTGCTTTCCATTCTCTATATTTAAAATGACCATCCCGATCAAAAATGATTTTCTTTAGCACACCATGGTACCGTACAAACTGCTCCATAAAGAGGCGCATCAAGGCATCCACATGTGGCACTTTCTTCATAGGAATAATCCTGGCTACCTTTGTCAGGCGATCCACTATTACCCACACTGAATTATTCCTTGAGCGTGAGCAAGGCAAACCGTGGATGAAGTCCATGGAGATATCCACGAACGTCCATTCGGGGATGGGCAACGACTGTAATACTCCTCCAGGGCTCTTGCATTCTGCCTTCACCCTTTGATAGGATTCACAGTGCATAACAAAATATCTAACGTCTCTCTTCATTCCTGGCCAACACACGGTCTTCCGCAAGTCAGCGTACATTTTGGTAATCCCAGGATGCACTGAATACAGGGAGCAATGTGTTTCTCTCATGATATCTTCCCGAATTTCACCGCCTTCGGGAATGTAAAGCCAGCCACGGAAATGAACGAGGCCGTCTTTTAGGGAATATTCGTCATTAGACCCATCTTCAATTATCTTAAACACAAGGGCCAGAGCAACATCCTTTCCTTGCTCTGCCCGGATTCGGTCCCGAATCCTTTCATTTTTCTTTGGCTTTGATATAAACTACATGATATTGAGTGAATAAGCTTCACTTAATGCTTCTGGACTTAACCAATTTTCCGTCTCTTTCTTCTATGGCATTGACAGAAATAGCATGACTCAACGCTTTTTGCTATATGGCATTCAATGAGTTGACTTCACACAAAGCCTGTGGACTTAGCTAATTGTTTGCCTTGCGAAACCTTAAAGCTTTGACTGTCAGCCCTCTCTTAGTAATGTTAGCTATATGGCGTTGAGTGAACTGACTTCACTCAATGTTAGTGTACTTAGTCATTTTTTTGTGTTGCTACTTGCTGGGCTTTGACTGTCCTGACTTCACTCAGTGCTATTAGTTGCATGACGTTGAGTGAAATGACTTCACTCAACGCCTGTGGACTTAATCATTTTTCTTCACTATCACTGGCTTCTGTTTCATCTGGCGTTGAGGGATCTTGCTTCACTCAACCCCTATGGACTTAGGTAATTTCTGGCCTTTCCAGTCAGCTTCTTTGAGTCCATCTATCTATGTCACTTGGACCACCTATCCAATTAATATGATATAGACTATCCTGCATGCATGAACTTAAACATACATCAAATACAATTATATGTATACTATTGAATTGTTTGACCTCTTACAAATCTGGGACATTGTGATCAATGAACCCAACACCAAGACAGAAAAAACTATCAAACCACAACACCTAAGTCAAAACTCATTAAACAAATAGAGAATTCAAGTGGTTAATTATGAAAAAGTTCACCAAGTGCGACAAAGAGCTATGCTTTGTTAACATCAGCAAGAGTATGCTTATAAACATATATATATATATATATATATATATATATATATATATATATATATATATATATATAGAAAAGACTGATCAGTTAAACACTTGAATCATTAACACCGGTAAAAAAAATGGTACTGATTTGGTGGCCACTTGTCCAACACAAACCATCATACCAAACAATCTCAAGAAGGCACTGTGGTGGTGGCCACATTGTCCAACACAACCTTACAATCCATAAGAAGAGAAAATAAGAAACACCCATCGTGTGTAATGATTAACAAACCGGCACTGAGTTGGTGGTCCTTTATCCACTGCCAACCAATGGTAAAAAAGAAACTTCCAAAAATACAGATAACGAAAGAAAACCCAAAAATCTACTAATCTATACTCGACGAATAGGAAGACCACTCATCGAAAAACTTCCAAGTCCATAAAGATTTGTTGGAATCACTCGTCGAATAGGAAGGTTACTCGACGAAATAATTCTAGGTATACACCGATTCGTCGAGAATACTCGACAAATTTGAAGACACTTGATGAATACACTAATTCACTCAATGCACTCGACGCCAGAACTTCACTCGACGAATTTAACTTGGCTCCACGAATGTTGAAACCAAAATCGGTTTCCTATGGAGTTCACCCTTGGGGAAGGGATGATCGCGCACCTACTTCGCTCCTGCAAGCAAAACAACAAAAGAAACAAGGCAGGACTGACCCAAGGGCTCGGCGGGGAGGACCCACCACACACCCGAAAGATCTGAGAGCGCTTCCCCTCATTAGCCAAAGGCCAAGCTAAGGTACCCTCAGAAAGCACTTGAAAACTAGAGCAAGAAAGCATAGGAAGCCTGCCTTCTGGGGTACCCCTTGGGTCATATTTATAGTTTTCAGGATATGAACTGCCAATAACCAAACTAAACTGAACTGAAATTACCAAAATGCCCTGGGTTGGGTATGCCAACAGCCAAACTCCGCTGTTTTGAAGGGCTATGGGCAGACCAGCGCGGGCAAAATAGTAAAAAGTACCTCATAGATATGGGCAAGCTGTGGAGCCTGGCCACCTCGGTGGATCCTGCTCGCCCATTGTTGCCGAGCTCCTTTGCGCGAGTGCGAGTTGGGACGACGAGCTCGCCTATCGGTTGGCCTCCATTAGTCGACCTCAGCTCGACGAATCTTGTCTTAGCTCGGCGAATGCCGAGCTCGGGCTCGGGTTTCTCTGCAGAGCTCGCCTGGGGACTTGGTAATCTGAGCCGACCGGCCTGGTTCTTGGTTCACCCCGCTCGCCGGATACGGGGTTGTACACAATCCCCTCTCTTTTTGAGCTTGGCAAAGCTGAAAAAGAAACATCCAACTCCAAGTGTTCGGCGAGCGCGGGGTGGATCAAAGGGAATCTTCGGGTGGGGTCCACCTGCGGCTATATATATACACCTGCATACCTGCCTGACTTTTGTCATTCCCTTTGTTATAGCCCTGCCGAGATGCCGATTCCCAAGGAGATCCAAGAGCGCCTTAACCGAGCTTGCCAAGCCTCAGCTGCTTGCATAGCTGCCTTGACTGTGGTTACGCCCACAGTCCCGCAGGGCGGCTCTATCGAGCTCAGCTCCAAGGGTGTGAAGCCGATTCCTCAAGCGGCCAAGCCCATTTATGACGACCTGAGGACCACCTTGGAGCACAGGACCGGCTCCTCCACTCTTCCTGCCCCTGAAAAGGGTAAGAATATTGTCGAAATCTGCGATGGCCAGGATAGCCTGCTTGATGACGTGGGGGGCGTCGCGCCGCGAGACACCACTCCGCGAGCCAAGACCACCCTTGGGTACTCGCGATTCATGACTACGGAGAACCGACCCCAGGACCCGTCCCCTCACTTTGGGACCTTGGGGATGAGCTCATAGATGCCAAGTTCGCCTGTGCATGCCTCCTCGCCACAGCGAGCTGTTGTGACCACAGGGGTGGCCGTGGAGACCATCCCCATCCCGGGAGTCGAGCTTCTCTCACCGGGACCGCGCGGCTTAGGGCGTGGGAAGGTCTTGAGGTTTGTCCATCCCCGCATCTCCCTTGAGCTGTCGAGTTTGTCAGGTAATTTTGGCCTTGCATTCTTGTCATGCGATTTTCCAGCGCATCTCCCCCTACTGATGTTTATGCTTCCATAGCTCCCCCCATGCAAATCCGCTGCCGAGGAATCTTCGCAGGCAGCCTATTGCTCTCCCCTCCCCTCCTTGAGCTCGCTTGACTCTTATGTCACAACCCCATCCGTTCATATGGTATATACTAGAAGGTCCGGCCGGGGCCCAACAACATATACCACAAAACAGGCGGCGAAGTTACGGGATGATACCAGAGTAGCGCATCGCACCCTAACACAATGCATTCTAGCGGGAGCCTACACTAACCATTGAACTCCACACATGACAACATATAAAACAACTCCACATTGTAATATAGATTGGAATGTCTTACAACATAAACTAGTTGGCCTTATGGCCTTACAGGGCTTTCAAACAGTGGCCTAAACATTGGCCACATTAAAAGTAAACACAACACTCTTATCCAAATTAGCCTTCAAGGGCTAACAGCAGCAGCAGAAACAGCTAAAGCAGCATGCACATCAACCCTTTTTCATCCCGCTTGGCTCTCCAGCACCTGTATAGGGACAATCCACCCAACGGTGGCAAACAAAGGAAACGGTCAGCATTCAGCTGACCAAATTATAACGACCTTACCCCTTTTTCGGGGGCAGCGATAATCTTCCCTGCAGGCATAGCATTTCACAAGCATATATAGATCATCTGATGTGCTTTTATGCACACATTCCATCACAACCGTCAGCCACTCGGCTCGACGATTCGTGCACTCGGGGCACATTCTTGGTATACCGACGAACCAGTTGCCCACCACCATATTAGGGTCGCAGCCCAACGACAACTCACTTGAGCATTTACTCTATGGTGTGCCGCCGGTGTTTTATAGTCATAGTGAACCGGGATTCGCCTGTAGCCCCCATTGTATCACGACGCGTAGGCCTAAGACTCTCGCTATGCGCTCCAACAGACCACACTTTCTGGTCCACGTCGGATGGACATAACGCAGGTCGGATCCTCCACCCCCCGTTCCTCAAATCGCCTTGCCATCACCGAGCACAACGTACTCGTGGCTAAATCAAAGGCACGGGTTGGTCTCACCGATCCTATTCTTGGCATTCAAGCCTGGGTGTTTTCCTGGGCGCACCAGTACTTCATTACACCCACTCATATCACAACATTAGCGGGACTTTCCCGGGCACACCAGTAATTTCTGCTACTCTCTTCGCAGGTGGACACCGCAAATATCACAAATCTCAGGGGTCTTTCATGGCTAACACGCCAGTACTTCCTGTTACTCTCTTCACAGGTGGACTCCCTATGAACATTAAACATTAAAAAGGGTATTTCCTGGAATTCCAATCCAGTACTTCTTACTACTTCCTTTCACAGGTAGAACCAAACATCACAAGCAGCACATGCATTATACGGGTATTTTCCTGGACTACCACTCCAGTAGTTCCTGCTACATCCTTTCAAAGGTCAAACCCATCGACGCCTAAACTATGCATTTATCACGGAGTCTTCTCCGGTTCGTATGCAACATCACCAATCCAGACCAACCTGTCTAGATGGGCTTCACACAGCATGCCTATTCCGTACTCCATTTCCGGATCTATATGGCAATAAAGGGGATTCCATGAATCAACCCAAAAGACTCCCAACATCAGCCACTCTTTGGTGGCGGAATCATATACATATGCCAAAAGGGAGCCTTCACATGGCTATGAAGAAAGGTCGTTACCCTTGAAGAGCGTTTCAGTGCCATGAACTCCAAGCTGGCTAAAAAGAACCGCAACAGCTTTTCCTCCGCAACGATGGCCTCCAATCTCAGCTTGACACTCTCAAGCTCCACCAGAGATCATCCCCTCGGCTTCTTCCTCCTTTTTCCTTTCCCTTTCTCTCTCTAGCAGTTTATAAAGATGAAGGCTAACATAAAAATGAGTCTTCCTTCTCACTTTTAGGCCTTAAGGAAGCAGGGAAGTCTCTTAGTTGTTAGATCCCAACTAAAGAAGAATGGACGGCCACAAAAAACCCGCAAAATCATGTTTCAGGTCCGACACGCCCTGTGACACGCCCGTGTCACAGTCCGTGTCACACTAAGCGGTGCATAAACTGCCTTATCTTGAAACAAGTCACGCCCCAGGGTACACGCTGAAAATGATGTGTTAGATCTAATATACTCTAGAGGAGGGGGTGAATAAAGTACTTGTAGGTCCTTATAAAACTATTACAGCTTCTGCTGTAATTAAAAGGTGCAGAATTAAACTAAAGTAAATAAGCACACAACAGTCCTAAAAACACAAGCACAATAAGAACAAAAAGAAAAGGGCAACCAGACTGCACAAGAAATTTTATAGTGGTTCCCTAACCTGGGTACATCCACTCTTCTACCACCCTGGTAGGAATCCACTCAGGTTTTTGATCAGGTGCCTGACACCAATGAGCTTTTGATCAGGTGCTCAAAAACTAAATCCTCAAGTCTTTTGATCAGGTGACTTGTAACCAGAAATCACTTTTGAAGGGAGATGATAAACCTTTACAGAGGTGGGGATGAGAGAGTGATGAAAATCTTCTTTTCTCAATCACAATGAGAAGACTATGTGAATTCAGTGATGTTGTCAAAGCTCCCCCTGAGATGTAGAAGAGTTCAGGAGAACTGGAGCTTTTTATAGGGTGATAGACCTTCAGTTGATAGACTTGATCCAGGAGCTTTAGACTGATGGTGCTTGAATGCCTTAGCAAGGTCTTGGAGAAGAAGAATAGGAAGACTCTTGATTTGAAAAAGGTGTTCTTCTTACTTCTTCTTCAAATTACTGATAGAATGAGAAATCTGATGAAGATCTGCTTCAGAATATCTTTTGGATGAAAGCAAGAATAATCTTTTTTGTTTGTGTAAGAGAAAAGAGAAAAATCTCTTTTTATATTTTCCTGGGAAAATTAGTATTTCGAATTTTGAATTCCTTCTTCATTCAATGCTGACGGCCTAGAGAATAAGCAACATTGAATAATTTCCCCAACTGTCCCATGGAAAAATGGCAAGCAATAATTCTGGAGAATATCCTAATCAATGCTCCTCTAATGGTTATATTCAGAGAATGTTAGAGCATTGATTACTCGGGAATTATCGCAGTAATCATGGGGACATGGCTGCAAATGACTCAGTCTGGAATCATCAAACAGTTGACAGAAATCGTCGAACTGAGTCCACAGTTCGTCGAGCTGAGATGTTGTGTTCGTCGACCAGACGGCTTCTATTCGTCAAGCTGAGTTCCATGATCGTCGAGCTGGAAACTGAACTGTTGTCTCTTCTGAACTTTGCCTATTCTGTGTCTGAAGTTCGTCGAGCTGGTAAATGTGTTCGTCGATTGGAGTTAAGTCTGGACTTAGAGTAATTTCTGAATGAAAGTGTTGAAGTATAGAGTCCAGAATTCGTCGGGCAGAGAACTGAGTTCGTCGACCTGAGACTAGAGAACATAGTCTTGACAGAATGCTGTAGTAGTCCAAAGATTCGTCGACCAAAGAATAAAGTTCGTCGAGCTGAGAACCAAGTTCATCGACCAAAGTCTGATACTAAGGACTTAGAATTTCTTGATGTTTTCTTAACTTGAAGTGTTGTTGTAGTGTCCAAGTTTTCGTCGACCTGAGTACCAAGTTCGTCGAGCTCAGCTCAGAGAATTTACTCTGAGATCATCGAGCTGAGTATGACTATCGTCGACCTGAGTTCGACGAACGTCAAACTCACTTTACATAGTCTTGAACCAAGTTTGGTGGGCTTGGCCCAAGGGGAGTGGGCTTAGCTCTCATTTTCTCCTTTAGGTTAATTAGGTTGACTTGGGTTGACTTGGTCAACCATGATGAGTGGGCTGACCCCACTTGGTGGTCATGGGTCTAAGGGCACCACCCAACTTGGGTTGGGTCAGTGTGGTGCCCTACTTGGGCTAATTGGGCCTATAGGTATAGGTTTGACCAAATTACGGTCATGGATGACTTTGGTCAACTAGGGTCAAAGGGTTGACCTAATGGCATGCCCTAGGGTCCACTTAGATTGTTTTAGGGTTAGGGCAATGTGGTGGGGTCATGGTGTGGCTAGGGCTAGTTTGACCTAGTTTGACTTTGGCCCCTTAGTGGGCCCCACATGGCTACAACCCACTAACTAGGGTCAAACCTAGCTAAATTCCCTATCACCCACCCCATGCCTAACCCAATCTAAGTTGAGGGGTGTAACACCCCCTATCCGTCACATTGCATAAAGCAGTAGGTCCGGCCGGGGCCCGACGCCGTATGCCACAGACATACCGGGTGGTTACTTATGGAAACCATCCAACCAATCTAAACGTCCTACACAGAGCATTCTAGCGGAAGCAGTTTATAAAAGTTGCAATAAAGAACCCAGCATTTGAGCATGAATGTCCACTAGTACAGAATAGGAATGTTATACAAAATACTCAAAATAAGCCTTAAGGCCTTACAAACTGTTTCACTTCCAATTAAATGTTTTACAAACCACGGCACGCAGGCCGGTCATACATGAATAAAACAGTAAACACTTCCATATGGGCCTTCGAGGGCCGGCTTCGCAAAAAGGGCTTTAGCCCGCTATTGACCGCTTGGTCCAGCTGCAACTGCAAGCAACAAACCACCGCACGGTGGCAAAACAAGGCAACGGTCAGCAATGCTGACCAAATTATAACGATCCCGCCCCCAACTTGGGGCGGCGATGCTCCTTCCCTGCAATTCATTAGCATAAGCGAGCAATTTATATACTTAGCCATTTCATCACAGACGTGGGCTCGCACGGCCACACGTCCCGTGCTCTCAGGGCACATTCTCGGTGAATCGGTCGATGTCACGTCAATTAAAGCCATAGACATTCCGGACTCACCACCGCCACTTGGACGGCCAAACCTATGAGCAATTTGTCTTCCGGGCCTGGGTCACGACAATTTAAGCCATTGTCCGCCGAAGACCCTAATCTATGCCAACGGTAAGTGCCACGTGCCTTTAGGTCTCTTTAACCGAACGACAAAGAACGGGTACGGTTCCATCTAACCCGTGCTCACATCGCAACGACAATTTAAGCCATTTGCGCGGGTCAAACTTCCGCCGAGTCCCATTTCCATCACAAGTCACATAACCCGGTTATGTTCAAGTTGGCTCTCAAGCCACCAAGTTAGCAAGATCTCGTATCCGCCCAGTTTTCCGGGTGCACCTTTGGGTTAGTCCCCAAGGCTCCCTGCTGCAATCTACCGCGTAGAAAACCCGAAAAACAACCAATAGCACGGAGTCTTCTCCGGCATTATGCAATGCAACATCACCGATCCAGACCAACATGTCCGGGTAGGCTTCACACATTATGCCTATATCCGTTCTTGCTTACGGACTCTAAACAACGGGGACTTCACATATCTACCCGAAGGAACGCCTCCAACTCTCCGCAAACTCGCGTGAGCGGGCTTCCTATGCTAAGAAAGAGAGCTACTCATGCTCAAGATGAGGATCGTTACACTTGCGTTCCTCTTTGGCGCCATTGAAAAGTAATCAGACGAAAAGCACCGCACTAGCTTTACCTCTGTGGATCCGGAGTCGGCTCGCGATTCGGAGCTCCGAAGCTCCTCCAATGGCGGGATCTAGCTCCTTCTTCCTCCCTTGGCTCTCCTCTCTCTCTAAGGCTTTAGAAAGAGAACACTTAAGAAAAGTGAGGGTTTTGAAAGCCCAAACCCGGGTATATCCCTTCAGGAACAACCCCCAGCCGTTGGATCTCAAAATAAGGAAACGAACGGCTTCGATTCGGGGCTGAAATGCCCAATCTGGACCGAACACGGCCTGGCACACGCCCGTGTCCAGGGCCCTGTGCCTCATTCGCCGTCAAAATCGAATCACCTGGAACCTCACACGGGTATCGAACACACCCGTGTTCGAGCTGACACGCCCGTGTTCCACCTGACACGGCCGTGTGGCCGGCCGTGTACCCCATCATTTTTTTCCCCAAAATCAACCCGAGCACTGCACGGGTTCTAGGACACGCCCGTGTCCCTACCCGTGTCACCTCAACACGCCTGGACCCCAAGCCGTGTACACGGTCTCGACACTCGACACTTCGTCGAGTGAAGATCGTCGACCTGATGTCACGTCCTTGGACACGCCCGTGTCCTAGGCCGTGTGCCTTGTCTCGACGCATCGTCGAGCAAATCTCGTCGACTCCCCGGGACGATCGTCGAGACAGGTCGACACGCCCTGCGACACGCCCGTGTCGCAGGCCGTGTGCCTTGTCTCGACGCATCGTCGAGCGAATCTCGTCGACTTCGCGGCTAAGTGTCGACACGGGTCGACACGCCCTGCGACACGCCCGTGTCGCAGGCCGTGTGCCCAGTCTCGACACAATGTCGAGACCAAAGTGTCGACTTCCCGTCTCAGTGTCGACACAGGCTCGACACGCCCTGGGACACGCCCGTGTCCCAGGCCGTGTGCCTGCAGCCAGAACCCAAACTGGCCCAAAACGTCCCCCCTTTGCTCCTTTGAGTTTCGGGGCGTTACAACTCTCCCCCTCTTAAAAGAATTTCGCCCACGAAATTACATAAAGGAAAGACATGTACAAAACCAAAATTTGTACCTGAGCGGAACAACTCCGGATACTCGTCAAGCATAGTTTGATCTCTCTCCCAGGAGAGCTCCTCACGACCGCAATTGTCCCACCGGACCTTGATCATCCTGATCTCTTTACTGCGTAGCCGCTTGACCTCCGAGTCCTCGATCCGCACGGGCTTGACCTTTGTCGTTAGCCCACTATCTACCGGCACTTGATCAACCGCAATCACTTGTGTAGGCTCTTGCACCGCCTTTCGAAGTACCGAAATGTGGAATACATCATGTAAACCACTAAGCTCCACAGAAAGCTTCAACCGATAGGCCGCTTCACCAACTCGCTCCAGAACCTCAAACGGTCCAAGGTACCTCGGGCTTAGCTTTTTCAATCGCCGCACCCGCGAGACACCCTTGAACGACTTGATCTTTAAGTATACATAATCGCCCACAGCGAACTCCACGTTCCTGTGCTTGGCATTATAGTACTTTGCTTGCCGGTCCTGATCGATAAGCAACCTCTCCCGAATGGTTCGCACCAAAGAAGTAGCACCCTCCACTTCCGATCGCTTATACAACCTTGACTCACCCATTTTTAACCAAGACAACGGCGTGCGACATTTTCTACCATATAGGGCCTCGAAAGGCGTCATCTGAATACTCGCTTGGTAGCTATTGTTGTATGCAAACTCCACCAAATAAAGGTGGTCTTCCCATTGCTTTCCAAAATCCAAGACACACATGCGAAGCATGTCTTCCATGATTCTATTGACCCTCTCGGTCTGCCCATCCGTTTGCGGATGGAAGGCTGTGCTAAATTTCAGCTTTGTTCCCAACATTTGCTGCACCAGCCTCCAATCATTGGACGTGAACCGCCCATCTCGGTCACTCACGATGCTGCGGGGGACACCATGAAGCCGCACTATGTTGTCCACATATAGCTTCGCCAACTTCTCCACCGGATCATCCTTCCTATGCGGAATAAAATGTGACACCTTCGTTAATCGATCAACAACCACCCAAATGGCGTCGTTTCCCTTCTGCGACCTTGGCAAACCGTTCACAAAGTCCATAGAGATGTCGTCAAATTTTCACTCCGGAATAGGCAAGGACTTAAGAAATCCTCCCGGCTTTTGGCACTCCGCCTTTACCAAGGCGCAAGTTTGGCATTTCACTACGTATAGCGCCACATCCTTTTTCAAACCCGGCCACCAAAACAGTTTCTTCACATCACGGTACATCTTCGTGCTCCCCGGGTGAATCGAGTACTTGGTATGGTGTGCCTCGTACAACAACTCCACCCGCAAATTGCCCACACTTGGGACGCACAAACGACCGTCTTTCCAAAGCAATCCGTCCTCCACGACGAATTGAGAATTTGACCCATCCAGAGCCTCTACCATGAACTGCTTCATATGAGCATCCATATCCAAAGCCTGCCGAATACGATCAGCCAGGTCATATTGGACTTCAGTCCAATTTAGAACTGCTTCAGCACTTGATTGCCTGTCCACACAAACAATCTCCAACGCCTCCAACTCTCGCACCAACCGCTCATCATGCACCGATAGCCAATTGGCTTGAGCTGGGGCTCGGCGACTCAATGCGTCCGTAACTGCATTCCCTTTGCCAGGCACGTAGTGGATCTTAAACGTATAGTCCCCCAGGAACTCCATCCATCTACGCTGCCGCATATTCAGATCATTCTAATCTATAAGATACTTCAGGCTCTTGTGATCGGTGTAGATATCAATCTTCACACCATACAAGTAGTGTCTCCACAGCTTCAAGGCAAAAATTACGGCCGCTAACTCCAAGTCATGGACCGGATAGTTCCTCTCGTGCACTTTTAGCTGTCTCGAGTCATAGGCTATTACACTTCCGTGTTGCAGTAGCACGCAACCCAAACCGCTGCCTGAAGCATCGCTATAAATCTCATAGCCTTCGGTCCCACATGGCGAACTCAGCACAAGTGCCGTGGTCAACCGACACTTCAACTCCTCAAAAGCTCGTGCGCACTCTGGCGTCCAAACGAACTTATGCTCCTTCCTCGTCAAAGTAGTGAGAGGTAACGCTATCCGCGAGAAGTTTTCTACGAAGCGCCTATAATAGCCGGCAAGCCCCAGAAAACTCCGGACTTCCGCTACAGTAGCAAGCTCAGGCCACTCCCGTATCGCAACAATCTTCGCCGGATCCACATCAATACCCTCTCCACTTACTATATGCCCAAGGAATGCCACTGAGGATAGCCAAAACTCCCACTTCGAGAATTTGGCGTACAACTGATTTCTCCTTAGCGTCTCCAACACCAAATGAAGATGCTTAAAGTGATCTTCCTCACTTTGCGAGTACACCAGAATATCGTCGATGAAGACGATCACGAAAAGGTCCAAGTACTCCCTGAAAGTCCTGTTCATCAAATCCATGAACACTGACGGCGCATTAGTCAGCCCAAACGACATGACCGTAAATTCATAATGTCTGTTTCTCGTACTAAACGCTGTCTTCGGGATATCACTCTCCCTTAGCCGCAGCTGATAGTACCCAACCTTGAGATCCAACTTCGAGTACACCGTCGACCCGACTAACTGATCAAAAAGATCATCAATCCGGGGGATCGGGTACTTGTTCTTCTCGGTCAGCTTGTTGAGCTCCCAATAATCAATACATAGCCTCAAGCTTCCGTCCTTCTTCTTAACAAAGAGGACCGGTGCGCTCCAAGGCGAAGAACTCGGGCGCACATACCCTTGCTCCAACAACTCTTGCAGTTGAACTTTCAGCTCCGCCATTTCCTTAGGTGCTAGCCAATATAGAGATCGTGACACAGGCTTTGCACCTGGCACTAGCTCGATCGTAAAATCTATCTCCCGCTGAGGCGGGGCTCCAGGAAGATCTGCGAGGAACACATCAGGGTATTCCGATACCACTGAAATACAATCCAACGCGGGCTTTGGCTTTGCAACCTCCACTAGTGTAAAGAACAGTTCTGCACCAGCACGAACCGCCTTCACCACCTGAAGAGCAGACATCAACGTCTTGCTCGACCCCTTTAAGCCCGTAAAAATCGTTTCACGACTTGCTCCCAGCTTGACTTCCTTGCTACCGCAATCTATATGGGCCTGCTGCTCCGAGAGCCAGTCCATGCCAAATATGACGTCGAACTCCACTAACGGAAGTAAAGACGCCCGCAGGTCGAACTCCTGCTCCCCAATACGAATCTTAACATCGCAGATCCTATCCGCTCGCATTGAACACACATTGGGCAACAACACATCCAACTTATCCTTCGCCATCGAAGAAGGGACTCCGGTGCGTGATATAAATCCTTCGGACAAGAAGGAGTGTGAGGCTCCCGTAGCGAAGAGTGCTCGTGCCGGATTTTCACAAATCAATACAAATCCTGTCACCACATCAGCTTGTTTGATGGCCTCCTGTTGGCCAAGATTGTAGACCCTTGGTTGGGCCGAAGCATAATGGGATGCGGTCGACTCCACCGCCTTTCCCTTCTCTTCATAAGTAGCACCCGACCTCCTCTCGGACTTAGGACGTCCGCTACAACAGTCACGGGCAAAGTGCCCCGTCTTTCCACAAGTAAAACACGCGTCCGGGGTCCGACTTGTAGTCTCCCTAGAAGCACCAGAAGGAGCTGGACCCGAAGTCTTATGCTTCTTGAAAGCCCTCCGATAGCCAGACTTTGAAGTAGTCGGCACTTTAAATTCAGATTTCTTCTCACCCAAGCTTTTCTTTGCTTGTACATTTTTCATGTCCTTCTCCAAGGACCGGGCAGTATTGACCAAGGTTAAGAAACCCTGCGTCATCGGCCCCGAAAGTAGTAGTCTCAACTCATCCCTCAAGCCTTCATAGAAGCGATTAGTCTTGCGCTCCTCATCCATGATGGTGGAGCTAGCATAACGACTCAGACGAGTAAACTCGTGGAGATATTCATCCACGCTCCTCTCACCCTGTACCAACTTCAGGAACTCATTCTCCAACGCTATCTTCTGCGTCGAAGGGAGGTATCTAGCCAAAAATAATCTCGAGAACTCCTCCATCGAGACATCACCAAGTTGCCTACCTCTCAGTAAGTGCAGCTCCAATCCTTCCCACCACATCCTCGCTTCACCGTCCAAAAGGAACGTAGCGATGGTGGTCATTTGCCACTCCTCCGTCTCCGTTGCTGTCATGACTCTCTTCACCATGGAGAGCCAGTTTTCAGCCTGAGATGGGGTTCCCAACCCCGAGAATAACGGAGGGTTAAAGCTCATTACATTCTTAAGCTACCTCTCAGTTGCCCTCCTTGGCGCCACCGGTTCCACAACCACTTGCTCCACTCTCCTCGGCTCAGCCTCGTGAAGAGGTTCTTGCTCCATCACAGGAGCGGGCTGCTACGTTTGCCTTGCAGGCTGCGCATTTATCACGGCCAACACCGCTTCAGCCACCAATCGAATATTCTCAGCCGACAGAGGTGTTGCAGGAGCAACATCCGGTGCACTACTAGCCTCAGAAACTCGTCGTTCTGACGGCCCAACACCACTTCTGGTCACCTATAGTGGTACAAAACACCATTAAGCGACCAAATAAATTGCAAACAACAATTATAGGAACACGCAGGTTCCTCAAACACGAGTATTTTCATTCCTAAGTGGACATTCATGGGTTCTTTTACTGTTATTACGATGACGCACACAATGTGCTCACCACCCCTTAAAATGAATTCGTCCACGAATTCACTTTAAGCCCGACCAAAACCAGTAGTCTGATACCAATTTGTAACACCCCCTATCCGTCACATAGCATAAAGCAGGAGGTCCGGCCGGGGCCCGACGCCGTATGCCACAGACAGACCGGGTGGTTACTTATGGAAACCATCCAACCAATCTCAACGTCCTACACAGAGCATTCTAGCGGAAGCAGTTTATAAAAGTTGCAAAAAAGAACCCAGCATTTGAGCATGAATGTCCACTAGAACAAAATAGGAATGTTATACAAAATACTCAAAATAAGCCTTAAGGCCTTACAAACTGTTTCACTTCCAATTACATGTTTTACAAACCACGGCACGCAGGCCGGTCATACATGAATAAAAGAGTAAACACTTCCATATGGGCCTTCGAGGGCCGGCTTCGCAAAAAGGGCTTTAGCCCGCTATTGACCGCTTGGTCCAGCTGCACCTACAAGAAACAAACCACCGCACGGTGGCAAAACAAGGCAACGGTCAGCAATGCTGACCAAATTATAACGATCCCGCCCCCAACTCGGGGCGGCGATGCTCCTTCCCTGCAATTCATTAGCATAAGCGAGCAATTTATATACTTAGCCATTTCATCACAGACGTGGGCTCGCACGGCCACACGTCCCGTGCTCTCAGGGCACATTCTCGGTGAACCGGTCGATGTCATGTCAATTAAAGCCATAGACATTCCGGACTCACCACCGTCACTTGGACGGCCAAACCTATGAGCAATTTGTCTTCCTGGCCTGGGTCATGACAATTTAAGCCATTGACCGCCGAAGACCCAAATCTATGCCAACGGTAAGTGCCACGTGCCTTTAGATCTCTTTAACCGAACGACATAGAACGGGTACGGTTCCATCTAACCCGTGCTCACATCGCAACGACAATTTAAGCCATTTGCGCGGGTCAAACTTCCGCCGAGTCCCATTTCCATCACAAGTCACATAACCCGGTTATGTTCAAGTTGGCTCTCAAGCCACCAAGTTGGCAAAATCTCGTATCCGCCCAGTTTTCTGGGTGCACCTTTGGGTTAGTCCCCAAGGCTCCCTGCTGCAATCTACCGCGTAGAAAACCCGAAAACAACCAATAGCACGGAGTCTTCTCCGGCATTATGCAATGCAACATCACCGATCCAGACCAACATGTCCGGGTAGGCTTGACACATCATGACTATGTCCGTTCTCGCTTACGGACTCTAAACAACAGGGACTTCACATATCTACCCGAAGGAACGCCTCCAACTCTCCGCAAACTCGCGAGAGCGGGCTTCCTATGCTAAGAAAGAGAGCTACTCATGCTCAAGATGAGGATCGTTACACTTGCGTTCCTCTTTGGCGCCATTGAAAAGTAATCGGATGAAAAGCACCGCACTAGCTTTGCCTCCGTGGATCCGGAGTCGGCTCGCGATTCGGAGCTCCGAAGCTCCTCCAATGGCGGGATCTAGCTCCTTCTTCCTCCCTTGGCTCTCCTCTCTCTCTAAGGCTTTAGAAAGAGAACACTTAAGAAAAGTGAGGGTTTTGAAAGCCCAAACCAGGGTATATCCCTTCAGGAACAACCCTCAGTCGTTGGATCTCAAAATAAGGAAACGAACGGCTTCGATTTGTGGCTGAAATGCCCAATCTGGACCGAACACGGCCTGGCACACGCCCGTGTCCAGGGCCGTGTGCCTCATTCGCCGTCAAAATCGAATCACCTGGAACCTCACACGGGTATCGAACACGCCCGTGTTCGAGCTGACACGCCCGTGTTCCACCTGACACGGCCGTGTGGCCGGCCATGTACCCCATCTTTTTTTCCCCAAAATCAACATGAGCACTGCACGGGTTCTAGGACACGCCCGTGTCCCTACCCGTGTCAACTCAACACGCTTGGACCCCAAGCCGTGTACACGGTCTCGACACTCGACACTTCGTCGAGTGAAGATCGTCGACCTGATGACACGGCCTTGGACACGCCCGTGTCCTAGGTCGTGTGCCTTGTCTCGACACATCGTCGAGCAAATCTCGTCGACTCCCCGGGATGATCGTCGAGACAGGTCGACACGCCCTGCGACACGCCCGTGTCACAGGCCGTGTGCCTTGTCTCGACGCATCGTCGAGCGAATCTCGTCGACTTCGCGGCTAAGTGTCGACACGGGTCGACACGCCCTGCGACACGCCCGTGTCGCAGGCCGTGTGCCCAGTATCGACACAATGTCTAGACCAAAGTGTCGACTTCCCATCTCAGTGTCGACACAGGCTCGACATGCCCTGGGACACGCCCGTGTCCCAGGCCGTGTGCCTGCAGCCAGAACCCAAACTGGCCCAAAACGTCCCCCCTTCGCTCCTTTGAGTTTCAGGGCGTTACAAGGGGATCTAGAAGTAACATGGGATGTTACAAATCCCAATAAACAAGAAAATAATTTCGTCCACGAAATTTATGTTCGGGTCTACGGGGTTCTATCTTGTAACATTTTAAGTAAATTCAAAACATAATTTGTAGCATACCTGAAGTAAACAGCTCCGGGTTTCGTTCCATCATTAGATCCCTCGGCTCCCAGGTGTGCTCCTCCTGTCGATGATTGGACCACAACACCTTCACGAGAGGGACCTTCTTCTTCCGCAACACACGGACATTCGTATCATCAATCCGGATCGGCTCCAATCTGACGGATCTGTCTAGCGCTATCGGACTGGCTGTAGTAGTAACATGCTGCTCCGGCCATAGGAGGGCTCTTCGCAAGGAAGATACATGGAAGACGTCATGTAGGGTATCCAACTCCGGTGGCAGCTGCAGTCGGTAAGCTAAGGGGCCGATCCGCTCAAGGATCAAGTATGGCTCCATGTATCGAGGACTGAGCTTCTTGTGCCTCCGCGCCCGAGAGACGCCGTATACCGGACGTATCTTCAAGAAAACTCTGTCTCCAACCTAGAACTCCACCTTCCGGTGCCGAGCATCATAATACTTCGCATGTCTACTCTGGGCCTCTAGCAACCGATCCCTGATCAAATGAACCTGAGCCTCCGTATTCTTCACATAATCAGAACCAAGAGCCTTGGTATCCACATCCTGAACCCATGAAAGCAGTGTCCAGCACTTCCTCCCATAAAGTGCCTCATATGGAGCCATCCTGATGCTAGCCTGGTGGCTGTTATTATAGGAAAACTCGATCAATGGTAGCAGCCTCTCCAAAGGCTTCCACGTATCCAATATGCATAGGCGGAGTAGATCCTCCATGGTTCGGATGGTCCGCGCGGTCTATCCCTAGGTATGCGGGTGGAAGGCAGTACTAAAAGTAAGCCGAGAGCCCAAGTAAGCATGCACAGCCCTCCACTCGCTCGAAGTGAACCGACCATCACGGTCCGAAACAATCGTCCTGAGTATGTCATTGTATATGACAAACTGCTCCACGAATAATCTCACCAAAACTGCAACTGGAGCATCCTTTCTGACTGGAATAAAGCGCGCCACCTTTGTCAGTCTGTCTACTATGACCCATATAGCATCATGCCCATAGTGGGAGAGAGGTAGTCCGTGCACAAAATCCATAGCAATGTCCTCGAACTTCCACTCTGGGACTGGCAATGGCTGAAATAAACCTCCCGGGCTCTTGCATTCCGCCTTAACGCGCTGACACGTCTCGCAATGCATCACAAAGTGGGTGACATCCCACTTCATCCCAGGCCAATACATAGTCTTTTGTAGATCTGCCCACATCTTGGTGATGTCGGGATGTACTGAATATCTGGAGCAATATGCCTCTCTAAGTATATCATCCAGGATACCGCCCCCTGCTGGTATATAAATGCGCCCACGGAATCGAAGGAGATCATCCTGCAGCGTGTAGTCCTCAACCTTGCCGCTTTCCAGGGCACTGAAAATCAGCTCTAATGCAGCATCCAGCCTTTGATGCGCCATAATGAGCTCCCGAAAGTCATCATCACTGATCATAGAGCTCTAGTACTCTCGGTATCCAACTAGTTCGGCCTCAGAAACCATAGTAATATGCATGTCGTCCATCACATGTATCAGCTCCATAGCCATCACCCGAGGCTCAGGCCCCGAGGTGCCGGACCTCCTGCTCAATGCATCTGCTACTGTGTTTGCCTTCCCCGGGTGGTAGTGAATCTGGTAATCATAGTCATAGAGAAACTCTAGCCATCTCCTCTGTCGCAGGTTTAGGACCTTCTGCGTATCGATGTACTTGAGATTCTTGTAATCTGAGAAAATATCATAATGAATCTCATACAGATAATGTCGCCATATCTTTAGTGTAAATACAACAGCCCCGAGCTCCAAATTGTGTACCGGATAGTTATGCTCATGCTTCTTCAACTGTCTCGAAGCATAAGCGATAACATATCCGTGCTGCATCAGTACAACACCCATCCCTTTGTATGAGGCATCCATGTAAATCTGAAATCCCTCACTCCCAAATGGGAGTGCAAGGATAGGGAATGAGGTAAGTCAGTCCTTCAACTCTTGAAATGCTGTCTCGCACTGCTCTGTCCATGTAAACTCTGCATCCTTCCTCGTCAAGGTCGTGAGGGGAAGTGCTATCCTCGAGAACCCCTCCACGAACATACGATAGTAACCTGCTAATCCCAAGAAACTACAAATGTCGGATGCTGTCTTCGGTCATGGCCAATCCCTTACTGTCTCTATCTTGGCTGGATCCACCGCCAATCCAGCTCCACTGATCGTGTGTCCCAAGAAGGCCACCTCCTATAGCTAGAACTGGCACTTTGAAAACTTTGCAAACATTTGGGACTCCCTCAGCCTCTGCAAAACCTGTGTCAAATGCTGTGTATGCTCCTCCTAAGTCCGGGAATAGATCAAAATATCGTCGATGAATACAATCACGAAGCGGTCCAAGAAGGTCTCGAATCCACGGTTCATTAGACTCATGAATGCGACAGGGGCATTCGTGAGCCAAAAAGGCATCACCGTGAACTCGTATAACCCATAACGTGAGCTGAAAGCCGTCTTCGGGATGTCTTCCTCTCGGATGCGCAGCTGATAGTAACTGGATCTCATATCCAGCTTAGGAAACCAGAAGGCCCCCTGAAGCTTATCAAATAACTCGTTTATCTGAGGCAGTGGATAGGTATTACGGACCGTCAACCGGTTCAGCTCCCTATAATCTATGCACAGCCGCAATGATCCGTCTTTCTTCTTTACAAAGAGAACTGGTGCTCCCCACGGCGGCGAGCTCGATCGCACAAATCCTGTGTCCACAAGCTCCTGAAGCTGAGTCCTGAATTCTGCCAACTCTTTGGGATCCATCCTGTAAGGTGTCCGGGACACTGGCCTCGCCCCCAGCACCAACTGAATCCTGAAATCCAAGTCCCGAGCTGGTGGTAGTCCGGGCAATTTCTCCGGGAATACATCGGAGAAATCCATAACCATCGGGATATCCGCTATAGAACTCTCCGCTGCCACCATCTCGAAGCAGATGAGGTACACCTCTTCCCCATGCTCATAGGCCTTGACAGCCTGTACAGATGATAATGATAGATGGGGGATAGGTCGGATACCTTCAATAGTAATGTAGGAGTCTCCATGCCTGAGTGTGATCCTCTTAGAGGGGCAGTCGATCTGGGCATACTTCCAATAAAGCCAGGTCATGCCCAAAATCAAATCAAAGTCTGGCAACCTCAAGATCACCGCCGGAGCTTTGAAGGTCTTGCCTCCTATCTTGACCTCCATGTTGCAGCTATCCGTGGTCCGTAGCTCCGAGCCATCAGGAAGATGCACCCTCATCTCTGTGCCAGGGAATCTCTCCACACCCTCTAGTCCTTCAATGAAAGTGTCCGACACGAATGAGTGGGAAGCACCCGTGTCGAATAGGGTATGTGCGGGCTTGCCGCTGATCATAACTATGCCTGAGATTTATTTGAGGTATAATGGATGTTATTTCTATGGTTTTCAAGGCACTACTAAGGTTGAAATTTCTAAATTAAAATAATTTAAGTACCTGTAATCACCTCCTCGGGGTTCCTATACTCCGTGAGGTCCAAAGCGTATATCTGCTCCTGATTGCGTCCTCGGCCGTGATATCCCCGGCCTCGGCCTCGTCCTCAGCCTCGACCCTACTGTACTGGGGCCACTGGAGGTGGAGGAGGAGGAGGATGGAATCGATGAGGACACTCCGATCTAATGTGCCCGAGCTAGCGGCATCCGTAACAGACTACCGACCGGTGTCCATGGTCATCCTGTATCCTTGGAACAGGCACCTGTAGAGGTGGGGGAGCTAATGCTGGAGGAGGCCTCTATTCCTACCTGAAGTTGGGACGACGACGTCCCCCACCCCTCTTATATCCAATAGTCCTGCCTCTCTGAGAGCCCCTGCTGCTCTCTCCTGATATCGACCCATCGTATGGTCTCTTCCCTCTGCCTTGCACCATCAGCTGGTCGGCCTCCAGCTTCTTTGCCATCTCGATAATCTAGGCTGATGTACCATGAGAAATGAACAACAAAGCCTGCCTCAAGTCATCTCTGAGGCCCCGGTAGAACCTCTTGGCATACCTCCTATCGTCTGTGTCTTATATCCATGCGAACCTGGCAAGGTGGGAGAACTCCCTCTGGTAATCAATCACCGATCTGCTCCCCTACCTGAGGTTCAAAAACCTCTCCTCCAAAGCATATCTGTCCGTAGTAGATACGAAGTGATCCAAAAATACATCGCCGAACTCCTCCCAAGATATGTCTGATAACTACCAGTCCGCATATGTAGACTCCCGCACTAACTTCTACCATCTCTTCGCATGAGCTTCTAGTGCAGAGGTGGCTAGAGGTACCGCCTGGCCGACCGGGCAGCTGATGCCTGCCAATATCTCATGTATGGCCTCCAGCCATTCCTTCGTCTTTACAACATCCTCTGTCCCACGGTACATCAGTGGGGATAGGCTCTTGAAGGTACTTATCCAGCTTGACCCCGAATTTGGCTGCGGGGCCGAGACTTGCTGGGCTTTGAAGGCTTCCAGGATCGCCGTCAAAGTCTGCCCCATCTTCGTCTGTAGAAATGGAGTGACAGCTGGAGAGGGAGGAACCACATTTTTCGGTGCGACGACCTGTGGAGGTTGCATAAAGGTAAGGTTAAAACAAAATTGGCCTAACTCATTGTACTTAATGGACTGTTTGTAACACCCCCATCCGTCGCATGACATATAACAGAAGGTCCAGCTAGAACCTGAAGGCATATACCACAGACAGTCAGAAGGGTTACATAAGAATATTCAAACCATCCAATTAAGACTACTCGTCCTGCACAGAGCATTCTAGCAGAAGTCTTTAAAGTTGAAAGAACCCAAAACTTAAATCCATTAATCATGAATGTCCACAAATACAACGCTGGAATGAAAACCAAATACACTGAAAGGGGTACATGGCCTTAGAAATGTTCACTTATCAAAATATTATCTTACATACATCGGCTTGCAGACCGGCCACACATGACAAAATAAAAACAACCATTCTTTACGGCCTTCGAGGGCCAGAACAGCAACATGGTCTCCAGCCCGCTACCTAGCACTCGGCTCCGCAGCACCTGCAAGCAACATTCCACCGCATGGTGGCAAACAAAGCAACGGTCAGCCAAAAGCCGACCAAATTATAACGACCTCGCCCCTTACTCGGGACGGCGGTGCTCTTTCCCTGCAATTCATTAGCCCAGCTAAACAATAAAGTGCAACTATATATTTCGCCACAGGTGTAGGCTCGCACGGCCAAACACCCCGTGCACTCAGGGTACATTAACGGTGAATCCTGACATTTCAGCGTCTTCACCACCATCCCAAAGATGGCAACCATGTGAGCATTTAGCCTTTCTAACCAACGTCTAAGGCTCCCAACTATGCCAACGACCAATCCCCTTTTCGGGTCTGCCTAGGTCCGATTCCACTTGCCCGTTGCTCAGGACGCCTAGTCAATTTAAGTCCTACGCGCGGGCCAAGATTCTCTCGGATCCCAAAATTTCCAAACAATCACATAACCCAGTTATGTTCAAGGCCGGTTCCCAGACTGCCAAGTAGTAGAACAACGATTCTGCTCAGTTTTCCGGGTGCGCCTTGGAGCTAACCTCCAAGTATCCCTGCTGCAATCTACTGCGTAGAAACCCAAAAAACCCAAAGCATGAAGTCTTCTCCGGCAAAACATATCAAATGCAACATCACCAATGCTATCCGGGTAGGCTTCACACACAATGCCTATGCCCGTACTTCGATTCCGGACTCTACATGCAACACAAGGGGGACTATTCACATCAACCCCAAGGAACACCACACACTCACGGGAGCGGGATTCCCTATGCAGAAAGAAAGAGCTTCATATGCTCAAGTAGAGAATCGTTACCCTTGTAGTCCGCTTTGGCGCCATGGAAAAACTATACGGACAGAACTCTTCGTAACGAACTTTCCTCCACGGATCCGCTCTCAGATCTCAAAATGGTGCACCGATGCTCCGTCGGCGGCCGGAATCCCTTTCTTCTTCCTCCTCTTTCTAACTCCTTGAGAGAGAGAATGGTTGGAGAGAAATGAAGGATTAACTCCCCTATTCTCGGCATTAACAGAGCAGGAAATCATCTGGGCCGTTGGATCTTATTTAAAGAAAACGAACGGCTCAGATATGCTCAAAAATCTCCAAACCTGGGGCGAACACGGCTTGGCACATGGCCGTGTCCCAGGCCATCTGCCTCGCTCCAGGCACGATCGTCGAACTCAGAACAGCCACACGGGCAAAGACACGCCCGTGTCTCACCTGACACGCCAGTGTCGGGTCTATCGACACATTTGTGACCGGGGGCGTGTCACTCATAACCGCCACGCCAACCGACACGACCCAACTAAACACGGGTGCTGACACGGGTAGGCACACGCCCGTGTCAAATGACACGCCCGTGTCCTCCAGCCGTGTTACTAGCCGTATCCTTCTCGGGATGAAAACGGCTAAAACCCCAGCCAGACACAACTATGGACACGCCCGTGTCCTAGGCCGTGTACCCCTACACAGGCACCAAAAATCCCTTTTTACGCGACCGACTCAAATACAATTTTCGGGGCGTTACAAATCTCCCCCACTTAAGGAATTTCGTCCCGAAATTAAGCAAAAGGTACACAAATCTAAATAATACCTGAGTGGAATAACTCGGGGTATTCCTCCAACATAGCTTGCTCTCGTTCCCAAGAAAGCTCCCCGCTTCCACAATTATCCCAACAGACTTTAACCATTCGGACCTCCTTGTTGCGGAGTCGTTTGACTGCAATGTCTTCAATAAGTACAGGCTTGACCCTTGTTGTCAACTCATAATCAACCGGTACTTGATTGTCCGCAATGATCTGCGAAGGCTCTTACACTGCCTTACGCAACACCGACACGTGGAACACGTCATGTAGCCCACTCAATTCCACCGACAGCTTCAATCTATACGCCGCCTCGCCAACACGCTCCAGGATTTCAAATGCTCCAAGGTATCTCGGACTCAGCTTCTTCAAGCGTCGAACCCATGATACACCCTTGAACGACTTGATTTTTAGATACGCCATGTCACCAACACTGAACTCTACATTCCTATGCTTGGCATTATAGTACTTTGACTGTCTATCCTGAGCGATCTTCAACCTTTCTTGAAATATCCGTATCACTGATGTAGCATCTTCCACCGCTTGACGTTTGCACAACTTCGATTCGCCTGCCTCCAACCAAGACAACGGCGTACGACACTTCCTCCCGTACAGGGCCCCGAAAGGCGCCATTCCAATACTTTCCTGAAAGTTGTTGTTATACGCAAACTCCACCACGTACAGGTGATCTTCCCACTGCTTTCCAACATCTAGGACGCACATGCGAAGCATGTCCTCCATCGTCCGGTTGACCCTCTCGGTTTGGCCCTCCGTCTGCGGATGAAAGGCTATACTGAACTTTAACTTAGTACCCAACAGACTATGCACCAACCTCCAGTCATTCGACGTGAAGCGTCCATCTCGATCACTAACAATACTGCGGGGCGCACCATGTAATCGAACAATATTCTCCACATAGATTTTGGCTAACTTTTCCACCGGATCTTCCTTCCTGACTGGGATAAAGTGCGACACCTTTGTCAACCTATCTACGACCACCCAAATGGCGTCGTTTCCCTTCTGCGATTTCGGCAAACCATGCACAAAATCTATAGATATGTCATCGAATTTCCATTCTGGGATAGGTAGGGATTTCAAGAAACCTCCGGGCTTCTGGCATTCCGCCTTCACCAATGCACAAGTACGGTACTTGGCCACATAAAGTGCTACATCCTTCTTCAATCCTGGCCACCAGAATAATTTCTTCATGTCCCAATACATCTTCGTGCTTCCCGGGTGGATTGAGTACTTGGTATGATGAGCCTCATACATCAATTCCTCCGGAAGATTATCCGCACTAGGAACGCATAGGCGACCGTCCTTCCTTAGCAAACCATCTTCAACGGCAAACTGGGAATTTGACCCATCTAATGGTTCATCCAAGATCTGCTTCATGCTGTTATCCTGAACCAAAGCCCGCCGAACTCTATCAGCTAGGTCACACTGCACCTCTGTCCAAAATAGTTTCGCCTCAGCACTAGATTGCTTGTCGACACAAGATATCTCCAAAGCCTCCAACTCATGGACCAATCTCTCATCATGTACCGATAACCAGTTGGCCCGTGCGGAAATCTGACGACTCAGCGCATCCGCCACTGCATTTCCCTTCCTAGGCCCATAATGTATCTTGAAGGCGTAGTCCCCTAAGAACTACATCCACCTCCGCTGCCTCATGTTCATATCCTTTTGGTCCAACAGATACTTCAAGCTCTTATGATCGGTGTAAATATCGACCTTCACACCGTATAAATAGTGCCTCCAAAGTTTTAGAGCAAATATCACGGTCGCTAACTCTAAGTCGTGGACCGGATAATTTCTCTCGTGAGCCTTCAATTGTCGTGAACCATAGTCTATCACTCTCTAATGCTGTAGCAGAACACAGCCCAAACCACTGCCCGAAGCATCAATATAGATCTCGAACCCTTCGGTTCCACTTGGCAAACATAATATAGGCGTTGTGGTCAACCGCCTCTTCAACTCTTCAAAAGCCTGTTCGCACTCCGGAGACCACAAAAACTTCTAATCCTTCCTTGTCAACATCGTGAGTGGAAGTGCTATCCGTGAAAAGTTCTCTACGAAGCGCCTGTAGTAGCCAGCAAGCCCCAGGAAAATCCATACCTCTGCCACTATAGTCAAAGCAGGCCACTCCCGTATCGCCACTATCTTCGCCGGATTCACAGCTATCCCCTCTCCACTAACAACATGACCAAGGAATGCTATCGAGGATAACCAGAATTCACACTTGGAGAACTTAGCATACAACTGATTCCTTCTCAACGTCTCCAACACCATATGTAGATGATTATAGTGATCCTCCTCGCACTGCGAGTACACCAAGATATCATCGATAAATACTATCATGAAACGATCCAGGTACTCTCTGAACGTCCTGTTCATCAGATCCATAAATACGGATGGCGCATTCGTCAACCCAAACGGCATGACCACGAACTCGTAATGCCCAAACCGCGTACTGAATGCTGTCTTTGGGATGTCGCTCTCCCTTATCCTCAATTGGTAGTATCCGGACTTCAAATCTAACTTTGAATACACCGTTGACCCAACCACTGATTAAATAGATCGTCAATCCTCGGAATCAGATACTTATTCTTTTCCGTAAGTTTGTTCAATTCCCGGTAGTCGATACAAAGGCGCAAGCTCCCATCTTTCTTCTTAATAAAGAGAACTGGTGCGCTCCAAGGCGACGAACTTGGACGCACATAACCTTGCTCTAGCAACTCTTGCAGTTGCCCCTTCAACTCCGCCATCTCTCGCGACGCTATCCGATATGGACAGCGTGACACCGGTTTGGCACCCGGTACCAACTCAATGGTAAAATCAATCTCCTGCTGAGGAGGGGCTCCTGGGAGATCATCTGGGAACACATCGGGATATTCAGACACAACTGGGATACTGCCAAGACTTGGCTTAGACTTCGAAGTCTGCACTAATGTGACAAACAGCTCTGCCCCAGACCAAACTGCCTTAAACACCTGAAGAGCCGACATCAAGATCTTACCCGACCCCTTCATGCCCGCAAAAGTAGTCTCCCGATCGGTGTTCACACCCAACTTAACTTCCTTACGGTTGCAATCAATGCATGCACCCTGCTCCGAGAGCCAATCCATACTGAAGATTACGTCGAAATCTACTAACGGCAGAATCAACGCTTGCAAAACAAACTACTGGTCTCCAATCCGAATCTTCACAACACAGGCCCTATCTGCGCGCATTGAGCACCCATTGGGCAACAACACATCCAACTTGTCTTTTGTCATCTAGAACGGTACCTCGATGCGCGATATGAATTTTTTGGACAAGAAGGAATGCGATGCTCCCGTATCAAACAAGGCTCTCGTCGGAAATTCAAAGATCAACACAAAACCTAGCACCAACAAAAGAAAGCTAACAAAAGAGGTAACAACTACATAAAGTTAATCTGCTATAAATTAACGCATACCTGTCACCACGTCCGCTTGCTTTATGGCCTCTTGCAGACCAAGGTTGTAGACTCTAGGCTGGGCTGGAACATGATGGGATGCGGTTGACTCCACTGCTTTCCCTTTCTCCTCATAATTCGCTTCAGACTTCCTCTTGGACTTCGAACGTCTGCTCCAACACTCACGAGCAAAATGCCCCGTCTTCCCGCAGTTGTAGCAAGCTCCTGGGACTCGACTTGTAGTTGCCCCCGACGTACCAGCCGAAGTGGTTGAGTTCAAAGTCTTCTGCTTCTTGCTCCACATGCGGAAACTTGACTTGGCATTTGGCACCTTGAACTCAGACTTCTTTTCTCCTGGGTCCTTCTTCTCTTGAACTTTCTTCATAACGTTTTCCAAAGACCGGGCTGAGTTGACCAAGGCTAGGAAGCCTTGCGCCTTAGGCCCAACAAGTAGTAGCTGTAGATTACCGCGAAGACCCTCATAAAACCGGTTGGTCTTCCGTTCTTCTTCCATAAACGTAGCACCCGCATAACGACCCAACCGTGTGAACTCATGAAGATACTCATCCACGCTTCTGGCTCCCTGAGTTAGCCCAAGATACTGATTCTCCATCTCCAACTTCTGAGCAGAGGGTACAAATCTGGCTAGGAACAATCTTGAAAATTCCTCCATAGGCACATCAGCAAGCTGCCTTCCCACTAAGAGATGAAACTCCAACTCATCCCACCACAGCCTCGCTTCACCCACCAAAAGAAAAGTCGCTATGGTGGTCTTCTGCCATTCCTCAGTTAACGTGTCTACCAAGACCCTCTTCATCGAAGAGAGCCAGTCCTTAGCTTGAGCTGGCATTCCAACCCCATCAAACCTCGGAGGATTAAAGCCCATTACATGCTTAAGTTTCTTCTCCGTAGCTCTCCTCGGCTCTACCAGATCAACTGCTACGCGCTCCACCACTCTTGGCTCTGCCGCCCTAACCGGTTCTTGATCATTCGCAGGAGGTGCGCGATGCATTTGCCCTACAGGTTGGGCATTTATCATTACAAATACGGCTTCAGCCACCATCCTGATGGTTTTCGCTGAAGGAGGTGTTGTAGGCACGTCCCTTGGTGCACTACTTTCCGCTGATTGCGGACACTCTGACTAAACAACACTGCTCCTAGCTGCCTATAGTAGCAAATACACACGATTAGACGACAAACAAATTGCTAAAAGCAATCATTGGAACACTCAGATTCCACAAAACAAGTGTATTTTCCATTCCAAGTGTACTTTCATGGGTTCTTTTTGATGTTATAATGATGACGCACACATGTGCTCACCACCACTTAAAAGAATTCAGCCACGAATTCGTTTAAGCCTGACCGTAACCAGAATTCTGATACCAAATTGTAACAACCCCATCCGTCGCATGACATATAACAGAAGGTCTAGCTGGAACCCGACGCCATATACCACAGACAGTCGGAAGGGTTACATAAGAATATTCAAACCATCCAATTAAGACTACTCGTCTTACACAAAGCATTCTAGCGGAAGTCTTTAAAATTGAAAGAACGCAAAACTTAAATCCATTAATCATGAATGTCCACAACCACAATACTGGAATGAAAACCAAATACACTGAAAGGGGTACATAGCCTTATGGCCTTATAAATGTTAACTTATCAAAATAGTGTCTTACATACATCAGCTCGCAGGCCGTCCACACATGACAAAATAAAACAACCATTCTTTACGGCCTTCGAGGGCCAGCACAGCAACATGGGCACCAGCCCGCTACCTAGCATTCGGCTTCGCAGCACCTGCAAGCAACATTCCACCGCATGGTGGAAAACAAAGCAACGGTCAGCCAAAAGCCGACCAAATTATAACGACCCCGCCCCTTACTCGGGACGACGGTGCTCTTTCCCTGCAATTCATTAGCCCAGCTAAATAATAAAGTGCAACTATATATTTCACCACAGGTGTAGGCTCGCACGGCCAAACACCCCATGCACTCAGGGCATATTAACGGTGAATCCTGACATTTCAGCATCTTCACCACCATCCCAAAGATGGCAACCATGTGAGCATTTAGCCTTTCTGACCACCGTTTAAGGCTCCCAACTATGCCAACGGCCAGTCCCCTTTTCGGGTCGCTCGTACCGAACCACATAGCCTAGGTCCGATTCCACTTGCCCGTTGCTCAAGCCGCCTAGTCAATTTAAGTCCTACGCGTGGGCCAAGCTTCTCTCGGATCCAAAAATTTCCAAACAATCACATAACCAAGTTATGTTCAAGGCCGGTTCCCAGACCTCCAAGTTAGCAGAACAACGATTCCGCTCAGTTTTCCGGGTGCGCCTTGGAGCTAACCTCCAAGGATCCCTGCTGCAATCTACCGCGTAGAAACCTGAAAAACCCAAAGCACGGAGTCTTCTCTGGCAAAACATATCAAATGCAACATCACCGATCCAGACAATACGCGTCCGGGTAGGCTTCACACAAAATGCCTATGCCCGTACTTTGATTCCAGACTCTATATGCAACACAAGGGGGACTATTCACATCAACCCCAAGGAACACCACGCACTCACCGCACACTCGCGGGAGCGGAACTCCCTATGCAGAAAGAAAGAGCTTCACATGCTCAACTAGAGAATCGTTATCCTTGTAGTCCGCTTTGGCGCCATGGAAAAACTACACGGACAGAACTCTTCGTAACGAACTTTCCTCCACGGGTCCACTCTCAGATCTGAAAAAGGTGCTCCGATGCTCCGCCGGCGGCCGGAATACCTTCCTTCTTCCTCCTCTTTCCAACTCCTTGAGAGAGAGAATGGTTGGAGAGAAATGAAGGATTAACTCCCCTATTCCCGGCCTTAACAGAGCAGGAAACCATCTGGGCCGTTGGATATTATTTAAAGAAAACGAACGGCTCAGATCCGCTCAAAAATCTCCAGACCTGGGACGAACATGGCTTGGCACACGGCCGTGTCCCAGGCCGTGTGCCTCGCTCCAGGTACGATCGTTGAACTCAGAATAGCAACACAGGCAAAGACATGCCCGTGTCTCACCTGACACGCTCGTGTCGGGTCTCTTGACACGCCCGTGACCGGGGGTGTGTCACGCATAACCGCCATGCCAACCGACACGATCCAACTGAACACGGGTGCTGACACGAGTAGTCACATGCCCGTGTCAAATGACACGCCCGTGTCCTCCAGCCGTGTTACTAGCCGTGTCCTTCTCGGGATGAAAACAGCTAAAACACTAGCCAGACACAGACTTGGACACGCCTGTGTCCTAGGCGGTGTACCCCTACACAGGCACCAAAAATCCCTTTTTACGCGACCGATTCAAATACAATTTTCGGGGCGTTACACTGTTTATGTGACTTTTTACACATGGGCACACCACTGCTTCTGCTGCATAGTTTGTCTACAAACTAATGCTCGCGCGGGGTGGTCCAGTATTGTGGACTTCTTTCTCATATGATCGTTTGTCAAGTGATACCAGTTTGTAAGACCCCCTCCCCATTAACAAGGAGGCTACCAGATCTTATGCCCAGAACCGCCGTCTTACGTTGACACTAACACACGGGTTAGTCGACACCGCAACACGCCGATTCTGCCGGTTAATACGATCATAAACTTGTAGGGCAATATGAGAAAATTAGTATAACAATAAAAATAGACCACAACTAGTCCATAACCACATCACATATATATAAATATATGAAAGGAAAACACCAGTCCAAATGAATACAAAAATAATATGAAGATTAATTAGGGCTTATGCCGAGTACATCAAATCAAATCTCTCTCTCTCTCTCTCTAAACAGCGGAAGATATCTTTCATCACCAAGTCATCCCACCTGAGGCAACTCTGTAGTAGTAGTAGTCGGTGGTATCAGCTCCTCACGTCCTGCCATCTCGTCCCGCTGGTCGTGATGGTGCTCCATCTCCTCGAGCTCCTAAAAATAGTTTGGTCACCGACCATTAGTCAAAAAGACTAAGTCGTTTCCTCCACACCTCGCCCCGCAACTCCTAGGCATCCTGCGGGAGGACGAAGCGGAGGACAACAAGGGGTATCAAGAGTAAACAGGTGGCAGTGACACTATACTAACAAATATAAGGGGAGTAATAGTAGTTCTACTCTAGCAGTTCTATGTAAGAAGTACAAGTGCAGTAATGAAGTATAAAACTGAAGTAAGTTAGAAAAGTGCAGTACGGTAAAGTAAGTAAAGAACTGAAAGTAAGAGCATGAAAGTAAAACTATGCTACCTTACTCTATCATCTCAAATCGTACCTTAACTTATAAAAATGCTCATACAAATTTATAAGTTAAGGTTTCTAGGAAATTTAACTTATATGATAAGGATCTATGAAGCGTATGACCTAATATGAATGAATGTTTATGATGCAGTTTATACACAGGCAAGTGCAACTCACACACAACGACTCCGTGATCACAAACCTGTAGTACCCACTTTTTGAGAGCTAGATTCACTCTCGGGTACCACCGTTGTGGCTACGACAACAGCGGAGCGGGCATCTCCACTTCTAGGCCGGTATGCACACTACCAAACCTTAGACCCCTCTCATATGCCTTTGTACATGTCCAAGGTGCACTATAGAGTCTATGCGTACGTACTTTGCTGACAACCCGTCAATCTTGTTGGGTCGGGTGTGCGTTATCGGGGATCGTCCTCCAGACCGCAGTGTAAAACAACCCACTGACCCCTCAAACCCTCACACCCGCCTGGTGCACCGTACTGCCATCGGTGTGACGAACGGCCAGAACCGCATGCCCCGCCACTAAATTTATGCACATGCAAGTATTTCATCCCGAGCCTTCAGCTCGCAGGAATAACCTGTCCTGAATCCCTCGAACCCTACACGGGTGAGCATTTATCACAATCCCTCCAACCATATACGGGTGAGAACGCATAATAGTGTCTTTATTCCAAATACCTCAAACCCTACATGGGCGAGAATGAACCACAATGTCCTAACCTATTAGACTACTCTTGTCTACGGATTATTATACTTAGTGATTTAAGGTTAATCCCAGGACTGCCCAGGGTATACCCGGTGTAGGGCTCTCGGGGGCACTAGGAGCTACGATGGGATTACACCCAAAGGTTCGTTTCGCAAGGATATTTACTTTAGTTGATGGCTACCCAAAATTCACCCCCAACTCTCATTATTACTCTTGGGTGATCCTAATAACTTAAGGTGTTCTCAGAAGGGCGACGGTCTTTCGCCGGCCTCCACTCCAGTTGCTATCCAAGGGCTTGCACTTTACTCTCGTCGCTAAGACAACTCTACCCACCAGGGTCATATTACAATTGAAGTCTCTAGTTCATTTATTGATCTATCCCCGGTGGTCCTTATAACATGACCTACTTACATTATGCGCAACCCATGACCTAATACCACCCCGAAATGGAACTTCAAATTCCTTGGGCCACCTGTCTCTAATTATTTATCTTAGGATGGTATGGACTAATGAAGTGAGCTTATTGATTTTTATAATTTCCCTAAGTCATTAAGACCTCTAATTAAATCATTTAATTAATCCCCTATGTCATTTAATACATGAAGTATGACAATTTATAATCCACTGACCTAAGGAATTTTTCTTGAGTTATGTCTTGGTAAAATATTGCTGTATACCAAAATTTATAATTTTCCTTTAATTATTTCTATTTATTCCTTAATTAATACAAAATTGACACAATTGTCATTTTCCAAATGAAGTATAAGGAATACATTACTAAAAATTCAAGGAAAATTACAGAGCATATATATACTTAATTTAAGGCTAATGGCAGAGTTTCATCAACTTCTATAATGTAATGAGCTACCAATTTCAATTCTTATTAATTTACCAAAATGTCATTATAAGGTTTTAAAAATTACTGGGTCATCCAAAATACTGAGAAAATTATACAAAGTTATTCATACTAAGATATATCACCAAGAAATTTTCCAAAATTTTCTACCAAGTATTTTCACCAATTTACTAATTAAATAAATTGAGTGTAAAAAGGTAATTTCCACATATCTCCGATCAAAATTCTTCAAACAGAGTCATAAAAATTTTCAGGAGTTATATCTAACATAATATTGACCTTGACAAAAATTGGGGATTTTATCCCAATGATAAGCCTATTTTTACATTTATTTTTCAAAAGTTCTAATATTTCAAAAATTTCAAATAATGGGAGTTTTGCTTCCAAAAATTCCATTATTACAATGTGGGGTATAAGTCACCCTAATGAGCCTCTGAAATCAATATCATGATTTTTGTATGTTCCAAATAGGCTTAATACACAATATTTTAAAATTAGCTATTTGCACCCCAAGCCAATATATAATCAACACATGCAAGTGAGTTTACCCAACATGCAGTGGTCCAAATGTGCTGAAATTTTTACCATGCACATGAATAGTCCCCAAGGACATGCCACCAAAATTTGGGGCATTTGGAGCCATAACACTCCAAATATTTCATTTATTTAAATTTGTGTATTATGAATAAAACTATAGAAAACATTTTCCCAAAAATTCTCAAATTTTGGCAGGGGCTAAATATGCCATAATCATGCATGCACCCAAAATTTGGGGTCATGTTGATTATTGGTTTGGCTTGGGCATCAAATTGAAGTTCTGCCCTTGCCTAGGACCAGTCCTAGGAAAACTGACCTAAAGGGCAGTACACTCCTCCAAATTACCTGATTATGGTGGAAAATTAAATAAGAGCCTAAGCTACAACTTTCATTTAAGGTGCATGCCTTGGAAATACTTCTAAGAGGCCTATAATTGCCATGCAATATTACTGAAATAGTGTGACAGATTTATATAATACTATAGTTTTATTTTGGTTTAATTTAATTTATATGCACGAATTCTAAAACATAACAGACGGGATCGGTTCATCGTCCCCAATCAGCCAACGACCCAGATTGATTCTGGTTGGGCCACCTTTGCTGGCTAATTCCGGCCAGCTGAGCCACCACCACCGCTGGCGGATGTCGCCACCACCTTCACTGAGGTGGTGGCTAGCGGTTTCCGGCGATGAGGCCACCAGAATTGGCTCCTCCGACGAACCCGAGCAAGAAGAAAAGCTCGGAAATTTCCAATTTTCCTCACATGGTATCAGGCTCAATTGAGCCCGATATCTCTCCCTAAAGATCTAGAAAACTAGTACGAGTAGAGGGGAGGTGAAACATACCCGAATGGCGGCACGACGACGAGGTTGGTGGCGGTTGGCCATGGATGAGCTACTCCAGCGATCTCCTGCTCAAATCCTTGATTCACCACCAAAAGCTTTGCTCCAGGACTCGTTCTCCACTCAATTCCCCTCACAGAAGATGATGGTGTGGTTGGTTTGAGCTGGAAGTGACTATATAGGGAGATACAATCAAGGTGAGCTCGGTTTGGGGCTTTGGAGGCTTCACCCTTGGTGCCAAGTGGCCACCATACTGCCAAATTCTCTGGAATTCACCGAGGAGGCCAGCCAGCACCATTTTGGGCTGATGGAGCCAAGGCCAAGTGGCCTCTTCTTCTTAACTCACCTTCTCTCTCCTAAAATTCCCACTGTACCCTCATGCATGTGTCCCTCTATTCAAAACCAGAGGGTAGGGGTGGTCATTGACCACTTGGCTGGTTATGGACCTTGTTTGGTGGGCTTGGACCAAGGTGAGTGGGCTTAGCTCTCATTTTCTCCTTTAGCTTAATTAGGTTGACTTGGGTTGACTTGGTCAACCATGATGAGTGGGCTGACCCCACTTGGTGGTCATGGGTCTAAGGGCACCACCCAACTTGGGTTGGGTCAATGTGGTGCCCTACATGGGCTAATTTGGGCCTATAGGTATAGGTTTGACCAAATTAGGGCCATTGTTGACTTTGGTCAACTAGGGTCAAAGGGTTGACCTAATGGCATGCCCTAGGGTCCACTTAGATTGTTTTAGGGTTAGGGCAATGTGGTGGGGTCATGGTGTGGATAGGGTTCCTATTTAGGCTAGTTTGACCTACTTTGACTTTAGCCCCTTAGTGGGCCCCACATGGCTACAACCCACTACACTATCTAGGGTCAAACCTAGCTAAATTCCCTATCACCCAGCCCATGCCTAACCCAATCTAAGTTGAGGGGGTCTAGAAGTAAAATGGGATGTTACACGTAGTGCCCGGACTGCGTTCAAAATGCGGTTTTGGGAATGTCACCTTCCCGGATTCTCAACTGGTAATAACCAGACTTCAAGTCCAACTCCAAGTAGACGGTCGATCCCACCAGCTGATCGAACAACTCATCAATTCGGGGTATCAGATATTTATTCGTCTCGGTCAGCTTATTCAGTTCACGGTAATCAATACATAACCTCAATCCACCGTCTTTTTTCTTTACAAAAAGCACATGCGCGTTCGAAGATAACATGCTTGGGCATATATAACCCTACTTTCGCAACTTTTGCAGTTGGATTTCCTACTCCGCCATCTTCTTTGGCGTGACGTGGGATAGGGAGCGGGCCACAGGTTTCGCACCTAGTACAAGTTGATCGAGAAGTTAATCTCTCTCACTGGGGTATTAGCCCAAGGAGAGCCTTGGGAAACACATCTGCCCATGCCGATACCGGCAATACAGATGCAGTCAAGCAGAAATCCCAACTTCCTATTTGCACCGCCACATTGCAAGCTTGATCCGCAAGCATCATACAACCATTTGGCAACACCACTTTGACGCTATCTGTCTTTACACGATTAGGTATCCCAAACCGCATTATGAACTCTTAAGACAGAAAAGAATGCGACGCACCCGGATCAAACAGTGCTCGCGCCAGCATGTTCTGAATCATCGCAAAGCCTGTGGTGCACACAACACACACAAGCTACATACACAAGATGCAAAAAAGTAATCAATACAGTTATCGTACATTTGTAACACTTAGGATTGCGCTGGGACGCAGAGGACTCCACCACTGCTTTTCCCGTCGTCAAATAAGACGCTCCTATTTCCTGCTCAACCAGACGTCGACCATTCCTGATAAGGTTGGGCAAAATCATCAAGCATTAACTATCGATTCGTGTTCACGACTATCATACAAACACGTTGATCCCACACATACATGTATTGTATTCACATAGCTTAAACATCATCATAGAACTACCATCCAACACGGCTTACTATACATATAATACATGCATAATCCACCATACATGAGAAGCCCCATTATTTATGTACATTAGCACGTCTACATGTCCTTTATATGTATTGCCTGTCGGCTACGAGCCAACGCGACAATCTCAGGCTTTATGTCCTGCTTTACCACACGAATAGCACTTGTAGCTCTTCTTTGGAAGCTGAACAGCATCCCAACAGTCCTGAGCAATGTGTCCTACCTGGCCACAAGTATAACAAGTACGCTTCTCGATTCTTTGCCTCTTATGGTGAGTAGACATTCCAACCCTTGGAGGTCTCACTTTCCTGGTTGCAGGCATCTGTTGGGCTCTTGTCAAGTCCATATCCAATCATTTCGCTGACTCCACTAGTGGTTGGAATCCCAATAGCTTAGGACCCATCAATAAGAAACGGAGTTCCTGATGTAGCCCATCATAAAACCGATTGATTTTCATCCCCTCGGTTTCAAACACAAACTCGGGTTGTTGTCTCATTGCAACAAATGCATGAAAATAGTCGTCAACCGTGTCCTCTCCTTGGCTCAAATACACGTGCACCGATGAAGCTGATTTGCTTTCCCTTGTTGTCTGCTCAATTTCACTAACCGACATGGGATGCATTACCAGATCAGAGGGTTTCACCTGTCCCTCATGGTAAGCCTTGAGCATTGCAAAAACCACATCAGCAATCTGTCGAGCCATCTCTATCGATGGAGGAGATGTTGGTATCACAGTTGATATCATGCTTCCCATTTAGTGTCGGGGTTCCTGTCGCCACGCAGTCGCACTCATCGCCTACAGTCGTAAAAGGACACAAGTAAGCAACAAACAGATTGCCAAAAGCACTACTAGGAACGCATAGGTTCCCCAAACACAAGAATTTGCATTCCTATCATGGACATTCAGGAGTTCAAATGTGTTAACTTGGTTTGCACAAACACGTGCTCGCCACCCCACAGAAGAAGTCGACCACGACTTCGAGAGGAAAAGACCGAGACAGCTGATACCAAAAACCTCCCTCTGATACCAAAAATGTAACAACCCCATCCGCTCATATGATATATACTAGAAGGTCCGGCCGGGGCCCCACAACATATATCACAAAACAGGCGGTGAAGTTACGGGATGATACCAGAGTAGCGCATCGCACCCTAACACAATGCATTCTAGCAGAAGCCTACACTAACCATTGAACTCCACACTTGAATGTCTAACATATAAAACAACACCACATTGTAAATATAGATAGGAATATCTTACAACATAAACTAGTTGGCCTTATGGCCTTACAGGGCTTTCAAACAGTGGCCTAAACATTGGCCACATTAAAAGTAAACACAACACTCATATCTAAATTAGCCTTCGAGGGCTAACAGCAGCAGCTAAAGCAGCATGCTCATCAACCCTTTTTCATCCCGCTTGGCTCTCCAGCACCTGTACAGGGACAATCCACCCAACGGTGGCAAACAAAGGCAACGGTCAGCATTCAGCTGACCAAATTATAACGACCCTACCCCTTTTTCGGGACAGCGGTAATCTTCCCTACAGGCATAGCATTTCACAAGCATATATAGATCATCTGATGTGCTTTTACGCACACATTCCATCACAACCGTCAGCCACTCAGCTCGATGATCCGTGCACTAAGAGACATTCTTAGTGTACCGGCGAACCAGTTGCCCACCACCGTATTAGGGTCGTAACCCAACGAAAACTCACTTGAGCATTTACTCCATGGCGTGCAGCCGAAGTTTTATAGTCTTAGTGAACCGGGATTGGCCCGTAGGCCCCCATTGTATCACGGCGCGTAAGCCTAAGACTCTCGCTATGAGCTCCAACAGACCGCACTTTCTGGTCCACGTCGGACGGACATAATACAGGTCAGATCCTCCACCCCCCGTTGCATAAATCGCATTGACATCACCGAGCACAACATACTCGCGGCTAAATCAAAGGCATGGGTTGGTCTCACCGATCCAGTTCTTGGCATTCAAGCCTGGGTGTTTTCCTGGGTGCACCAGTACTTCATTATACCCACTCATATCACAACATTAGCGGGTCTTTCCTAGGCACACCAGTACTTCCTGCGACTCTCTTTGCAGGTGGACACCGCAAATATCACAAATGTCAGGGGTGTTTCCTGGCTACCACGCCAGTACTTCCTGTTACTCTCTTCACAGGTGGACTCCCTATGAACATTAAGCATTACAAAGGGTATTTTTGGGAATTCCAATCTAGTACTTCCTGCTACTTCCTTTCACAGGTAGAACCCAACAGCACAAGCAGCACAAGCATTATATGGGTATTTTCCTGAACTACCACTCCAGTACTTCCTGCTACTTCCTTTCACAGGTCCAACCCGTCGATGCCTAAACTAAGCGTTTATCACACAGTCTTCTTCGGTTCGTATGTAACATCACCAATCCAGACCAACCTGTCCAGATGGGCTTCACACAGCATGCCTATTCCGTACTCCATTTTCAGATCTATATGCCAACAAAGGAGATTCCATGAATCAACCCAAAAGACTCCCAACATCAGCCGCCCTTTGGTGGGGGAATCATATACATATGCCAAAAGGGAGACTTCACATGGCTATGAAGAAAGGTCGTTACCCTTGAAGACCGTTTCGGTGCCATGAACTCCTAGCTGGCTAAAAAGAACCGCAACAGCTTTTCCTCCGCAACGATGGCCTCGAATCTCAGCTTGACACTCTCAAGCTCCACCAGAGATCAACCCCTCTTCTTCTTCCTCCTTCTTCCTTTCCCTTTCTCTCTCTAGCAGTTTAGAAAGATGAAGGCTAACATAAAAATGAGACTTTCTTCTCACTTTTCGGCCTTAAGGAAGCAGGGAAGGCTCTCAGCTGTTAGATCCCAGCTGAAGAAGAATGGACGAACACGAAAAACCCGCAAAATCATGTTTCGGGACCGACACGCCCTGTGACACGCCCATGTCACAGGCTGTGTCACACTAAGCGGTGCACAAACTGCTTTATCCCGAAACAGGTCACGGCCGTGACGGCCAGGACATGCCCGTGTCACCCACTAGAGACCCACTCGAGAGGACTTACTCGAGAGAAAACCAACTACTTGAGTACTCAGATTTGACACGCCCGTATCGAATGACACGCCCGTATCACCGCCCTCTTACTCGAGTACGTTTCCACTTACTCGAGAGAAAAGTGTCGACCTCTCGACACAGCGGGACACGCCCTGTGATACGCCCGTGTCACAGACCGTGTACCCCATACTCGACGATCGCGAGCGCAGTTCGTCGAACATAGGGAGTCACGCCCTCCTCGAATGGTACACGCACGTGTAGCCTGGCGTGTTCCCGCGTTCGACGAACGTCGAACGCAGTTCGTCGAACTCATTTTTCATCGAACTTATGACGACTCCGCATCCGAGAAGGACATGCCCTAGGACACGCCCGTGATGCGGCCGGCGATAGCCCAGTTTCGTTGAACATCGAACGAAGTGCCCAGTTTCATCGAACATCGAACGAAGTGCCCAGTTCATCGAACACAGAGTTTTCGAGAAAACATCGAGTTCTCGAGAAAAATGCTACCGCACGGCGTTAGCCTTATCGCCGGCATTAACATGATATTAATTTTTGGCCAAGCGCTCAGGAACCTACGGCTCGACGGTAATAGGCGAAAGTAGTTCCGTCGTTGGGCTTTATAGCCGAACGATTTCATTTAGGATTCGATCCTAAGGCCCAAGACTCTCCTCCAGAGTGCTTATATAGGGCTGAACGGTTATTTATCTTCATTTTCTCATTTGGGAAGTGAGAGTTAGGGTTTGGAAGATAAAGGTGGGAGGAGGAAGAAGAGAGCTTTCTTCTGCCATTGACGGAGCTTCAGACCTCCGATCGTCGTTCCGAGGCCAGATGCGGGTAGAGGACTTAGAGGCACTCGTTTTCATTCGTGCAAGGCAAGGGTTTCAGGGCTAAGAAGAGGATTCGTAAGGTAACGACACTTCTTCTCTCGATTTTAGGATGCATGAATGGCATCTACACTTTCCTTGTTGTCTTCCAAGCATTCTAGGCACCGTATCTCTCAAGTGAGAGGGATTCGGTTTTACATGGTTCAAGAAGAGCCATCGGGTCGATTGTTACCGTCCCCAACATTTTATTGCATAAGAAATCTGCTCCGTTAGTGGATTAGGCATTGTGTGTGAACCGAAAGTCGCGATCGTTAATCTGACTCGGTGATGTTGCATTCCGAGTCTTAAGGATTTTGTAGAAATCCGTTAGCAGAAATATGATGTCTGTGATGATGTTGTATGTTCTCCCCTTATTCTGCGCGAGTACGCGTAATCAGAACTAGACAAGGTTAGCTCCGCTATGACGGTAGATGGTTTCCTTGGGGCGCAGGACCGGACAAGGTTAGCTCCGCTGTGACGGGAGATGGTTTCCTTAGGGCGCGGGACCAGACAAGGTTAGCACCGTTGTGACGGGAGATGGTTTCCATGGGGCACGGGACCAGACAAGGTTAGCCCCGTTATGACGGTAGATGGTTTCCTTGGGGTACGGGAATGTTATGGTACGCACGTTGGATTTGGGTGGGAAATGCTTGGGATTGTGATGTGCTAAGGCATGATTTGTCTCTGTTGTTGGCTGGCTAGCACGTGATGTTGCAAAGTCATTTGTGGAGAGTGTCCCGGCGAGAGAAGTTCCTCTTCTGTGGATCAGACGAGAATGCCGAGCTTTGGGCAAGCCCAAACGATTCCATCTAGGTCCCGCTGGGTCTCCTTTGGTGGACTTGATCCCGATATTGGAGCCGGGCCTGGGTTGTTGCGAACGGGTGGGGTCTAGCAAGGTTTCTTATCGATTTGTTTGTTTGGCGGCTTGTATGCCATTTGGGGGAATTTAAAGTACACTTGTGTTTGCGGTTTGTATGTCGTTTGGGGAAATTTAGAGTACCCTTGTGTTTGCGGCTTGAATGCCGATGGGAAAATTGGAAGTACTCGATGTGATGATGTGTTAGAAGTATACGCTTTAGGGTGCCTTGGGTGAAACCTGGGATTGCATTCATGCTGCATTGTAGCCCCATTTTATTATATGCTCAACATAGAAATGTGTTTTTTGAATGATACAACCAAACCTATTTTATAGCTTTACATGTTACTGTATTTTGCATACGAAGTGATGACCTGCAGGGTGCTTGAGTGCCCTGGGTTCCACTAGGGACGGCCTGGAGGAGATGTATTTGTTATACAGTTGAGGTCAGCCTTTGCTAATTCACGTTACAACAAAAATTTTACAGGGCAAGGATTACTAGCGGGAGCAAGCTCGCCGGCCAAAAGGCCTAAGCTTCATGAAGTGTTACAAGATGTGTTATAGCTCTGTTTTGTGGAATGTGATGCTTTATGTTCTATGATTCCGGCTTGCATGCCGAGGTAGACTAGGAGTGCTTATGCACATTGCTTTTGTGTAATGTTGTTTCAGTCTTCTGCACAATTGGATATTGTAAGGTCTTAAGGCCATTTGGGATACTTCTGTAGTGGTAGATAAATTCTAGTTTTGTTTGTTTGTTTCCACTGTTTTATTCTGAGTTTTGCGATGGGTAGACTTATATCATCTTTTAATGCTTAAGCTGTGGCGTCTGTATGTTGTGGGGCCCCGGTCGGACCCATATTTTACAGTCATTATAGTGGAGGCATTATAATTTGGTATCAGAGGGAGGTTAGTGTCCAAGGTATGTCTTCGTGGACGAATGTCCTAAACAATTTGCGTTAAGAAGTTATCCACATACGAGTATCGCAGGACCGTGAGTGTCCTAGTGTCTAAGCCTTACAAATAGAGGCTGATTCTTGTTTTACCTTGCTTTTGCTTAGGGTACAAGCGACGAGGAGGGGACGTCGAGGCCATGAGAAGAGCCTTCGGCGAGCAGTGCTACTGCTCTAGGTCCGTTAGGCATGGGGGTAACCCTGACCGATTTCTATTGCATGCTATCAGAAGTATTGGTGGCAACCCAAGCTTCCTCAACAACCCAAGTTGTGTCCCCTGTTGCACATGTAGCAACCCCTGCTACCCCAGATGTGGCAACGGCCATGCCAAGCGGAGGAGCCAGGCAAGCAGATCCGTTAGCTGAACGAGTGGTTGTTAGGAACAGAAACCGGCAAATTAAGTATTTCTTAAGCTTCCATCCTCCAACGTGTAAGAGCATAGACACACCGACCGATGCGGAGGAGTGGTGGGCAAGGATTCAAGAACTGCTTAGAGAGGCCGAGACGCCGGTAGTGAAGCAAGCTGAGTTTGCAAGTTTCATGTTGGAAGGCGATACTAAGTTGTGGTGGGTGAGCCATGGCGGTAGCCAGTTTCCTGGTCATACCTCGACCATGGAGGAGTTCGGGAATGCTTTCTTGAAGAGTATATTCCCGTGTCGAGAAGGCTAGCCCTTCAGAGGCAGGTGCAGCGTGATAAGAAGGTGGACGAGTATGTTTAGAAATTTACTCGGTTGGATCATTATGCTGGAACGACCATGGCTGATGATGTGGATAGGGACAACCTCTTCTACCACAGACTGAGGGAGAATCTGAGACAACCCCTCATATCTATGAAGAATACCAGGTTCAATGAGCTGGTTGAGGCTGCCAAAATGTTGGAGAGAAATTTGGAGCGAACCCAACGATGGAAGGGTTTTGCTACAAAACAAGGGGAAGGAAAGCCTTCTCATTCGCAAGGAAAATCAGAAGGAAGTAGGTGGAAAAAGAAGCCTCGTCCCTACAAGAATTGGGAGAAGGATAGTTCGACATCAGGGGGGTCTCGCTTCAAGGGACCGATCGTGCTACTAGTGTGGAAAATCAGGCCACATAGCTTGTTTCTGTAATGAGGGTGGTGTAGAGCAGGAGCCGAGACAAAAACAGTCGGTACGCTCCGGGCACAGTGCAACGGAGAAAGGAAAGATGGTGGAGTCCAGCGCTTCTCATTTCCAACCCATGTAGCCAAGGGCGTATAACCGTGTTGCCCATGTTTTAGGCTTTGTGTTAGTTTCTGGGTACCCCGCTAGGGTATTGTTTGATACGGGAGCATCACACTCCTTCCTTGCAAAAAGTTTATATGGAGGATTGGAGTTGAGCTGTTCCCGACGGATGTAGAGATGAAGGTGCGTATGTCCAATGGGTCATCCATGAATACCGGGGCGAAGGGGCGCATTTGTTGGAGTTTGGACGGAGTTGACTTCATGTTGGTAGTGGCGGTGTAACACCCCCTATCCGTCGCATAGCATATATCAATAGGTCCAGCCGGGGCCCGACACCATATACCACAGACAGACCGGGTGGTTACTCAATGGAAACCATCCAACCAATCATAACGTCCTACACAAAGCATTCTAGCGGAAGCAGTTTAAATAGTTGCAATTAAAAGAACTCAGCAACAAGCATGAATGTCCACTAACAAGCCAAATAAGAATGAAATACATACACAAGTACTGGCCTTAAGGCCTTACAAATGGTTTACTCATAGTACATGTTTTCCATACCACGGCATGCAGGCCGGTCATACATGAACAAAAGCAAGTAAACACTCGAATTAGGCCTTCGAGGGCCGGCTTCGTAATTTGGGCTTTAGCCTGCTATTGACCGCTTGGTCCAGCAGCACCTGCAAGCAACAAACCACCGCACGGTGGCAAACAAAAGCAACGGTCAGCAATGCTGACCAAATTATAACGATCCCGCCTCCAATTCGGGGCGGCGATGCTCCTTCCCTGCACTTATTAGCATAACCAAGCAGTGTATAAATATACATTTTGTCACAGGCATAGGCTCACATGGCCACACACCCCGTGCACTCAGGCACATTCTTGGTGAACACGGTCAAAGCCCACCGACTCACCACCGTCCCCAGGACGGCCAAACAATGAGCAATTTGTGTTCCCGGCATGGGTCACGGTAATTTAAACCATAGACCGCCGAAGACCCTCATCTATGCCAACGGCTCGAATCCGAACGACATAGAACGGGATGGTTCCATCTAACCCGTGCTCACATCGCAACGTTAATTTAAAACATATGCGCAGGTCAAACTTCTCCCGAGTCCCATTTCCATCACACATTTCACATAACCCAGTTATGTTCAGGTTGGCTCCCAGGCCATCAAGTTGGCAAGATCACGCATCCGCCCAGTTTTCCGGGTGCACCTTAGGGTTAATCCCCAAGGCTCCCTGTTGTAATCTAACACGTAGAAAACCTGAAAAACAAACATTCGCACGGAGTCTTCTCCGGCATTTATGCAATGCAACATCACTGATCCAGACCAACATGTCCGGATAGTCTTCACACATCATGCCTATGTCCGTTCTCGTTTACGGACTCTACACAACGGGGACTTCACATATCTACCTGAAGGAACGCCTCCAACTCACCACAAACTCGCGAGAGCGGGCTTCCTATGCAAAGAAGGAGAGCTTCACATGCTCAAGTAGAGAATCGTTACCCTAGCATTCTTCCTTGGCGCAATGGAAATGTAAGTGGATGAAAAGCACCGCAATCTCCTTGCCTTCGTAGATCCAAAGTCGGCTCGCGATTTGGAGCTCTGAAACTCCTCCAAAGACTGGATCTAGACTTCTTCCTCCTTTGCTCTCCCCTCTCTCTAAGATTTAGACAGAGAACACGACAGGAAAAATAAGGGTTCTGAAACTATTCTCTCGGGTATAACCTCTCCGGGAATAACCACAACCGTCGGATCCCACAAAAATGGATGCACATACACGATCCAGGTTTGACCTGGATAAATGGGGTTAAAAACCGCATGGTTCACCAATCTGGAGCAAGACACGTCCGCGGCCAATTAAATTGTGTCAGGACATTTAGTCAACTGCTGCCAAAACCCCAGCGTCAACACTCCGCGTCGACAGAATCAAACACGCCACAAATGCGCCCCGTGCTCGACAATCGTCGAACCAAGATCGTCGACCGCTGCCAGATCGTCGAACGGAGCTTCTCTGGCCAAATCGTCGAACGCAGCCAAAATCGTCGAACGGAGATCGCTGGCCCGATTATCGAACCCACGGCCCGATCGTCGAACCCACGACCCAATCATCGACTGCAGAACATCGACCAAATCGTCGACCGCAGAAATGACCAGATCGTCGAGCGCTGCTCGACGATCGTCGAACCCAGAATATCGACAGATCGTCGACCGCAGCATTGCGACCAGATCGTCGACCGCTGCTCGACGATCGTCGAACCCAGATTTCTGCCTGAACGATTTGCCAGAACTTTGAACTACCCCGACACGCCCTGGGACACGCCCGTGTCCCAGGCCGTGTACCCCTGCCAAATTCCAAATTTGGTACAGAAACGTCACCCGTCCCTCTTTTGAGTTTCAGTGCGTTATAGCTCTCCCCCTCTTAAAAGAATTTCGTCTACGAAATTACATAAAGGAAAGGTAAGTACAAAACCAAAATTTGTACCTGAGCGGAACAACTCCGGATACTCGTCAAGCATAGTCTTCTCTCGCTCCCAAGAGAGCTCCTCTCAACCGCAATTGGCCCATCGGACCTTGACCATCCTGATCTCTTTATTGCGTAGCCGCTTGACTTCCGAGTCTTCAATCAGCACGGGCTTGACCTTTGTCGTCAACCCACTATCAATCGGCACTTGATCGACCGCGATCACTTGCGAAGGCTCTTGCACCGCCTTCCGTAGCACTGATATATGGAATACATCATGTAGACCACTAAGCTCCACCGACAGCTTCAATCGATAAGCCGCTTCGCCAATCCACTCCAGAACCTCAAACGGCCCAAGGTACCTCGGGCTTAGCTTTTTCAAGCGCCGCACCCGCGAGACATCATTGAACGGCTTGATCTTTAAGTACACCCAGTCGCCCACAACAAACTCCACGTTCCTGTGCTTGGCATTATAGTACTTCGCTTGCCGGTCCTGAACGATAAGCAATCTCTCCCGAATGGTTCGCACCAACAAAGTAGCATCCTCCACCTCTTGACGCTTGTACAACTTTGACTCACCCGTTTCTAACCAGGACAACGGCGTGCGACATCTTCTACCATAAAGGGCCTCGAAGGGCGCCATTTGAATACTCGCCTAGTAGCTATTGTTGTACGCAAATTCCACCAAGTAAAGATGGTCTTCCCATTGCTTTCCAAAGTCTAAGACACACATGCGGAGCATATCTTTCATAGTTCTATTGACGCTCTCGGTCTGCCCATCCGTCTGTGGATGGAAGGCTGTGCTAAAACTCAGCTTTGTTCCCAACATTTGCTGCACAAGCCTCCAATCATTGGACGTGAAACGCCCATCTCGGTCACTCACGATGCTGCGGGGCACACCGTGGAGCCGTACTATGTTATCCACATATAACTTTGCCAACTTCTCCATCGGATCATCCTTCCTACGCGGAATGAAATGCGACACCTTCGTTAGCCGATCTACGACCACCCAGATGATGTCGTTCCCCTTTTGCGACCTTGGCAACCCGTGGCAAAGTCCATAGAGATGTCGTCGAATTTCCACTCCGGAATAGGCAAGGACTTCAGAAATCCTCCTGGCTTTTGGCACTCCGCCTTCACCAAGGCACAAGTTTGGCACGTCGCCACGCAGAGCGCCACATCCTTCTTCAAACCCGGCCAAAAAAATAGTTTCTTAACGTCGCGGTACATCTTTGTGCTCCCCGGGTGAATCGAGTACTTGGTATGGTGCGCCTCGTACAACAAATCCACCCGCAAACTGCCCACGCTCGGGATGCAAAGTCGACCGTCTTTCCAAAGCAATCCATCCACAACTTCATATTGGGAATTTGACCTATCCAGAGCCTCTATCATGAGTTGCTTTATGTGGCAATCCAAATCCAAAGCTTGCCGAATCCGATCAGCCAGGTCATATTGGACTTCAGTCCAATTCAGCACTGCTTCAGCACTTGATTGCTTATCAACGCAAAATATCTCCAACGCCTCTAACTCCCGAACCAACTGCTCGTCATGAACCGACACCCAATTTGCTTGAGCTGGGGCCCGGCGACTCAGCGCGTCCGCAACCGCATTACCTTTACCAGACACGTAGTGGATCTTGAATGTATAGTCCCCCAGGAACTCCATCCATCTACGCTGTCGCATATTCAGATCTTTCTGATCAATCAAATACTTCAGGCTCTTGTGATCGGTGTAGATATCAATCTTCACACCGTACAAATAATGCCTCCACAGCTTCAAGGCAAAAATCACGGCCGCTAACTCCAAGTCAAGGACCGGATAGTTCCTCTCTTGCACTTTCAGCTGTCTCGAGCCATAAGCTATCATACTTCCATGTTGCAGTAGCACGCAACCCAAACCGCTGCCCGAAGCATCGCTATAAATCTCATAACCTTCGGTCCCACTCGGCGAACTCAACACAGGCGCCGTGGTCAACCGACATTTCAACTCCTCAAAAGCTCGCGCGCACTCCAACGTCCAAACAAACTTCTGCTCCTTCCTCGTCAAAGTAGTGAGAGGTAACGCTATCCACGAGAAGTTCTTTACGAAGCGCCTATAATAGCCGGCAATCCCCAGAAAGCTCCGAACTTCCGCTACCGTAGAAAGCTCAGAGCACTCCCATATCGCAACAATCTTCGCCGGATCCACTACAATACCTTCCCCACTCACTATATAACCGAGGAACGCCACTGAGGACAACCAAAACTCGCACTTCGAGAACTTGGCATACAATTGATTCCTCCTTAGCGTCTCCAAAACCAAATGAAGATGCCTGAAGTGATCTTCCTCACTCTGCGAGTACACCAAAATATCGTCGATGAAGATGATCACAAAATGGTCCAAGTACTCCCTGAAGGTCCTGTTCATCAAATCCATGAACACTGACAGCGCATTAGTCAGCCCAAACGGCATGACCGTAAACTCGTAATGCCCGTATCTCGTACTGAACGCTGTCATCGGGATATCACTCTCCCTCAGCTGATAGTACCCGGACTTGAGGTCCAACTTTGAGTACACCGTCGACCCGACTAACTGATCGAATAGATCATCAATCCGGGGGATCGGGTACTTATTCTTTTCCGTCAACTTGTTGAGCTCCCGATAATCAATACATATCATCAAGCTTCCGTCCTTCTTCTTAACAAAGAGGACCGACGCGCTCCAAGGCGAAGAACTTGGACGCACATACCCTTGCTCCAACAACTCTTGAAGTTGAAACTTTAGCTCTGCCATTTCCTTAGGCGCTAGCCGATATGGGGAGCGTGACACAGGCTTTGCACCTGGTACGAGCTCTATCGTAAAATCTATCTCCCACTGCGGCGGGGCTCCAGGAAGATCGCTAGGGAACACATCAGGGTACTCCGATACCACTAAAATACTATCCAACGCGGGCTTACGCTTTGCAACCTCAACAAGTGTAAAGAACAGTTCTGCACCGACATGAACTGCCTTCACCACCTGAAGAGCAGACATCAACGTCTTGCTCGTCCCCTTCAAGCCCGTGAAAGTCGTCTCACGACCTACTCCCAGCTGGACTTCCTTGCTACCGTAATCAATTTAGGCTCGCTTCTCTGAGAGCCAGTCCATGCCAAATATAACGTCGAACTCCACAAACGGTAGTAACGATGCTTGCAGATCAAACTTTTGATTCCCAATTCGAATCTTCATGCCACAGAATCTATCCGCACGCATCGAACACCCATTGGGCAACAACACATCCAACTTGTCCTTCGCCATCGAAGAAGGTACTACGATGCGCGATATAAATTCTTCAGACAAAAAGGAGCGTGAATGTAAGACCCCCCCTTTTTTTTTTCTTTTTATGACACCGGGGTCTTAGGCCCAGAACCACGAAGCGCCGATTCTGCCGGCCAATTCGATCACAGAAAAGTAGCATAATGAAGTAAATGTAAACTATCAGTCCACAGAGAATCACATATCATAATAAATATAACTCCACGAAGGGAGTGTCCACAAAAATAAACATCAGAGTAGCAAAAACGGGCTTATGCCCGGTACATCAAATCCTCACTACAAAAGATCACTCATGCGGAAGCAGAAAGACTACTCAAGGTCGAGACTCACGGTCCCGGCTGTGTGAACTCCGGAGCTAGACTGCCCCACCTCCAAGCGCACCGGTCTCTGGGACTGCTCCTCCATGCTGGTCCCCACGATCCCCTAAATGATGCGGTTCGAAAACCGTTAGTCTAAAAGACTAAGTCCTATCATCCCCTGCCCCTTCCCCCACGACTCCTAGGCACCGAGCGGAGAGGAAGAAAGGGGAGGACTTGAAGGTGGAGTATATCAAAAAGCAGATGGTAGTGGACCTATACTAGCAATTCTATAACATGTATGGACTATAAGCTGAAATATGAAAGGTAACCTTCACTTATGTGAAAACACATAAGCCAAGGGGTCTTCTACAAGGCTCCCATCGTATAAAAAGTCTCATACCGATTTATACGTTGGGGTGTCAGTTATCAACAACAGTGGATATATATATCAAAATTAACCTTAATTTATAAACTTGCCCACACAAGCTTATAGACCAAGGGGTCGTTATGCAGGTCCTAAAGTATAATCGTCCCATTCCACTTATACTTTAGGTGTCAGGGTTAAGGGTGACGATTATGCTATGACATGCAAGTGGGTATGATGGACATGCAAGTGCAACACACACACCCAACTCTGTGCACACAGACCTTTAGTTCCCCCTTTCTGGAGTCGTGACCTCCCAGGATACCTCCGTAGTGGCAGACGGAAGCGGTGGGTTGGGCCTTGCCCACCTCTAAACCAGTAAAGCACTACCGGTCAGACCTATCGTACGCCTCAACGCTTGGTGCACGAAGCGGACTCCTGCGTACTCTTGCCGGCTGGCGCACCAGACTTCTGTTGGCGAAGTGCTAACCACACTTGCCGAGTCAACGTATTGGCGTCGGTGCATCGACCCTCCAATGCCGAAGACCCACCACCTTAATTTCCTTTCCTGTTATGCACATGCAAATTAGCGTAATCAAGAACCGAGCCAAAGCTCCCCAGACCAACACATCCGTCTCAAGCAATCGAGCCAAAGCTCCCCGGACCCAAAGTCTGCCTTTTAACCATCCGAGCCGAAGCTCCCAGCCAACATCCGGTGCCATCAGTGTTGTGGAATGTGCAACCCTATTTACTAAGTTACTCTTTTCAGCTTGTTAAAACAGTTTACGTTAACCCAGTACTGCCCCCGGTATTTCCTGTGAAGGGCTCTCAAGGGGCACTAGGAACTGTGTTGGGATTACGCCCAGCGTTCCCTTTCGCAAGGTACTTATTTTATTATTGGTTGATTCCCTTACCCATTATTTTCTCATATTTCGATATGCTAATCCTAGGGTAATTTGACTCCAACTCTCCTTGGGTAGGACGATCTTTCGTCGAACCCGAACGCCTATAACCCTAGACAAAACCACACCCTACTCCCTCATCTTCCATAGATGCAGCCCATTCCACTTATCCTTATAGCAAACCATCAAGACCCATCATACGTGCCCTAATTCACATCCAAATGAAACCCTGCAGTTTTGCTATATGCAGACCACTTAAGCTACATGACCCGTAAAAAGGGAAGTACATGAAATACTCATACAGTACCATTATGATAATTATTAGAGGGCTAAAAAGACATTTGAAGCATAAATCCAGAAATCCATAATTTTCCTAATTTGTCTGATAATTAATTTATTTATTCTAGTGTCCCAAAAGGCCCGGTTTGAACATGAAGTACCATTTTCAGACAAGATAATAATCCACTAAATTTATGATAATTACTAAATGCCTAAGCAACTCTAAATCCTAAGTCTTCCAATTTTTCAGTAAGGTTTAGGCCTTTAAATTTAATTTCAAAGATGCCCCATAAAAAGTCATTTTAAAAGATTCTATAGTAATAATACTTCCAAAAATTCAGAGAAAATTCAGGGATGATTGTGATGGCCTACAAGTGCCATAGAAAAAGTTTCATAATTTATCATTTGGAAATAAGGCTATATTTGATTTTCTTATGAACTTTCTAATTTAAGGGTTAATGAACAAAGTATGCTAATCACTCATCAAATATTTCCACAAAACTTCCCACATGATAACATTGAGCTAAAAACACTATGCAGCAAGTTTCATGATTTTTCAGTAAGTAATGAGCTCTTGCAAGAATTATTTAATATGTAATCAAAATAAAGCACTTGTGAAGTAGATGCCCTAAATCGATATCCAAAAATTCTAACAAAATTCATACAAGATTATTATAGCCTAAAACTAACTCTGCCCATGTATCATACCCTTTCTATGGGCAGTGAGACCACAATAGCCAAATTATTAATTAGGGCAATACTATTGATTACAAATGAAGTGCTACAAATATTGATCAAAATTCCTCAAGTAAATTATCAGAGGCTCAAAATACCCTAATCCCCTCACTACCCAGATTTGGTTAAGTTTCAAGGTGTTTAGCTAACCTAAACCTACACTACAATTTTTATGTCCTAAGTTAGGGTTAGGGTTTTGGGGACCCTACCATTTTCACAATTTGCTAATATTTTTAACAGAGGGTTATATATATCCTAGGAACCTCCTTGCAAAATTTGGAGTTCATCCAAGGTGTTTAGGTCTCATACCCTTCACAAGGCCAAAAGGTCCCTCCTTAGGGTTTGACCTAGGAACTTAGGGCAAATCTATTCCTCTCTATCCCATATTCCATGGGGAGGTGATAAGTGCTATAACAAGTCAGTGGCCCAAATTTCAGCCTCTGTTGAGGTGATTTGGTCACTCAAAATCAAAAGTGCACCTTTTGACCAAAATGCCCTTATTAAGGTATAGTTAGGGTTGGGTCAAAACCTATTCACAACACATCCAAATTAAATAAAATTTTATACAGATACCTAAATTGAACCCAGGGACCACTCACCAAAATTTGGGAGGGTTTGGAGGTGTTTAGGGCACCTATTTAATTTATTTAATAATTATTAAATGTTTATAAAAACTATAGAAATATTTTCTCCAAAAATTCCCATTTTTGGACAGGCCCTAGGTATAGCTAGGATAGACTCCCCATCAAACTTTCAACTGATTTGGGCTAGGGATGAAGTGTGGGCACTCAGTTTAATGACTGCCTAGCCCTAAGGGTACGTCCCACCAAAATGGGTGCCCTGATCAAACCAGGAGCCTAAATTGGTTCAAACTAATTTTAAAATAAAGTAGACAGAAAGGGCTACAAATCATGTGTTGATCATTTCCTCATACAGAGCCTCTAACTATTTTTAAATATATAAAACATTAAATGACAAAAGTGTGACAGAATGAAATAAATAGAATTAATTTCCTATAGTTTAATCCTGATGCAGCACGAATCTTGGCACAGGGATCAATGACATCTGGTCATCGTCTTCGTTGAGCCGTCGGCTGCGATTCGTCCCGCCTGGAGCGATTTCCAAGCCTTGCCGCCGGCGATCCAGCCCCTTCCCCGGCCGGCCACCGCCACCAACACCTCCGTTGAGGTGGTGGCTATCGCCAGGCGGCGGCTCTGCCGCCGGAGAGGCGTTTTCCGGCGGTTATAGCAAGAGGAATTTCTTGCCGAAACCATGAGGAATCCTGGATTTGATCGGGCTCAATTGAGCCCGAAACTTAAACCTTAAGAGTCCTAAGATCTACCCGCGAGTTAAGGAGAGGAGGAGGACCTTCCTGGCGGCCTGGATGCGAGAGGAGCGGCGGGATGCCATTGATGACGGTGGCGGCGCTCGGCTTCTGCAACAGCACAGTGGAATGGCTCGTCTCCTCCAGGTAAACGCCCTAAAGTGATCCCCTTGGCCCCCTGATGGTGTTTAAATGGCAAATGGGGGAGAGGGGAGGCTGGTTCTTCAATGGCCATTAACACCATTAAAGGTGTGGCTCGGGTAGAGTGGAGGGGGGCTGAACCCATCCCTTGGTGGCCGGGAAACGGCTGGAATCAAATCCTCTCCCCTAGAGGAGTTGATTGCAGCCATAAATGGTGGCTGTTAGCCTCCCTTGGCCGGCCTTCCACTTCCCCTTCCTCTTCCTCAATTTCTCTCCCCTCCATTATCATGGAGGGGAGCTCCTTTCTCTCTCCTAGTCACCTCTGGTTGACTAGTCAACCTCACAAGCTAAATGCACCTCACTTGATTATGATGGTCATGGGGGTGGGGTTAGCCTAAGGGAGAAGTGGCTTGGGCTTGGGTTAGCCCTTTTTGGGCTAGGTTTGACTTGACCTAAATGAGGGTTGACCTGGGCCAATTTGACCATCTGGGTTGACCCCTATGGGTCCTGGGTGACCCATTGGCTTCCCCTAGGGTCTAGGTAGGGTTATGTAGGGTTACCCTGCCCTCTGGAGGTCACATACCCTTAGTAAGGGCACTTTGACCAGATTAGGGGCTTGAGATGACTTGGGTCAACCTGGCCCTAGGGCTGCCCCCAATGTGTCCTTAGTGACCCATTGACCTCACTTTAGGGTTAGGAGGGCGTAGGTGGGGTCCTCTAGGCTAGGAGTAGGTCAGTTGACCCTAAGTAGGCTAGTTTGACCCATTTAGGGCTAGGGTTGACCTTGGTCAACTGGGCCTCTTGGGTTGACCCTAATGGGTCCTTTTGGCTCTAATGGGCCTCCAACGTATTAGGGGTGTTGTGGTAGGGTCTTGGGGTTAAGGTGTAGCCCATGGTCATCCTAAACCATTGTTCAGAGTTCTACTATTTGCAGACCATGATGATTTTCCACATTTTGTCCCCTATCTCTTGGCCCATTTCTGGATTCCTAGGGTTTGTCATGACCTAGTCATGGACAAAACCACTCCTAGGGGTCTAGTTGGAAATGAGATGTTACAAATCCCAATAAACAAAACAAAGATTTCGTCCCCGAAATCAAGGTTGGGCCTACGGGACTTACTACTGAAGGAAAGAGCCTTGTAACATCCCATCATGACGCCTTGTTTGTTAAATTAGGTTTTACGGGAAAACTTAGATCTAAGACCATTTCGCCCAATCGGCAAACCAAGATCCCAATAAACAAGGATAAGCCCCCAATAAACAAAAGATAAGCCTCTATCTGCCTAGAGCAGCCCTTAGTAAATTTAAAGCAGGAAAAATAAATTAACATCTTGAGGGGTCTGAGAGGTATACCTGACTGAATAGCTCGGGGTATCTTTGTCGCATCTGGTCCTGCGGCTCCCAGGTATGCTCCTCCTGGCCGTGGTTCCTCCACAGGACCTTGACTAGTGGGACCTTCTTGCGTCGCAAGACCCGTACTCCTCGGTCGTCGATCCTCACTGGCTCCAAACGAACCGACCGGTCTGAAGCTACCGGCCCTTCGGTGGTCAAAATCTGCTGCTCCGGGCGTAGCAGAGCCCTCCTCAACGAAGAAATATGGAAGACGTCGTGCAGCGCTTCCAGCTCTGGTGGTAATTCCAGCCGGTAGGCTAGGGGTCCGATCCGCTCCAGGATCCTATAAGGGCCCATGTACCTAGGGCTGAGCTTCTTCCTCCGACCACGCAGCCGCGAGACTCCATGCATGGGCCGGATTTTCAGAAACACCCGGTCCCCCACTTGGAACTCCACCTGCCGATGCCGGGCGTCATAGTACTTAGCCTGTCTGCTCTGCGCCTCTAGCATCCTGTCTCTGATCAGCCTCACCTGTGCCTCGGTGTCTTCAACAAACTCTGATCCCAACGCCTTCGGATCTTCGTTCTGAACCCAAGAAAGCGGGGTCCGGCATCTCCTCCCGTACAAGGCTTCGTAAGGCGCCATCCTGATGCTGGACTGGTAGCTGTTGTTATAGGAGAACTCGACCAGGGGTAAGAGTTTCTCCCACGGTTCCACGCGGTCCAAGATGCATAGCCTCAAAAGGTCCTCCAGCGTCCGGTTGGTGCGTTCTGTCTGCCCATCTGTCTGGGGATGAAATGCAGTGCTGAAGGTCAATCGCGTGCCTAAGTAAGATTGCACGGATCTCCACTCCCTGGAGGTGAACCGGCCATCCCGATCCGACACTATCGTCCTGGGCACGCCATGATAACGAATGAACTGCTCCACAAACTTCCGCACCAGTACACCCACTGAATCGTCCTTCCTGATCGGTATAAATCGAGCCACCTTGGTCAACCGATCAACGATTACCCAGATCGAGTCGTTCCCTGTCCGAGACCGGGGAAGCCCATGTATGAAGTCCATGGCTATGTCATCAAACTTCCACTCCGGCACCGGGAGTGGCTGCAGTAATCCTGCGGGGTTCCTGCACTCCGCCTTCACTAGCTGACATGCCTCATAATGGGTCACGAAGTAAGAGACATCCTTCTTCATGCCCGGCCAGAACATAGTCTTCTTCAAATCAGCCGTCATCTTTGTGATCCCCGGGTATACAGAATACCGGGTGCAGTGCGCCTCTGTCATAATATCCTCCCGGATCTGGCCTCCCTCCGGTATATACACCCGTCCTCTGAAGCACACCAGGTCGTCCCTCAGTGTGTAATCTCCTGCAGTGCCTGCCTCCAGAGCTTGGAAGATGGGCTCTAACTTGGCATCCTGCCTCTGTCCTTCTCTGACCCGGTCTCTGATGTCATCGGTAACGCCTATCGCGGCCAAGTACTCCTCATAGAGCTCAGGATCATCAGACGATACCAGAGTAATGTGCATGTCCTCTAGTCTCTGCAGCAGCTCCATAGACATCAACTGAGGCTCTGCTCCTGCTGTGGCAGCTCTCCTACTCAGTGCATCCGCTACCACGTTCGCCTTCCCCGGGTGGTAATGCATCTCATACTGATAGTCAGATAGAAACTCCACCCACCGCCTCTACCTGATGTTCAATTCCTTCTGCGTGTCCACGTACTTAAGGTTTTTATGATCGGTTTATATATCACAGTGGACTCCATAAAGGTAGTGTCGCCATATCTTCAGTGCGAATACAACTGCTCCCATCTCCAGGTCATGCACTGGATAGTTCTTCTCATGGGTCTTCAGCTGGCGGGAGGCATAAGCTATGACGCGTCCGTTCTGCATCAGTACTGCTCCCATCCCCTGATATGATGCGTCGGTGTAGATCTGAAATCCCTCCCTCCCCGAGGGGAGAGTAAGAATGGGAGCCGAGGTTAGCCGATCCTTCAGATCTTGGAAAGCTGTCTGGCACTGCGGGGTCCACACGAACGGTACCTCCTTCTTTGTCAAGGATGTGAGCGGGAGGGCGATTCGAGAGAATCCCTCCACGAACTTCCGGTAGTAACCGGCAAGTCCTAGAAAACTCCGTACGTCGGTGGCTGTCTTCAGTTGCGGCCAATCCGAAATAGCCTGAATCTTTGCCGGGTCCACCGCCAGCCCGGCTCCGCTGATAATGTGGCCTAAGAAAGCCACCTCCTTCAGCCAGAACTGACACTTGCTGAACTTCGCATAAAGGCGATGCTCCCGCAGTCTCTCCAAGGTCAGTGCCAGATGTCGTGTGTGCTCCTCCTCCGTCTTAAAATAGATAAGGATGTCGTCTATGAATACTATGACGAACACATCCAAATAAGCCTCGAAGACCCGGTTCATGAGGCTCATAAACGCCGACGGAGCATTCGTGAGCCCGAAGGGCATCACGATGAACTCATACAATCCATATCGGCTACTAAAGGCCGTCTTCGGAATATCCTCCTCCTGGATCCGCAGCTGGTAGTAGCCTGACCTCAAGTCCAGCTTTGAGAAATAATTGGCTCCCTCAAGCTGATCGAACAACTTGTCTATCCTCGGGAGCGGATAGGTATTTCGGACGGTCAGCCTGTTTAGTGCTCGATAGTCAATGCACAGGCGAAGAGTGCCATCCTTCTTCTTCACGAATAGGACCGGAGCCCCCCATGATAAGGAGCTCGGCCTAACAAATCCCGCCTCCACCAGCTCCTGCAACTGTGTCCGAAACTCTGCCAACTCCTTCGGGGCCATCCGATAAGGGGCCTTGGATACCGGCTTAGCCCCTGGTACCAACTGAATATGGAAGTCCTTCTCCCTATGCGGAGGCAGTCCTGGCAGCTTATCCGGAAAAATATCGGCGTAGTCACGAACCACCGGAATGCTAGCAATCAGGTCCTTCTCCTCAGTCATCTCGAATAATACCTGATATACCTCGTCTCCTTGCATATGAGCCTTAACGGCCTGAATAGATGAAAGCAGGCGGCGGGAAACCGGAGTAGTACCTTCGAATGTCGCATAAGTATCGCCGTGTCTCAGCACGACCCTCCCCGCCGGGCAGTCAATCTGGGCATGGTTCCAGACAAGCCATGTCATGCCCAAGACAAGGTCGAAGTCCGGCATTCTCAGGATCGTTGCTGGGGCCTCGAGTGTCACCCCGCCTATGGTAACCTCCAGGAGGCACTTCTCAGTGGACTGGATCTCCATCCCATTGGGCAGACGCACCCTCCTGGATAATCCCGTATAATATCGAATCTGGTCCAGATCCTTGACGAAATCCTCCGACACAAAGTTGTGCGATGCCCCCGTGTCGAACAGGGTATGGGCAGGCTTGCCGCACACCATCACCATTCCTAAATCAGTTTTAAGAAAGAACTTTGGTGTAAGGTTTTCTAACCTAGGTTGTGTAGTAGTTCTATCAATGCTTAATATGAGCAGGGAATATATTCAAAACTAAAATTACTCTTATACCTGCAATAACCCTGTCCGGGTTCCGGGGCTGTGCTAAGTCCAAAGCCTAAATCTGCTCCCCATTCTGTCTTCGGTCTCCTCCCTGATTACCACGTCCTCGGCCGCGTCCTCGGCCTCCGAAATGCTGGGCAGGTGGGCCACCCTGTAGTGCTGGAGGTGGTGCCCCCCTCATAGGGCAGTTTCTCCGGAGATGTCCCACCTGGTGACAATGGAAACACTCCGGCGGGGGATACGCCATACCCCCGGGTCTCGGCATCTCCTGAATCCGGAGAGGTTGAGGAGCCAAAACCACCTGCTCTCTCAGCTCATGCCTCACCTCCTGACGAGGCCGCTCCTCTGTCCTCCTCCCATCTGGTATGGTGCCTCGCCGCTGATCATTTCGGGCCCTCCGGCCCTGATCCTCCGCTTGCCGCTTCCGGCCCCGAGTGGCGTGCCAATCGGCCTCAATCATCTTCGCCATCTCCAAAATCCGGGAGATAGGCCCGTCAGATACAAACAGCAAGGCCTCCCTAAACTCTTCTTTTAGGCCCTTATAAAACCTCTTGACATAACCTGCTTCGTCCAGCTGGTAAGAGCCCGCATATCGGGCCAAATGATCGAACTCTCGGTGGTACTCCACCACCGTCCTGGTGCCCTGCCTCAGCTGCAAGAACCGCTCTTCCAACTCGTCCCTGGCCGACTGCGGAACAAAGTGCTCCAGCAGCGTGGCCCTGAATTCCTCCCAAGTGATTCCTTCAATCTCCCTATCAGCATATGTCATGTCCAACAGCGTCTTCCACCACCTCTTAGCATGGGACTCCAAGCAAGATACCACCAGGGCCACCCTCTCCTCCCAAGGGCATCGTATCCCAGTCAACATCTCGTACATAACATCCAGCCACTCCTCTGTCCGCACTGCCGACTCTGTCCCCAAGTATGATGGGGGAGAGAGTCCTCGGAAGGTGCTCATCCAGTTGGCCCCTGGGTTTGGCTGTTGGGCTGGAGCCTGCTGAGCCCGGAAGGCCTCAAGGATAGCTGTAAGGGTCTGCCCCATGTCCGACTGAAGGAAAGGTGTGGGGACCATGGGAGGTGGTGCAATGTCTGGAGTCTGCTGAGCTCCACCTTGTGGGGTGGGCTGAGCTGGGGGCTGCAAAACGAACTACATTAGTACGTAATCGACTCAATACCTAATAAAAGTGGACAATTACATGTGATCCCCCATATGGGCACACCACTGCTTCCGCTGCTTAGTTTGTCCCCAAACTAAGCCCGCGCGGGGGTGACCCAGGGTTGTGGACTGCTACTTTTCGATCGAGGTCCGCTTTGATACCACTTGTAAGACCCCCCCCCCCCTTTTTTTTTTATGACACCGGGGTCTTAGGCCCAGAACTGCCGTTTTGCGGTGACTTCCTTCACGCCCTGAAGGGTCATCACCACGAAGCGCCGATTCTGCCGGCCAATTCGATCACAGAAAAGTAGCATAATGAAGTAAATGTAAACTATCAGTCCACAGAGAATCACATGTCATAATAAATATAACTCCACGAAGGGAGTGTCCACAAAAATAAACATCAGAGTAGCAAAAACGGGCTTATGCCCGGTACATCAAATCCTCACTACAAAAGATCACTCATGCGGAAGCAGAAAGACTACTCAAGGTCGAGACTCACGGTCCCGGCTGTGTGAACTCCGGAGCTAGACTGCCCCACCTCCAAGCGCACCGGTCTCTGGGGCTGCTCCTCCATGCTGGTCCCCACGATCCCCTAAATGATGCGGTTCGAAAACCGTTAGTCTAAAAGACTAAGTCCTATCATCCCCCGCCCCTTCCCCCACGACTCCTAGGCACCGAGCGGAGAGGAAGAAAGGGGAGGACTTGAAGGTGGAGAATATCAAAAAGCAGATGGTAGTAGACCTATACTAGCAATTCTATAACATGTATGGACTATAAGCTGAAATATGAAAGGTAACCTTCACTTATGTGAAAACACATAAGCCAAGGGGTCTTCTGCAAGGCTCCCATCGTATAAAAAGTCCCATACCGATTTATACGTTGGGGTGTCGGTTATCAACAACAGTGGATATATATATCAAAATTAACCTTAATTTATAAACTTGCCCACACAAGCTTATAGACCAAGGGGTCGTTATGCAGGTCCTAAAGTATAAGCGTCTCATTCCACTTATACTTTAGGTGTCAGGGTTAAGGGTGACGATTATGCTATGACATGCAAGTGGGTATGATGGACATGCAAGTGCAACACACACCCGACTCTGTGCACACAGACCTTTAGTTCCCCCTTTCTGGAGCCGTGACCTCCCAGGATACCTCCGTAGTGGCAGACGGAAGCGGTGGGTTGGGCCTCGCCCACCTCTAAACCAGTAAAGCACTACCGGTCAGACCTATCGTACGCCTCAACGCTTGGTGCACGAAGCGGACTCCTGCGTACTCTTGCCGGCTGGCGCACCGGACTTCTGTTGGCGAAGTGCTAACCACACTTGCCGAGTCAACGTATTGGCGTCGGTGCATCGACCCTCCAATGCCGAAGACCCACCACCTTAATTTCCTTTCCTGTTATGCACATGCAAATTAGCGTAATCAAGAACCGAGCCGAAGCTCCCCGGACCAACACGTCCGTCTCAAGCAATCGAGCCGAAGCTCCCCGGACCCAAAGTCCGCCTTTTAACCATCCGAGCCGAAGCTCCCAGCCAACATCCGGTGCCATCAGTGTTGTGGAATGTGCAACCCTATTTACTAAGTTACTCTTTTCAGCTTGTTAAAACAGTTTACGTTAACCCAGGACTGCCCCCGGTATTCCCTGTGAAGGGCTCTCAAGGGGCACTAGGAACTGTGTTGGGATTACGCCCAGCGTTCCCTTTCGCAAGGTACTTATTTTATTATTGGTTGATTCCCTTACCCATTATTTTCTCATATTTCGATATGCTAATCCTAGGGTAATTTGACTCCAACTCTCCTTGGGTAGGACGATCTTTCGTCGGACCCGAACGCCTATAACCCTAGACAAAACCACACCCTACTCCCTCATCTTCCATAGATGCAGCCCATTCCACTTATCCTTACAGCAAACCATCAAGACACATCATAGGTGCCCTAATTCACATCCAAATGAAACCCTGCAGTTTTGCTATATGCAGACCACTTAAGCTACATGACCCGTAAAAAGGGAAGTACATGAAATACTCATCCAGTACCCTTATGATAATTATTAGAGTGCTAAAAAGACATTTGAAGCATAAATCCAGAAATCCATAATTTTCCTAATTTGTCTGATAATTAAATTATTTATTCTAGTGTCCCAAAAGGCCCGGTTTGAACATGAAGTACCATTTTTAGACAAGATAATAATCCACTAAATTTATGATAATTACAAAATGCCTAATCAACTCTAAATCCTAAGTCTTCAAATTTTTCAGTAAGGTTTAGGCCTTTAAATTTAATTTCAAAAATGCCCCATAAAAAGTCATTTTAAAAGCTTCTATTGTAATAATACTTCCAAAAATTCAGAGAAAATTCAGAGATGATTGTGATGGCCTACAAGTTCCCTAAAAAAAGTTTCATAATTTATCATTTGGAAATAAGGCTATATTTGATTTTCTTATGAACTTTCTAATTTAAGGGTTAATGAACAAAGTATGCTAATCACTCATCAAATATTTCCACAAAAATTCCCACATGATAACATTGAGCTAAAAACACTATGCAGCAAGTTTCATGATTTTTCAGTAAGTAATGGGATCTTGCAAGAATTATTTAATATGTAATCAAAATAAAGCACTTGTGAAGTAGATGCCCTAAATAAATATCCAAAAATTCTAAAAACATTCATACAAGATTATTATAGCCTAAAACTAACTCTGCCCATGTATCATACCCTTTCTATGGGCAGTGAGACCACAATAGCGAAATTATTAATTAGGGCAATACTATTGATTACAAATGAAGTGCTACAAATATTGATCAAAATTCCTTAAGTAAATTATCAGAGGCTCAAAATACCCTAATCCCCTCACTACCCAGATTTGGTTAAGTTTCAAGGTGTTTAGCTAACCTAAACCTACACTACAATTTTTATGTCCTAAGATAGGGTTAGGGTTTTGGGGACCCTACCATTTTCACAATTTGCTAATATTTTTAACAGAGGGTTCTATATATCCTAGGAACCTCCTTGCAAAATTTGGAGTTCATCCAAGGTGTTTAGGTCTCATACCCTTCACAAGGCCAAAAGGTCCCTCCTTAGGGTTTGACCTAGGAACTTAGGGCAAATCTATTACTCTCTATCTCATATTCCACGGGGAGGTGATAAGGGCTATAACAAGTCAGTGGCCCAAATTTCAGCCTCTGTTGAGGTGATTTGGTCACTCAAAATCAAAAGTGCACCTTTTGACCAAAATGCCCTTATTAAGGTATAGTTAGGGTTGGGTGAAAACCTATTCAAAACACATCCAAATTAAATAAAATTTTATACAGATACCTAAATTGAACCTAGGGACTACTCACCAAAATTTGGGAGGGTTTGGAGGTGTTTAGGGCACCTATTTAATTTATTTAATAATTATTAAATGTTTATAAAAACTATAGAAATATTTTCTCCAAAAATTCCCATTTTTGGACAGGCCCTAGGTATAGCTAGGATAGACTCCCCATCAAATTTCAACTGATTTGGGCTAGGGATGAAGTGTGGGCACTCAGTTTAATGACTGCCTAGCCCTAAGGGTATATCCCACCAAAATGGGTGCCCTGATCAAACCAGGAGCCTAAATTGGTTCAAACTAATTTTAAAATAAAGTAGACAGAAAGGGCTACAAATCATGTGTTGATCATTTCCTCATACAGAGCCTCTAACTATTTTTAAATATATAAAACATTAAATGACAAAAGTGTGACAGAATGAAATAAATAGAATTAATTTCCTATAGTTTAATCCTGATGCAGCACGAATCTTGGCGCAGGGATCAACGACATCTGGTCATCATCTTCGTTGAGCCGACGGCTGCGATTCGTCCCTCCTGAATCGATTTCCAAGCCTTGCCGCCGGTGATCCAGCCCCTTCCCCGGCTGGCCACCGCCACCAACACCTCCGTTGAGGTGGTGGCTATCGTCAGGCGGCGGCTCTGCCGCCGGAGAGGCGTTTTCCGGCGGTTATAGCAAGAGGAATTTCTTGCCGAAACCATGAGGAATCCTGGATTTGATCGGGCTCAATTGAGCCCGAAACTTAAACCTTAAGAGTCCTAAGATCTACCCGCGAGTTAAGGAGAGGAGGAGGACCTTCCTGGCGGCCTGGATGCGAGAGGAGCGGCGGGATGCCATTGATGACGGCGGCGGCGCTCGGCTTCTGCAACAGCACAGTGGAATGGCTCGTCTCCTCCAGGTAAACGCTCTAAAGTGATCCCCTTGGCCCCCTGATGGTGTTTAAATGGCAAATGGGGGAGAGGGGAGGCTGGTTCTTCAATGGCCATTAACACCATTAAAGGTGTGGCTCGGGTAGAGTGGAGGGGGGCTGAACCCATCCCTTGGTGGCCGGGAAACGGCTGGAATCACCTCCTCTCCCCTAGAGGAGTTGATTGCAGCCATAAATGGTGGCTGTTAGCCTCCCTTGGCCGGCCTTCCACTTCCCCTTCCTCTTCCTCAATTTCTCTCCCCTCCATTATCATGGAGAGGAGCTCCTTTCTCTCTCCTAGTCACCTCTGGTTGACTAGTCAACCTCACAAGATAAATGCAGCCCACTTGATTATGATGGTCATGGGGGTGGGGTTAGCCTAAGGGAGAAGTGGCTTGGGCTTGGGTTAGCCCTTTTTGGGCTAGGTTTGACTTGACCTAAATGAGGGTTGACCTGGGCCAATTTGACGATCTGGGTTGACCCCTATGGGTCCTGGGTGACCCATTGGCTTCCCCTAGGGTCTAGGTAGGGTTATGTAGGGTTACCCTGCCCTCTGTAGGTCACATACCCTTAGTAAGGGCACTTTGACCAGATTAGGGGCTTGAGATGACTTGGGTCAACCTGGCCCCTAGGGCTGCCCCTAATGTGTCCTTAGTGACCCATTGACCTCACTTTAGGGTTAGGATGGCATAGGTGGGGTCCTCTAGGCTAGGAGTAGGTCAGTTGACCCTAAGTAGGCTAGTTTGACCCATTTAGGGCTAGGGTTGACCTTGGTCAACTGGGCCTCTTGGGTTGACCCTAATGGGTCCTTTTGGCTCTAATGGGCCTCCAAGGTATTAAGGGTGTTGTGGTAGGGTCTTGGGGTTAAGGTGTAGCCCATGGTCATCCTAAACCATTGTTCAGAGTTCTACTATTTGCAGACCATGATGATTTTCCACATTTTGTCCCCTATCTCTTGGCCCATTTCTGGCTTCCTAGGGTTTGTCATGACCTAGTCATGGACAAAACCACTCCTAGAGGTCTAGTTGGAAATGAGATGTTACAGTAAAGCTCCTGTATCGAAGAGTGCTCTTGCCGGATTTTCACAAATCAAAACAAATCCTAAACAAGCAGTGGTAAGGTAACATGCACATAACAAGTATTTAAAAGATTAACTTGCTATAAATTTAAATTTTACCTGTCACCACATCCGCCTATTTGATGGCCTCCTGTTGGCCAAGATTATAAACCCTCGGTTGGGCCGGAGCATAATGGGACGCGGTTGACTCCATCGCCTTGCCCTTCTCTTCATAAGTTGGTCCCGGCTTCCTTTCGGACTTAGGACGTCCGCTCCAACAGTCACGGGCAAAGTGCCCCGGCTTCCCACAAGTAAAGCATGTACCCAGGGTCCGACCCATAGTCGCCACAGAAGCACCAAAAGAAGGAGCTGGACCCGAAGTCCTATACTTCTTAAAGAACCTTTGATAGCCGGACTTTGAAGTAGTCGGCACTTTGAACCCAGACTTATTATCACCCAAACTTTTCTTTGCCTGAACATTCTTCATGTCCTTCTCCAAGGACCGGGCCATGTTACCAAGGTCAAGAAACCCTGCAACATCAACCCCGAGAGTAGTAGCCTCAACTCATCTCTCAACCCTTCGTAGAATCGATTCGTCTTGCGCTCCTCATCCGCGATGGTGGAGCTAGCATAACGACTCAATCGAGTAAACTCGTGGAGATATTCATCCACGCTACTCTCTCCTTGAACCAACTTCAGGAACTCGTTCTCCAACGCTATCCTCTCCGCCAAAGGGAGGTACCTAGCCAAGAACAGTCTCGAGAACTCCTCCATAGAGACATCTATAAGTTTCCTACCTCTCAATAGATGCAGCTCCAATCCTTTCCACCATAATCTCGCTTCACTGTTCAGAAGGAACGTAGCAATGGTGGTCATTTGCCATTCTTCCGTCTCCGTTGCTGTCAATACTCTCTTCACCCTGGAGAGTCAGTATTCAGCTTGAGATGGGGTTCCCAACCCCGAGAATACCGGAGGATTAAAGCTCATGACTTGTTTGAGCTGTCTCTCGGTTGCCCTCCTTGGCACCAACGGCTCCACTACTACCTGCTCCACTCTTCGCGGCTCTACCTCTGGAAGAGGTGCCTGCTCTATCACAGGAGCGGGCTGCTGCATTTCACTTGCAGGATGCGCATTAATCATGGCCAACACTGCTTTGACCACCAATCGTATGGTCTCAGCCGATGGAGGTGTTGCAGGAGCATCATTTGGTGCACTGCTAGCCTCAGAAACTCGACGTTCCAACGGCCCAGCACCGCTTCTGGTCACCTATAGTGGTACAAAACACCGTTAAACGACCAAATAAAATTGTAAATAGCAATTATAGGAACACGCAGGTTCCCCAAGCACGTATATTTTCATTCCTAAGTGGACATTCATGGGTTCTTTTGTTGTTATAACGATGACGCACATACATGTGCTCACCACCCCTTAAAAAGAATTCGTCCACGAATTCATTTAAGCCTGACCGAAACCAGTAGGCTGATACCAAATTGTAACACCCCTATACGTCACATAGCATATAGCAGTAGGTCCGGTCGGGGCCCGACGCCATATACCATAGACAGACCGGGTGGTTACTCAATGAAAACCATCCAACCAATCATAACGTCCTACACAGAGCATTCTAGCGGAAGCAGTTTAAATAGTTGCAATTAAAAGAACCCAGCAACAAGTATGAATGTCCACTAACAAGCCAAATAGGAATGAAGTACATACATAAGTGCTGGCCTTAAGGCCTTACAAATGGTTTACTCATATTACATGTTTTCCATACCACGGCACGCAGGCCAGTCATACATGAACAAAAGTAAGTAAACACTCCAATTAGGCCTTCGAGGGCCTGCTTCGCAATTTGGGCTTTAGCCCGCTATTGACCGCTTGGTCCAGCAGCACCTGCAAGCAACAAACCACCGCACGGTGGCAAAAAAAAGCAATGGTCAGCAATGCTGACCAAATTATAACAATCCCGCCCCCAATTCGGGGTGGCGATGCTCCTTCCCTGCACTTATTAGCATAACCAAGCAGTGCATAAATATACATTTCGTCACAGGCGTAGGCTCACACGGCCACACACCCAGTGCACTCAGGGCACATTCTTGGTGAACACGGTCAAAGCCCGCCGACTCACCACCGTCCCCAGGACGGCCAAACTATGAGCACTTTGTCTTCCCGGCATGGGTCACGATAATTTAAATGATAGACCGCCGAAGACCCTCATCTATGTCAACGGCTCTAATCGGAATGACATAGAACAAGTACGGTTCCATCTAACCCGTGCTCACATCGCAACGTTAATTTAAAACATATGCGCAGGTCAAACTTCTCCCGAGTCCCGTTTCCGTCACACATTTCACATAACCTGGTTATGTTCAGGTTGGCTCCCAGGCCACCAAGTTGGCAAGATCACTCATCCGCCCAGTTTTCCAGGTGCACCTTTGGGTTAATCCCCAAAGCTCCCTGTTGCAATCTAACACGTAGAAAACCCGAAAAATAAACATTCACACGGAGTCTTCTCCAGCATTTATGCAATGCAACATCACCGATCCAGACCAACATGTCCGGATAGGCTTCACACATCATGTCTATGTCCGTTCTCGATTACGGACTCTACACAACGGGGACTTCACATATCTACCCGAAGGAACGCCTCCAACTCACCGCAAACTCGCGAGAGCGGGCTTCCTATGCAAAGAAGGAGAGCTTCACATGCTCAAGTAGAGAATCGTTACTCTAGCGTTCTTCCTTGGCGCTATGGAAATGTAAGTGGATGAAAGCACCGTAATCTCCTTGCCTTCGTAGATCCGAAGTCGGCTCGCGATTTGGAGCTCTAAAACTCCTCCAAAGACTAGATATAGACTTCTTCTTCCTCCTTTGCTCTCCCCTCTCTCTAAGATTTAGACAGAGAACTTGGCAGGAAAAATAAGGGTTCTGAAACCCTTCTCTCGGGTATAA